>OY288251.1:12551475-13751475 GCA_958450325.1 Agrostemma githago
TGTTTTCCATCTATCGGAGTCGTTTGTGCAAGGGTACCTAATGAAGTAATGATTGAATATACATAATGTGAATCAGTTTAATGAGTTTTTTTGTGTGGAAAATTTGCTTATTAAATGATTAGATTTCGTCAATGATAGTGCTTGCTTTTTTTGGTATCTTGTGGTACAATGCTTATTTCATTTGTTACATTGATAGAGTAGAATAATAATTCTGAAATAAATAAAGTAGCTTATTTAACTTGGGTTATAAAATGCATTACCTTTCCACCAATTGTGTTTAACGTGTCTCATCTCCAACACCGGTCTTGTTTTATCAATGAATAATGAAGTTGCTCTTTCCAGCAAAATTCAACAAGTTATGGAAATAAGAGCTAACTGAAATTAGATACTCCACGAAACTGGTTTTTCATATAGGTTGTGATTTCACATACCAAAATGTAAATTGCTCTGAATCTTTTCCTGTTTCCTTGTATTATATCATTAAAGTTAATGAGATGTTACACTTTTGTGCTGCACTCGAACCACATTCCGCACTTGTCAGACATAGCTTTCTCATCCAAAACAATTGTGGAAGTTGAAACTTTGATATTGGGTAGATAATTTCCTTATTTCAAACCCGCATTGAACTACTTGACAAATTTGTGCTTAATTGATGATTGTACTGTATCTCTCTGATCACCATGAATGCAAGGTCAATAATTAGATTCCGATTAGGTAATTGGGATCAACTGAAATGAAAGTCAATTCTACAATAACAATATGAACCACTTACAATATTATCAACTAAAATCACCTATACTCTTTAAATGAATTCCTTTCTCGGGTATTGCTGCTATCATCGAGACTTGAGCTTCTTTTGCTTTCGTACCCATTTCTGCATTATTCTTCCTGTTAATGTAATAACATTCTTATTCTTTGTAATTTCAGGAATCAATTTGGGAGAACTCATGATGTAAAACGAATTCAATATTGTGTGGCTTTTTTGTGGGACGTCAAATTTGGGAGGACGGAATTTTTTTCCTCGGAATATCTCAAGTTTTTGATGTTTGATGATTTGATGATAGTGGAGATATGATGAGGATAAAATATTTAGAATTATACCGCAACTACTTTTTACCGTCGGCGTTAATTACGTAAAATGATGACTTTGCCCTTGCTATTTATTCTCGAAATAATATTACTTTTACATTTTCGATTATCGTAAAGCTCGATGATAAAACCGTCTTTTTCGATTATCATAATAAACCAAAACCGACTTCTTATATAGTTAATATATGGAATTACGCAAAATGACGAGTTCTTCTTTGCAATTAATTCTCGAAATATTATCACATTTATATTTAATAGAGTATCGGTTTATTAGAACTCGATAAAAAAACCATTTTTTCGATTATTGTTACGCCTCCAATTTTACTTAATACAATTTAATAAACGTAATTAACAAATACGAGTAATATGCAAGTTAAATCCTAATTAATCTACGACAAGTCGACAATCAAGATTTATTATACAAATCGATGCAAATTAAAAGAAAAAAAAATCCGGAAATGGGTCTGGTCGAGGGGGTTTTTCGACCCACTCAAGGATCGTATTATTTTATCTATAATACTTGAAAGTTTTGAGCAATTATTTACGTATATATAAATCTTCCAATGGTATAGAACATGAAATATAAGGTGGTGAAATTGGTTACATTGATAACGTTTCATACGAGTGGTCCGGGTTTGAATCCTCTTGTTTACACATTTGTCTTTTGAAAAAATAATTAAAATTTACAAAATAATGCCTGAGTAAGGATCGAACCCCTGACCTATTAATAGCATTATTTTGTAAATTTTAATTTTTTTTTTCAAAAGACAAATGTATAAACAAGAGGATTCAAACCCGGGCCACTTGTATGAAATGATATCAATGTAACCAATTTCACCACCTTATACTCCATGTTCTATACCATTGGAAGATTTATATTATACTTAAACTATTGCTCAAAACTTTCAAGTATTATAGAGAAAATAATACGATCCTTGGGTGGGTCAAAAAACCTCCTCGACCAGACCCATTTCTGAATTTTTTTCTTTTAATTTGCATCGATTTGTATAATAAATCTTGATTGTCAACTTGTCGTAGATTAATTTGGATTTAATTTGCGTATTACTCGTATTTGTTAATTACGTTTATTAAATATTTAAATTGTATTAAGTAAAATCGGAGGCGTAACAATAATAAAAAAAATGGTTTTATTATCGAGTTCTAATAAACCGATACTCTATAAAATGTAATTGTGATAATATTTTGAAAATTATTTGCAAAGGAAAACTCGTCATTTTGCGTAACTCTATATATTAACTATATAGGAAGTCGATTTTGGTTTATTACGATAATCGAAAAAGACGGTTTTATTATCGAGTTTTAATAAATCGATAATCAATAAAATATTAAAGTAATATTATTTTGAGAATAAATACCAAGAACAAAGCCATCATTTTACGTAATTAACGCCGACGGTAAGAAGTAAAGCGCCGACGGTAAAAAGTAGTCCCCTTTTTTATAGAAGTGATGCAACCCTCCACACAATCTCCATAAATTGTGAGGATGTGGGAAGTTATTATGGGCCTTTAACTGCCAATTATGCATGTGGTTAAACCTCCACCCTTGTGCCCTTTTTTTGGCTTAAACTTCTAATTTTTCAAATGTAATTTTTTTTAAAAAAAACTTCTAATTTTTCAAATGTAATTTTATTTTTAAAAAAATTGTAACCATCAATTAATTTAGGTAGTTATTGGCTGAATAAGAAAGTTTTAAGGTGATACATTGGATGCCACATATGATTCACCTTATCATCCTAGTGGTAATCCTAGGTGGCACAATATGGTGCCTCTAAATGTTGCAACTTTATATAATAAGGGATGGTATTCAACATTTCCCTTAAACCCAAGCACATTGCTTCTATAGAATGTCAACACCATATCGTTGTCAACGACCTTGCTCGTGCATCTATGCCCTTTATGCTCGGAAACAACCCCTTGGCATAAAAAGAACTCCACCAAAATATGTCAATTTCATAACTTTAGTAGCCTTTACTACCCGCCGGTGGCTTTTCATCGTCTACATCTCAAAAATTAGATCCTTGATTCGTCGCATGCATTTTCATTGGTTACTTTCTCACCCAACATCGCCTTATTCTTGGTTAAATGTTTAATAAGTACCCCGCCTCTTTAATGGTTGTGGTTAGGGATGACAGTGGGTCCAACACCCGACCCAAACCCACGGGTCGGACCCAAATGGGTCGGGTCTGGGTCTCATTTTTTCAGACCCGTAGGTCCGGGTCCGGGTCTTGTTTTTAAAATCGGGTCTGAGTTACTGGACCTGGACCCGACCCGTGGACACGACATTTTAATTAAAAAACCTGAAATCTAACAATAGAACGCAACAGCCTGAATTTTGAAGAGGGGAGCCCTGAAATATACCCTCAATCTCTTACTATAGCCTGAAACATACCCTCAATCTCTCACTTCATTTCACACTTTTTCAAACCCTAGGAACAGCCGCCTCGCACAACCCTTGAAACTCCTCACCATCTTTTCAGATACCTCATCTTCTTCAAAAATAAAATTTTGTTGATTAGGTTATTACTTACTATTGATTAACGTAATTTTTTATCGCAAAATTTGTCACCGTTGTTATTAGAGTTATTGTTCGTCAATGTTTTTGTACATGCTAAAAGACACCATTGACCCGTCGAGGTCCATAAAGTTGCTGACTTTGGCAGAAATGAGAAATCAATGAAAAAATAAAATAATTTAGCCAGCCCGTGGGTAGACCCGGACCCATCGGGTCTAGGTCTGGGTCTGAAAAGTTAGGACCCGTTCGGGTCTGGGTCCAGCGAAAACTTGACGGTTCGGGTCCGGATCCTAGCGGACCCGGCCCAGACCCGATCCATTGTCATCCCTAGTTATGGTTGGGGGATGTTCCTCATTCCTTCTCGTTGGTTGGCATTTTCTCGTTGATCGTTGGTCTTTTGCTCGGTTAGTTCGATTACAAAGTTGCAGGAGTTTTATCTCCATTTGGGACTGGTCCTTTGGCCTGCTTTCCCCCATTTCCTTTCTTGTGATGTAAATGCAACTTATTCTTGTCACTTACCCGTTCAAAGGAGTAGGTAGTCTGTTTGAATGATTAATCAAGATGTGAAGTATGTTGAAACTTGTGTCGTTCCTATGACTCATTACCAACACTCTGTCCTTGGGTATGGTCTTAATTCCTTGTATCCGTTATCAAAGTATTTTATTTATATGCTGTAATTCGATCCCTAAACAAAAGAGCACATATCTTAATGGTAGTAGCTCTAACTTTGTAATATGGTGGACTTTGAATCTTTGGCAAAGAAAAAAAAGCTTATTTGTCAAAATAAGTTAGCTGAAAAAGAAAAACCAGCTAGGGTAGCACGTGAGAATGTAGACACCCACATTTGGCCGTTAGGTGTCTATAGCAGTTTCAAAAAACACCCGATGATGATCGGACGCAAACATGACTTAATACACTCGATTTTCGGACTCGGAATCAATAGTAGTTGGCACGAGCTTTTAGCGGAGTAAAAATCTCACAAAACAGACCTCAAATCCAGGCCTAGTGGGTCGTTTTCAGTCAAATGAGAATAGTTTGGGTCAAAACCGGCACTGAGGGCAGTACCGTCTTTCAGCAACTGGGTCAAACCCCGGTCAAAGGCGTTTCCGAGGCATAGAAATCAGCCGCGCAAGCTTCGACAATTTGATTCGGAGTCAAATACTACAAAAAATCAGCAATTAAGCAAGCTTTTCCTATCCAAAAATCGGATTACTTTTTCCATCCAAAAACCGGAATCCTACTTCACCCCAACCGGTGTTTCTTCCCCTCCAAGCAACCTTTTTCCTATCCAAAGTGGGTGTTTCTTCCCATCCAAGCAGGGTTTCGTTTCCTAGACAAAGCCGGAAACCTCCCCTATAAATACACCCCCCTTGCACACACAAAACAATCATCATTCATCTACACATCGAAAAAAACACCAATACATTCACATTCAAGTCATATCAACAATTCACAACACAACAAATCCAATCCCGACATACACAAATTACAACCCGGAATTCAAGCAATACTAGGCATATTATATTCCCATCTTTCCTCTAGAAATCCTATAGGATTCCCGACCATTCACAACCCGAAATTCTAGGCAACTTTAGGCAAACCATATACAAACCTGAGAGCAAAACTCGCCAAATCCCCTCCCTAATCATACAGACCATAACTCTCCTATATACATCTTAACGCTCCCGCGCCTAGGCCGCTACTACGAGTCTGTTTTCAAGATAATTAAGCATGTAGGTTGAGGGTGTTACAAAATCCCGCTCTCTCTCTTTTTTCTTTTTCTCCTTCACGTTTTTTAATTTTTTTTTTATTTTTTTATTTTTTATTTCTATTTTTTTATGTTTTTCTTTATTTTTTCTCGTTTCTAATATCGATACTACAATATAATTTTTCTTATACAAAAAAAACGTTCTTAAAATACGATATCGATTCTCTGGTCGAATATCGTATAAAAAAAGAACTAAATCAATCTCGTTGATGGTAAAAAAATCGTCACATGGTTTTAAAAACAAATACGACGATTTCAACGCGGAGAGAATTAACATTATTTTTCTTAATTCGATTTTCAAAACGATTTACAAAACCTTTTCTTTTTCTTTTTTTCTAAAAAATCATTCCGAATACTTGATATCGATTTCATAATCAAATATCGAATATAACGAATATCGAAAACTTGAGTCGAGTATAAATTATGCTATATTTGTACGCGATTTAAGGAAAATAATCTCGAGAAACAGGCAACCATGCGAGTCGCACGAGCCCCGTGCGAGTCGCATGGTCACGCGAGTCGCGCCTCACCCGCGCGGGTCGCGTAGCCTCTTGAAAATCGCAACACCGAAAAGCAGCGGGTTTTTCGGAAAACCATGCTTTTCTTAATAAAGCAGCTGGTTTTTTCGATATATTTCAGGCCTCGACAAATCTTTTCAAAAACATGCATTGCATTATATTTACATCGTTTATTCAATTTACAAACCGTTCCTAACTCGTTTGTTCATCTTTCTAGCAATTCTTTTTCATCTTTTGTTTTATTATACTAAAAGGAACCTCGCATGCTAAATACAACTTCGACGTTAATTTTTAGATGCATTAAACCGACTTAGCAACCCATTCAATTATTCGCATGTTTAGTCAAAACACTCTTTGCATATATTTCAACCGTCGAACTAACGCGTGTACACCAAAAACGAACGATATCTTAGTAAAGGCCGCTAAGTGATGGCGGGGTTGGGTGTTCTTTGTGAACTTCTCAACACGTACCCTCACCCCTTACTCAGAACCATGGTTTCCGGATGTCCGAATCCATTGGCATACGAGAGTCATTCAATACCCGATTAGCGATAATGTCGGTATTGGTATCGCAATGCTAAGGGACGAACCCAATAAACTCTGAAATCGGAATGGGCCGTACTTTCTGCATGGCCCACTACGTCATAGAGTGGGTTCGAACGGGCCCGAACTCCCACAAAGTTCGGTGGCGACTCCTACTTCGATTTAAATTTCAATTCGAGACCCATCTCACATGAGATTCATTCGCCTCCCCAAACCCGCGCGTGGCCGCGTCGGGGTGGACCTATGTCATGTCCACAGAGAAACAAACTTCTTATTTCTATTTATCGTTCTTAATTACCTTCTTATTTCTGCATCCATCTTCTTCAATTAGCCTCATTTCAAATTTACTGTGAGGGAAAAAGTAGACCCATAAAACTACTAATTTGCAAATGCTATTCACTTAATCATCTCCAAGGTCCCTATACTGAATTAAGTTTTCAACTATTTTATCAATTTTCAAATAACTTTTAGTTTCTTGTCGTATTACCAAACAAAAATGAATCCTAATAAATTTAGGAGTAAATTTTTTGCGAAAAGGCTACACTTACGTGTGGTGTATGAGAATTTCATACACAGCGTACCATATCGTGTCACGTGTCAACTTTTTGTTAACCTAGGGTGATTAGTTTAGGGTTGGGTTAGTAAGTTTACACCTTTAGTTAATTATTAACTTTAATCTAGTTAAGTGATGTGTTAATATTTTATATGCTTTTACCCTATTTTTCCCATGTATCTATCGTGTTAAATGTGCTCTTAGAAGCGGTTTTGGGAACTAATCTTCTCCTCTAGTGTGTTTTGTAGTGTTTTGTTGGTTTTTTTAGGAAAATAGGCGATATGGACGCCTTTTCCCTTTCATCATGACTCACATGGAAATCAGTGATTATTTATCCATAAGCTAGGTGTTGCTATATATCGAGGTTGTGTGGATGGAGTGATCCCGAGTCGAGTTGGAACCATATCATGAAGTTTAGAAGACTAGAGGAGTCCCTTTTGTTGGTCCCTAGGTTCGTCCCTAGAGATGGATGTCATCCCTATTGTCCCACTCACGGCAAAATTGAAGAAATAGAGCAAAAATTGGATGTTGTAGCTGTCCCGAATAGGGACGACCTTCGTCCCATGGGACGACTTTAATCCCGAATTAGGACGCCGTTCATCCCTATTCGGGACAACATAGCAGTAGTGTCTTTTCAGCTTCCTCTTTCTTTGACTATATAGGAATGCTTTTGTAATTCAGTTGAATGTACATTTTTCATTCCGAAGAACCGTAAGCATAGTATTGGAACAATATTACATTTTTTTCATTCTCTACCTTGAAAATTTACTCTTGTTCTTGCTACAATTTCCAATCGGTAATCATTTCAATTAGTTTCAAATTACTTATTCATCTTTTATGCTCTTCATTGTTTATTTTCATTTCTAGTATTGATTTTATTAGTTTTCCTTTTTCCATATCGATCATTACGCATTTCATTATCAATTGTTTATTTCGTGTCAATTTAATTATGAGTAGCTAATTCCGTTATTAGGGTCAAGGAGGATCGATGGGTAGAATTTAAGTTCTTATTGAATATTTGATGAATTCATATATATGCTAGTGCCTTGTTTACAGGCTCTAAAAGACAATTAATTTGTCAAAGGCCACAACTTGTTAATCGAATTAGGGAAATTCAGTTCATGAGCGAGAGCCGAGTTGGGTAAATTAGACCCGCAAGTGATTCGGTAGGAAGCCTAATAAGTAGCGAGAGCCCGTTAGTGTCTTCCTAGGTTGATTTCGATCCAAGAGGACGTATTATAGCCAACTAGCATGTTAGTGTGTTTATCGTTTATTCTTGCATGATCATTTGTCTACTCATTGTGAACCCATAGCCCTAGATTTTCCTTTAATTGATTAATTCATATTTTGATTACATATTTCTAGTCTTAGTTAATCGATCAACCCAATCGTTTGAGAAATTAAGAATCGCCATAGCTTCTAACAGTTTGACCTTCTCCCTGCGGATACGATTCCCTACTTACCACTAGCTTCTTGTTAGTAGTATTAGGATAACTTGATTTGTTAATGAAACTTTTGTAGGAAGTATTTTGTTTTTATTTTGCATTTTTCGTTTTCTTGAAATGATCGTATAATATTGTTAATATAGTTTAGGTTGTTTTAATTAAGCTTCCAGAATATATTCACGTTTTTTTATAATTATAAAAAAAATATTTAAAAAATATATATATATATATATAGAGCGAGAGAGTCAAGATCCGGTGAGAACCACCACTTGATGAGAACCTCACTCAAAACTCAATTAATATTTTTTTGAAAATTTAGATGACTAATTTACCCTTAGCTTCATTTATTTGTGGACATGACATAGGTCCACCCCGACGCGGCCACGCGCGGGTTTGGGGCGGCGAATGAATCTCACGTGAGATGGATCTCGAATTGAAATTTAAATCGAAGTTGGAGTCGCCACCAAACTTTGTGGGAGTTCGGGCCCGTTCGAACCCACTCTATGTCGTAGTGGGCCGTGCACAAAGTACGGTCCATTCCGATTTCAGAGTTTATTGGGTTCGTTCCTTTGCATTGCGATACCGATACCGACATTATCGGTAATCGAGTATTGAATGACTCTCGTATGCCAATGGTTTCGGGCATTCGGAAACCACGGTTCTGAGTAAGGGGTGAGGGTACATGTTGGGAAGTTCACAAAGAACACCCAACCCCGCCCGCATTTAGCGGCCTTTACTAAGATATCGTTCGTTTTTTGTGTACGCGTGTTAGTTTGACGGTTGAATGATATGCAAACAAGGCTTTTTAGACTAAACATGTGAATTATGTTTGATCTACGTCGTTTAATGCATATTGAACTATGTCGAAGTTGTATTTAGCATGTGAGATGCGTTTTAGTACAATAAAACAAAAGAATGCCAAAATAGAAACAAACAAGTTAGTAACGGTATAACGGTTTGTAAAAAGATTAGAATGACGCAAAAGATGCAATGCATGATTTTGAAAAGATGGATCACGTGATAGACTTGACATGTGTTGACCGAAGTCGTTTAAAAAGATTTATCGAAGCTCGAAATATGTTGAAGGCTCACAGATTTGTCGCGATAGAGATCATCACTCGATCGAGTCATGGAGGGACTCGGTCGAGTACCTCTTGAAAAACCCTCCTGCTTTGATTTTGAGGTGCCACTCGATCAAGTCAGGTATGACACTCAATCGAGTGGTCCTTGAGAAAAGTATTCTGATTCCGTTTTGGGGTGTGACTCGACCGAGTGGCTATGGCACTCGATCGAGTGCCCCCTGTTCGAGGGGTGACTCGATTCACAATTTTCGAAGTTGCTTTTAATTTTTGAAAAACGATAATTTCGTTAAGCCGTGTAAAAATATGACGTAATTTATACCCGACTTAAGATTTTCAAAACTCGTCATATTTGATATTCGACTACGAAATCGATATCCAGTGTTTAGAGCGATTGTTAGAAAAAAGGATGTTTTTAGAAATTGTTTTGAATCGAAACAAATCTCTCCGCGTTGTAATGTCGTATTAGTCTTTTTAGGACTATGTGACGATTATTCGGCATCAACGAAAATAGTTTTTTGAAAGCGGTTTGTTTGATTGATTCCTTTTAGATCCGACATTCGACTACAGAGTCGATATCGAATCCTTAGGGACGACTCTTTATTGAAAATAGTACGATAATATCGATATTAGGAACGAGAAAATAATAAAAAAAGACACGACGATGACCCGTATAAATAGACGGACGAACGAGAGAAAGAGAAGAAAAGGAAGAAGTCGGGATTTGTAACACCCTCAACCTACATGCTTGATTATCTCGAAAACGGACTCGTAGTAGCGGCCTAGGCGCGGGAGCGTTAAGATGTATATAGGTGAGTTATGGTGTGTATAGTTAGGGAGGAGATTTGGCGAGTTTTGCTCTCGGGTTTGTATATGGTTTGCCCAAAATTGCCTAGAATTTCGGGTTGTGAATGCTCGGGAATCCTATAGAATTTCTAGAGGAAAGATCGGAATATAATATGCCTAGTATTGCTGGAATTCCGGGTTGTAATTTGTGTATGTCGGGATTGGAACTGTTGTGTTGTGAATTGTTGATATGACTTGAATGTAATTGTTGTGGATGTTGATATGACTTGAATGTGTTTATTGTGTTGTGTAGGAGGGTGTATTTATAGGAGAGGTTTCCTGGCTTGGATGGGAAGAAACTCCTGTTTCGGATAGGAAGGGTAGTAGTCTTGGATGCAATAGGATTTCGTCTTTGGATAGGAAAAGATTGCTTGTAAGGGAAGAAAACACCCGGTTTTGGCTGATTTTATGAGTCCACTCGATCGAGTGAGCTGGTCCACTCGATCGAGTGGGTCTAGCCGGGTGGGAGACTTCTTAGAGATCGAGTTTTATCTCTAACGAAGAAGTCTAGTTGCATAATTCTTCTTTAATTGCTGATTTTTGTGTAGTCTTTGACATCAAGTCGGATTTTTGAAGTGGTGTGCCAGATTTTTATGGCTCGGAAATGCGTTTGACCGGGGTTTGACCCGGTCGCTAAAAGACGGTTTTGCCCTTTGTGGCGGTTTTGACCCAAATTAGTCTTATTTGACTGGAAACGACCCACAGGGCCTGAATTTGAGGTCGGTTTTGTGAGACTTTTACTCCGCTAAAAGCCGTGCCAACTACTATTGATTCCGAGTCCGAAAATCGAGCGTATTAAGGCATGTTTGCGTCCGATCATCATCGGGTGTTTTTTGGAAGCTGCTATAGACACCTGGCGGTCAAAATGTGGGTGTCTACATTATTCAAATACTTTATTAGGCATAACTAATCATATTTTATTAAAAAACTAAGAAAAATTGCTATTTATTCACGAAAAATTCAAAAGGTACACTAAAATGCAATTAAGGTACACTAAAAGTGCAATAAGGTACATCAAAAAAATTAGATACACTGAAACGAGTATTGGGCACACTAAAATTACAAGTTTCCGTTTCCATCACTAGACGAGATTTTTTTTACCGAAAAATATGTTACCCAACCATTTAATTATACGACGAATTCAAATATGTCATTAAATTTTGAAAAAAATATTAATTTAATGGAGTTCTCAAGGTTCTCACCAAGTTGATGGTTCTCACATGATCTTAAATATTCATATATATACATATATATGTATATGTATATATATGTATATACGTATATATGTATATGTATATATATGTATATATATACATATACATATACATACATATACATATATATGTATACATATATACATATATATATACATATACATATATGTGTGTGTGTACATACATACATATATGTATATGTACATACATACATATATGTATATGTAGATACATACATATATGTATATAAAGGATTGTAGTAATTGATGATTACATTAGAACTTGAGTTAAACATTTATACATGAGTTAGAATCTCTATCTAAGGTAGTTAATCAGGATGATTACAAGAATCAATTACAATGATATATGCAACTAATAATGATATACAATATAGACTATGTATGACAGCTTGAGATTGTGCTCATGTGTGATCGGGATCATTAACATGATCTTTATTTCCAATACGCTCCCGCAAGATGAACGAGCTTGAGGTGAGACCAATCTTGAGAAGTAGAGGATCAAGACGGGGCCTAGAAAGGGGCTTAGTAAGGGCATCAGCGAGTTGATCGTTAGCTGAAATGTGAGTAACTCGAAGTTGACCTAGCTCGACTTGTTGTCGCACAAAGTAGAACGAGATGGCCACGTGTTTCATCCTTTAATGAAAAACGGGTTAGCCGCATAGTGAGTGGCACTTAAATTATCACAGTAAATGACTGGGATGGACGGAATGGATATGCCGAGTTCACCAAGAAGATCGCGGAGCCACATTAATTCTGAAGTGGTGTCTGCAACCGCCCTAAATTCAGCTTCTGTCGAGGATTTGGCAACTACTCGTTGTTTACGAGAAGACCAAGCAATTGGGTTACGCCCAAGGTAGACAATAAACCCGGTGGTAGATATATAATCATTCTTGTCACCTGCATGATCTGCATCACAAAACGAGTGCAAAGAGAAAGAACTGTGATGATGTAACTGTATACCCATATGAAGTGAACCTTTGAGATACCGAAGAAGACGTTTCAAAGCTATCCAATGTGCTTCCTGAGGATTTTGCAGGAATTGTGCGAGTTTATTGACACCGAAGGCTATGTCGGGACAGGTGAGGGAGAGGTATTGGAGGGAACCTACGATAGCTCTATAGTCAGAGGGATCAGGGAGAGGAGCATCTGTTGTAGGTAATAGGGGTGGGTATGAAGCAATAGGAGAGGTGGCAGGTTTTGAGTCAAGGAGGTTGTGTTTAGTCAAGATGTCAGTAATATATTTAGAATGACAAAGATGGAGGCCGAGATTGTTGGGCGTTCTCTATGCCGAGGAAATAGGAAGGGAACCCGAGATTCTTTAATGAAAAATGGGTAGAAAATGAGTCAAAGAAGGTGGAAAGAGCAGGGGTCGGAGTTCCGGTAACTATGATATCATCGACATATACTAGAAGGTAAATAAGTTGGGCTTTATTTTTAAAATAAAAGACTGAAGGGTCAGATAGGGATTGTGCAAAACCGAAGGTTAAAAGATAGTTTTTGAGTTCAGTATACCAGGCTCGGGGAGCTTGTTTAAGACCATATATTGCTTTTGACAGACGACAGACAGAATTAGGAGAGGTAGAATCAACAAAACCTGGTGGTTGGCACATATAAACAGTTTCAGAGAGTGTACCTTGTAGGAAAGCATTATTTATGTCGAGGTGACGGAGGGACCAGCCGCGGGCAAGAGCAATTGTCAAAATTAGACGAATAGTAGCGAGCTTAACCACGGGACTAAAAGTTTCAGTGTAGTCGACCCCGGGACGTTGGTGAAATCCTTTGGCTACAAGACGGGCTTTATATTTATTAATAGTATTATCGGGATTATATTTTATACGAAACACCCATTTACATCCAATAACGTTTTGATGGGAAGCAGGAGGGACTAGTGTCCATGTATTATTAGAGATTAGGGCAGATATTCATCTTGCATAGCTGTATACCATTTTGGATCAGCGTGGGCCATTTTTGTGGAGGTAGGAGTGAGATAGGCTGCGGAAGTGGTAGCTAGGAGAGCGTATTTCGGGTTTGGAACCCGTATATTGTTCATTGACCTGGTGACAGGGCGAGATGGAGGGACAACGGAAGACATGGATTCTGTGTGAGAGGAGGTTGATTGATCGGAGGAGTTAGAGGATGAGTTGTCTGTTGTTGGGGCAGAGGGATTGGTAAGAGGAGGTTGGGATTCTGGGGGGTTGTGAGGATGATAAGGGAGTAGGTGGATTTGGGTTACGTGGGAGGGAAGGATTAATTTGAGGGGTGGTGATTAGGACAGGAAGTGGACACCATTTTTTGTGTGGGGTGGGGTCACGGCAAAGAGTGGATGAGGGGAATATATTCTCGACAAATTTTACGTGTCGAGATGTGTAAACTTTGAGAGTACACGGGTCTAGACAGTAGTAAGCGCTTTGTGTCCCGGAATATCCTACAAAGATGCATGAGACCGATTTGGGTTCAAGTTTGTTGGATGCATAGGGCCGAAGCCAAGGGTAACATAGACAACTGAAGCTCCGTAATTTTTGATAGTTGGGAAGATGACCGAAAAGCTTGAGATATGGCGAGGAGAATTGCAAGGTAGATGTGGGCATGCGGTTAATAAGGTAAGTGGCGGTGACAACTGCATATAACCAGTATGTGGGAGGGAGGGAGGCGTGTGAAAGTAGAGAAAGGGCGGTTTCAACAATGTGACGATGTCTACGTTCGGCGTAGCCATTATGTTCCGGGGTATGGGGAGGGGAAGTTAGGTGACCGATTCCTTCATTTGTAATAGCTGGAGTAAGTTTTAAGTATTCGCCACCGTTATCGGAGTAAATTTGTAATATAGGTGTGTTAAAATATTTTTCAACAAGGGCCTTAAACTTATTAAAAATGGGTGTAGTGTCAGATTTACGTTTCATGGGGTAAAGCCATGTGTATTTTGTATAATGGTCTACGAATATTACGTAATATTTATGACCGTCTAGCGACTGAAGAGACGTCCATACATCAGAGAAAAAAAGGTCGAGAGGTGCGGTAGATTTAATGGTAGATGTCGAGAAAGGAAGTTTATAACTTTTGTTTATTGAGCAAGCATTACAATTGGTATCTAGATTGTTATTATTGATCCTAAGAGAGGCAACTTCATTTATTTTAGATAAAATATGAGACGAAGGGTGGCCTAGACGGTGGTGCCAAGACACCATGGAACCGTAAAGTGCGGTAGGAAGAGCCGTGGGTGAGGTGAGGTGAGGGGAAGTCGCCACTCATAAATACCATGATTAAGCACGCCACTAAGAAGAGCCTTGCCCGTCGACCGATCCTGAAAAGTAAAAGAATTATGTGAGAAAGTAATATTGGCATTATTATTGTAGCAAAATTGAGAAACTGTTATAATGTTACGAGATATAGTAGGTACGTGTAAAACATGATTAAATTTAAAGTGAAAGTTTTGAGTAATAATAGAAAAGGATCCAATATGATGAATGGGAGGAGAAGAACCATCTCCAATTAAGAGGTCGTCGTTGCCATCGTAGGGAGCATGGATGGCAAGATTGGCTAAGTCTTGGGTGATGTGGTGGGAAGCACCACTGTCAATCAACCAAGAGGGAGAGGAAGGTCCGACAATGGCCGTGTTGACCCGAGGAGGAGGGCGTCGGGTAGGAGGAGGTGGACGAGAAGGGACATTAATGCTGGGATAAAGGCGTTTAAAGACCTCACAATTTTTGAGATAATGGGATTGTGTGTGACACCATTGGCACTTACCCTTAAATGGGGGTGCCTCGGAGTTGGTGTGAGATTTCGGGTTGGTCGGGGTAGGAAGGAGAGCGGGCTGGGTGTTGGAGCGATGAGGTAGGGGACGATATGAGTTATTTTGATGTGGACGGTATGGGGTGGCGTGATGGACGGACATGGGCAGATTTCGGGTGGGAGTTTTGTGCTTGATAGAAAGCTCAAATTGAATAAGCTTTTCATGGAGTGCTTCAAATGAAATGTGAGTATCCCGAGCCTTAACGACGTCAATAATGGAGTAGTAATGCTCATAATCGAGCCCGTTTATGATTTTAGCAATGAAGTCTTCGTGATCCATTGGTTTACCCATATGGGCAAGTTCATCGACACAACTCTTGAGAGTGTGCATATACTCGGTGATGGAGAGATCACCTTTCGAAAGTGAATTGAAGCGGTCCTTTATTTGAAGGATATGACCGCGTGAAGAGCTTGCATAGGTATTTGCAAGGTTGGTCCAGATTTCGTGGGACGAAGTGACCTTGTTTTGAAGGGAAGGTGATGCTATCGGAGAGAGTACCGTGCAAGGCACCACTAATGAAGGAGTCTTGGCGGAACCATGTCACGTAGGTGGGGTTGGTTTTCATGGTTTTGGGTGCTTTTGGGTCGGTTTCAGCATTGTCCTCGGCAATGGTGGCCGGAGGACATTTGTGTGACCCGTCAAGGAATTTGAAGAGATCATAACCTAACATGAGGTCTTGCACTTGACGTGTCCATGATCTATAAGTTAAAGGTGTGAGTTCGATAACATGTGAGAGGTTGACAACGAGAAAGGGTTTCGATGGCTCAAGGTCGTTGGGAATGACGTTGAGAGATCCTGCCATTGTGACAGTATGCAAAAGAGGAAGGCAAGAGTTTTAAGAGGGTAGGTTCAGATCTTTAGTCTCTGATACCATATAAAGGATTGTAGTAATTGATTATTACATTAGAACTTGAGTTAAACATTTATACATGAGTTAGAATCTCTATCTAAGGTAGTTAATCAGGATGATTACAAGAATCAATTACAATGATATATGCAACTAATAATGATATACAATATAGACTATGTATGGCAGCTTGAGATTGTGTTCATGTGTGATCGGGATCATTAACATGATCTTTATTTCCAATAATATATATGTATATATATATATATATATGTGTGTGTGTGTGTGTGTGTGTATGTGTGTGTATATACATACATACATATACATATACATACATATAGATATACATACATATATATATATACATACAATATATATATATATATAGAGTAAGGCTCTTATGAGTCCTTCTCTATATATGAGTCCATGAGTCCTCATCTCATCCATTGGATGAGATGAGGATGGATGGACAAGATGCGTTGCATTTTAAAAAAAAAGAAAAAAAGAGAGGAAGATTTACGTTCCTAAAATAACTCACAAGAATTTAGGAAACAATAACTTCCTATCATTCACGTTCATTATCACAATTTTCATTCCACGTTCATTCACACCTAAAAAAAAACTCTGATTCATTCACTCACGCTCATTCATCGATTTTGAACTCGAAATTCTGCTACAATGGATTCAATGACCGCATCATCGTCTTCAACGGTTGATATGCAAATAATCGAGTATAACAATGGTGAGTTTCAGTGTTTCATTCACGTTTTTATTCGTTTTTTCTTCATGGATTTCAATAGTCATATGGCTTTCAATTTGCGTTTTCATATCAATGTTTTATCGCGTCGAATTGCGTTTTTTTTACGTCGATCTTCATGTTTATAGTGCTTTCATTGTCATTCCGTATCACAGTTCGTATCAATTTGCGTTGTTTTGATGTCATTGCGTTTTGATATCACAGTTTCGTATCAATGGTATTTTGATATCTCGATCTCTATAGATTACAGGTATTTATGCTTTTTATTAAAATTTTCCCTGATATCCATTGATTCTATTTTTTTGATTTCAGTTAACGCAGATTCGTCGTTGAAGTAACATGCCTTCTGAGTTAAAGTAACACTTCATTGCAATTACAGTAACACAAATGAACGTTCAGGAAAAGGGTTTTTTGATATGCTAGAGTAACGTATTGTACACGTTAGGGTAACACCACTTATGAATTACAGTAACACATTATTTGCATTGATGTAACGTTGTTTGATGATATGCAGAAACGTCATTGAAGTAACATACCTTCTGAGTTACAGTAACACTTAATTGCAATTACAGTAACACACTGAACGTTTAGAAAAAAGGGTTTGATGATGATGATGTTAAAGTAACATAGTGTAATAGTTAGAGTAACACAACTTATGAATTGATATAACCGTCAATTTTAATGTTGATATTGCTTTCATTGTTATTTCATTCATCATAGTTTCCTATCAATGGTTAGTTGCTCTATCGATCTTTATAGATTCCAGGGTTTTATGTTTCTTATTTAGGTTTTCCATAATATACACTGATACTATTGTTTTGTTTTATATTAACGCAAAAACGTCATTGAAGTAACATACCTCCTAAGTTACAGTAACGTAAGCTTCACTGATATTATTGTTTTGTTTTTTGTTGAAGCAGACACGGCACTAAAGCTTCATTGATACAAACTTCTAAGGGCAAAAGACAAGGCAAATGTGAAAAGCTTGTGCGGATTAATTTTCATGTTGAAAAGCTTGTGCGGATTAATTCGGGAGTTCAGGTTGCAGAGACAGTCTGTTTCTGGGGGGGGGGGGGGGGGTTTGGCAAAACACAGAAACTGGATTTTGTACACATTTTTTTACACATAGCGCTGTGCTACGTTGCAATTAACTATATATATTTATTTAATACATGTGTATTTGGTTAGAGTAACATCTCATGTCTATTGGAGTAACACCATTCGTTAGTTACAGTAACAGACATAATGCATGAAGGTAACTGAGGACAGCAACGTTGTTTAAACAATTCATTACCAAAGTAACTGAGGATAACTTGGATTAGAACCATTCATTACCAAAGTAACAACATTCACTTTTTAAAGAACCATATATAATGCGTCATTGATAATAACATTGTTTAACTATGAGACAAAGAATAACATCATTAATGACTTAGAGTAACATCATTTGTTCATTAAAGTAACAGTTATAATGCGTCAATGTAACACAATGATTATGAGACCACATTTGTATATTGGGTAAACTTCATTCATTCCCATAGTAACACCGGTCGTTAATTAGAGTGACAGGAACAATTAGTCAGGGTAACAGAGTTTAACAGCGTTGTTCCATTGGTGATAATCAAAATACTAATGTACATAACAAGTTTCGAAAACGATACAAAGCATTATTCGTAATTAGAAAAAGATGACATAATTCGTTAGACACGTTATTTTTTTCGACCCTTTGTTGGCTTGCTCTTGGGACCATCGATGATCTTTTGCCTAGTGTCCACATACTTATCTACGTTATCCAACAACCGCGATCGCACCTTGATTTGTCTCCTCCTTTTGCCATCTGAAAAGTACAATAATTATGTAAAACTATTGTTACAGTTTAATCTGGTATATAAAATTAAAGTACAACTGATACGAGTGAAAGAAATACCATATGTAAAGCTGATACGCGTTAAAGTAACACAAAAAAAGTGTTAGAGTAACATAGAGTGCAAATTAGAGTAACACGTCTACACAATTAAATGTACCAGATTACTAGCATTCAAAGTAACGCAGAGATGGGAGTAAAAGTAACATGTCTTGTACATTACAGTAACACATGGTCGTCTTTAAAATAACATCATACATGTGTAACACTAACTGAACAACCCCTTACAGTAACACCTCAAGTTTATTACAGTAACTCATAAGAGCATTAGAGTAACATTCAATATATGTTAGACTAAGTATGAAGAGTAGAAGCATAGTAGAAGCATAATATGAAGTAGGTGAATTCAATTAAACTCTACAGATTCATACCCAGATACCGCAACAATCTTTAGTGAAACCAATTAATTATAGGGCACAAACGCAGCAAAGTAAATCAATCAATAATTAGCGAGAAAATTAATGAAATCAGATACGAATATAAACTAAACCTAGTTCTTTAGTACAACAATCGAGTATTAATTAGCGAGTTACCTTGTATTATGCCGCCTGATCTGAAGATTATCTTTGCTGAAGTTAGAGAGTTGCTTCAATGTAGCCTTGCTTGAGTTGAAGACGGGAGGATGCGCGGGTGTGTTTTGAAAAGAAACAGAAGTCGAGCGATTGTGTTTGGGATGATGAAGGTGAAGGGTTTCAGTTAGGATGTGAATGAAAAAATTGAATGTGAGGAAAAAATTGAATGTGAGGAAGTAACGTGTATTGGTTGGAGATAATTAAGGGAGGAGAGAGGATTTGATTTTATTTTTACCAAAATATGTTATTTATTGCCTTAATTACTGGAATCAATCACCACCATCCATCCCACTCTAGATCAATGGTTGTAGATAGGACTCATGGACTCAAAAAAAATAAAAGGACTCACTTGATCCTTCCTCTCTCTCTCTCTCTCTCTCTCTATATATATATATATATATATATAGAGAGAGAGAGAGAGAGAGAGAGAGGTGGGTTCAAATAAGGTCAGTAATTTTTTTAAGTCTACATTAAAGTTACAAATGACATACGATAAAGTTGCATTTGTTCAAAATTGATATGTAACTATAATATTCAGCACTTTTATCACTTCAAGTGATAAAGTGCAACTTTATCACTCTTCTCGTGTAACTTTAAACACTTTTTGTGTAACTTTAACACTGGAACTTAGGAACTTAAAAAACTTGTTGACCTTATTTGAACCTACCTCTATATATATATATATATATATATATATATATATATATATATATTTAGGTTCATGTGAGAACCACTCCTTCAATGAGAACTGTGAGAACTCTTCTCAGCCATCAGATTGGAATACATATATTATTATGTGAATGGATGGCTGAGATTAAGTTTCCCCCGATTAATTTTCTTCCCCCCATTTTCCCCCAATTAACCACGGAATATGACCCTCGATTTCCCCCCCAACTGAACTAAATGAACGATTTCCCCCAATTTTCTTAATGCAACCTGAACCCTAACATTATCAAACTCTCACTCTTCGCAAAATCCTTCCTGCTTAGCGTACCTTTTCCTCGATCTTCTTCGCAATATCCAGGTATTCCTCACTCAATCTTCTTAATTTAGTTCATTTAGTTCAATCGGTTAGTTCAATCGTTATCATCATCATGATGCAATTACATGACTAGTCGATTACTCCTTTAATTTTGCAATCGTTAGTTTTGCTAAACTAGATTAACTTGATTTCAAATTGTTTTACTTCGTTTAGTCGATGATTTGACTTTTTCTTTGTGATAATTTAGTTTTATGTTGATAAATGGGGTTTCTTTCTGGTTTGATCAATGGCAGATTATGCTGCGTGATGTTTTGTTTTGTTTATGATGACTTGACTTAGTTTCGTTGGCATAATTGAGTTTTTTTACTTAATGTCGATTATAATATAATTTTGTTGCTTATGTGTGATGATGAGTTTTGATCGGTCAATTGATTGGATTTTTGAATCAGTGCCATCGTGATGTTTTAATTTGTTTTGTTGATAACTTTACATTCTTCTGTGATTATTGAGGTTTCGTCGAGATAATTTAGGTGTTGCTACGATAATTGAGGTTTCTTCATGATTATGGGTTGAAAGTTGTTTGTTTATTTACGTGGTTTGATCGATTGCAGATTGTACTTGCTTGATGCTTTGTTGTTTTTCTTTGTTTTTTGCTTTGTTGATGGTTTGACTTAGTTTCGTTGGCATAATTGAGTCCTAACAAACCATTTTATTTGCTCTATAATTGCAGTACACGATGATATTTCATTGCTTGTTGTATGACAGTTGTTTGATTCTACGTACTGTACACGACGATATTTCATTGTTGTAAGACAGTTGTTTGATTCTACAGCGATTATTAATCGGAATTTGATACTTTAGAGACGTAGTTACTCTTTGGAAGTGGAGATTTTGTGCGTTTAGGAATTGAAATTGATGGTATGTTCTTTATTTGCTGGTTTCTCTTATTGTTATTTGCTTAACTGTTTTGTTTCATTTTTTTTTCTCACAGACATGGAGGTTAAAAGTACCATTGTAGGTAGTGGATCGAACAAACGAAAACGAGATGAAATGGTGGTATCGGATGATGTTGCTTCCAAGGTAGTTTATTATTACTCATAGCTTACAAAATGTTATGCACCTATCTTTGTTTTGTTATAACATGAAACATTCTTGGGAATTGTAACATGTACAACATGCCTACTAATTGAGTATTTTCATCTCGTTTTGGTTATTCCTAATTAATTGATTGATTTTGATAATCATAGTATTACTGTACAAGTATTAGATTTACATTAACCATATTCTTTATATGGAGTACTTCGTACAAGTAGTAGTCGTTTTCAATTAAAAAAATAATTAATTGTTTGTTCTCTTAGGCAGGAAATTGATTGCCGAAAAGAAGCAAGATGTTGTTGGTTCCAATAAAGTACAGAAAGGTATTATTTTATTAATGTTGAACTTAGTGTTTAGTGTACCTTTTCCTTGGTTCGTTGTACTTTGTTTTTTGAATTTGCCTTACTTACCTTATTTAAGTTTCCGTCCCGTCTAAACCCTTTTAGTTTTGGTTTACCATTTTTTTTATTTTTTTTAGCGTACCCTTTTCCAATTTTAGCGTACCCTTTTCCAATTTTAGTGTACCCTTTTTCAATTTTAGTGTATCATTTTTAAATGTTAGTGTAACCTTTTTCAATTGATTACTTGACCTTATTGAAGTTTTATTGATGACAATTGTTGGTGTTTTTGATTAGTCGTAACTTTTCACATATTGTTTTGATTAATTCTATGTTTGTCGGTGGTTTTGTGTAATACCCCGTATTTTTCAAATAAATTTAAAAATTTAAACATTTATTTAAACAAATTTTAACGCTTAAAAAATTATTTTCGCGAAAAAAATAATTTGTTTTCGTTAAATTAAAAATTATTCCGTTATAAAAAATTGGTTATTTATTTATCGAATTGTTACAAAATTTTATCTTTCGTTAAATAAAGTTTAAAAATCGAAAATATTTTAAATACTGAACTGTAGTTTTAACGTTTTCTCATTTCGTAAAAGTTTAGAAATAATTTATCGGATTCTTAAAATAATAATTTCTTATAACTATTGTCTCATAAAACTATTTACCGTCTATTTTACTTACTGTCTTACAAACTCGTTTTTAAAAATATATTTTATGATTTCCATTATTTTAATTTTGTTATCTTATATTTCAAACTTTTAAGAAAGAAAGAAAGACGTTTGTACGAGAAACGGACCGGAACTCGGTAAAATTTGGATCTCCCACGTAAACTCATACTAATACACCTATTACTACTTCAATCCTACACCAAGCATGCCTATCCAACCTAATTAACTTACACCTATCTAGCCTATAATCTACTCCCTACAGCTAGACCACAACAACTTATTACTACTACTACTACTATTTACTACTCCTGATCAACTTACTACTACTACTATAAATACGGAGTACTAATTCTACCTAATATTACTACTACTCCTACATACTCCGTACTATATTACTACGTACGACTTTTATTTACCGTACTACATACTATATTTAGTCCTTTGTCCTTCTCTATAATTGGAGCATCGGAAAAGAGGAGCTGCTCAGTATTTGACGGGGTCACTTTTCTAGAACCGTATTTGGGTCAAATCATTTCGACCTGAAAATTTCTGTAAGAGGGGGAAGGAGATGACTTTTCTTACGTAGACAGTATCAGTGATCTGTCGACTTTTCGTTCTTAATAATATTAATAAATACTCTGTAATAGCTTATTAAGGTAACCAAACTCTTCTTCTAACAACATTTCTTATATATAAGTATATTGTGTTACTAACTTAATAAATTGCTTATTTAAATATTTAGGCTTATTTGTATGACTAAATTACTTATGTATATATAAAAATGTTACGTGATATTTTCTTACGACTAAATTCAACTCGACTAAACTATCACTTGTTTGATTTATTTATTTATCATCTTTATATTTCTGTCTATATGAAAATTTGAGAAAATGAATAAAAGAACTTAAAATGATAAAATTTACTTATATCATTTTCATTGTATTTTATTGATTTATTTCTATTTGCTATGTATATTAGTTCTATGTATTTTATATTTTGTATGTATTTTATATAATTTTAATTTTAGTCATATTTTTAGTATTCTTTAGTACTTTTAATTACATTTGTTTATATATTATAATAATAGAGTAAATTAGTAACCTATAAAATATTTTATTTTAATAAAACTTCACTTATTACTTTATATATAGGTAGAAATTTACAAATTTCATTTTCTAAAGTAAATGGATTTGATTTTTATTATATATTTTATTCCGAAAATTCTATACGACATATATAAATATTTAAAAAATGATTTTTCGTCATATTTTATAAATCGACTATGTATGATTTAAACTATATTTTTCAGAAACTATAACTTTTAAAATAATAATTTATTATACCTTATATTTTATTTTTATATAAAACTTTATTTAAAGATTTACTATTTTAAAAGAAGTTATACGATATTTAGGATATGATGTTTTGGGTTACACTTGAGGATTAAAGTATAACGTTGTCACACTGTAAGTAAGTATTTGAGGATTTGACTGTTTCAAATGAGTCCAACCAATTATTGAAGGTCACCAAATAAAGTACTACTTGTTCACGGGCGACTTTTATATAAGGTTTACGATGCGAGTCTGGGACGAATAGCTTGTGTTGGATTCTACCATGCGTGGTGTTTCGACTGCACTTGTAATGAAAAGCAGACTCGTAGGCTGCGGTCCGAGAGTCGACCTAGTGTTTAAGGTAGTCGTCCTACGGCAGTGAGAGCTGCGGTTCTGCGTAGGGTATGTGGCGCACGTATAGACAAGTACTTGATCAGTATTACCACCTAGGTAGCGAGGGCAGAACAAGGTTCTGAAAACTGCGGGTTCCCTCTTGGTGATGTGGAGAATGTAATTATCAGCTTTCATTTCAGCCCAGATCCCCGTTTGAATAAACGTATAATATAATAGAAGTTCGGGCCCAATTGAGCCTTATGGGTGAGATGTAAACCTCATAAGATTGGTTCGGTCTACGAGTCGGTAACACGGTTACTTCTATTGGTGAGATGCAAGCCAATAGGGTGTAGCGGTGATACTAGGAGCCATGACTCGTGTGTTTATTCTCTATTTACGTGAAAAATGATTTTAAAATCAAATGGCTGCCAATGTCCCCTCTTTTAAACGTTATCGTTTTCATCACCTCACATGTTGGTTAATTGAATTAAATGAAACTATCTGTTACGTGATATCCTTTAATATTTTTGTAAGCATATTATTTGTTATTCACATGATTGTCTTATGTGTATGAGGTGATGTTAGATGAACGTCTTGGTTGCTGTCCCGCTCAGCGTCCACTGTTTTATTTTTTTGCAGGTCTAAGACGTTGGGGAATCGAGCGAGAGATTTTAATAATATGCTCTCTATAAAATGAAATTTATATTCTGTACTAAGTGAATCAAGACTATGTAATTAATAGTCGTTTATTGTAAGGATCCGTAGCGATCCGGATTTATTTACACTCTGATATAATTTTAATTAAATGACTTAGATAACTTTCCGCATTATAAAAAAACCTTTTTTCTCCTCTAGTGATTTCCGGCGAGCAGTTACAGGATTTCTGGCGTGCGTTTCTTTTCGGGCGGACGTAGCCCTGTCGGCGACTAGGCAGGCTTTCGCCCTTCGTTTGCATTCCAATGAGACAGAAAAGCAAAACCGTCTCGAGGGGAACCAAAGCAATGAAGCCAATCACACGTAAAGCAAAAGAGGATTTACTAAAAAAAAGTGGTGAAGAACTCAAACTTGGATGATAGTGCAGCGAACAAGAAGAATTCAAGGGTGAACGAAATTCCGGGATTGAATTATGCTTCGGAGAATGAAGACGACGTCTCGGAGTTCGTGCCTGAGACGGGTCCGGAAATGGAAGTCGATTCGGGCGGGTGGAAACAGAGGGATGGGAAGAAAATCATCGACATGGTTGACGATGAGGATTTAATCAAGTTCTCGGCAGAAGACGTTGATGAAAAAATCGAATTTTGGAGCACCGCTGTTTACTGTTTCATTATGGGCGCTAATCCGCCTTGGAAAGTGGTGGAAGGGTTTGTGAGGAGAATTTGGAAGGATCATGGCATCGACAAGATTTCATTCTTGCTTAATGGAATCTTCCTAGTTTGGTTCAGAGACAAGGAAGCTAAGGTAAAGATTCTTGACCATGGTCTGTATATGTTTGATAACAAACCGCTGATTGTGAAAGAATGGACCCCTGATGCCAAATTGGACAAATCTGATGTTCCTGAAGTACCTGTTTGGATTCAGCTACATGACCTTCCCTTGAAATTTTGGGGTAGATGTTTGCCTAGGATAGCTTCCCTAGTTGGGCCGTACGTCAAGTCTGACTTGGCTACGGAAGAACGGTCTAGGCTTGGGTATGCCAGGGTCATGATTATGGCCAAGGTGGGGCAAAAGTTTAGGAATGAGATCAAATTTATGGATGAGAAGGACAATGTGGTTGATGTTTTTGTCAAATATGAGTGGAAGCCTATATGGTGCTCCAAATGCAAGGGTTACGGGCATGAGGCTCGTGATTGTCGGAGAGAGGAGTTGAGGAAAGCGAGACAGGAAGTGAGACAGAAAAAGACTGAGGCTGGGGGAGCTGCTAAGCAGCTGTCGACGAGGCTCATAACTGGGCCCAAACCTGCTTCGACAAGTGCCATTGTGACGGGTGCTGTTAGAACTAGGCCTGTTTCGGTGAGGTCCACGACTAAGGGTACATTACCGCCTAGAGAAGTGGAAAATGGAGTGTCTTATGCTGATATGATCATAGGATCACCGAGAAAAGAGCTGGTCGAGATGAATGGTGGGGTTGGTTTGGAATTAGTGATCCATGGAAACTCATAATATAGGGTTTTGGAATGTGCGCGGTATGTGTAATATAAATAAGCAGCGTGCTATAAGTGAGTTTGTTAGGAAGCAACAAGTAGACGTGAGAATAAGGCTTATGCCAAAGTTCATCAAAATGTGTTTGCTGATTGGAGTATTACTACTAATAATCACTGTGGTGAGGGTGGTCGCATTTGGTTGTTATGGAAGCATGACAGAGTGAATATGATGATATTGGAGTACAGTGCTCAAAGTATCCACGTCAAGGTTACCACAACTTCGGGGAAAAGTTATTTGCTTACTTTTGTTTATGCTTATAACTCCGTCGCGGAGCGGGGGGGATCTTTGGCGAAAACTTGAATCCTATGCTCGTTTGGGGCCTTGGATGATTTTGGGTGACTTCAATTGTGTTATAGACGCTCGGGAAAGGCTTGGGGGAAATTCTTCGGATGAGGAAATGAATCAATTTCGAGATTGCATTGCGAACTGCGAAATTGGTGATTTTAGGGCGAGCGACTCTTGGTTCACTTGGAATAACAAGCATAGAGTTGTGGAAACTAGAGTCTTTAGTCGGATTGACCGGTGTTTGGTGAATGACGACATGTCGAGGTTGTTTCCGGATGGGTTTGCGAATTTCCTTCCGGAAGGAACCTTTGATCATTGTCCGTGCATTGTTCAGTTAGGGAGGCCGCCAAGTAGGAGGAACCGGTCCTTTAAATATTTGAATATGTGGAGTCGGTCTCCGGATTTTCTAGGGTGCGTGAAGATGGCTTGGGATGAGCAGGTTGTGGGCACCAAAATGTTCCAATTGGTGTCGAAGTTGAGGAGCCTGAAGGCTCCATTGAAGCAGCTCAACTCGTCTTCGTTCTCGGATATCGAGTCACGCTGCAGCCTGGCAGAAGCGCAGCTGGTGGACTTGCAAATCAGACTGCGGTCTGATCGGTCACCCGCGCTGTTACAGGAAGAGCTGGACGCTAATGTGGTTGTCCGTAATTTGCAGTCCGCGCGGGCCGATTTTTGGGCTCAAAAAGCGAAACAGAGGTGGATTAAGGAGGACGATGTGAACTCCGCGTACTTTCATGGGATTTTGAGAGCTCGACGGGCTCATAATGCTATTACAAAGATCGTTGATGCTGAGGGCCGTGATTGTTCCTCTAAATTTGATATTGAAGATGCTTTCCAACGTTACTATCTCTCTTTGTTGGGCGATTCGCGGGCTGTCGAGCCCATTCGAGTTGACTTAGTTCATATGGGGAGTACCTGCTCTGAGGAACATAAGCTCTTACTCGGTGCGAGGGTGACTGAGTCGGAGATCAAGAGGGCAATGCATGATATCCATCGAGACAAAACGCCGGGTCCGGATGGTTTCACTAGTCAATTTTTTATTGATTCGTGGGATATTGTTGGAGGCGATGTCGTCGGCGCGGTTCAGGATTTCTTCATTTCTGGTAAACTGCTGAAACAACTGAACTGTGCTATCATTACTTTAATCCCTAAGATGAGCAAGCCGCAGTCTGTGAAAGACTTTAGGCCGATTGCTTGCTGCAATGTTGTGTATAAATGTATTGCTAAAATTATTTGTTCGAGACTGGCCAAAGTCTTACCCCGGATTATTTCGCCTACGCAGGGTGGTTTTATCGAGGGACGTAGTATCGTTGAGAATGTGCTCATATGTCAAGACCTTGTTAAAATGTATAGGAGAGGACGTGTGTCTCCTAGATGTTTTTTCAAGGTTGATATTCATAAGGCCTATGATAGTGTTGAATGGACGTTCGTCGACCAAATGCTAAGTGCCTTGGACTTCCCAGAACAATTCCGTCGTCTGATCATGGAGTGTGTTACTTCAGTCTCGTATTCTCTCAGTGCTAATGGGGATACTTTCGGATTCTTCCGTGGGAAGAGAGGTTTGAGGCAAGGGGATCCTATGTCTCCGTTGCTTTTTACTATCTGCATGGAATATTTTTCTCGTATCTTGACCTTTGGTAAGATTGACAGAAACTTTAAGTATCACCCGAAGTGTGGCCCGATGAAGCTGACCCATTTGATGTTCGCTGATGATTTGCTCCTCTTTTGCAAAGGGGATACTGAATCGATGGAATACCTGTGGAAAGCTTTTGCGACTTTTAGCAGAGCCTCGGGGCTGAATATTAGCATTGGTAAATCCCATGCTTATTTTGCAGGTGTTGATGAGGATAAGAAAGCTTCCATTCTTCAGTTTTCTGGCTGTGTGGAAGGTACGTTGCCCTTTCGGTACTTGGGTCTTCCGATCCAATGTACTCGCCTTGGCAAAATTGACTGTGAAACTCTGATTGCCCGTATCATTTCGAGGATTTCTAGCATTGGTGCGCGTAAACTATCCTATGCGGGTAGACTGACCTTGGTTCAGTCTGTTCTGTCTCAGCTTCATAATTACTGGGCGATGGTTTTTATTATCCCGACTTATGTTATGACTAGAATTATCTCTTTATGCCGCAATTTCTTATGGAATGGCGGGGTGGAGGGGAATAATCGGGCTCTGGTGAGTTGGGAGAAGATTTGCTGCCCTAAAATGGAAGGGGGTTTGGGGCTTAGAGACTTGGCTTTGTGGAATCAGGCTGCTGTGGCAAAACTGGCATCCTGGGTTTTTGATCAACCGGATCGTTTATGGGTTCGGTGGGTGAATTCTGTCTACCTGAAGGGGCGTGATTGGCGTGATTACCAACCTAACACGGATGTCACCTGGGCTTGGCGAAAGATTTGTCTGGCTAAGGAAAAAATTAAGCATATGTTTGTGAATGATCTTTGGCATGGATCGCGTTCCTGTTATATGATCTCGGAGGGTTATGAGGGTATTCGGGTGCATAAACCGAACGTTCCTTGGGCCCGTCTCGTCTGGAGTGGTTGGAGCATCCCTAAACATAGCTTTATCTCGTGGCTTGTGTTTAGGCGGGCTTTAAACACTAGGATTAATCTGGTTAGATTTGGCATTGCTGAATCTGACCGTTGTTATCTTTGTGAGACCCATGAAGAGAGCTTGGAGCACCTCTTTTTTGATTGTGAGTGGAGTGCCAAGATTGTGGACAGGTTGAACGTGTGGACGAAGAAGAAAATTCCAAGTTCCGGTGCGTTACATTGGGCGTGCAAGGTGCGAGGATCGAAATTGCAATGTAACATCATCCGTGCCTTATTTAACGCCACGATTTATCACGTGTGGAGACAACGAAACTTGTGTCGACTCGACGGATCGGTTCAGCAACCTCACCATGTAGTCAAGATGATTAAATTGGATATACGGAATAGAATTATGGCTATGATTAAACACCCTTTACGGGCGATAGACGTGAGATGGCTACATAATTTGATGTAGCCATTCATTTGTACATTGATCATCATTTTTTTAATACATACTTACCCTTTACCAAAAAAAAAAAACTTTCCGCATTATCTATTTTAAGTCATCGAAATACGGGTTGTTACATTTTGGTCATGTCTTGTTTTTAGTGATATCCTTATCAGTTTCTTTCTTAGGTGGTGTACAAAAAGGAAAAAGAGAGGGTACACCGTTTACATTGGGTGATGCAAAATTCACCTCAAGGATGACCCCCGGTCTTCTGTTTGATTTTGTTCAAAGCGGTCTATCTGATAGGCAGGTATCTGATATTCATTCTATGGGTTTTGGGGGTTTGCTTTTATTGAAAACTGATAAGGTTCCCGGTAAGTTGGCACATTGGCTGGTGTCAACTTTTAATGTTCTTAATTCTTCTTTAATGGATGGGTTATTACATGTTACTGCTGAAGATGTTCATCTAGCAACCGGTATTGTCGATGGGACCGCTAAACATTGAAAAGACAATAAAATCTGTTGAAAGAAGGTACAAAATGAAATATTTGATTGTTGGGCAAGACAATTTGGTAAGAACAAAGAAATCACAAAAAAAAATTCTTTTGGACAAATTGAAGTCCCAGAAGGAAGGTGGAGATGAGTTTAAGAGAAATTTCATTGTATTTGTCAATTCCACTTTCTTAGTAGGTGTGAAGGGGGCTATTCCTGGTTTCCATATTTTGAATATTCTTGCAGATATTTCAGAAATCCCAAATTATAACTGGTGTTCTTATACTTTGGGTTCGTTGCTCAATAATATTCAATTGTGGCAAAAGAATGTACTTGATGGGGGACATGTGACAACATTTAAAGGTGCCATCATGATTTTGGTTTTCATATATTTAGATAGAGTTGTCATTAAAATTAGGTCCGTTGATAGGCAATTTCCTACACTTGCAACTTGGTCAAAGAAGGATATATCAGAGAGGATAAAGACGAAACTTAGGGCTAATTCTTTCGGTCAAGTTTATGTGGAAGGTTGTGTTGTAAAGCCTGCTGCTCATAATGAAGCAGGTGCAACTTCTAAGATCAAATTAGATGCAAATGAAATGAAAAATGAAAAACTGGAGGGTACTAGGAGCCAAGCTGAGGTTTGTGTAAACAAACTAGTTGCCTCGGCAAAAAACCTTGCTGATGCTTTTGATGATTTCAAGTCTTGTGCAAATGAGGCAATGAGTGACCTACCAAATTCAATTGCTGTTCGTAAGATGTCTTCTTTCTTGTCCTCTATTGGTTATGGTTTTCATTTATCTCAACAACAAAAGAGTGATGATTTAGATGATGTTGATGCTGATGTTGTTGGAGGGTCATACAAAGAAGGGGAAGTGGATGAGGATGAGAGAAAAGAGCAAGATTGGGACGATGATGCATTTTGGGGGAATGAAAAGATTTTGGAAAGTCTTTTTGCCTTGCAAGATGCATTTAAACCAACTGTTGCCGATACTGTTGCTGCTGCAGGAGCTACTGCTGCTGGTGTTACGCCTAAATGGCGTAAACATGTTAAGGTAAAAAGGGAAAGAGACCTAATGATGCCAAGAATGCGTCTGCTAGATTCTAATGATGATTTGCTAGATTCATCTCAGACTGTCAGTTCATCTGGGAATGAGATGAACCTAGTATCTTCCCTTTCACCTCATTTACCACTAGTAGAGGAGGAAAAACTTATACCTTTTAATCCTTTTGATAATCCACCTTTGCTTGAGAAGGAGATTGCTGAACACCATTTAAAAACTTCTGAACCTCCGGTTGGTACGTCTGTTCAAGTGCACATTGACCTTACCTCTCCTGATCAGCCTCTCTCTCCAAATCAGCCTGCCATGCCTAAAAGAACTAGAGAAATTTCAACAGTGTTTAAATCTCCGTACATTCAGCGAAATATCATGATTTTCTCTGAGTTTACACAATCTGAGAAAGAAGTGGCTAATTATGTATTTTCAGAGGAGACCGATGGGAGGTAATTGGCTGTATATTTTTTATTAAGTACTTTCTTTCATTTCTTCAGTTCATTTTTAGCGTACCCTTTTTCACTTTTAGCGTACCCTTTTTTACTTTTAGCGTACCCTTTTTCACTTTTAGCGTACCCTTTTTCTATTTTAGTGTACCCTTTTCAATTTCACTTTTACCGTACCCTTTATCAATTTTAGCGTACCCTTTTCAATATCAATTTTAGCGTATCCTTTTTCAATTTTAGCGTATCCTTTTCAATTTCAATTTTAGCGTACCCTTTCCAATTTCACTTTTAGCGTACCATTTTTCACTTTTAGCGTACCCTTTTTCAATTTCAGCGTACCCTTTTTCAATTTCAATTTTAGCGTACCCTTTTCACTTTCAATTTTAGCTTACCCTTTTCACTTTCAATTTTAGTGTACCATTTTTCAATTTTAGCGTACCATTTTTCAATTTTAGCGTACCCTTTTTCAATTTTAGCGTACTCTTTTCAATTTCAATTTTAGCGTACCTTTTTCAATTTCAATTTTAGCGTACCCTTTTCACTTTCAATTTTAGCGTACCCCTTTTCACTTTTAGTGTACCATTTTTCACTTTTAGTGTACCCTTTCCAATTTCAATTTTAGCGTACCCCTTTTCAATTTTAGCGTACCCTTTTTCAATTTTAGCGTACTCTTTTTCAATTTCAATTTTAGCGTACCCTTTTCAATTTCAATTTTAGCGTACCCTTTTTCAATTTTAGCGTATTCTTTTTCACTTTTAATGTACCATTTTTCACTTTTAGCGTACCCTTTCCAATTTCAATTTTAGCGTACCCTTTTTCAATTTTAGCGTACCCATTTTCAATTTTAGCGTACCCTTTTCAATTTCAATTTTAGCGTACCCTTTTCAATTTCAATTTTAGCGTACCCTTTCCATTTTCACTTTTAGGGTACAATTTGGGGACCATGACTAAGGGAAAAGGTTTAGGGTTTGGAAACCATGGCGGCTCCGTGAAACGGTGTGGTTGTGTATAGAACCTTTTTCGTCTAAACCTTATTCCTCAGTCATTTCTAACAAAATTATTTATAAATACAGTGTGGTTGTGTATAGAAGCCAATTTGAGTTGAACTTGCTTGATTTGAAGACTTTAATGTGTGGAAATGAAGTTTCGCATAAAATATTAGATGTATGGTGCGAAATATTAAACAAGCGTGAGCCTTTAAGATCAAGTAATTCTCCTTACCGATTATATTTGTCTACCAATACTCGTGTAAGTCTTCTTTCTTTGTTTAAGTTTCCCTTTTCTTTATTTCTTTACCAATTATATTTGTCTATCATTTTTACTTTTTCTATGTTTTTAACAGGTCAATTGTGATGGTGTTGAATTTGATAAAGTATCCATGGTTTTCTATCCCATTCTCTCAACATCTTTCCGAGCAATGATATGTGTACTTCCAAGGGAGTCCAAAGTAGAAGTTATACATATTAATGAACCAGATTCAGTTCCATCTTTTTCTATTGTTAATCTTGTGGTACATTTTAATATTATTTGATATTTTTAAAAACTAATTATAATTTGATATTCTTTTTATTCTTATTTAATTTTTAAATGTTATTATTTTTTGCAGGGAAAGAAGTTTAAAAGCTAACATGGATGCACAGTTCTCATGGATCCATAAATATAGTGATTTCAAAATAATTGAGTACATTCCGAAAGCTTACTCAAATGTGAAAGATGACAATGGAACTTGTTTAATGCGGTACATGGAAATCTATGTAGGTAACAAAAGAAATTTTGTTGCTGGATTGAGAGAGGTCAGTTAGTTTATAGTATTTGCTAAAAGATGTTTTGTTGTTCGATTGAAAGAGGTCAATTTTGTGTACCTTTTAAATGTTTGGTCAGTTTTGGATTCACTTAATTGTATTGTTTCTTTTTACTATATAGAAAAAGGTGGGACCAGAGAGCTTTGTTAGAAGGCTTAGTGTGAAGTATTGTCATTCAATAATTACATTTGAAGGCAATGAATTGAAAGATTTTGCTATTGAAGAATCGAAAAAATATTTTTTCAAAGAGAGGTATAATTATTGTTTTGCTTTATTGAGAGTATACACATGTTTGTTATCTACTTATCATAATATTATTTAGCTAACCAATCTTTTTCTTAAGTAGATTGGTAGTGAAAGAGGATCGCCTTAACAAATCATTAACTGATGAAGAGATTTTGGAATATGTTGTCGATGACAAGAAAGATGATAGGTAAGTTATTAAAACATTATCACAACCTTTATCATATACTGACATCATCACAACCTTTATCATATATTAAAACATTAATTTTGTATTTCAGTGAAGTAGTTATTGATACGAAATGGCTACAAGTAACTCGGAAAGCACTTTCCAGCTTGAAAACTGGACGCCTGATTTATGACACATGGTTATTGATTTGTTTGGGATTTATGTTACACATGAGAGACCTGGTGTTTTATATATGCCAACAACAACCAAGGTTTATGTGTTTTTATATATACCAACAACAACAACAATATGATGTTTTCAGCAGTTTTCCTGAAATAGATTCGTGTTTTCGTGTTGAATGTCGATGTTTTATGCATGCAGTTATATCAGCTGTTTTGTGGCATGCAGTTATATCAGCTGCTTTGTTTTGATTAAGTTTATGATTTTGAATATATGAAGTTAGATACCGACTATACTTCTTTAATGAGTTCAGGATATGAAGAATAAGAAATCTATGCACAACAATTACATCAAGCTTCATTATATGGGAAAAAATCAGTCCAAATTACAGAAAGTAAATATTGCAACAATCAGGATATGATTTACTTTCTATTTTGTCTTCTCCTAATGCATGTTAACCTAATTTATTTGTTGTTCAGGTGTTTTTCCCCATATGTACGGGTGTGCATTGGTATGTTTTGATATGTGATTTCAAGGAAAAGATTAACTATATACTAGACTCTCGCCAAGAAAGATGACCAGAAAACAGAATTAAGCTTGCCAAAGAAGTGGTATGAACATTTCTTCTTTTAATTTAACAAGATTCTAACTTTTTCCCATACAACACGGATCTCTAATCTCATTTCTATATAATATAATATTTTACCTGCAAAAAATAAAACATTCATATGTCAGTAAACAAATTCCAGTCAAGATTTTCTGGGTTTTTACACAACAAGAAATACTTCCCATAGCTACTATACACGCGCGACTGAAATACTTCCGATCACACTTCACATTTCGCTCTCTCTCTCTCTCTCTCTAAAATTCGTCCGCCTTCTCTCTAAACTCGCCCTCTCCTCCTTTCCTCTTCATTCATTCCTTCTTCTCTCATTTTTCTTTAGTAAGGTATGTTTATCTATCTATATTTAGTTTTAATTATTTGTTAATTTTTGATTTTATTGATTTAAATAAATTAGTTATTGGGTTGGATAGTTTTTTAGTGTACTCTTATTGGTCGGAATATTTAGTGTAGTTAGTATGTTAATTGCCCATAGGTTCCCCAATTTGAAATAGGTAGATTGTTAGTATAAATTTAGGGTTTATGATTGAGTATTTGAATGAATTGGGTTGTTTTGATGTGTTAGAAAATTGAAAGTGAAAATACAATTATGCCGATTTAGTGATGTAATTATGGACGGATTAGGTGCAAACAGTACTATGTTTAAGTGAATTGAGAATTTTACAAAATATGTGAGTAGTGTATATATTAGTAAATTACTTTAGAGAAAATAATTTGTTTGTGGTTATTGTCTCAATTTTTGTAGATAAAAAAATGAAGAGATCTGAACAAAAATGGATGTATGAGGAAAGATTGGATAAGAGACGACGTCCCACAACGGAATTTTTAGAGGGTGTTACAAGTATAATTTAGCGACCGATTTCAGTCGCTAGATGCGATTATCTGTTGCGACTGTTTCTTAGCGACTGTCATCTGTCGCGCGTCTCTTTTAGCGACAGATGACGATGGCTAAGATCAGTCGCTCCAGACTTAAATTCTTGTAGTGTTAACTATTTTAAACATTTAATTCAGTTTTTATTACTGTAAAATTAGTGAATTTTTGTTTGAGGAATTGGGAAAGAAAGAATGGATTTTGAGAAGTGGCCTTGGAGATGGATTCAGAGTTATTGGGGATGGACATATATTGGAATGTTGGCCTGGCAATAGAGTAACTCAGGAAACCAAAGTTGGGAACTTTGAACGAAAAAGTTTTCATATTTGTTGTTAAAAGGGGTGTGATTTTATGCTTTTGAAGTGAGCTTTTATTTTTACCAAAAGCCTTCATCTTTCATCGGTATTTTTACAACTTACAAGTTATGTAGCCATGCAACCATGTAGCCTCGGAGCTGGATCAGGAGTCACTCGATAGTTATTTATCGTCTTTTTAGGTAACTATTGAGAAAGACGGAGAGAGTAAGTTGTTATTTTAGTGTATTTTCTGTAGGGTTACAACCCTTAAACCCAAGGACCTGTTACGAGTATTAACCGAAAAGACAAAAGAAGAGGGATAACAATTATACCTTATTTGCAGCGGAACAGCGTATTAATAAGAAGTATAATAACCCAGAAATATATATAATCTCCACGGATAGAATAAATAATCTTCACGGACAAGAATAAATAATCTCCACGGACAAGAATAAAGCACCCCAAACGTGATGTCTCCTTTGGTATCCACACGGGTACGGAACTGCGACGTATATGCTAGTATAAGGGTTTTGTGAGACGGTCTCACAAAATTCTCTCTCTAATAATATATAAATCAATACTCACCATTGTATATCTGGTTCATCATATGAACCTCCTTATATAAGAGAGATAGGTTACCTACTTATCCTAGAAGTTATTCCATAACTCCAATTGGTATAATTAGATTATCACAATAACTCTAGTTACCATAACTAGATTATTACTATAACTCTAATTACCATAACCCGACAGCACAGCTGAGTCGTATTACTACTGACCCGATATATATTAATATACCGATATATTAATAATATCCCGTACACATTGTGTGTGACCCAATGGGCCCACTTAAGACTACCAGACATATAACTCATTTATATGTCAACCCGACATCGACCTCTAGCAAGGCATATCGGATACATAGACTTAAGCGGGTTAATCCGTAGGACAGTGGACATAACTCCTTCAGTCTCCCACTTGTACATGTCCTTTCAAGAACGGCGTTAAGTCTCTTTGCTACTATTGTCTCCAATTGAGAACGAGTTAAGAAGAAGTGTCATCCTCACATATCTCAATCTTTTACTCGAATCTTTGAGTTGACTTGTTAAAATAGCAGATAGATGACAAACATCCTATCTGAGCGCGGCCACGCATTTGCACAAGTCACACTCTTCGAGTGGCCAAGAAACAATAAATTCCTTTCAATAAAGAAAGAGCAAATCCCCTCTTGTCTAACCACATCCTATCACATGATCCATGCATACCCAATAACCATCCATAGCCCCCTTTCACAGCTGACGAGGAATAGTATCAAAGCATACACATCACATGTACAGAATAGTCAAAGACTCAGGTCTAAAGACCGTACAAGTTCATAACTTGCAAAGAACTTTACTGACACTAAGCGAAATCTTAGTAAAATCCTTTTCGGCGGGTCTGTCTAATGCATGTTCTTAACATACACCCGTGTGCCTGGTTTAGTATCTCAATACCTATGACTCAAGGAACTTAGTCATCAACCAACTCACACACTAGTCATTTAAGGGTATTCAAATGTCCCAACATAATACCCTGACTAGAGACAAAATAATTACATCATCCAAATAGAGTTCCAAGACTAAGTCACGTACTTAGTGATCTATTTCATCAATGTAAATTATTTAGGGACAAATCTCGGTTACATTAACCAAATGACAATATGTCATACATATATCAATTATCGAAATAACTCCCACTAAACCAAACACCTCTAAAGGTACTAAGACCACTCGCTCATGCGTCTTATACCAATCATAACAATATGATCTTTATGTAGAGGAGGTTTCTGGACATACAACATTTGTATTAGTTATTTACAAACATATAATCAATCTACCTTCTCTCAATTAAGGTAAATTGTTAGTTTCATAAGCAACAATTGCTTTATAAACTTTAAAGTTGAATGTGTGTTTGATTCGTAATCAAACGTCTATTTGCTTCAAAAGCAATAGGACACTAACTTTAGTTATAATATTAGTCATAAAGTTGTCCTTTGGAACCATTCCAACACACAACTTATTATCCAAAACAAAATTTACAGAGATTACAATCTCACGTCATCTTTGTCTATTTGGAAACATGAATCGTTGTAACTTGTTTACAATAATTCGCTTATCACATCATGCGCATCTCTTAAATATCCCTTTTTGCTTCTTAAGCGCAAAAGAACAATTCTTAGATAGCATTCTAGTGACACTCACTAGATTAATATCTACTCGTCACACGAGCACAAAATAAACACATTTCTTGCAAAGCATCAAATGTCGTTTAGTTAGAGAAGTATGTCACTTACATACCAAATCATAACGATAAATGCACTCCCACTAGCCTCTTGTACACACTTTGTCTCTCTCCGTCTCAATGGAAAACAGACATATTTGAATTACCACATTGAGAACGAAGATACTTGCTCCATAATACTTGCTCCAATCAAATCAGAATATTCACATTTGCCTAGCAATTTTAATAATATGAAATTCATACGATGTGTCGCACACACATCATATTGCATCCCTTTCAAGAAATGTATTTCACATATATATGTCCAAAATTCATCATAATGAGTGATGACATTCAAAATGCTAAATCAATCTTAATAGACTTAAGCATAATGTTGTAAGAAGAATTTTTCCATAGTCATTACTATGAGATCAATCCTTAACTACCAACAACGCTTCATAGATACTCTTATATCAATCCATATCATCTTTATATTGAAGACTATTCTTCACTATAAGATCCATTTAACCAAAGTCTATACTTGGTAGTTATGTTATATGGAATCTATTAGATTTATGACTTCATGTGACTCTTGGAATTTTTGCCCATTATTGTCTTATTATAGGTCAAACCTATGTAGGGTAATATTTTGCAGGTAAGATGATCATGACTTTTCATGGATACATCAATATCCTCTTCAACAATTGTAGAGAATTCCTGTTAATCTTGAACAATTCAAGGTCGATTCTACTCTCACTGTTTCCATTAGAAATCACATATTTTTAAAAGAAACGTATCACTCCATGCAACAAAACAGTTTTGTTCTTTGGATGGTTTGTAGAATTAACATAATACCTCTAATAAAACACATGTCATAATTGAGTTTAAGTTCTAGAAAACAATTTTCTTTAAACTTGACTTGATAATTAAGAAAAGACTTTTAAGAACATTTTCAGTCCATATCTCATATGGTGTCTATTCTCCGACTTACATGGACAATCTCATCAACATTTGTACAAAGACTTTTATAGTGCATAAGCTTCTAAAGCGCCAATAAAATCTGCATAACTCATCATAGACCAAATCATATCAAATATGGTTCGATGTAGTTTGAAACATTTTTCACTACTTCTAAGATGATCACAATCTTTTAGTTCAATTCCTCCCTGTTTCAATCATATCGAACAAAACCATACGTGTTACCCATTTTGCAACATCACTAGTTAAACTCACACATATCTGTATGTGTGTGGTCTAACAAGTCTAAGTACCCTCCCACTACAATTAATAGGAGTCACTTGTAATGTCATTTATCCATCTAAACAAGATCCATTTACCTCAGTTGATCCTTATCAATAAAGTTTATAATTTCATCATTATGAAACTTATTCTTATGTCTCTTGTCTCATGGATTAAGGACAATGGCATAATAGGTAAAACTTGAGTCGTGGGACTTGAATCCTTTTGGTCGTTATGTTGTAAATAAAAGCATTCACTACTAGAAATGTAAAGCTCAACAATCATGTTAGCATTACTGTACCTCATATTCTTGCAAGGTATAGAGCAACAATTGTTCTACTTTTATCAAAACTTTTCATGCCCATACATGAAACAGAATCAATGTCCTTACTTATGACTAGTACAAGAATAACAATTATTCAATTCCAGTATTTAGCTTTATGGTAAAATTAAGTGATTTTCTTTTTATATATGAAACAACAACGTTTGTCCATTTCATCATAAAATACTTCACTTATATACCATTATTCCACCCTCTTTGAGTCATCACATCCACAATGTAATAGTTGCATTTGGTATCTTTATACCAAAACAGTGGAATGAAAGTAACTATTACTTTAGTAACATACACACCAGAAGTCATACTTCAATTGATTTGCAGATTTTCTAGACACTTCTAGAAACTATCTACCAATGTCCAATATTTGTCATTACATTAATGACTAATAAAATCGTACCTAATCTAAATTTGGCAACAAGTTTGGGTATGATAACAATTATTCTTCCCTTACTTTAACCAACATCTTAGATTCATTAATCATTATCTCAAGCAATTTTCTTAATGAACTCATAGAACATTAGTATTATTTGCCTTCTTGATACAATGTTCAATCGTCTTTTAACATCTCATGCTAAAAGGTGAGAAACTTTATTAAGTCACATGTTTATTCATAATAAAGTGACCTAAACTTAGGACTAATTGAAACGATTTCAATTCCTAATTCTTTAGAAAGAGGCATCCAAAATTTCCTGATTATCAATATAACCACGTCATCATATGACACTGATTAATTAGATCATCTTCAACATTTTCTCACTTAATGGGAACGGTTCCCTTTATTGAAACAATTAATTTTGGTACTTATAATCATCTTCATGACTCTAATTATACAGTCCATACTGTACATTAACATTGATAATAATTTGTCGGAATTATCCTTCACAAGGACAAAATCCGCATCTCTAATTTTGAGAACGATTCTCAAGATACCAATCGATGAGGTTGAACAATTCAAACTCATCTTTAATAAATGTGATAAAGGTGACTAAATTACAACTACAAATATATGCTAAGTAAAACGATAATTAATATTAATAATCTTAAACAATTTTAAGATAAATCATGAAAACTACCCTCAAGTTCGCATAATATTCCAAGATCCTAAACTCTTTGTTGCTTAAGTGAACTTGGGCTCACTGCTCAAGCTCCAAAAGTAAAGGTAGACAACAAACTTGTCAATTACATCTCTATGTAATTCCTGGTTCGTCGGAATTAGTCATCATATGACACCAACTATTTGCCTCAAAGCCCAAGTCCGACTTGATAGCAATGTTAAGCAAACCAGATTGAACCTGTGGGTAACCGTTACCCATCTACTCAGTCCACACACATCGGCAAAGCACCGCTTAGGCAGTCACTTCAACCAATGGTATGAAATTGTTGTAGTGGTCAATTCTGGAAAGGCAATACTTAATATTTGTGCGAGGGATTAAATGCATTATGGGTCCTAAACATGCTCCTAGGTCAACTTACAAGACGATCTATCAGTTCCAGGCACACAAGTCACAAGTCTCAGACAATAAAAATCATGCATCATATGACATAATAAATTAATTGTTACTAGTGATTTGTGCATAAAACAAGTTAAAAGATCCCATATTTTGACTTATAATCATATTACAATTCATAATTACTATTTGGTTTGAACAATTTCACCAATATCTTTCATTTTTCAACTACGAGGAACAATTTCCCACCCGAAAAAATTGAACGGATATACAAAACTCGATTCACAATCGATCTGCAACTTATAATTGTCATATAGATGAACAATTCATCAAAATCAAATAGGACTCGAGAAACTCTTTTTCCGATCTATTTATGATAATATGATAATTTAAATGCATAAAATTATTTAGCCGATTTAGAAAACTAATTTTTCATTGATCCGGAAAAATAAAAGTATAATCAATGTTTGATTCATAATCAACACACAAACGCAAGAAAACGACTTTTCTTAAAAGCGTCACCCGACCCGATACCATGTCGTCCGAGTAAATATTGTGTCGTCTTGGTCAAACCTTTGTCGTCCGGGTCATCCCGCTCCAACCGGGAGATACCCGTACCGACCGAGTCACACTCGTGCCCACCGACTCATACTCATGCAAACCGAGTCACACCCGTTCCGACCGAGTCACACTCGTGTCGACCGGGCTGACCTTGTTTCGTTCCGTCTCCACCATAATTAAAACGGGTCTTGTCCTAATCTTATTAGGACTCATCGTCAACAATAAATTCTAATAATTTTATGTTCTCAATTTCAATCGAGTCTTGACTAATCTTATTAGTCTCATCGTCAACAAAGAAATTAAAGATTATAGTGGATTAATTTAGGGTAAAATTAAATTAAAAGTAATCAATATTAGATCTTAAATTAATTTTAATAGTCAATTTCAGAATTTATCAAATTAAATTCACAAATTAAAACAAACCCTAAACTTGATCGAAAATCTCATAGAGTAACCGCAATATCAATGTAACTTTTACAAATCATTACTCAAATATGATATAAAATATTGTCAGGCTAAAGATTATCTAATAATCGAACCAATCTACACATGATATTATCAAATAATCACTTGTTGTATGCTAACCTATATAGAGCTTTCATGCTCACATTATACATAGCATGTCAAACAATGTCAAATCAAGTGTAGTGCGTAAGTGTGGCAGCCGGCATTCAATGGGTAAACACAACATGGCAACATCAATTCTTATTTGATTAACAAAAATAAAATCAAAAAATTATGCGTGAGAATTAATCGAGAACAATTCTCGCGAGGCGGAAAATAAAATCAAATTAATACGCAATAGAATCCCTCATAACCAATTATGAGACAAAGATTCGGGTCAATTTGATTAATACTACATAACAGAGGCTCTGATACCACTGTAGGGTTACAACCCTTAAACCCAAGGACCTGTTACGAGTATTAACCGAAAAGACAAAAGAAGAGGGATAACAATTATACCTTATTTGCAGCGGAACAGCGTATTAATAAGAAGTATAATAACCCAGAAATATATATAATCTCCACGGATAGAATAAATAATCTTCACGGACAAGAATAAATAATCTCCACGGACAAGAATAAAGCACCCCAAACGTGATGTCTCCTTTGGTATCCACACGGGTACGGAACTGCGACGTATATGCTAGTATAAGGGTTTTGTGAGACGGTCTCACAAAATTCTCTCTCTAATAATATATAAATCAATACTCACCATTGTATATCTGGTTCATCATATGAACCTCCTTATATAAGAGAGATAGGTTACCTACTTATCCTAGAAGTTATTCCATAACTCCAATTGGTATAATTAGATTATCACAATAACTCTAGTTACCATAACTAGATTATTACTATAACTCTAATTACCATAACCCGACAGCACAGCTGAGTCGTATTACTACTGACCCGATATATATTAATATACCGATATATTAATAATATCCCGTACACATTGTGTGTGACCCAATGGGCCCACTTAAGACTACCAGACATATAACTCATTTATATGTCAACCCGACATCGACCTCTAGCAAGGCATATCGGATACATAGACTTAAGCGGGTTAATCCGTAGGACAGTGGACATAACTCCTTCATTTTCTAATCATCATTTTTTATTTTCTGGGTTTAAAGTTTTTGGTGCAATTGATGTGATTGTCGTTAAAGAGCCAGACTTTTCAAAGTTGGCTGAGATAAAGAAGTTCGAGTTTTCTACCCTTTGTGTACCTCAACAACAAAACGGGTAAATTTTCCCTTTTTATGTGACCTTTTTTTCCAATGGATACAAATACTTATACAAAATTTATAGGTTTGATTGCGGAGCTTATGTTTTGAAGTGGTTGGAGTCAGTTTACAATAGTTTTCAGTGGATGAGCGAGCAATATCTTAAGGTACTAATACAAGTAATAGATTGTAATACAAGTTCCTGACATTATTTTCTTGATTATCTTCCTGTCCCACATCCCCTATTTGAATCCAAGCATATTAGTCAACCAGAAAGGGTTGTTCGTTACCCTCGTGTACTCTTATAGTCTTATGTTAGAGAGTATTTAAAATTGTCCCAAATCCAGCTATTGGAGCTGCACAAATGATCTGAGGTTTTGCTCCATTTCTCTTAAGCTGAATTAAGCTAATCTGTGTCTCCTTGGCAACTTCTGGCTATTAACACTCAAGTTTTCGAATGGGTTCGTAAAGTAATATCTTACTTTGTCAAAGATTATGTTGTCACACATTTACTGTATGCCTTTCAGCAGTAATTTTTACTGTCTTTTTAGCTGTTAGTCAATTATTGAACTATAGATTCATTTTCACAGTACATTATATATGCATTTAGTCGGGTAGTTAATATTTTTTGTTTTCTTTTCAGAATGAGAGTTTGGAATCGTATAGGAAGGAGAAGATCGTTGAACTCTTAAGATGGGATAAGAACAAGATTGCAACTCTTAAGGAAATTGTTCCGGGCTGATTTTTTCTTTAAGATTAGAATTAGATTTTGGCATTGTCGTGAATCAAGAAGCCTAATTGAAAACCCTTTGTTAATTATTTTTGGCTCCAATTTTGGTCCAATTTTAGTGTACCTTTGACAATATTATTGTATCCTTTTTAAATTTTAGAATACCTTTTCTTAATTTTATCGTACTCTTTTTCTATTTTAGCGTACCTTTTTTCAATTTCAATTTTAGCGTATGGTACCCTGTTTCAGTTTCTTTTTTAGCGTACCCTTTTTCAGTTTTAGCGTACCCTTTTTCAATTGTTTATCGTACCTTTTTTCTATTTTAGCGTACCCTTTTTCTATTTTAGCGTACCCTTTTTCAATTTCAATTTTAGCGTATCGTACCCTTTTCCAGTTTTTTTAGTGTACCATTTTTCAGTTTTAGCGTACCTTTTTCAATTGTAGCGTACCCTTTTTCAATTGTAGCACACTTGTTATAAAAAGCGGTACAAACAAAGTTGTCATTTAAAAATACATCTAATCATAAAATAGATACAAATAAGACTTAAACGTGGTACAGACAAGTAGTCTCTCAATAATTTATGAAGAGCCCGTCTCTCCCAATATTTTACAGGAGTATATAAAATGTACTACTAGTAACTTATCAAAAAAATCTTGTGACAATTGAATTGTTAGGATATGATCTCACATGAATGCTCATAAAATAGATAAATCGGGTCGGTATCTTTGACTCTTGAGCATTATATAAATTAGTTTGGGAATATTTAACATTACTCAAGTAAGTTATAAGTGGCTTTGCAGCGTGGGGTTGGTCGGATTATTTCTTATCAACTCAAACCGACCCAACAGATTATGTAACCCTTTTTCTGTTTTAGCGTACCCTTTTTCTATTTTAGCGTACCCTTTTTCAATTTTAGTATACCACTCATGACAATCTGCCTCACCACTCACGTATTCTAGCTTTCATAGGATTTTGGATGAAACTAAAAACAATAATCCGACCAATATTACATTATCTTTGAAAAACATTGAGCAAGCATCAAGGCATCTGTCTCTAAGTAGTAAAAGCAGATTGAACTAATAATAAAAATACAACCACGAGCCCTCAACTAAAGTTGTTCGATAGATGTCCTCTCTTCATCCATCCCACATGTTCTTTGCAAGGAAATAAGGAGAGTTCCTGCAAGATGTCAAAACTCAAAGTACATGAATCTTTTACTTAAAATTAAAACCAACCCGACCCAAAAGTAACCCAAAGAATACATTGACACGTTATTGACCTGACCCGTCTTGGTCTTGCTTTATTACCTATTCTAGTCCAAGAACACACTGTCTTTGACTTTGACCTCATTGTTAATGAAAAATATATTAAAAATGATTAGCAAAAGAAATAAAAGAATGGGTATGTATTAAATCATAAAATACGTACACCAAATCTGGTATCAGCTACTTTTTGTCACAATTCCTGCTGTCATGATTCGCCATTTCCCCACAAGCCTTGCATCTTCTTTTCGGTTTATTGCTCTCCTTCACAGCTTTATCCCTTTGTGATATCAATCTTTTGCCCGAGCCTTTGTTCTTACATTGTTTTGAAGGCAAAACTACAATTTCATTAGGGATGGTTGTTCCTAAAAGCATTCCAATTTCCGCGTTCTTGTCCTTTTTCTTCCCATCTACATTGATGTCCGCTTCAAGTATCTTTTCTTTGAACCCACGAAGCATGTCCAACAACTCATCAGTGTATGGTTCATTATGTTCAACAAGTGAGACACAAGTAAACAATTCAGACCATAATTCCCCAATTTTATTTTTCTGCACATCCACAGTTTTACAATCCTTAAGCAACTGGTCATTATTGTCAAAAATTGGATGGCAAGTAGCTAGTTTTGTTCATCTAGCGGCTATATATTGACTAGGAATTTTTTCATGTCGTCGACCTTTAAGAACCAAGAGAGCGTGCCTACAAAGAATTCCATGTCTTTCAAACTTCTTGCACGTGCATTCCAATTTTTCTTCATCGGACATAAAAGTAACCACATACACTTTATGATTCCTCAAATGATCTACGATAGAAATGCATTCAATTCCAGAATTTGGATCATCTCTTATACCCTCAACATCACATGTGTAACAAGCCTCCTTTAACTCTTCTTGAAACTCATAAAATATCTTTTGGGTATACGTTTCCGATGCATGTTTCTATAAGGCTAGAGGAGTCGAGAACTTAGGGAATGAGTACTTTGATATGGCAATCAATCTTGCCTGTGTCCATCTCTGAGCATCCATGGCAGTCTCATATCTCATCCAAAATTCAACGAGTGTCAAGTTAGGATTAGTGAACTTACTAAAGAAGTTGTTCTCTGACTCAGACCTTGATGTGGTTCTCATTAAACCTCCTAAAAACAAGTTACGAAAGTAAGCCGGCACCCATTTTTTCCAAATGTCGAACTTATCTTCCAACCATTCATTTTCTAACAATCCATAAGATTCCATGATTTTGGACCATTTTTCCTCAAACTCAGTCGGTTCAACATCCTCATCCCCAAACAATAGCGCTTAAATCCTTCAAGAAATTAGTATCTTTCAGTATTGCAGATGGTACCTTATCAGACAGTTTTTTCAATATATTCCACATGCAATACCCATGTTTTGTCTTCTTACCAAACACTTTTTTATTCCTCCTTTTATTCCCAAATCCTGGTCAGTTATGATACAAGCTGAATAACGACCACCCATAGCATCTAAAAATCGCTCAAACAACCAAGTAAATGATTCCACACTTTCATCAACTAAGAGCCCCGCCCCGAAAGTCACACACCTGTTATGATGGTCTACCCCCGTAAAAGGTGCAAAAATCATCTTATAGGTATTTTTCTTGAATGTAGTGTCAAATGAAAGCATATCCCCGAATAACAAATAATTCTTAATACTAATGGGGTCTGCCCAAAAAATTCGAGATAATCTACCCATATCATCTATATCAAAATCAAAGTAAAATGAAGGACACATTGACTTTTTTCTCATAAAGTGCTCAATAAGCATTTGAGCATCAGCTTGTGACAAAAACTCTTTCACATCTCTTCCAAAATATTTAAAATCTTCTAATGAATCACCAATATTATTATAGCCTCTCACATATTCCTTAAACATTCTAAAGGTTTTAGTCGGCCCTTCTGTAGACACCCACATTTTGACCGTCAGGTGTCTATAGCAGTTTCCAAAAAACACCCGATGATGATCGGACGCAAACGCGTTTCTACGCGCTCGGATATGGGCTCGAAACATTGATTTCTGGCTAAGGCCCTTTACGGAGTACAAATCTCACAAAACCAACCTCAAATTCAGGCCCAGTGGGTCGTTTCCAATAAAATGAGACTAATTTGGGTCAAAACCGACACCGCAAATAAAACCGACTTTTAGCGATTTGGTCAAACCCCGATCAAAGCCGTTCCAAGACACAAAAAACAGTCACTCAAACATCAAAAGTCCAATCCAAATACAAAACTCACAAAATGCCTAACCCGAGGTCCAAAAGCCCGGACCTCTCGCCCCAGCTGACCCACCCGATCGAGTGTCAGCCCACTCGATCGAGTGGGCCCTCAAGCAAGCCCGAATGCAGTCGCACTGGGCCACTCGACCGAGTTAGCCAGTTACTCGGTCGAGTAACCCTAGACGGGGGTGCATAGCAATGGCTATATAAGCACCCCCTTGCATGCAAAATAGATGATCTTTTTCCACCTGAATAAAAACCCTAATCAAACCCTAATTCAACCCCATCAAACCCTAATCCTATAAACACAAACCCTAACCCTAGTACTTAGGAGGCAAACCCTAAACCACCACTACTTAACCTACGTAAACCTCGAACTCCCGTGCCTAAGCCACAATCAAGCGAGTCCTGTCCGAGACAAGAACATGTAGGTTGAGGGTGCAAAATCCCTTTCTTTTCCCTTCTCTTCTTCTTCTCGTCGTCCATCTCGTCATCTCCATCCTTTTTTCGTTTTTTTATTTTTTTCTTATTCTATCGTCGCATCTCTAATATCGATAATATAACTAGTATAAAATACTAAAATACTCGTCAATTCGTGTCGAGCGTGAGTGATGACGGGATAAGAAAACCCGAATATACAAGGGTATTGCACCCAGCGTTGCCGGTCGCTTATCCCGACACTCCGATCGCTAGATTGTTGAGGCGAGTTAACATCAACAATAGTTTTCTTATTTTTATCTTTCATCGCATATTCATCAATATTTTTCAAATCACACTTTTTTTTATGGGTCGAAACTCATTGATGCGGATCCGACATCACATAATCCGCAAGGATTTATTACGACGAAATCCGTAATAAATCCTTGCGGATTATGTTATGTTGGGATGCGGAGGGAATCAAATCAAGTCTCTTTTAATTCAAGTAGTCACAAAACGTCTTTAGATCCGATACCAATTCAATAATAATTGGAGGTCGTATCTAAACGACTTAGTCAATTAACTTATTAACTAATCCGATTTTCGTTGATGCTAAAATAGTTGTCACCTAATTCGACAAGAATTAATACGACACTATAAACGCGGAGAGAATCTATATCGTTTAGTTTAATTTAAACGACTTATAGCATTTTTTTAAGTTTCGCTCTGATATTCGATATCGATTCAATGATCGAATATCGGATATGATGAGTATCAAAGTCCGAGTCGGGCATAAATCAAACAATATTTATGTCCGATTCAATAAAGTCATCAATTTTTCAAAATCGAAAAGCAATCTTGCAATCAACAATAAATTGCGAAGCGAACCCTAGTTCGTACAGGGGGCACTTGATCGACTGCCTAGCCCACTCGATCGAGTGGCATCCCAAAACCGAGGCAGAAGGCTCTTTTGAGAACCACTCGGTCGAGTCTCGCAATGACTCGGTCGAGTCGCACCATGACTCAGTCGAGTGACACCTCAAATATTGGACAGAAGCACTTTCCGAGGCACACTCGGTCGAGTCCCTCAATGACTCGGTCGAGTGCACCTTTATCACGTCAATCCGTGAGTCCTATAACGTCCTTTGAGTCTCAATAATACTTTTACGACTTCGGTCAACACGTGTTGAATCAATCACGTGTCATACTATCTTTCCAAAACCATGCATCATATCTCATTATTCTATAGCATCTCATATTTCGCGCAAACCGTTGTTATCGTTATACCGTTACTAACCGTTTGTTCATTTGTCGATTTATTTTTCATTGTTTATTTTATTGTACTAAAATGAACCCACATGCTAAATATAACTTTGATGTTAAATTTAGTTGCATTAAATCGACTTAGCAACCCGTTCAATTCTCGCATGTTTAGGGTAAAACACTGTTTGCATATCATTTTACCGTTTTACTAACGCGCGTATTAGAACGTCATTCGATATCTTAGTAGAGGCCGCTACCCTCACCCCTTACTCAGAACTTCGGTTTCTGGATGCCCGAAACCGTTGGCGCACGAGAGTCATTCAATACACGGTATCCGATAATGTCGGTATCGGTATCAAAATCCAAAGGGACGAACCCAGTAAACTATGACATCGAAAATGGGCCGTATTTTATACACGGCCCACTACGACATAGAGTGGGTTCGAATGGGCCCGAACTCCCACAAAGTTCGGTGGCGACTCCACTTCGATTTAAATTTCAATTCGACCCATCTCATATGGAGATTCATTCGCCTCCCCAAACCCGCGCGTGGCCGCTCCGGGATGGACCTATGTCATGTCCACAATTTGGCGACTCCGCTGGGGATTAACTGATGCGTGACTTACCATCGGCATCCTCAAGGTGAGACTCGAATAGAAATCGTTTGACTAGTACAATACGCGTTTTAGTTTTACGGTTCATGCATAACCCCATATTTTCCCGGGCCGGTACTGGTGACCGACGTCCCACTATACCGTGATATACTCCAATATGGATATGTCAAAGGTGTCCATAGTCGATTCGAATGGGTTTCGCGGCATGTTCTAAGCTCAACTCGACTTAGAGAGTCCGTCCCGATTAACGTCTAGGCTATGTGCACTGGTATAGACCCTTTATAGACCGCACGAGACTTAGTGTAAAGCATACAAGGCGTCGTTATTATGCTTGCGTGACTATGTGCTACTTGGTTTCTGAGGTCGTTTTTCAAAAACCGTCAATTTTTCAAAAAAATACATCTTTTTCAAAATATCCAATTGTGGACATGACATAGGTCCACCCCGACGGGGCCACGTGCGGGTTTGGGTAGGCGAATGAATCTCCATATGAAACGGATCGAATTAAAATTTAGGTCGATGTGGAGTCGCCACCGAATTTTGTGGTTATCGGAACCATTCGAGCCCACTCTATGTCGTAGTGGTCCGTATACAAAATACGGTCCATTTCCGATGTCAGAGTTTATCGGGCTCGTCCCTTTGCATTTGATACCAATACCGACGTTATCGGATATTGTGTATTGAATGACTCTCGTGCGTCAACAGTTTCAAGCATCCGGAAACCGAGGTTCTGAGTAAGGGGTGAGGGTACGTGTTGGGAAGCCCACAAAGGACACCCAACCCCGCCCGCACATTAGCGACCTCTACTAAGAATTCGAATGACTTTCCAATACGCGCATTAGTTAAACGGGAAAACGATATGCAAAGATTATTTTCCCTAAACATGTGGATGAAATTGAAAAGAAGGTTTCTATGTCAATTTAATGCAACTAATTCTAACGTCGAAGTTAAATTTAGCATGTGAGTTCATTTTAGTACAATAAAATAAACAAAAAAAAATTGACAAGAAAATAACAAACTTGTTAGTAACGGTATAACGATAATAACAGTTTGCGAATAATGTAGTATGATGCATGGTTTTGAAAAGAATAGTAGGTCACGTGATGGATTAACACGTGTTGACCGAGGTCAAGGAAAAAAAATATATCGAGATCTAAAAAAAATGTTTTGTCTAAAAAAAATGATGTTCGAAGAATAATAATAAAAAAAGAGCGAAATTGTTTTCTTCGAAAAAATTGATGATTTTATTAAATCGCGTACAAATATTGCGTAATTTGCACTCGACTTAATATTTTCGATATTCGTCGTATTCAATATTCGATTATGAAATCGATATTAAATACTTGGAATAATTTATACTCGATTTTAATTGTGATGCTCGTCATATCCCATATTCGATTATGGAATCGATATGGAATACTAGAGTGAAAAAATAAAGAATATTGATTTGAATCGTTTAAAATAACCAAGACGATATAGATATTCTTCCGCGTTTGTAGTGTCATGATTCGAACGAATTAAATAACATCTACGTTAGCATCAACGAAAAATTGAATTGGCTAAATTGTTTGATTAGATTATTAGACTCGACATCCAATTATGGAATTGGCATCGGATCTAACGTATCGACACTTTGCTTGAATGAAAACTTGATTCCCTCGGCTTTTCCGACATCGAAATAAATCCCTAAGGATTAGGATGTCAGATCCGCGTCAACGGGTTTCGACCGTTATTAAATATAATGCTTGTTTTTTAAAATTAATGTAAATATATGACTCGAACAATGATAAAAACGAAATAAAAAAATATTGTTTAAGTTAACTTATCTCAATAATCAAATAATCGGGGTATTGGAACAAGCGACCGTCAACGCTGTGTGCAGTACACTTGTATATTCGTGTTTCCTTATTCCGATACCCCTCTTATTCGACACAAATCGATAAGTATTTTAGTGTTTTGTATTAGTTATTATCGATATTATAATGCAAGGAACAAAATAAAACAAAAAAAGCGCGAAAAAGATGAAGATGACGAGAGGAAGAGAGGAAGGAGAGAAAGGGGTTTTGACACCCTCAACCTACATGTTCTTGTCTCGGAACGGACTCGTAAACGTGGCTTTACACAAGAGTCTTCGAGGTTCTATGGAGGTTAAGTTATGGTGACTCGGAATTGATTCCTAAAATTAGGTTTAGGGTTTTTGCTAGTATAGGATTGGTAGGGTTTGATTTGGGTTGCATGTGTAAGATTAGGGTTCTTGAGGTTGTGAAAAAAGTTGTTTAATGTATTGCATGGGGGTTGCTTATATAGGTAAGGCTATACATCCCCTAGCTAGGGTTAGGTGCTCCGGGTAACCCCCGGGCTTGGTTGAGTAGCACGGTCCGTCCGGTCGGGCCCATTCGATCAGGTGGGTCAGTTGTAGTGTGAAGGTCTGTCTTTTTGGATTGTACATTGGATGTTTTGTGGGTTTTGATTTTTGAATTGGACCCTTGATACCTGGGTGGCTGTTTCGTATGTGTCACGGAACGACTTTGGCCGGGGTTGACCCAATCGCTAAAAGTCAGTTTTATTTCCGGTGTCGGTTTTGACCCAAATTAGTCTTATTTGATTGAAAACGGCCCACTGGACCTGGATTCGAGGTTGATTTTGTGAGGTTTGTACTCTGTAAGTGTGTTAGCCAACAATTAATGGATTTGAGCCCGTATCCGAGCGCATAGAAGCACGTTAGCGTCCGATCATCGTCGGGTGTTTTTTGGAAACTATCATAGACACCTGGCAGTCAAAATGCGGGTGCCTACACCAATTTCAAAACCCGGGAAGCATACCGAATTTAGGACTTATGATTTTACTCAAAATAGCCTATTTTTAGCCGGTATGCTATCCTTTTCAAAAATTCAAAAAATTTCAACTTTTCAAAAAATTCGGGCCCGATGACATTTTTGCCAATTTTAAAAGTCGGGATCCTGTTTTCGATTTTCAAATTTTCGGAAATTCATCTTCGATATTCAAAATTCCTAAATTCCAAAAACTGCACCTTTTCAAAAAAAATATCCAATTTTCAAAAAAAAAAAACTCGGAAAGCCGCCGAAATTTAAACTTAAGATTTGACTCAACACAAGCCTATTTTCTAGCCGGCATGCTGCCCATTTCAAAATTCGAATTTCCGATCCACCATTCGATTTTCAAATTTTCAAATTTCAATTTCGGTTTTCAAATCCTCGTGATGCCATTCGCGATTTTCAAATTTTCGAGATGCCATATTCAATTTTCAAATCTTCGAGATGCCGCTTTCAATTTTCAAATCTTCGGGATCTCATCTTCAGTTTTCAAATTGTCAGAAATTCTTTTTTTCGATATTCAAATTTCAAAATTCCAAATATTCAACTTTTCAAAAATCCGGAATGCTACCGAAAATTAGGACTTATGATTTTACTCAAAATAGCCCATTTCTAGCCGGTATGCTACCCATTTCAAAATTCAAAAATCTTTCAAACCTTTAAAATTTCGGCCCGATGGCACTTTTCCGATTTTCAAAAAAATCGGGCCATCCACCGATTTTCTCGGACTTTTCAAAACCTTCCTCTTCTTTGGACTTCCCGTATTTAGCAGTGTCGGGTCGTGTCATAAGCCGTCAAAGTCTCTAGCGTCGAAACTCTATCGATCCGAGTTTCCTTCCTATCTCAGTCCGCTTATTTGACTAAGGCAGGGCCCACCTACATAGGACATGATCCTACAAAGGATGACCCATTAACACAATCGAGTCCAAAGTCTAGTGAATGTCTCACATGGACCCTCCTTCGGACAGGACTCGGCCCACATGCCGAGTTCTAAGGGAGACCCACCTTTCACAAGCCACCTGTCTAGGTGTCTTTTCCGAGTCAACCTTTTACAAGGCATAGCCCTGTAACAAAAGGTTCGCGGTCCTTACGTCTAAGGGTCACTCATCCGACACTCGAGTCTTAACAAGGTCTTCAATCCCACTTGGGGGCTACCCTTCAGCAGGGCGATCAATCACGGTTGCTCTAAGGGTCATGTCTCACACGCGTCTCACGTACCTCACTTTCGAGTCACTTAGATGTCACACCATCTGAGTCCTATCGGAGTCTCTAGTCCCACCCGGGGGCTATTCTCCGACGAAGCGATTAATCACACAGCCGCTCCGAGAATCCTACCCTACACATGTTTCTTAGGAGAGTCTAACCCGAGTCAAACCTGAGTTGTCTCTCCTCCCTCGCTATTTCCTATGGCTTTGTGAATTTGAGTTCCGAAGCAACTTTTCTGATTACCCGGTATTCTTACAGACAGGCCACCAGTAACCAGACGCCAGAAAATGCAAGAAACTTTGGACCAATTAACAGCCTCCCTAGCTAAGCTTGATGCCCAATTGACGGCTATCAAGACCGACCAAACAACCCTTGCCACCCGTTTGAGTGCCATGGAGAAAGGGACTCCTAATGCTAGATCTGAAACCACTGGGCCCATAGCTGAACTGTTCAGCGCCGTTCGCAAGCTTGAAGAACAAGTCCATTTGTCTACAAACAACTCAATCCATGCGGAAAATGCTCGTTCCTACTCGCCTTTGAATGACGAGCTTCCTGCCAACCTCAACCTTTCGGGAATACCGATGTTTGAGGGTACTGAAGACCCGGTCCATCACATTCGAGCTTTCAAAGAATTTATGGCTGTCAAGGGGGTGAAATCCACCATGTTCAAGCACTTGTTTGCTTCCTCCCTCGAGAAGCACCCGAAAGCCTGGTACTACAGGCTCGATTCCAAGTAGTACAAGACTTGGATGATGTGGCAACAGAGTTCGCTCGGAATTACGCCGATAATACCGAGATCCAGACTACGATGCGTACTCTGAAGGTTATGGCCCAAGAGCCCAAAGAAGGTTTCACCAAGTACCTTCAAAGGTGAAGGGCCGAAAGTGTAAAGTTGGTAGACCAGCCCAACGAGAAGACACTAGTGGAGGCGTTCATCAACAACCTCCTACCTTCCTAACGCGTCCATCTTAGGTATGCCGGCATTTCAAACATTACGGTGCTTACCGAAATGGGCATTAGGATTGAAGACGATCTTCAACATAATGAAGATCTGGGTGAAGCTTCTACTGAAGGCTATACTGGACATCAACTCGAGTTCTTAGAAGCCGACAACTAATGACAACATCCGAGAGTCCGGATTTTATTTAAGTCTGAGTCCGAGTCCGAGTCTAGGATGTGCTATTTCTTCCAAAGTCAAAGTAAGAGTCAGAGTCAGTTGTATTCTGTCCTCTTTTTTCAAAATTCAATAAAATCAGCTTTTTTATTATATACTTTCCTTACGTGTTTCCGAGAACATGATGAACACCATCATACACTATGAGCACACGCACGTGACTATTATAGGCACATCTATAATGACTGCAGGAATGAGATCGAGACCCGTGTTTTCCTTTATCTTTTCCATGTCTGGTATAGAAAGACACAAAACTACCCTTAGCAGGAGCGGTATCGAATCCTATGACAAACCTAGGTAGTCTCCTAGTTTTGGTTCAAGACGGGAGGCAAGCCCATTTCCCACAATAAACACCCATCCAATAAAGATCAACCAATCCCTACCTTAGGTGTTAGTCTGACCATAAAAAAAATTGGACGAAAAAAATCAAAAGTCCAAGAAAAAAAGAAAAACTGGACAAAAAAAATCAAAAGTCTAGGAAAAAGCAAAAGGCCAAAACAAAAAGCAGGCCATTATCAAAAAAAAAAACGACACCCATGACCGAGGTTAAGCGGTCAATCCAAATGAAGAATCCATGACCGGAGCTAGGAGGTCAACCAAAAAAATTAAAAAAGCCCATGACTGGGGTCAACGGTCGGCCCAAATGAAAGTCCTTTGACCGGAATACGGTCAATTCAAAATTATCGATATCCATACCATCCAATAGGGGAGAAACAATCAAGCTGGTCAGCTAACACCACACTCAGCCTTCCCACATTACAACCCTCAAGACCTTCCCGAGACCTAGGCTAGAGACAGCCTGGAATTTTGAGGATTCGAGCTCCATAGGATACCCCTAACCATTAGGGCCAGACATGGAAACCAGATCCCGCATTATCAAACCTATCCCGATCAAAGTTCGAGCCATTTTTACTCGACTTCCCCCTTGCACAACAACTACAACACAACACAACACGACATAACAGAATTCACAATCACCATACAAAGACCCGAGATCAAAACTCGTCAAAGACCCGAGATCAAAACTCGTCAAAGACCCGAGATCAAAACTCGTCAAATCCCCGAGAGCAAAACTCGTCAAATCCCATCCCAATTCTTCTCATCCAAACCAGTTACCAGCCCCAAACACGGGAACGCAAATTGCGGTCGACATAGAACATGCCCAAATAGTTCACATCACCTCTGGGGGCTACCCCAGAGAATGCTCACAGTCACAGGATCAACATCCTAACCATTCTAGCCCTTTGATCAAGACATAATTGGGAATGCACCTAGCCCACACCGTCAATATGGCTAGTTACACACAAAGTCCTATTAGACTAGGCACCATAATATATCTTTCTTCACTGAACTACGGCATGGTTTGATTTCAATACACGTGAATACGTAGGCAGCCTTTCAACAGAGGCACAACCACTCACATTGACACACATTCAAAAAGCACCATCATTCCGGTCACGACACTGTCATGTTCTCAATAGCTAGCTTTGTCGTCCTGGGGGCTTCTATTAGACGGAAGTTCTCCTTCCACTCACAAAATCCAAAATACTTTCAAAAACTAGCCTCTTCTCTGTAGTGTGTCCTAGTACTCGGCTCAGCCGAAGACAAGAATCTGTCAGGACTCGAAGCAATATTCACTTTGGGAATGTACCCTAAAATCAAAGATCCAGAAGAGCACAAGACTACAACAGTCTCATTACAGACTACTGCAAGTCCCCTATAGCATATCTATCCCATTTCGATGTTCGATTGTGTTGCTACTCGCCTAGGCTACGGAATAGCGCAACTTAAGAGTCTTGTCATCTTAGGTGGCCCACCCCCTACCGAGTCACGGTCCAACCCTTAGAGAGTCCAAGTCATGTCTGTCAACTCGTCCTGTCGCGTCCAGAGTCGAGTTTGTCGGTACGTCTCTCTTCAGATCCTCATTTTAAAATTTGCAAAACTTAGCCATTTGAGAAAATCCTTTTCGACAAGGTCAAATTCCAGCTTATTTAAACTGCAAATTTCTTTTCTACCCCTTTCAATTTTGAAAACCTATCTTCTAGCACGTGAGTTGGTTTTAGGACTTCGATTTCAAAATAAATCAAAAGTTCAAATTTTTATTCCCCGGCGCGAGTCATATTTTTTACCTACGTGTTGCATGCAAAATTTATGTAACTGATACAGTTACGACTCAAGGCTTCGGAGGCAAGCTCGCGCAACTCATATAACTCCCCAGCGGGAAGCCCTAGGCAGCATTTTTCCCGGAATAGCACGGGATGGGCCCACATATAGGCGCACCCAGGACGTATACGACAAGCCCAATTCCCCACGGAGTTGTCACCACCTACTCAGGTCTGACTTCTATCTTATGGCTGGCGAGCCCTTTCACGAAGTCTAATGGACTATAAACGACCCGATCGGAAGTCTGCCAGGTCTTAATCCTCGATTGGCCTGGTAGCTACTCTGACTTTCGCCTTGTTCAAGCCTCAGTCAGAGTGGGGGCTCTGTAGACACCCACATTTTGACCGTCAGGTGTCTATAACAGTTTCCAAAAAACACCCGATGATGATCGGACGCAAACGTGTTTCTACGCGCTCGGATATGGGCTCGAAACCATTGATTGTTGGCTAAGGCTCTTTAAGGAGTACAAATCTCACAAAACCAACCTCAAATTCAGGCCCAGTGGGTCGTTTCCAATAAAATGAGACTAATTTGGGACAAAACCGACACCGGAAATAAAACCGACTTTTAGCGATTTGGTCAAACCCCGGTCAAAGCCGTTCCGAGACACAAAAAACAGTCACTCAAACATCAAAAGTCCAATCCAAATACAAAACCCACAAAATGCCTAACCCGAGGTCCAAAACCCCGGACCTCTCGCCCCAACTGACCCACCCGATCGAGTGTCAGCCCACTCGATCGAGTGGGCCCTCAAGCAAGCCCGACTGCAGTAGCACTGGGCCACTCGACCGAGTTAGCCAGTTACTCGGTCGAGTAACCCTAGACGGGGGTGCATAGCAATGCCAATATAAGCACCCTCTTGCATGCAAAATAGATGATCTTTTTCCACCTGAATAAAAACCCTAATCAACCCTAATTCTGTAATTCCCTAGAAATTCTAACGCAATACAGTGGCGGAAACACTGTAGAAGTGGGATTATAACACACTGTAGCTATGTCTTGATTAAATAAAAATGGTAAGTCAATACATAAGCCATAAAATAAAAATGGCTACAAAATAAATAAATAAAATCCATAAAAAGGGTTTTAACAATCCATAATACAGTGATCTGATTAAAACAAGCATGATCCATAACTGCTCGCTAGCCCACCCGAAGGAAAACACATATACCTGCCATGTTAAAAACATAACAGCCACAATCAGTGGGGAGCAACGTCAACGTTCTCCCAGCCGTATAACAGGATTTTAAAACTGTAATTACTATTATAGAAAAATAGTAAAAATGGAAAACAGTAAAACACATTATAATAAAAATAAACTTTCAGTGAAAAACTTCACGTATCAAAACAATATAATAAAAATGAGTTTTCCGAAGAAAACATAAAACATTTGCCAACCTGCAACCAAATTATATCGATAATAATAAAAATATTCAAAATGGCGTTATGGATAGGAGTAGTGTAGACGGCTAGACTTTCACTAGGAGAGTACTAAAAACTAGCTTCGAGAACTTAATTAGTTCAAACAAATCAAACTTCGGTCTCTAACTAGGCTACTCAACCATAATAGAGCGACGACTTATAAATGCGTGGCCCTAGTTTAAGATAATGCACACCCCTCCTGGGATTACCTGTCACCCAGTTCAACTTATGACGGCGACTTACTGCGAGGCCTAAGCTTAAGGTCAAAATGTACAAAACTCCCGGGATACCTGTCACCCGGTTCAACAACCAATGTACCGATTCCTGATACACTAGTGTAGACACCCACATTTGGTTGCTAGGTGTCTATAGCAGTTTCCGACAAACACCCGATGATGATCGGACGCAAACATGCTTTAACGTACTCGAAAATGGGCTCGAAATCAGTGGCATTTGGCTTGGGCTTTTTACGGAGTACAAACTTCACAAAACAGACCTCAAATTCAGGCCCAGTGGGTCGTTTCGAGTCAAATAAGACTAATTTGGGTCGAATCCGACATCAGGGGCAAAACCGTCTTTTAGAGACCGAGTCAAACCCGGTCAAAGATATTTCCTCGAGACGCGTAAGTCAGTCGTGTCACCTCACGTGACCAACTCGAGCTCAAACTCCACAAAAAATCAGCTACACAAATATTAAACAATTCCGTTAAAGGTATAATTCGATCTCAAGTAGGATTTCTATCCGAAAACCGAATCGAGCATTTGACCGAGCTTAGGACACTCGGCCGAGTGGCCTGTTTTCAGCCGAGCTCCTCTTCCCAAACCGGGATTCCCTTTCTTCTTTGCCAAGTAACGGAATTCTCGTTCCTCTCAACTTCTTACATTTCCTATCCCGATGGGTGTTTCTTGTCGTACAAGCAAGACACCTCTCTCAACCTTCTTTTCCTATAAATAGGACCCTCTGCATGAACACCAAACAACAATCTACAACAATACACAACAATCAACCTGACACAATTACACCACCCCATATTATACACACCCATTTCATACGTCGACACATACAATTCCCGACATTCTACATCCAAAATTGAAGGAACCAGCCCCTATACCCGTCACCCTTCACGTCCGACCAAAAACCACCACAACTCACCGACATTAACCTGACGCTCCCGTGCCTTAGCCGCATTCCGACGAGCCCCGATCCGAGTTAACAAGAGCAGTAGGTTGAGGGTGTAACCAAACCCGACTTCTCTTCTCTTCTCTCCTTCTTCTCGTTTTTTTTCGTCTCACGTCGTCGTCGGTTGATTTTTCTTTTATTACGGGTCTTTCGTCGCATCTTTATTATTTCTAATATCGATATTACTAAAACTATTTTCATATAACGAATACTCTTTAAAATATGATACCGATTCTCTAATCGAATATCGTATTAAAAGAATTAAATTAATCTCGTTGATGCTAAAAATCGTTACTTTTTTATACAAAATACAGCGATTCTAACGCGGAGAGAGCTAACATTTTTTTCGTTCAAATTCTTTTCAAAACAACCTTATAAAACTTTTTCTAATATCATTCCGAATATCCGATATCAATTTCATAATTGAATATCGAATACGACGAATATCGAGAGCATAGATCGAGTATAAATTAATTCATATTTATACGCGATCCAGCAAAATTAACGATTTCTAGAAAAACCGAACCGGGACAGCAATCCGCGTGAGCCGCGCCACTCCCAGGCGACTCGCACGGAGGCCTGATCCGCGGCCTTCTTTTCTTCGCTTTCTCGATTTTTCTTAAACATCGTTTTTTCTACAAAACGATTTCTTAAAACTCTTTTTCATATTTTCCGAATATTCGATATCGATTTCATAATCGAATATCGAATATGACGAACGTCGAGAATATTAAATCGAGTGCAAATTGTGCAATATTTGTACGCGATTTAATAAAATCATCGCTTTTTCAAAAAAAAAACAATTTCGAAAACAGACCGGGACGCGAGTCGCCCGCGTCCCGGGCGAGTCGCCCGGTCGGCTGGAAACGTGACCCGTTTTCATCGTTTTTTTATTTTTCGAACATCGTTCTTGGACAAAACAGCGTCTTTTTAGCGATATTTCAGATCTCGACATACTTTTCGGCATTATTCATCGCATTCATATTTTCATTCGATTTATTCAATCGTTACTAACACGTTTGTTCATCTTCTTAGTATTTCTTTTCATCATTTGTTTTATTATACTAAAACGAACCTCGCATGCTAAAATACAACTTTGACGTTAATTTTCATGCATTAAACGACTTAGCAACCCATTCAATTATTCACATGCTTAGGAAAACAATGTTTGCATATCATTCATCGTTCAACTAACGCGCGTATTCAAAAGTCAAACGATATCCTAGTAGAGGCCGCTAATGTGCGGGCGGGGTTGGGTGTTCTTTGTGAACTTCCCAACACGTACCCTCACCCCTTACTCAGAACCGTGGTTTCCGGATGTCCGAAACCATTGGCAACGAGAGTCATTCAATACATGATATCCGATCAAGTCGGTATCGGTATCAAATGCTAAGGGACGAACCCAATAAGCTCTGACATCGGAAATGGGCCGTATTTTGTACACGGCCCATTACGACATAGAGTGGGTTCGAACGGGCCCGAACTCCCACAAAGTTCGGTGGCGACTCCAACTTCGATTTAAATTTCAATTCGATCCATTCTCATATGGAGATTCATTCGCCTCCCCAAACCCGCGCGTGGCCGCGTCGGGGTGGACCTATGTCATGTCCACAATTTGGCGACTCCGCTGGGGATTAACTGATGCGTGACTTACCATCGGCATCCTCAGGGTGAGACTCGAATAGAAATCGTTTGACTAGTACAATACGCGTTTTAGTTTTACGGTTCATGCATAACCCCATTTTTCCTGGGCCGGTACTGGTGACCGACGTCCCACTATACCATTGATGTAATCCAAATTGGATATGTCAAAAGGTGTGCATAGCAGATTCGTATGGGTTTTACGGCATGTTCTAAGTTCAATTCGACTTAGGAAGTTCGCCCCGATTCTCGAATAGGCTATGTACACTGGTATAGACCCTTATAGACTGACCGAGACTTAGCTTAAGAGCGTACATGGTGTCATTATACTGTTTCCATGACTACGTGCTACTTGATCCATGTCTTTCTTTTCAAAAACCAACATTTTCAAAATTTTGCATCCTTTTCAAAATATCCAATTCCAAAAACCCGGGCATATACCGAATTTAGGACTTATGATTTTACTCAAAATAGCCTTTTTCTAGCCGGTATTATGCCCAATTTAAAACTCGAAATTATTTTCGAAATTTTCAAACCTTCACCCGACCTACCTTTTCCGTTTTTTCTCGAAAAAGGGCCGGTTCTCCCCGAATTTTTTCGGGCTTTTAAAAAAAATCATATTTCAAAACTTCCTCTTCTTAGACTTCCCGTATTTAGCAGTGTCGGGTAGTGTCATAAGTCGTTGAAGTCTCTAGCGTCGAAACTCCGTCGATCTTACATCACGAGTTTCCCCCCTATCCCAGTCCGCTTTATTTTACTAAGGCAAGGGCCACCTACGTAGGACATACTCCTACAAAGTTTGGCCAAGTTACACAATCGAGTCTAAAGTCTGGGAATGTCTCACGTGAACCTTCCTTCGAACAGGGCCCAACCCACATAGCTGGATCCTGAGGAAGGCCCACCTTTTCACAAGTCACCCGTCTAGGTGTCTTTTCCTAGTCATTACCGTCTTAGTCTTCTTCCTTTTCCCTTGCTCGAGATGTACTTTTTTTTAGGATTCGGGTTAAGTTGCTGATTACGCGGTGTTCTTACAGACAGGCCACCCTTCACTCGAACCATGACGAAAGAGGCCATCGATGAGTTGACAGCCCCGTTGACCAAAATCCAAGATCAATTGCGACAAATGAGAGAGGACCAGATTGCCATCGTCACTCGGGTAAGTGCCGTAGAGCAAGGAACCCCCAATGCTTCGATCGAGGATGACGGACCTTTGGCCGCATTGGCCGGCGCGGTCCAAAAGCTGCAAGAACAGGTCCACTCGACCACCAGAAACAATATTCTCACGAAAAATGCTCGTACCTATTCGCCTTTAACTGATGAACTGCCCGCTAACCTCAACTTAACGGGCTTGCCAATGTTTGATGGAACTGAAGACCCGGTACTCCATATTCGGGCTTTCAAGGACTTTATGGCGGTTAAGGGGGTCAAATCGACCATGTTCAAGCATCTCTTTGCTTCCTCTCTGGAAAAGCACCCGAAAGCCTGGTACTACAGGCTTGATCCCAAGAAATACAAAACCTGGGACGATGTTGCAATGGAATTCGCGCGAAACTACGCGGATAACGCTGAAATCCAGACTACCATGCGTACTCTGGAAGTTATGGCCCAAGAGCCTAAGGAAGGTTTCACCAAATACCTTCAAAGGTGGAGGACTGAAAGTGTGAAACTGGTGGACAAGCCCAGCGAAAAAGTGCTAGTAGAGGCCTTTGTCAAAAACCTCCTCCCCGCTTACCGAGTCCATCTCCGATACACCATCATACCCGACTTCGCCACTTTGACCGAAATGGGTACAAGAATCGAAGACGATCTAAGGTTAGAGAGCCTTACTAAGGCCTCTACCAAGGGGTATCAAGGAGCCAGTTCGTCCTCCAGCAAGCCCGCAACTACAACGGCGGCCCGAAGCATCTTCGACGAGGTTAACTCATTAGACACCTCGACCAAAAAGAATACTTCAAATCGGGTATTCACTGACATAGGGACAACCTATGCTAATGCCTTACAAAGGCTATCTTCAAAAGGCCTAATCCAACCGATAGGCCCAATTCCGGAGGTTCCCGTGGAAAAGCGGTCCAAGAGCTACAACATTCAAGCCTATTGCCACTATCACCAAGGCAACGGGCACGACACTGAGAAATGCTGGAAGTTGAAGCATCTCATTCAAGATCTGATCGAAAGTGGGAAGATACCACTACCCAGTGATAAGCCGAGTAACAAAAATAATCCTCTTGCTACTCACGCCATTTTTACTGGAGAAGTAGTCGACTGCTCTCATCTCATTTCCCCTTTCATTCCCCAAATCAACGGGATATGGAACGACGATGAAAATGAAGTTTATCTGGCCAAGGGGGAAGTTGTCCCCTTCACTATCGAAGAAATCCGGAAAGCTAAAGCTAGAGCCCTGGCCGGCGCACACACCATCACAGCCGGTCTCACCACTTCGGAAACCGTCACTGAACCTTCCAGGACGGAACTCACTCCCGAAAAGCCAAACGCTGACACGGCCCTAGTCAGAGAACTAAAGAGGGTCCGAACTGATATTACTATATGGCAGCTTTTGGTTAGTTCTCAGGAGCATCGGGCAGCACTTACTAGGGCTCTTGATGAAATCAAGGTTGACTCATCGGTTACCCCCACCGAGATGGTAGCCACGATCTTGCCACACCTCAAGGGCAAGTCTAAAGGAGAAGGCCCACTTATCGCTTTCTCCGAGTCCGATCTTCCACCGTTCGGGACCACCCATAACTTGGCCCTATATATCACGGTGATCTGCCGAAATAAATATCTCCCAATGACCCTAATTGATGATGGGTCTGCAGTAAACGTCCTTCCTTTGAGGACAGCTAAGGCCCTCGGCATTACCGAGGCTGACTACCTTCCGACTGCACAAACTATCCAGGCTTTTGATGGGCGCCCAAAATCAGTTGCTGGGGCCGTTAAGCTGACAATCATAACGGGCCCGATCGAGAAGGAGTTAGAATTTCAAGTGATCGATGTCACTTCGTCTTTCAATCTGCTACTTGGAAGACCATGGATTTACGCGGTCAAAGCCGTGTCTTCCACCCTTCACAGGAAGGTTAAACTACCTTTACAAAATGGGATCGTTACTCTCGAAGCTACCCCCATAACCGTGTCAAGCTGCAATACGGCAGGCTCAACTGACCCACGAGGTTTTAACTTCGTGGGAATGATCGAGGAAGAATACCTTTTCCAACCCTATTTCACCACTAGCATCGATACGATGCTACAAAATTTGGGTTACCTACCCGGAGTTACCTCGAGACCTAACCTCCCAGCCGGAAAAATTATCGAGGTCCTGAAGGACGAACAATCCCAATGTGGTTTAGGCTACACTATGACGCCAGGATGCGCGGATCAAACCAAGACAGTCACGTTCGTCACCCCAGTGTTCGCAGCTGTTCAAGTGGGCCTCTATCAGCCCACCATTTCATATCCCGAGACCAAACTGGCTCGGGAATGCAACTTCATCCCGGATGACATCTTTGCCCTTATCCAAACCGAATCAAAGGAGGGCACAAATAATACTGAGCCCATCCTAGGACTCCTATTCGGGGAAGACAAGGTCGTCCCGACCGCTAATCAGGAGTTAGTCAGCTTGATTCTCCGCAGCAGCAGGTTCGATCCAACCAAGCTGATCTCTGAAGTAGGTGCTGACACCGGGAAGAGAGCTTGGAGGAAGACAACTAAGTGGACCGACAGTCAGGGTCGAGTCTACAAGCTAACTACTGGTGAAGGAGATATGCATGGCGCCGAATCCGAGTCCGAGTCCGAGTCAGAGTCAGAGTCGGAGTCTGAGTCGGAGTCTGAGGGTCCAGTACTAGGATCGAGTCTGTAACCCCTCTCCCTTCTTTAATCACACCATCGGGAGCCCCGGAGTCTGTCCCGAGGGCTCTCCCTATCCCGCCACTGACCAACGATCAGATGGCAGCTCTCTTCGAGCTATTTTCAAAATTCACTATCAATAATAACGATAACCGTTCTGCTTACGACTTGTCTTATTTTCAAAACATTTTCAAAAATCTTACTTGTAATGACATTGAGAAACCCGACAAACAGGTACCGCTGCCTCCGCATCTAATCGAGCAACTCGAACAAAGGGAGTCCCGAAATCAGGTAATCTAAGAAACCGATTCCATCAACGTAGGAACCCCTTTAGAACCTCAGATGCTTAAGTTGGGTCTATCTTTAGATCCTGAGGAGAAACAATAATTCACGGATCTCCTCCAGGAATTCAAAGACGTCTTTGCATGGTCCTACAAGGACATGCCGGGAATAGACCGGGAGATAGCTGAACACCGAATACCCATCAAAGATGGGTACAAGCCGGTAAAACAGAAACTCCGAAGAATGAGGCCCGAATGGTCTCTCAAAGTCAAAGAAGAAGTCGATAAACAATTCAAAGCGGGCTTTATCCAAGTGTCTGAATAACCAGACTGGGTTGCAAACATAGTACCAGTACCCAAAAAAGATGGCAAAGTGCGAGTATGTGTAGACTTCCGGGACCTTAACAAGGCCAGCCCAAAAGACGATTTTTCGTTGCCACATATCGATATACTGGTGGATAACAAGGCCGACCATGCCCTTCTATCATTCATGGACGGGTATGGCGGATACAATCAGATCAAAATGGCGGAAGAAAACATGAGTAAGACCACCTTCATCACACCTTGGGGGACTTACTGCTATACCGTGATGCCATTTGGGCTTATCAACGCAGGTGCCACTTATCAACGGACCGCCACCACTTTATTGCATGACATGATGCATAAGGAAGTGGAGGTCTACGTGGACGACATGATCGTCAAATCCAAGGACCGAAACGGGCACATTGCGGCCCTAAGAAAGTTCTTCACCCGACTACGCAAGTACAACATGAGGTTAAACCCTCAAAAATGCAGTTTCGGGGTAACATCGGGCAAGCTACTGGGCCACATTGTCAGCCAACGTGGCATCGAAGTTGACCCAGCAAAGATCAAAGCTATTACCGAGATGCAACCGCCTAAAACTGAAAAGGAGATAAGGGGGTTTCTCGGGAAATTCCAATATATCAGCCGGTTTATTTCAAAGCTAACCGTGGTATGTGAGCCCATTTTCAAGAAACTGAAGATAGGAGAACGAACACTATGGGACGACAAATGTCAAATGGCTTTCGATAAGATCAAGGAGATTATATCCTCTCCACCGGTGTTAATGCCACCTCAGCATGGTTTGTCTCTGTCATTATACCTAACAACGACCGAGACGGCCATAGGCGCTATGCTAGCCCAGACGGTCGATTCCGAAGAACGGGCTATTTACTACATCAGTAAAAAGTTCTTGGAATACGAATGCAAGTACACAATGCTCGAGAAGACGTGCCTAGCTTTGGTTTGGGCCACTAAAAAGCTCCGACACTACATGCTTAGTCACGAGGTACATGTGCTATCCAAAATGGATCCAATCAAGTACCTATTCGAGAAACCCATCCTCAACGGCCGCATATCCAGATGGACTTTAATGCTAGCTGAGTTTAACCTCAAGTTCGTACCTTTAAAAGCCATCAAAGGCCGGGTAGTCGCGGAATTCCTCGTCGATAGTCCGGTATCCGAGGAAGAGCACACCGATACTTGGGCCTTCCCAGATGAAGATATATTTCATACCGACACCGAGACATGGGATTTGTATCTTGACGGAGCATCCAACTTCCGAGGATTTGGTGTCGGAATTTTATTGATCTCACCACAAGGGGAACACACCCCGTTATCTATCAAGCTAGATTTTGACGTGACTAACAACGCAGCCGAGTATGAAGCGTGCATTCACGGACTGCAAGCCGCTGCCGATTTAGGAGTAACAAACCTCCGGGTCCACGGTGACTCATCTTTAGTCATAAATCAAGCCCTACAAATATGGAAGACTCGGAGCGCAAATCTCGTGGCTTACCAAGCACGAGTAAGGGTTCTCGAAAAACAATTCCAAAAGGTAGAGTACATCTATCTGCCTCGGGAAGAAAACCAGTTTGCAGATGCTCTCTCAAAATTAGCATCTTTACTGAATATCCCAGCACATCTAACCAGCATGCCCATTTGCGTCGAAAGACGGTCCGAGCCAGCATACATCCACGCTATCCAAGATATTGAGATAACTGATCCAGAACCTTGGTATCAGGCTATTCTAACCTACTTAACGTCGGGAGAACATCCTCCGGGAGCTGAAAACCGGGCCAAGAAAGCTTTACGAAGATGGGCAACCCAGTTTATCCGCACAGACGATGAACAGTTATATAAGAAGACAGCACAGGGGGCTTTACTCATATGCATTGACAAAACTCGAGCCGAAAGAGTCATGGCTGAAGTACATGATGGTGAAAATGGTCCGCATATGAACGCCCATATGTTGGCCCGAAAAATCACGAGACTCGGCTATTATTGGAATAGCATGGAAACTGACTGTCAGTTATATGTCAAACACTGCCATAACTGTTAGATTTTTGCCAATGTACAGCATATGCCTTCATCCCTATTATATACAATGACATCACCATGGCCATTCTCAACATGGGGAATTGATATAATTGGGAAAGTGAACCCTTCCGGGACGGGAGGTCACTGCTTCATCCTAGTGGCTATCGACTATTTCACTAAATGAGTCGAAGCCGAGTCATACCGGATCTTGAATGCCAAACATGTAGCTAAGTTCATCCAAAACAAAATTATATGTCGATACGGGATTCCGCACGAGTTCATCAGTGATCACGGAACCCATTTTCAAGCTGAAGCTGCCACTTTGCTGGAAAAGTACAAGATCCAAAGGCATACATCGTCGCCTTACCGTCCCCAAACAAATGGAGCGGTGGAGGCAGCCAATAAGACAATTGTCACCATACTTAAAAAGATGGCTGAGAATTACCGGGACTGGCCCGACAAGATACCCTTCGCCTTATGGAGATATCAGACATCAATTCGGACTGCAACCGGAGCAACTCCATACTATCTGACATATGGAATGGAAGCAGTCCAACCAGTCGAGTTAGAAGTACCATCCCTCAGAATTCTACTCGAGTCAGGTACTTGAAGCAGATTGGGTCCAAGCCCGATATGCCTCGCTAGTCCTCTTAGACGAACGGCGATCTCGGGCTCTAAATAATATTCAGGTATATCAGAAAAGGATCCAACGGGCTTTTAACAAACGAGTTAGGCCCAGGAATATCAAAGAGGGCGATCTAGTCCTAAAATCTGTTCGAGCTTTATTACCAGTTGACCCAAGGGGAAAATTCAAACCCAATTGGGCTGGGCCATACTTAGTGAAGAAAATCTTTTCAGGAGGAGCAGTAATGCTAACGGACTTGGACGGAAACGAGTTCGTCAACCCAACAAACTTGGACCAACTGAAGCGTTACTACCCATAAGCCCTATCTCAATGTCATTTGCAAAAATTTATAAATTTTTTCTTTTTATAAATTTTCAAAAAATTTAAGCAAGTTAGTAAGTTAGGATTACTTATCCTACCGTTGCACATCTCGAATTAATAATCTTGATGTATTTCGAAAAATTGCAAAAATAAATCTGAACTACGGAAGGTTTGATTCCATTAATTTTGGATACGTAGGCAACCCCTCAAAAGGGTACAACCACTGCAATAACGAAAAGACGGGAACGGTATTCACTAATATGTCTTTTTATTATATAAGAAAAGCCGATAAACTCGGGAATTTCGAAATACACCACACAAAAAATAAATAACAAAATCACACCACAAAAATAGTAGTAATACTTAAATAATAAATTTAGGAGACTACTCATACATTTTTCCTTTCCCCTTATCTTTCCGGTCACGCGGAGCCCGAGGCCGACGGAGCGGGGGCGAACGTTCCCTGATCACAAGGGGAACTTCTTTTGCTCGAACCCGCTTCTTCGATTTTGGGTCTTCTGCCATTTGCACCGGTCCAAGCCGAGCCCTGACGAGCTCGGGAAGTCTGTCTCAAGGACCAAGTCGGTCCTTAACCGCCAGCTTTGGTCCTAGTCTCCTTTCTAAATCCGTCTGGGGGCTCACCTTCCCCCGTGCACCCTTAGTACTGGACCCTTCAGTCTGAGTCCTAGATTTTCCTTTCTGACCTGCCGGAGTAGTGTCCTCGTCAAAGAAGCTTCTATTATCTTTAGCATGTTCCCAACGTAACAGGTCGAAGGCCTCGTCAGTCTTCAAAGCAGCTCGGGTTTTAGCTGAATCAGCTCTCGTCCATCTCATATAAGAGTCAGATACCCAGATCGAATGAGGATTTTTAGGAACGGGCTAAGTAGCTCGTGTATACCACCTTTGCATCCAGGTGTCACACATTACATCCGTCAACTGAGTAGATTCGCTCACGACTGCCTCGATTTCTGGGATTCTTTGCGCCCGACCATATTGCCTAAGTTTGCGATCGGGGAAGAGGTAAACTGTCTGTCTAAAAGATAGGATTACCTGATATCGAGCCCTATCTCGAGACTCTAAACCGGTCCGGACATAAATGGGCCACCATGGGACGGTCTAGCGGATCAATGGGCCTTCATGGAAGGATAGCACTTCATCCCAGTATTTTTGGGTATTGAAGCGAGAAAAGGCAATGGTCCGTCTCCTCATCATCACTTGTTTGGGTTGATACTGGCTCACGTTTAGGGGAGGATCCAAAATCGATAGCCTCTCGAATAGCCACAGCTGAAAAACCCGCAAAAATCAAAAATCGCGAAAAATTGTCAAAATCGCGTCAAAGAAAACCGCAGAAAACGCGTAAACCGAGAAAAACCGCAGAAATCGGGAAAATCGGGAAAAAACCGCAAAAACCGAAAAAAGTGGAAAAACGGAAAAAAAAAATAAAAAAAAAAACGGCCTACATGTAAAAGACGGGTACTCCCAGTCAACCGAGCGGACGGATCCCTTTTGCGATTATCCAAACCCTGGATAATCTCTCCTGTAATCAACCAAGCCGGGCTGTGCTCCGTTTCCATCAGGTCAGCCACGGTGAAAAGTCTAACATGGCCCATGCAAGATAATAAATCCATATGGCCTTCGAAGGCATAGACATGGAGCATACAAAAGGTAAAGGCCCTACGGCTGTGGACCGGCCTGACTCGGACGTCATCTGGGTTCATAAATTTTTCAACTAGATCGATCAAAGAAACGATATCTCCTTCCAGCATACGGGATACCTCCATGTGAGAAAGTCCTAAAAATTCCCGTAACTTCCTCCTCGGGTCAGGAACCGAAAAAGGGATAGCAGGGCGAAGTATGGGATTCCATCCTCCTACAGCAGCAATTTCCTCAGGGATAGGACAGATTTCGCCTCGAGAAAAAACTAAAAACATGATAAGTATCGTCCCAATAGGACAGGCAAGCATCCAAAAAGTGACGATCCACTTACATCTGGCGGATCACGAACAATTGGGTAACGCCATTCTGATTTAGGATGACTTTGTCTGCATCTCTGAAATATTTGGACCACTCTTGCAGCATTCCAGTTAAACGGTCGATTCCCATAATTGGATTTCTAAAAAGAAGAATAAATTTCTCAGGGCTTGTTTTTCTTAACAGAGAGGGAATTGTGGGAATTGTGAGAATTTATAAAGCAAGGAGAGGGTATTTATAGCATAAAACAAAATTCTCCTCCTCACTTTAGGATTCCCAATCCTAGAGTATTTAGCACACAATCCTCATCCTGGGGTTTAGCTAAGTCATCCCGAGCATTCCTATTCCTTTTTAGAGTAAAAAATTCTCTAATTTTCAAAGAGTCCTACAAACTCAAAAAATTCGAAAAAACTTTCTCAAAATTTTTATTTCCCAGCGCGAGTCATTTTCCTACAAATGTTACATGCAAAACTTTGCAACTTTGCATAAATATGTACAGGACGATTCAAACAGGACCATGCAATTCGCATAAACTCCCCAGCAACCCTTAACAAGATGAGCCCATATATAGGCCCACCTAAGTCTTATACGACGAGTTCAATCCTCCACGGAGTTATCATCAGCTCAGGTACATTTCTAATCCATGGCCGGCGGGCCCTTTGCGTAGGTCTAATGGACTTTAAACGACCCGATCGGAAGTCTGCAAGGTCTTAATCTTTGATTAGCCTGATAGCTACTCTGACTTTCGCCCTGTCCAAGCCTTAGTCAGAGTGGAGGCTCTGTAGACACCCACATTTGGCTGCTAGGTGTCTATAGCAGTTTCCGACAAACACCCGATGATGATCGGACGCAAACATGCTTTAACGTACTCGGAAATGGGCTCGAAATCAGTGGCATTTGGCTTGGGCTTTTTACGGAGTACAAACTTCACAAAACCAACCTCAAATTCAGGCCCAGTGGGTCGTTTCGAGTCAAATAAGACTAATTTGGGTCGAATCCGACACCAGGGGCAAAACCGTCTTTTAGCGACCGAGTCAAACCCGATCAAAGATATTTCCTCGAGACCCGTGAGTCAGCCGTGTCACCTCACGTGACCAACTCGAGCTCAAACTCCACAAAAAATCAGCTACACAAATATTAAACAATTCCGTTAAAGATAAAATTCGATCTCAAGTAGGAATTCTATCCGAAAACCGAATCGAGCATTTGACCGAGCTTAGGACACTCGGCCGAGTGGCCTGTTTTCAGCCGAGCTCCTCTTCCCAAACCGGGATTCCCTTTCTTCTTTGCCAAGTAACAGAATTCTCGTTCCTCTCAACTTCTTTCATTTCCTATCCCGATGGGTGTTTCTTGTCGTACAAGCAAGACACCTCTCTCAACCTTCTTTTCCTATAAATAGGACCCTCTGCATGAACACCAAACAACAATCTACAACAATACACAACAATCAACCTGACACAATTACACCACCCCATATTATACACACCCGTTTCATACGTCGACACATACAATTCCCGACATTCTACATCCAAAACCGAAGGAACCGGCCCCTATACCCGTCACCCTTCACGTCCGACCAAAAACCACCACAACTCACCGACATTAACCCGACGCTCCCGTGCCTTAGCCGCATTCCGACGAGCTCCGATCCGAGTTAACAAGAGCATGTAGGTTGAGGGTGTAACCAAACCCGACTTCTCTTCTCTTCTCTCCTTCTTCTCATTTTTTTTGTCTCGCGTCGTCGTCGGTTGCTTTTTCTTTTATTACGGATCTTTCGTCACATCTTTATTATTTCTAATATCGATATTACTAAAACTATTTTCATATAACGAATACTCTTTAAAATATGATACCGATTCTCTAATCGAATATCGTATTAAAAGAATTACATTAATCTCGTTGATGCTAAAAATCGTTACTTTTTCTTACAAAATACAGCGATTCTAACGCGGAGAGAGCTAACATTTTTTTTCGTTCAAATTCTTTTCAAACAACCTTATAAAACTTTTTCTAAAATCATTCCGAATATCCGATATCAATTTCATAATTGAATATCGAATATCGAGAGCATAGATCGAGTATAAATTAATTCATATTTATACGCGATCCAGCAAAATTAACGATTTCTCGAAAAACCGAACCGGGACAGCAATCCGCGCGAGCCGCGCCACTCCCAGGCGACTCGCACGGAGGCCTGATCCGCGGCCTTCTTTTCTTCGCTTTCTCGATTTTTCTTAAACATCGTTTTTTCTACAAAACGATTTCTTAAAACTCTTTTTCATATTTTCCGAATATTCGATATCGATTTCATAATCGAATATCGAATATGACGAACGTCGAGAATATTAAATCAAGTGCAAATTGTGCAATATTTGTACGCGATTTAATAAAATCATCGCTTTTTCAAAAAAAACAATTTCGAAAACAGACCGGGACGCGAGTCGCGCGCGTCCCGGGCGGGTCGCCTACTCGGACGAGTCGCGCCTGACTCGGGCGAGTCGCCCAGTCGGCTGGAAACGTGACCCATTTTCATCGTTTTTTTTATTTTTCGAACATCGTTCTTGGACAAAACAGCGTCTTTTTAGCGATATTTCAGATCTCGGCATACTTTTCGGCATTATTCATCGCATTCATATTTTCATTCGATTTATTCAATCGTTACTAACACGTTTGTTCATCTTCTTAGTATTTCTTTTCATCATTTGTTTTATTATACTAAAACGAACCTCGCATGCTAAAATACAACTTTGACGTTAATTTTGCATTAAACGACTTAGCAACCCATTCAATTATTCACATGCTTAGAAAAACAATGTTTGCATATCATTCATCGTTCAACTAACGCGCGTATTCAAAAGTCAAACGATATCCTAGTAGAGGCCGCTAATGTGCGGGCGGGGTTGGGTGTTCTTTGTGAACTTCCCAACACGTACCCTCACCCCTTACTCAGAACCTCGGTTTCCGGATGTCCGAAACCATTGGCAACGAGAGTCATTCAATACATGATATCCGATCAAGTCGGTATCGGTATCAAATGCTAAGGGACGAACCCAATAAGCTCTGACATCGGAAATGGGCCGTATTTTGTACACGGCCCATTACGACATAGAGTGGGTTCGAACGGGCCCGAACTCCCACAAAGTTCGGTGGCGACTCCAACTTCGATTTAAATTTCAATTCGATCCATTCTCATATGGAGATTCATTCGCCTCCCCAAACCCGCGCGTGGCCGCGTCGGGGTGGACCAATGTCATGTCCACAACTAGCCTTATAGTTGATGGCAAAATCGTAAACCCTAAAATATATTACTCTAACCTCACACTTGTCCTTATTCCATAACTCCAAAACAAAGCCATTATCGATATTCAAAAGATATAATCAATATAAATAATATGAGGATAAAAGAAGTAAACATTTATATTCTAAAAGAGGAAACTTTCTATTTTAGGAAACTTCTATTTTTAGAAACTTCACTAAAAATAGCATTATATCAAAATAGTGAAAATATTAGTTCATACTAATACCAATTTTTAGTAAACGATATAGATTTATAAAACTAATATTTTCGACCTTAACGATATTAATTATTAAAGTAAGAACATTTGAGTTTATGAAGTTATTAAAATATCTGTATAAAATGTCTTAAAATTTTTAATAATACTAATCAGGGTGTTTTCAAAATTTACAAAGCTAAAATTCCCTAATTATTATTAGTTACGACAATACGATTACAAATAAGATTTTACGGCAAATGTCAAATTAAATCTTTTAACGTCTTTTATTTAATTAAACCATTGAATATATTTAGAATATGTTAAGGGATGATTTAACTCTTAATGTTTCAGATTTAAATATTTTCAAAATAGCTGGAAAAATAAATCTTTTAGGTAAGACGAAGCATTTTAACGATAAATCGTAATTTGTCCAAAAATCAATACTTATTAATTAAAGACTTTAATAAATAGTACAAAAATTACGTAAAATAGTTAAAATATATTTATGGACATTCTGTCCAGAAAAGAAAATTTTCCAGAATCTTAAAACTTGGTTTTTAAAGCGTTTTCTCGTTAATCGTCTAATCTCGACAATAACGATTAATAAAAATAGTAATTACAAAACGATTTAAGTATTAATATCCAAAAATTATTATTAAGCTTAAAAATCATGATTTTTCAGAAAATACTATTTTTCCAGATTTTCAAAAATTCCAGCTTTAATAAATCCCATCAAAACCGTCTTTAAAACCTGTTTTCACAATTAACGATTCCATTAATAAAACTTATCGTTCCTAACATTTTATTAAAGCACTAAAAATCATAAAAATACATTTTATTAAGAAACCATCAGAATCATAATTTTTTTCCAGATTAAATCAAAAGACCAAAAATCGAGAATTTAAACGACAAACGCGGTTTTAACGATAAATGATGATTTAAAGTGATTAATTAATTCATCCACTTAGCAATTCCAAATAATTACAAAAAAATTCAGAAAATTTTATTTCATCAGAAAGTTTCACAGCATCAAAAATAAGATTAAAATAAAATGTTTAAGTACTAGAACTAAAAATCGGCTTTTAATCATTTTTGTCCGTAAACGGAAATAATTCAATAATCGATAACTAAAATATCAGAAAAATACTAAATTATTAAAAATCATCAAAAACGTCATTTTTACTGAATATAAATATATATTACATGTTTAGGCCAAATATTACGATTTTACAAATTAATATGACGATTTAATCGTTAATCTCGTAAAAGCGATAAAAATATCGAAACATGCAAATTTTCAACTTTTAAAATTTTTCCAGATTATATGACATACATATATTATCAAAAATTAAATATAAAAATTATACATGCAAATACACAATTAAAATCATGAAATACCGAGTAACATCGACGTTACCTCTAACCCAAATTCGAGTCGATTAAAAATTCGTCGGCTTCGGGATCATTCAAAAATTCTTTAACACAAGAAAAGCATGGTGGAAAAATACCATGAGAAAACTAAGAAAATCAAGGAAAATAACGATCGAAAACAACATCGATTATTACCTTAACGAAGGGATCGGAATGACGATTATTTAGGAGATGAAAACTAGACGATCGAGACTCGATTTGAGACAAATTTTGGCTAGAAAAGCTGCTAGAAAATCTCAGCCAAGAGAGAAAAAGGGAGGAAATGTTGTTTAATTTTTTGTAAAATGATTGATAAGAAAGTTGATGGTTTTCTAAAGCATAAATGATAAGTAAATTTTGATGAAAACTATGTCATAATACATGCACAAATCAGCCAAAATGAGAGAGGAAGGGAGAGTGAAGAGTTTGTGTTTAAGACCAAAAATAAATGGGTGAGAAAAGAAAATATCTAAGGCTTAAACATCATAAAATGAAATGTATACAAAGTTGTAGTGTAAAAATGTGACATGGGTGTGTCACGGTCCAAAACATGGGGAAAATGTCCCAAATAATTTCTAAGTTGATAAAAAGATGAATCGTAAAATTGTTAAAGGTATTTCAAATCAGTTCGAGTAAACCGCGCGTTGGAAAATAATTATTTACGAAACTTCGTAATAAAATCATTAAAGATCAAATATTCTTAAATAAAAATATTTCTTAGTTGGAAATATCATATAAACGTGTCTTGATATTTAGGAAAAATAAATAACTGAATTCCAAGCTTAAAACGTTAGTTCGTAGAAAAATAGAACTTCACGCGCAAAAATAAATAGTTTACAATGAAAATCAAATAAATAGGTTTACAAGAATTAAAATCTTTTAAATAAAAAAAATATTATTTGACTCAAAAAAAAATAATAAGAATTCAGAAAGATGAAGGAAATAGAAGACGAAATTGACATAGAGTCATGACGGAGTCACAACAGAATAATTAACGGCACTAGGAAAATAGTGGGTGTTACAAATTCAACCCCCATCAAACCCTAATCCTATACACACAAACCCTAACCCTAGTACTTAGGAGGCAAACCCTAAACCACCACTACATAGCCTACGTAAACCTCGAACTCCCGTGCCTAAGCCACAATCAAGCGAGTCCTATCCAAGACAAGAACATGTAGGTTGAGGGTGCAAAATCCCTTTCTTTTCCCTTCTCTTCTTCTTCGCGTCGTCCATCTCGTCATCTCCATCCTTTTTTTCATTTTTTTATTTTTTTCTTATTATATCGTCGCATCTCTAATATCGATAATATAACTAGTATAAAATACTAAAATACTCGTCAATTCGTGTCGAGCGTGAGTGATGACGGGATAAGAAACCCGAATATACAAGGGTATTGCACCCAGCGTTGCCGGTCGCTTATCCCGACACCCCGATCGCTTGATTGTTGAGGCGAGTTAACATCAACAATAGTTTTCTTATTTTATCATTCATCGCATATTCATCAATCTTTTTCAAATCACACTTTTTTATGGGTCTAAACCCGTTGATGCGGATCCGACATCACATAATCCGCAAGGATTTATTACGATGTCGGGATGCGGAGGGAATCAAATCAAGTCCCTTTTAATTCAAGTAGTCACAAAACGTCTTTAGATCCGATACCAATTCAATAATTGGAAGTCGTATCTAAACGACTTAGTCAATTAACTTAACTAATCTGATTTTCGTTGATGCTAAAATAGTTGTCACCTAATTCGACAAGAATTAATACGACACTATAAACGCGGAGAGAATCTATATAATTTTAGTTTAATTTAAACGACATATAGCATTTTTTTAAGTTTCGCTCTGATATTCGATATCGATTCAATGATCGAATATCGGATATGATGAGTATCAAAGTCCGAGTCGGGCATAAATCATACAATATTTATGTCCGATTCAATAAAGTCATCAATTTTTCAAAATCGAAAAGCAATCTTGCAATCAACAATAAATTGCGAAGCGAAACCCTAGTTCGTACAGGGGGCACTCGATCGAGTGCCTAGCCCACTCGATCGAGTGGCACCCCAAAACCGAGGCAGAAGGCTCTTTTGAGAACCACTCGGTCGAGTCTCGCAACGACTCGGTCGAGTGGTTGCTCACTCGGTCGAGTCGCACCATGACTCGGTCGAGTGACACCTCAAATATTGGACAGAAGCACTTTCCGAGGCACACTCGGTCGAGTCCCTCAATGACTCGGTCGAGTGCACCTTTATCACGTCAATCCGTGAGTCCTATAACGTCCTTCGAGTCTCAATAATACTTTTACGATTTCGGTCAACTCGTGTCGAATCAATCACGTGTCATACTATCTTTCCAAAACCATGCATCATATCTCATTATTCAATAGCATCTCATATTTCGCGCAAACCGTTGTTATCGTTATACCGTTACTAACCGTTTGTTCATTTGTCGATTTATTTTTCACTGTTTATTTAATTGTACTAAAATGAACCCACATGCTAAATATAACTTTGACGTTAAATTTTGTTGCATTAAATCGACTTAGCAACCCGTTCAATTCTCGCATGTTTAGGGTACAACACTGTTTGCATATCATTTTACCGTTTTACTAACGCGCGTATTAGAACGTCATTCGATATCTTAGTAGAGGCCGCTAATGTGCGGGCGGGGTTGGGTGTTCTTTGTGAACTTCCCAACACATACCCTCACCCCTTACTCAGAACCTCGGTTTCCGGATGCCCGAAACCATTGGCGCACGAGAGTCATTCAATACACGGTATCCGATAATGTCGATATCGGTATCAAAATGCAAAGGGACGAATCAAAAAAATCTGACATCGGAAATGGGCCGTATTTTGTACACGGCCCACTACGACATAGAGTGGGTTCGAATGGGCCCGAACTCCCACAATGTTCGGTGGCGACTCCGCTTCGATTTAAATTTCAATTCGACCCATCTCATATGGAGATTCATTCGCCTCCCCAAACCCGCGTGTGGTCGCGTCGGGGTGGACCTATGTCATGTCCACACCTTCATTAACCTTCGAATTGTCAATTATCATTTTCTTATGGACAATACTCAACTCTCTTGATTGCTTTATATGTTCCATTGTCACAAGTGTGAGAGGCATGTGATTATGACCCTCAACAAAGCGATGAATTTCATATTCACCCTTAGGACGACGTTTTAAACTAATCATTGCTTTACAGTCTGTCCTAGTCGGTTGCCTCTTTTGTTTTGTCTCTGTCGCATTAGATTCTCCCTGCTTATTACACACACATCTTTTATGTGTAATAAAACCCTTGATCCTTTTATCTCCACCTAATCGTGACACAAACCCACTCGCTTTCGCATATTGTTCATAAAAATCAATTGCGACTTGAAAATTCGCGAAAACCTTACCAATAGTTGGCTTAAGATGATCGGGACACTCAAAGATCCTATCGATGTTTGTTGAAGAACCTTCTCCCACTACATCATCATTTGCTACATCATCATCATCTGTATATGCAAAACATATATTTTTAGTATACATAATTTATTGAAGATTGAATGTAATCAAAATATTAAATTAACATAAAATATACCTAATATCATTGTTAATAATGGTTCAACCTCTATCGGTTCAATGCTTGTGTCTGATATAATAGTATTTTCTTCTGTGAATTGTTCCGTCAAAACCACATTTGAAGAAGCATAGGATACTACTGAATTAACTTGAGGAACACTTGTATCAGTTGCAACAATTTCTGAATCCATTATAGTGCTGCGATAATAAGAAGCAGAAAAATTAATTTGTCAAACCTCGATAAGTTTTGCTATGGTATGATATCACCCTCTCTTACCTAAGTAATTCGTCAACATTAAACAATAACAACAAAACACAGAATCGTGAAGAATTACTACAAATTAATGTGACGAATCGTGAAGAATTACCTTTTTATATTTTAGCGTACCCCTTTTCAATTTTAGCGTACCTTTTTCTATTTTAGCGTACCCTTTTTCAATTTTAGCGTACCTTTTTCTATTTTAGCGTACCCTTTTTCTATTTTAGCGTACCTTTTTTCAATTTTAGAAAAAAAAAATGTGCATGGCTGGTTTTTATTTTTGAGATATTATTCATGGGATTCTACAGCTAAGAAGAATGTGGCAGATTAATAAACTGTACTCTAATAATTAAAAAGAAAACAATGATAAAAGGCATAATTTTGTTGGTTTATTAAATTAGCTTACAGGCTAAGTGAAGCTGGATAATGGATCGCACACTCGCACTAATGTTGCACATTCTACCAGGCAATCAAACAACAAAAACTAAAACTAAAATCGAATCAGTAGAATTAATCGAATAGTTAAGAACAACAAGCTAATCGAATCAGACAAACAAAGAATTAAGAACAATTCTAGCACTCTAATTAACGATTTTAAGATGGAATCGTTAGAATTAAATAAAGAAAAAACTAAAATCAATCATCAAATCAAAACTGAAATCAACTGAAATCAAAACCCTAACCCTAATTTATTCAGATTAGATAACAAACCTCGTTTAATTGATTTGAATTTATGAATGAAGCTTAATCTGCGTTTTCTTGATTTTTGGTGAATTTTGTTGAAATTGTTCTTCAATTTTTGGTGAATTGATGAAGGAAGGGGGCGAAGGAATAGAGGGAAAGAAGAGAGAGAGGAATGAGCGTTGACCCTGCCAACTTTTTTTACGTGAAATCTAAAGGCTGAGATCTAAGGGCTGTAAAGGGTTCTCACAGTTCTCACGATAGTATGAGTTTTCACCCAATCTTGACTATATATATATATATATATATATATATATATAGAGAGAGAGAGAGAGAGAGAGTAAGGCTCTTATGAGTCCTTCTCTATATATGAGTCCGTAAGTCCTCATCCCATCCGTTGAATGGGATGAGGATAGATGGACAAGATTCATCCTAATATTTGCATTAAAAAAAAGAGGGAGATACTGCTTCCTAAAATAACTCCCTTAATTTTAGGAAACAGTAATATGACGTTCATTCACCCATTCATTCATTCATTCACATTCATCAAACCAAAAAAAAACAAAAACGCTTCCAACATCACGTTCATTCATTCATTCAAATCTGTGCTCGACAACCCGTTACTATGGATTCAATGATCGCGACATCTTCATCAACGGTTCATAAGCAATTCGTGAAGCACAAAAAAGGTGAATTTCAATATTGCGTCAACTGTATTCATGTCTTGCGTCGATTGTATTCATTTCATTCATCATTTTTCATATCAATGGTTCATTGCTCTCGTGTTACTATAGATTCCAGATTTTCATTCCAGATCTTTAAATATGTAGATGAGAAGAAGAAGAAGAAGAAGAAGAAGAAGACAAAGAAGAATCATTAGGACGCCATGTAAAGTCACCGTCTGACGATGAAGAAGAAGAAGAAGAAGAAGCACAATTCTGAGTAGGACAATATATTGTTAGAGTAACATACATTATTCGTTAGAGCAATATACTGAATAAGTTACCATAACACAGTTTATGAGTTTGATCGATTTTCCAATATCACACATATTATGCGTTAGAGTAACATACTTAATGAGTTACATTAACACAGTTTATGAGTATAATTTTGATTTTCAATATCCAGTTCTTAGAGTAACAGGTGTGAAACATTGAAATTATAATGGAGTTTTATAATTTTTGTTTTGGAGTATCCTTAATAGAAACATACATTATTCTTTTGGTTGATTGGAAGTCCTGTTTTTGCAAAAGACTATTATGCAACGTAACAGATTTTCTGAGTTAAAGTTACACAGTTCATGAATTAGAGTAACACATTGTATGAGTTAGAGTAACAGTTTTTGCAAGAGACTATACAACGTAACGGGTTTTATGAGTTAAAGTAACACAGTTCATGAATTAAAGTAACACATTTTATGAGTTAAAGTAACGGTTTTTGCGACTATACAACGTAACAGGTTTTATGAGTTAAAGTACACAGTTCATGAATTAAAGTAACACATGGTATGAGTTAAAGTACCAGTTTGCGACTATACAACGTAACAGGTTTTATGAGTTAAAGTATGTAACACAGTTCATGAATTAAAGTAACACATTATATGAGTTAAAGTAACAGTTTTTGCAAGAGACTATTATACAACGTAATACATTTTATGAGTTAAAGTAACACAATTCATGAATTAAAGTAACACATTGTATGAGTTAAAGTAAGATAGTTTATGGGTTATGGCAGTAACATAGTAACATACGTACAATGACAGTAAAAAATGATGATTTTTTGGTGAAGATGAAAAAAACTAGAAAGAAGTAGTTAAAAGATTGATAGGAGAGAGAAGATTTGCATTGAGATAATTAGGGAAGAGAGAGTAATGATATATTTACCAAGATTTGTTAGTTATTTCCTTATTTCACCTCAAGTAATCACAACCATCCATCTTTCACTTGATCAATGGTCCAAGATTGGACTCATGGACTCAATCTATATAGAAGGACTCACTTGATCCTTCCTCTATATATATATATATATGAGTCCTTTACTCTATATGAGTCCCTAAGTCCTCATCTCATCCATTGGATGGGATGAGGATGGATGGACAATATGCATCCTAGTATTTGCATTAAAAAAAAGAGATTTACGTTCCTAAAATAGCTCCCATGAATTTAGGAAACACTAACTCCCTTGATCACGTTCATTCATCATTCACGTTCATTCAAACCTGAAAAACAACCCTTTCTTCATCACGTTCATTCATTCATTCAATCAATTTTGGGCTCGAAATCCCGTTACAATGGATTCAATGACCGCGTCATCTTCTTCAACTGTGGATAAGCAATTAATCGAGTATAACAATGGTGAGTTTCAATATTTCTTTCACGTTTTGATTCAATTTTTATTCATGAATACATTGTGCGTTAATTTGCGTTATTTTTTTACGTCAATTTTCATGTTGATAGTGCTTTCATTGTCATTTCATTCATCATAGTTTCGTATCAATGGTTAATTGCTCTCTCCATCTTTATAGATTCCAGGGTTTTATGTTTTTTTTTTAGATTTTCCATGATATCCACTGATACTATTGTTTTGATTTCTATTAACGCAGAAACGTTGTTGAAGTAACATACCTTCTGAGTTAAAGTAACACTTAATTGCAGTTACAGTAACACAAATGAACGTTGAGAAAAGGGTTTTGATGATGATGTTAAAGTAACGTATTGTACTCGTTAGAGTAACACAACTTAGAAATTGAAGTAACACATTATTTGCATGGTTGTAATGATGTTTAATTTTGTGCAGATGGTATTGGCAAAGAAGCGAACGCAAAGGACAACACTGGAAAAGGTGGAATTTTATTCATTTGATTAATCATGGATTAATAACAATGGTTCATTGATATTATTGTTTCACTGATATTATTGTTTCGTTTTATGTTGAAGCAGACATGGCATTGAAGTAACACACGTTATGAATCACAGTAATACCTAATTCTAATTAGAGTAACACAAACACGTAACATTGAAAAGGGTTTTTGGCGCTGACGTTGAAGTAACTTTCTTTAAGAGTTAAAGTAACACAACTTATGAGTTGAAGTAACACGTATATCCATGGGCGTAACGTTTTTTAATTTCTTGCAGAAAGCATTGGAAAAGAACCGAATGCACAGGAATGGTGCAGAGATGTGGGTGAGGCTTTCACTCCGTACATGAAGCAAGTATTCGGAACAATTGATGAGGCAGTGGAATTTTACAAAATCTACGCGCTGGCTTGCGGATTTGATGTGAGAAAGTATACCACAAAGCGATGGTACGGTGGTGAGATAAAGTCGAAACTCCTAGTCTGCAGCAGATAGGGTTTTACGAAATCTGTTAAAGTTGTTAACGATACACCTGCGGTTATGAAAGTTGTTAACGATGCAGCTGGGGAAGGAGTTGTTGTGGACGCGCTTAAAAAGAAGACGAAAGTCCGTCGTTGCGGGTGCAAGGCAAAGATTAGGTTGTTCAATAAAGGCGGCATTCTCAGGATTGATAGGTTCCACATCGGCCACAACCACGAACTGATCTCACCAAAAGACAGAGAATTCAAAAAGCTGTCGAGGAACCTGACAAAGTACCACAAGCAAATGATCTTGAATAATTCACGGGTATGGAGTAACACAATTTTTTTAATAGAATAACATGTGTGTAAGGTGGGTGTAACACCCTTTTTTAGGGGTGGTAACAGCTGGAATAGACCAATGTCTGCATAATCTAATTACTTTTGCTAGAGTAACAACAGTGATTCTATAGAGTAACACTACCTAAGGATAAGAGTAACACAACTGGGTGTATTCCTACAATAAAATTGCTACTGTAACATCTTCATATCTTTACAGTAACACTATTACAACATAAGTGTAACACGAATTGTCTACAATAACATATATAAATGTTCTACACATTGGCGATGAATTTAGTTTGTTGGGCATGTAATTCAGTAGTTCTTGGTTCTTGGTTTCAGCTGAAGATTGGCGCAACGCGGACATACAACATGTGCAAGGAGCAGGTACAGGGATTCGCAAACGTGGGTGCGATCTTGGTCGACTTCAAAAACTGGGGAAGAGATATAAAGTGCTTCCTACATGAGAGGGACGGTCAGCTATTCATCGATCGCTTCAAAGACATGGCTAAAAATAGGAAGGGTTTCTATTTTGACTACGAGCTAGATGAAGATGGGAGTGTGAGCAAGGTTTTCTGGGCTAACGGTGAGGCGCGGCGAAATTACCAATTATTTGGAGATGCAGTTCCGTTCGACCCAACATACAGGACGAACAAATATAAAATGATATTCACGCCGTTCACCGGCGTTGATCATCACAAACGATCGATAACTTTTGTTGGGGCTCTGATAGCGCACGAGGATTATGAATTGTTCGTCTGGGTGTTTGAGAGATTTCTGACTGCAATGGGCGGTAAAGAGCCGGGGTATATTATTACCAACCAGGATCCGGGTATTATACCAGCCGTGAGGAAGATGTTTAAGACGGCGCTACACCGTTTCTGTATGTGGCATATCTTGAACAAGGTTCCTACCAAATACGATGCAACGCGGAGCGACTACCAGGATTTTTTGAAGAGATTGAATGCTATAGTATGGGATGTGGAGAATGATGGAGATGAGTTCGACGTGGAATGGCGTGACATAATGGAGGAGTACCATTGGGGTGATGTCGAGTGGTTTTCAACTACATTCTCCATTAGGAGGCAGTGGGTGATGGCACATTGCAGGGATTTAAAGATGGGCGGCTTAATGCGAACAACGCAAAGGTCGGAGAGTGAGAACAGTTTCTTCAAAAGATTCGAACAAAAATCGGGGACGTTGGTCGAATTCTGGATGCGATTCAAGAGCGCCATGGACCAGCAACGGTATACACAAAAAAAACTCGACAATGTACAAGCTTCTCCAAAAACAGCAACCCACCTGTCAATTGAACATCACGCTGCGAAAATTTACACCCACACCGCATTTGAAGAATTCCAGCAGGAGGTGAAATTTTCTGTGGGTACTTGCAGCGTGAGGGGCTTCCTTGAGAAGGACGGGATTGAGGAGACATTGGTGAGGGATGCTACATGAGATAAAGAGTTTACGGTCCAGTATATATCTGGTACTGCTTAAACTCACTCATGCACTGACATTCTGTTCAGATGATAGCAGCCTTGCTTACCATTAATTCTTAGGTCAATACCATCCTTTCTTATATTAGCCTTGTTATTTAATAAAGTAACACCATTCGTTCCTTACAGTAACATATATAATGCGTTAGAGTAACTGAGGATAGCATTTGAACATCTGCGTTGTGAATGCTTTATTCTCAAAGAGTAACAACGATCATCCATTAAAGTAACATCACTTATTCTTAAAAGAAACACATTTTGAACTCTGTTACATTTTTCACAACATTACCTCTATTGTAATTGCTGTCTCTGCTGATTGAATAAATGGATATTATATTATTTTTGACGCATTATTTTGCCGTACCAATGTCAGATAAATATATCGTCATCTGTCTAGGTACGTCTGAATCAAGCTGCACATGTCAGTTGTTTAATTTACGAGGGATATTGTGTAGACACGTAATCTGGATATATTCATCAAAAGGGCTCACCACTATACCCAAAAACATGGTCACCAAAAGGTGGACAAAAGAGGCTGTTCGCATTGCTCGTATCGGTGATGAAGGATTAGACAGCGAAAACATTGACATCATCGACGGAAAACAGATAGAGATGTCGAAATTGTGGTCGAAAATCCATGAAACAATGGGACTCCTAAAGGAAAGAGACAAGGCAGATGTGGAGAGCTTGTGCGGATTAATTCGGGAGTTCAGGTTGCAGAGGCAGCCGGTTTCTGGTGGGGGGAATGTTGGCAAAACACAGGAACTGGAAAATATGCTTGGGTGTACTACCTCTGGCAATATCACGACACTCCCTCCAAAGATTTCTAAGACAAAGGGCAGCGGAAAGCGGATGTTATCGAGCAAGGAAAAGAAGGCCGCGCTTTCTAGAAAGCCGAAACGCATGTGCAATAACTGCAAACAGATGGCGCACCATGACAAAAGAAACTGTCCAAATCCGTACGCAGCACGATCCCTAAACAGCCTACTAAACCACCCAATGATGAGGATGAGGAGGATGAAGTAGATGAAGATGACGAAGGAGAGGAAACTGAAGAAGACACCGAGGAAGATGAGGAGGAGGAGCAAGTGTTTTGAGAATACTTGTGTTTTTGGTCATTCTAAGATTTTTTTCTATCTTTCTGGTTTACACGAATAACTGATTTTGTACACATTTTTTTACACATAGCGCTGTGCTACGTTGCAATTAACTCTATATTTTTATTTAATACATGTGTTTTTGGTTAGAGTAACATCTCATGTGTGTCGAAGTAACACTATTCGTCTGTTACAGTAACATAAACAATGCATGGAAGTAACTGAGGCCAGCAGCGTTGTTTAGAACAAATCATTACCAAAGTAACTGAGGATAACTTGGATTAGTTCCATTCATTACCAAAGTACCAACATTTGTTCTTTAAAAAACAATATATAATGCGTCAGAGGAATTGATTGTAATATCATTGTAATAACACCATTAATCACTTAAAGTAACATTGTTTGTTAATTAAAGTAACATTTACAGTGCTTCGGTGTAACACACTGATTATGAGACCAAAGAAAATAGGGTTAACTTCAGTAATCCCCATAGTAACACCAGCAGTGACTAAGAGTAACAGGTACAGCTAGTCAGTGTAACAGAGTTTAACAGCTTCGTTCCATTGATGATAGTCAAAATACCAATGTAATTGGACAAGTATCTAAAGAATACAACCCATTAATTCGTAGTTAGAAAAGAGATGCATGATTCAGTAAACACATTATTTTTTTCGGCCCTTTGTTGGCGTGCTCTTGGGACCGTTGAAAATCTTTTGTCTCGCGTCCGCATACTTGTCTACGTTTTCCAACAATCGCGACCGCACCTTGTTCTTGTCTGCCAATAGAAGTGTGGCTGCAAGTTGGACCACCAGATATCGTCTTTTGACCTTCCTCTCGAGGTCAATGTGGTGGAATGTACGGCCCTCGTACAGTAACATGTGCATCATAAGGAAAATTCCCGACTCGTTCTTGGATACGCCTGGTTTCTGCCACTTAAACTTGACCTCTTTAAACTTGTAAGTAACGATATCAGCTGCACCAGGGACTTTGAGCTTGTCGAGGTAATCGCTAATTGTGGACACCTGTGTGTATCACAGCGACGTTATTAGGTGAGAAACAGATAGCCGTATGCAATAATAACTACTAGCATATACAAAGTACTGATCGAAAGGAGATCACTAACAATTAAATTTGCGGCCTTGTACAAGTTTGTTTCTTGCACGTTCGTGTAAAGTTGGTGGTCAAGGAGATCTGTTGTCCTATCCTTACGGTTGATGCATACGCATGAGTAGTACTCATCAAGGTTGATCGGAACAAAGATGAGATCAGCTTCCAAGTTAAGAGAATGACCACACTTCCTTTTAAAAAGATCTAGATGGGACATCAAGATGTCCACTGCCTGCGTGGATGGACCGTCTTCATACTGGTCAATCATCCCATAAAGGCAGTCCTACAAACATATTCAATGTGTCTCAGATTGGGATCAACTGTAAAGAAATCTTCCAATCGGAGCATGTTGAAGTAACACATTCACTAGCTACGTACCAACCTACCAGCATTCATATAGAACAAAGATGCAGATTAAAGTAACACGTCCTCTATATTACAGTAACACAAAAAATGCTTTAAAGTAACACAATATTTATGTAACACAAGTTTGTTAAATCAACACCATAAAGTTAAAGTATAGCTGATAAGGGTTAATGTAACACAAAGAAAGTGTTAGAGTAACAAAAGGTGCGAATTAGAGTAACACGTATAAACAATTGAATGTACCAGATTACTGGGATTCAAAGTAAGACGAAGATGGGAATTAAAGTAACACATCTTCTACATTACAGTAACACACTGTCATCTTTAAAATAACACCATACATATGTTGATGCATTATGAACTTGGCTCTCAAACAAAAATTTATATGAGGGACGTGTATTCTCCTGGAACCATGGTGATAATTATATATATGTACACAAATGCAACAGTAATGCGTACCGTCTGTCGGAGACCAAAGAAAGTCGTCGTAGATGTCTCATCCGAATCAGTGACGCGAGAGGCAAGACTGTTCAACAGCATCGACCAGCATTCGATGATGCACGACGCCATTTTTTGACCCGGTAACATTGAACGTATGTCATTCCGCTCAATTCTAGCCATGACTGAATAGAAAGCAACCTCCTCGCTCAAGAAAAAAAATACCTCGTCAAAAAATCTGTTTTAATATTCACTCATTAATGTTACAGTAAATGCATACCAATTTTCTATAGTGTTAAGCTCCGCAAGGCAGTAGTCCACGACGTTTTTGCGACGGACGACGATCTTACTTAACAACGTCCTGTTGTTCACTAGAAACGGTGACAACATAAGAGAGTTCGCATCTTCGTCGCCACAGTCAATTGAGCAGCCTAGTCCGTCACCCTCACCACGATTTCAGCTCCTCAGGACGGATCTTGTCGATGTTGACAACTCAGAGTCAAGCACCGTTTCTGTGACCGGGATTGAAGGGTCAGGTGTCAACAGTCGGCTCTTCTTCGACGGTCGTTCCTCGTAATCTGCCTCGCCTGCCCTCTTGACGGTCTCCCCGGTAGATCCCGCAACACCAGATATTGTTCTCTTGATGGCGATATTTGCTTTATCGTTTAAGAACTCTCTCACCCTCGCTATAACCTCATCTCTGTCCTTATTGATGTCGCACAGGACCAGAGTCGCTGCAATCTCCGCTCGGTAGAGGTTGTTCGCCTCCATTGTGCCTAGGCAACAGTCGAACACTTTCCCCGCATACAGCATCATGTGTATCATGAGGTAGACACCGCAGTCGTTTGCCGAGAAACCGCCACCCTGCCATGCGAATGGGACGTTGACAACAGGGAACTCCACGACAGTCAAACCCTTTGCGATACATTTTTTGACCATATATTTTCCCATTTCCACAGCCTTGATTATACAAAAAAGACATATAAGACTGACAGTTGACAATACGTGCCCGGGTGTATAAAATGATGTCCGATTATATATAACATAACTGCGATTTTTGCCATACCGACGTACGGTAGGCTTTCGAAATCCTGCTCTTTGTAACTTCTGTTGTCGAGGTACTCAATCTGCTTTGACAGGAAGTTGATACATGCACAGCTGTAGTGGTCGTTGTCGTCGGAAAGCACCGGGACGAAGACCTGTTATTTGGTAATTAAGTGGTTGGCGATTATTTTTAAAGAGCTGTAGTAAAGGGTCACCCGTGTGAGTGTTTCATATAGACGTACTAGGTCAAAGTCTAGATGTATGATGTCTTTATTTACTACGGTCCAAATGTCCAATAAGTTGAACAAGTCATCGCCTATGTCGACTTTTGCACCACTCTTTATGCCCTTCCATCCACAATTTCATTACTATCTTCTGCATGACATATGTTGAAGTAACAATTCATGATCGTGACAATAAACAGAGTAACACTCGTTGTTTAATTAAAGTAACAGTATGAAAGCCTTACAGTAACACTTGTTGTTGTGTTAGAGTAACAGTATCAACTGATAAGCTAATCATAAACCTATCAAAGATAACCAACTTAGGTTTAACTAAAAATATAGCTAGGGAAGTCGGGATCGTATCCACAAGGAGACATATAAATTCTACTCGTAATTAAAGTCTATCTAAGTAACCAAATCGGGGATTTGTAATTGGGTTAACTAAACTAAAGTAGCTAGTGAAGGAAAGAGAAATAAAGAAGAAGAAATAACTAAAATAAATAAGATGAATAAATATAGAGAGAAAACTAGGATCGTCGGTTCACCATGAATTTCCTACGGTCACGGTCTAGGTCACAGGTCTATCGCAGATATTGCTCTAAGGGGTACTGAAAAGGTCCTTCCGGTCCGCTATTCACCCTAGAATGCTTCTAACGGCTTCCGATCTTATTAGGGCAAACTAATGTGTTGTAGCAGGTCTAACTCTTACCAGGCTTCCGATCTTAGGTTCGAGTTCACCAATTCAATTAATCAATTACGTCGACTTAATCAATTAATCTCAATTAAATGCTACAATTAACAACTCAGACGCAATATCGTAGACAGATCTATAAACTAATTAGCAATCATATTCAATTCATGGATCCCCTAAATCCTAGCAAGGGAAATTAGCTACTCATGGAAAAATTTACGACAACAATAATAAAGATGATAAATAAATTAAGCATAGTGAATAGATCTAAAGCGAAATTAAGAATAAAAGAATTAATAAGATTAAGAGAGAAAGAATTAAGAACAAAGAGAACAAGAAAGAACAAAGAAAGAATTAGATTACCGAGTTTAAAGGAAGAGTAGAAAAGAATTCATAAATCTAGATCTAAAAGTTTAGGGTAGAGAGAAATTTAAAGAGAATAGTCTAAAGAAAAGTCTAAAGAGAATTAGAAGCATAAAAGAAGAGGTTGAGAAGTCTAGAAGTAATTCTAAGAGAATAAGGAGAAGAAATCTAAAAAGAGTCTAAGGAGAAGCAAAAGAGAATAAGGGAGAAGTTGTCTAAAGAAAATTAAAAGAATAAAAGAAGAGGTAGTAGAATTCTAGTCTAATAGTTTCTTAAATACTAAGCTAAAACAAAAGCCCAAACGTCTTATTAATCCTAAACATCAAATTAGGAAAGTCTCGGTCTTCGTCTAGTCTCGAGAATAGTCGGTCGACTATAGTGGATAGTCGTTCGACTATTATTGACCTGTTTCCGTTTTCATCACTGCGCGCTTAACTTCAAACGCTTGCCATTTCTTCGTTACTTCCTCAAATCAGGCTTGTAATATACCGTTGGAAATATAAGAGAAAGAGCTTCCCAACGCAACTAGAATCAGATCAATTGAATTTGTAGAACTTAATATATTCACGTTTTAATTTGACTTGTTTGGAAACGATCATTCTCTTTTCTTATTTCGCATAAGATTTCATCTTTAAGCACGATTTTTGCGTTGTTTATGCGTCCACGGGTTCAAACCTGCATAAGATGCAACATGGCCACAAAGTATCAAATTCGGGGGAAAATAGTAGACAATGCTACTCGATATGCATGGAAATGCGTGCGTAAAAGACGAAATAATCATATATAAATCGCACGTATCAAACCTCCCCAAACCAAACCTTTGCTTGTCCTCAAGCAAGCACAAGACAAAGAAAAACATCTTAATGGAATGGTATACAAATAAAAGCTAATTATGCTTCTGACTCGCCTAAACCAATTTAATGCATATCGATTAAGGCCAATGCACACAACCACATACAACAAGCCTTATCAATGACAACAATACTGAACCTTCAACCTTGCAAGACTCGTCTATGTCGGACTCTCACGGGTCGCTCATCACACAAAAGGGGTGATATTGTGAGTTTATGTAAAAACGGAAGGACAAAGCACTTACCTAAACTACGACTTACAAAAGCATGCATGCAATCTAACATGAAATCAATCTCTAATAACCGTACATACGCATTCTAACGGGTGCCAAGGACTTACATATGGTATAAAGTGAGGCTAATCGGGTAAGAAGGGGCAAAACGATATGGATATGTGGAGTTAATAGCCAGGCTAGAATTACACCAACCATTAATAAACATCCCGTTCTCACCAAACTCCGGTCGAAGAAATTAGGCATAGCAACAAGTGTCTTATCAAGATCACTTCCCACTAATAACTATGAAATTAGAGAGATCAATTCTTTTCTCATAGCAAAAACACATCCTTCTTTTAGTTTCACTTTTTTTTCATTTCTTTCCTTTCATTTTTTCTTTTCCTTCCTTTTTTTTCTTTTTCAAATAGATCACCTTTTTTTTCATCTATTTTTTCATTCCCTTCTCAATTGTCACGGTACCGAAATCAACCCGGAAAAAACAATTTCATCCAACTAATCTACTAGCTTGACTAGGGTAGGCAATATATGGCATGTAGTTGATAAACGGGTCAAACAAGTCAATTTGACTATGTGAGGCTTATGGGAATTAATTAAAAGAAAGGTTTTGCCTTTTTCGCACATGTCAAAACCACGAGTCAAAAACGTACAGGTACCTAAGAGACGAATGTCATGCTTATGTAGTTTGATGTTACATGCCTCATAAGGAGTACTACTCTCAATCCTAAAAGAAACTGATCATGGATGTCATCAGTTTAAGGCTCTAATTTCTTACAAATCTGAGTAGTTTGCCAACAATGAGTCAAGTTTATTCATTCAGTAAAGTCAATCAATGACAAGAGAATGATGCATGTAATTATATACAAAAACGATAACGATGCAAGGCATAAGCAAGTTAATGAAGACATAAAAGCAATATCATCATCATTATATAACCATTCCAACTCGACTATATGCAAAAACATATTTTTGATTTTTTTGTGCATGCGAAAATGCAAGAAATATGCAGATGGATGAAAACAACAGATGCATACCTCCCCAAACCAAATCACACAATTCCCTCATTGTGTACAACAAATAATAAGAGGCATAAAAAAATATGGGGAAAGATATGAAAGACGATGAAAGTGTAAAAGGAAAAAAAATGAGACTACTTACAAGATACATATAAAGGGGACATCCCCAAACCGCATCGAAGCATCCTCTTCATAATCGGAATTGTCGATGTCTCTGTCGCAAAAACGGTACCTACACACAAAAAACAACAAAACAAAAAAAACACAAGAGAAGCAAAGAAAATATATAGAACACATCTTAGTAACTTATGTGAATCGCCTAAAAAATAGGTCAAGGATCGCATTAGCTTGTCAAACAAGCTAGACCAATCAGCAGCAAAGTGGTCATATGGACTAAACATTAACAAGCATGACCAATAATAAGTACGATAAGTAAGAAGAGTAGCGAGCGGTTTATGAGAAAAGACATACAAACCAAATATCTCAAAATTATCCCAAGTCTTATCATTTGACTCAGATTGCACAACAGGAGAGTCAAATAACTCAAAACTACTCAAAGCATCAAAATTATACTCTTCAACTCCCTCGAAGGAGTTATTATTATCACCATCTTCAATGCTCTCAAGAAGACAACCATCAAACGAGAAACCAAGAGCCAAAACAACCTCTTCTAAAAGAGTCTCACAATCCTCATCAATAATCATAGGCTCAAGTAAAGGTGTAAAGGAATCGAGATCAAGATAATCAATGGGTGAAGGAGATTCCTCTTCAAAACAATGGGATAAGTCAAATTTCTCTAAAATAGGCTTTTCAAAGAAATCAGATTCGCAATCCCAAGTATCCTCAATGCTGAAACTCTCTTCACTCAAAGTATCATTCAAAGGTACACTCTCTTCCCGACTCTCGTCCGTTTGATCTTTTCTCTCACGCTCACGGGCTTCTCTATTGTTCAACCCTCTTTCCAAAATCTCAAAATTGACATCAAATGACACATTCTCAAATTCACATGAATCAAAATACTCAATGTTATCCTCACGAAGAACATCAGTCAAAGCATCCAGACACGCATTTTTCTCAAATATAATAAAATTTTCCATCTCACAATCATTGTTTGCCACAACAACATTCACAAAATGAGAAGAATATTTGATTAAAGGGTGTGAAAGTTCCTCTGAAGGAGAATATGGTGGTTCACAAGTATCCAAAGAATGCAAGTCATCATCCTGCATCAAGTTAGAAATCTTATGGGTTTTAGGAACAATTTGGGATTGAACATTATACACATCATCAGCATCTTCTTCAAATGGGCATATGTCCTGTCTAATAGATGCAGCAGATTCAGTCATAACATAGTCAGTGGAATGTGAGAAATTAACTCTAGTATCTAACTTACATGGAGTATCATGCTCGTTTTCCTTTAAAGTTAGCATATCTGTAAGTTGTTGCATCATCGCCTTAAGCTCCGATATCTCAGCCTTCCTCTTTATCTCTGACTCCAAACTGTTTCGGATTAAATATTGGAGTATTGCCCATCTTTTCACATAAGACATGTATTTAAACATGCCTTCACAGTTTCCCTCAATATAAGCCCGTGTCGCATCATCGACACCATCGTAAATCATATGACTCACCTCCCACACACTCACATAATAGCCATTTTAAGTAATAAAAGAGTCAAGTCTATCAAAATAAGTATGCAGTGGTTCTTGTTCAAATTGAGGGAAGTAAAAAATAGTCATAATGATGAAAAAAATTTAAAAATAAATAAATAAAATAAAAAGAATGAGAATAAAAACAAATAAAAAATTTAAAACTAAGAAAAATAAAACTAAGAAATAATAATAATAATAATAATAATAATAATAATAATAAAAGTTCTTGTAATTTGTTCTAAGGGAGTGGGAGCCCAGATAGTTCTCGGCTTCCCTCCAACTTCTTGTAATTTGTTCTTGTGTTTAATGAAAGTTCCGTTTATAATAAAAATAAAAAAATAAAAATAAAAAATAATAATAATAATAATAATCGTCCCAAGAAACAGAAAGTTCCCTGAGAAAAAGATAAACTAAAACAACAAGTAAAATTAACCGTCTCCCTGGCAACGGCGCCAAAATTTGATAAGCTAATCGTAAACCTATCAAAGATAACCAACTTAGGTTTAACTAAAAATATAGCTAGGGAAGTCGGGATCGTATCCACAAGGAGACAAATAAATTCTACTCGTAATTAAAGTCTATCTAAGTAACCAAATCGGGAATTTGTAATTGGGTTAACTAAACTAAAGTAGCTAGTGAAAGAAAGAGAAATAAAGAAGAAGAAATAACTAAAATAAATAAGATGATAAATATAGAGAGAAAACTAGGATCGTCGGTTCACCATGAATTTCCTACGGTCACGGTCTAGGTCACAGGTCTGTCGCAGATATTGGTCTAAGGGGTAGTGAAAAGGTCCTTCTGGTCCGCTATTCACCCTAGAATGCTTCTAACGGCTTCCGATCTTATTAGGGCAAACTAATGTGTTGTAGCAGGTCTAACTCTTACCAAGCTTCCGATCTTAGGTTCGATTCATGGATCCCCTAAATCCTAGCAAGGGAAATTAGCTACTCATGGAAAAATTTACGACAACAATAATAAAGATGATAAATAAATTAAGCATAGTGAATAGATCATCTAAAGAGAAATTAAGAATAAAAGAATTAATAAGATTAAGAGAGAAAGAATTAAGAACAAAGAGAACAAGAAAGAACAAAGAAAGAATTAGATTACCGAGTTTAAAGGAAGAGTAGAAAAGAATTCATAAATCTAGATCTAAAAGTTTAGGGTAGAGAGAAATTTAAAGAGAATAGTCTAAAGAAAAGTCTAAAGAGAATTAGAAGCATAAAAGAAGAGGTTGAGAAGTCTAGAAGTAATTCTAAGAGAATAAGGAGAAGAAATCTAAAAAGAGTCTAAGGAGAAGCAAAAGAGAATAAGGGAGAAGTTGTCTAAAGAAAATTAAAAGAATAAAAGAAGAGGTAGTAGAATTCTAGTCTAATAGTTTCTTAAATACTAATCTAAAACAAAAGCTCAAAAGTCTTATTAACCCTAAACATCAAAAAAGGAAAGTCTCGGTCTTCGTCTAGTCTCGAGAATAGTCGGTCGACTATAGTGGATAGTCGTTCGACTGTTATTGACCTGTTTCCGTTTTCATCACTGCGCGCTCAACTTCAAACGCTTGCCATTTCTTCGTTACTTCTTCAAATCGGGCTTGTAATATACCGTTGGAAAGATAAGAGAAAGTGCTTTCCAACGCAACTAGAATCAGATCAATTGAATTTGTAGAACTCAAGATATTCACGTTTTATGTTGTCTTGTTTGGAAACGATCATTCTCTTTTCTTATTTCGCATAAGATTTCATCTTTAAGCACGATTTTTGCGTTGTTTATGCGTCCACGGGTTCAAACCTGCATAAGATGCAACATGGCCACAAAGTATCAAATTCGGGGGAAAATAGTAGACAATGCTACTCGATATGCATGGAAATGCGTGCGTAAAAGACGAAATAATCATATATAAATCGCACGTATCATAAACGTCTAAGAGTAACACTAGTTTTGGATATCATGATTAATGACATACTTATTAAAGTAACAGTATACACCCCTTACAGTAACACTCGTTGGTGTATTAAAATAACATTGACAGTAATGAACATGTGGAAGGGCATGAAGAGTGGTACAAAACAGGAAATTCATTATGAATGTTCATTCCAAATATGAAAATAGGACATTTATTAAGAATGTTCATTCCAGATATGTTAGTAACAATAGTTGTTGATTGTAATAGTATGATCAAAATAATAGAGACAAGCTTACGCTGTGGCTAACGCCAAAGAAGCAGCGTGATGTTGGACGCGGTGCAGTCTGATTAGAGTCCAGTTTGTTAAGTAATATGCACCAGCTATCGATGACAGCGTTTGACAGCTGCTGCCCCAGCTGAAGTGTCGACAACTCGTCACGAGGTACGTTGAAGAAATCATCGAACTTACTAGCATCTCACAGATAGAATACGAATTAATTATGTGACAATCGATGAAAAATAACGTAGAGAAAAAGAATCAGGTAAAGGACGTTGATCACTATAGAAAACTTACTCTGCACTGTACTTTTCATTGTTATAAAAGACGTAATCCATTACGTCTTTCCGAACACTCAAAACGGACCTGAACAACCCACTGTTTTTGACCAGAAATTCTGATACAATTAGATGGTCTGGTTCAGGGGTCCCACATTCATACGAGCATCCAAACTTCTCGTCGACAACTTGCATGCATTCCAAAGATTTTTCAGAGTGGAGAAAGTAAGGATGGAAGACCTTCCGTTCATCAACTTCCACACACAAATTCTCAATAACATTCGCTTCATCAGATCGGTGATCCCTGTCCTCCGAACCACCATTAACAGCCTCAACCATCTCCGCTGTCGTGTACAGTTCGAAGTCAGGACCGCCTCGATTCTCATCCCCAGTCACAACATCCTCATCCCCAGTCACATTTGTACGCATACTCGCACCTACTGGTTGTGTGGGCTGGCCTGTGAATGTGGGGCCTTTGGTCGTCGCGTTGTTCGCACGTGCGTACGCCTCGCACACTTCATCGACCGTCCGGTGGAGCTCTTCTCCACTCCAGAAGTCTTGTAAGGCCTGTGACGGAACGGGGTCACATTGCAGTGGTTTGCCGGATGTTATTCTTCTCAGTTTGGAAGCGGCTGAGATCCACCAATCATGGAATGCAACTGCATTCCTTGCCATCATGAGGTACAACTCATGTACCTCCTGCATCGAGAGTAAAAAAAAAGTGTTAACCTGGAGGCTGTAACTTATGATTCGTATTAAAGTAACACATCTGTGTCATTAAAGTAACATGTGATCAGTATTAAAGTAACACATATTCACGCTCAGATTAACACATCTTCACGCTTAAAAAGTAACTGAATACCTTAAAGTAACACATGATGCGCATTAGAGTAATAGGAGTTGAAAGTTAAAGTAACATAATTAGGCAACTACAACAATAACAACAAATTTGTTTTCTGTACAGTAACACTTAATACCTTAAAGTAACACATGATGCGCATTAGAGTAATAGGAGTTGAAATTTAAAGTAACATAATTAGGCAACTAAAGTAACAACAAATTTGTTTTTTGAGTTCCATTAGATCAGGGGAGCACAGAGACACATACCACCATTCTTGACACCTGCGCGTATTCAATGAACACATAGACATATAACAGGCAATTTATTGATGAAAATTTTTATTACTTACGTCAACCGCCTTAGCTTTTAGATCAGCGTCATCCTCGACGCCATCTGCTAGCTCAATGTTTATGGACTTCGCAGCTTTGTGCGCGGATGATGTTGGGGCATCGGTCTGCCGGAAATTCATTATCCTCAGTGGCACCACGTCATCCACCACCTCCTCGTCCACCATCTCATCAAGTAGACAACGGGGGTATTTCACCTTTGACTTGGTAAGACGACCAAGCCCACCCCCAACAAATTCACCCAATAACCTTTCGAGCATCCGCTCGCAATCCTAATGCTTAATCAGCGGTAGATCGTACGGGCAACGACGATCACGGTATTGGAAACGCTGAAAGTATGTGATCATCAGGAACGGCAGACAACCGAGCAGGTATGTCGGTTTCCGAAGAACGAAGTCTTGACAGGCTACCGCAAACCCATCCAATACAAACGTGCACCAATCATAGTTTCTGATCTGCTCTACATTCTCCACGCACCTCAACAGACTCAGATCAACAGCGTAATTTGACGTTAGGTTAAGAAAAATAGACATGCTGTACAGAACGAACAGCCTGCAAAAGTCGTCCCCACCGTCAACGTCCTTCTGCAGTTCTTCTAGCAACAGTGTGAGAGAGATCACGTCGCTTCCAGTAGAAATATGGAACTGGTCCCTCCATGCTTGTTTCAAACTGACGACATCCTCTGCCAGTGCTTCCTTCGACCGACCCATAGGGAGCAGGTCAACTGGGTGCGGACCGTAGGGTAGAAGGAAGCAGTCGTGAACATCATGCTTTCTTACCAAGAATTGATCGCTTTTCCTTGGTAGTCTGAAAATCAGAGTGTCATCGACGAATAGCTTCATGAAGTCGGGTGCAAACTTCCCGGGGAAACTTTTGAGGCACATTTGTAGTAGGCCGCCAAAATTGATGCTAATGACAGCCTCCCGCTGCCTATCATTAAAGTTGGACATTAATTCCACAAGGCTCTGTGGTCTACACCTAAACTGAATCTTCTTATCAACAGCTCCTTCCTCCCATTCTTTTCCCTTCTAAAAAAGGACAAGTATGAGAATAATTAGTATGTTCAACTATTATTAGAGCTAAGTATGCATCAGGTAAGAGATAAACATCAACAATGCTAAGGCTCACAGGCCTGCAACTGACCTGCCTCTTGCTTTGTCTCCTCCTTTTGCCATCTGTGGCACGAGTGTTTCTGGATTTGTCTCCTCCTTTTACCATCTGAAAAGTACAGCTGATACGCGTTAAAATAACATAAATATATAACAAAGATGCAAACTAAAGTAACATGTCTACTGGATTACAATAACACGATAAATTCTTTAAAGTAACACCATAAGTGTTACATTAACACCATAAAATACAAGCACAGCTGGTAAGCGTTAAAGTAACACAAAGAAAGTATTAGAGTAACATAAGAAGCGAATTAGAGTAACAAATCTACATAATAGAGTGTACCGGATTACAAGGATTCAAAGTAGCACGAAGATGAGAGTTAGAGTAACACGTCTTCTGCATTACAGTAACACATGGTCGTCTTTAAAATAACACCATACATGTAACACTATAACTAAACGACCTCTTACAGTAACACAACAAGTTTATTACAGTAACAGCGTATGGGCATTAAAATATCATTCGAAATATGTTCGTCTGCAGTTGAATTCAATTAGACGAAACAGATGAAAACCCAGATACCGTAACAATCTTTAGTGAAACCAATTAATTATAGGCCACAAACACAGCAAAGTTAATCAATCAATAATTAGCGAAAAAATTAATGAAATCATATACGAATATAAACTAAACCTAGTTCTTCAGTACAACAATCGAGTATTAGCGAGTTACCTTGTATTATGTCGCCTGAAGATTATGTTTGCTGAAGTTAGAAAGTTGCTTCAATGTAACCTTGCTCGAGTTGAAGATGAGCGATTGAGTTTGAATGAAATCAGGTGCAGGGTTTATGAATGAAGTCAGAAGTCAGAAGTCGGGTGTGTTTGAGTTGAGCGATTGAGTTTGAATGAAGTCAGAAGTCGGGGATGATGAAGGTGAAGGGTTTTTGTTAGGCGGGTGAGTTTGAAGGTGAAAAAATTGATTGTGATGAAACGTGTTAGCGGTTGGAGATAATTAAGGGAGGATAGATGATTTTATTATATTTTTTTCCAAAATATGTTAGTTGTTACCTTAATTACTACACTCAATCACCACCATCCATCAACTTTAGATCAATGGCTCTAAATAGGACTTATGGACTCAAAAAAAGGGGACTCACTTGATCTTTACTATATATATATATATAGAGAGAGAGAGAGAGAGATATAGGTTCTTATGAGTCCCTCATAAGTATTGAGTCCCTAAGTCCCCATCTCATCCGTTGGATGAGAGATGGATCAAGGGACGAGATAAATCACTATTTTAATAAAAAAAATTAAAAAAAAAAAGAAGATACTGCATCCAACAAAATAGGAAGGTGAATATTTCATTAACGTAACATTCTCGTTCATTCAATCATTCATTCTCTCCTTCATCAATTCTGTTTCCGATCCATCACTTTCTTCTTCATCGTTCTCTCGCTCATTCAATCATTCATTCTTCAAAATCACATTCAGTCAGTCATCGTCTTAATCGCGCCGCTGCCATTTATTTCAAAACCACACAATCAAGAACACATTCAGTCAATAATCGTCTTCATCGTGTGTGCTGCTGCATAATACGTTCGATCAATCTGGCTTCTACTTTTCATTCAATGGCTGATATGCAAATCGTGGAAAAAACAAACGGTGAGTATATATTTTGTAGTTTATACTTGAAAGGACATGGAGTCATTAAGATGATACTAAATTATTAGTTTCTACTTTTCTACGTTGAACTGCATACTAAATTATAAGGATATTGGGTTATTTTAGTTCACATACTGTGTTACTTTAGTGTAGAGTGTCTGTTATTTTAATGACAAACCTCTATTACTTTTATGGTCTGTTACTTTAATTCATCGAAGTTGTTACTTTAGTTCTTAACGTCTATTATTGTAACGCAGTAGTGAGTCATGGGAATATATGAAACCGCCATATTTAAGTGATAATAAAAAAAAGATATTGTTTCCTATAATGGTGGGACGTGATTGCCAACAAAATAGGAAACAAATAAAAAGAGTAACTGCCCTAAGATTTGCATTAAAAAAAAGAAAAAAGAAAAAAAAAAGGAGATATTGTTTCCTAAAATAACTCCCATAATTTTAGGAAATAGTAAATCACTTTATTCATTCATTCACATTACTACGTTCATCATATGATGGCGGATATGCAAATCGTTGAATACACAAACGGTGAGTATTTGGTTTCTAATTTATACTGAAAACGCGTCATTAGGATGCTCCATATTATTAGATTTTAAAGTTTACAGTATGGAAACTGCATATTATTGAAGGTCTAATCATTATATGAATTTTACGCACGAACAAATATATGGAGTTATTGTAATGCACATACTGTGTTACTTTAATATACACAATCTGTTATTTTAATGGCTAACCCGTGTTATTTTAATGGACATAATGTTAATTGAATCTAATGTTACTTTAACGCACTTCATCTATTACTTTAGTTTTTTTCATACTTTAGTTCTTTTCATCTGTTGCTGTAATGCATTGAAGTGACAAAAAAGATTTAGAATACCGCCATATAAAAAAAAAAAAGATAATGCTTCCTATAATTATGGGACATGATTGACTTCAAAATAGGAAACAATATCAAAGAGTATCGCCCTCATTCAAAGATAGATACTGCGTACTCTCATTTCTGATCATTATATGAATTTTTTGCACTAACTTGTACCTGGTGTTATTTTAATGAACATTATCTGTTACTTTAATTCACACTATCTGTTACTTTAATGTCTGACATCTGTTACTTTATACCCGGTGTATAAGCATCCTTTGTTAATTGAATCCAGTGTTACTTCAATGCACTTCATCTGTTACTTTAATTCTTGTCATCTGTTACTTTAATCCATATTTCAAGTTTTGATTGTTTCTTTTTCTCCGCGTTTATTGGCACTGTTATTGTGTTTCAGTAGACGCAAAAGCACATGAATGATGTAGGGATGCGATTGAGAGTTTCCTCCATACATAGGGCAGATCTTCAACTTCTATAAAATCTACGCATTGGCTTGTGGATTTGATGTGAGGAGGTCCACAACAAAAAGATGGCGCGGTGGTTAGATTAAATCAAAACTTCTGACGATGATGATGAAGAGGAGGACGAGGAGGATGAAGAAGCAGAATTCTAAGTAGGACAGTATATTGTTAAAGTAACATACATTATTCGTTAGAGTAACATACTTAATGCGTTACAATAACACAAATTATGAGTAATAGATGTGAAACATTGGAATTGTAATGAAGTTGATTCAGTTGGAACTCTTGTATCAATTTTTGTTTTGAAATATTCTTAATAAAAACAAACATTATTCTTTTGGTTAATTGGAACGACTCATGTGTATGCAAGAAACTATTATGCAACGGAACAGATTTTACGAGTTAGAGTAACACAGTTCATGAATTACAGTAACACATTGTATGAGTCAAAGTAACACAATCTATGAGTTAAAATAAACAGCGTCAAAACGGAGAGTAAGTTATGCGGGAGGATTTGTGAATTGAAAAAAATTAATTTTGAATAAATGTGTTGTGTGAGAGAAAGAAGATCAGTGAAAAAAAGAATAAATAGGAGAGAACATTTGAGTATATAATTAGAGAGGAGAGAGAAAAAATGAAATATTTACAAAGATTTTGTCAATTATTTCCTTAATTGACAAAAAAATCTTGACCATTAATCGGTAATTAAATAAAAGGCTAAGATGAAGACTCACGGACTCAAAATATATAAGTGGACTCACCTGATCCCACTTCTATATATATATATATAAGTCTCTTCCCTCCTTATAAGTCCGCTTAATATCAATCCTTGGATCAAAGTAATATGAATGGCTGAGATGTGGTTTATTATTTAATTAAAAAAAAGTTATACGTTCAACTCCTCTTTTTTCTCACATTCATTATTCCCAACCTATTCAACCTCTTTTTTCCCACCATCCACCCTCAATATTTCATTGACTTCACTCTATCAATCTTCATTACTTCATATTCACTCCATTCAATTTTATTACTCAATATTCCCAGCCTCACTATTCACTCATGAGTCTTCATCTTCATTGTTCATCACGCCATTCAGTACTCTATTCCCGACATTCTCTTTCGGTCGATTTTATCTCTTTTTGTAGGTAAATTTTCGTTCTCTAATTAGATTGTGCGTATTTTCTTCTTATATTTAGTAAAATTTGGGGATTTGTTGTTTAATTGCACGAATTTGGTTTTTTTTTTTTGCAAAATTAGGATTTTTTTTACAAATTAGGGGTTTTGTGTTTAATCGGGTTGTTTTGTTATTTCGAGTTTAGAAAAGCAATGTCGAGTTGTTAAATTATTTCGAGCAGATCCAGTGGATTTCGATTTGTTGTTTTGTGATTTTCAGGGTTTTCTAGGGTAATTTCTGGGATTTTTGATGTTTACTGTTTCCGGGTTTTATCAATTTGTATGCATGTTTATAATCTGTCTCTCAAGACTCGATATCAGTTTGTTCATTAAGACTCAATTTTACTGTTTCTGGGACTCGAATCAGTTTGTTCATTGCATCTTTATTTCCACTTTTCATTTGGTTTGACTATTATATGCTAATTCATATTTTTTTTCATTATGTTTTTGAATTTCAATTAATATAGTATATGTTTTTCAATTAATTATTGCAGATTTTTGATGAAGATGAGGAATTAAAAATGGAGATGAAGACGAAGAGGAAGAATTAAAAATGGAGATGAAGGTCGGACGAGTTTTGTAAATGAGTTGCTTTTTATAGATATTTGTAATTTCAATTCACATATTTTGTACCTTCAGTTCACATATTTTATAACTTCAGTTCGTATATTGTAACTTCAGTTCATTTATTTGTAACTTCAGTTCACATATTCCATTTATTCTAATCAATTCATATATTTTTGTAATTTTACTTCATATATTTTGTAACTTCAGTTCACATATTTTGTAACTTTAGTTCACATATTTTGTAACTTCAGATCGTATATTGTAACTTCAATTCTAATCCGTTCATATATTTTTGTAATTTTACTTCATATATTCTGTAACTTCAGTTCACATATTTTGCAACTTCAGTTCACATATTTTGTAACTTCAGATCGTATGTTGTAACTCAAATCCGTTTTTGTAACTTCAATTCTAATCATTTCATATATTTTTGTAACTTCAGTTTATATATCACGTAACTTCAGTTTATATATTTTGTAACTTCAGATCATATATATTATAACTCCAATCATATTCGTATATCATGCAAAAAAAACTCATATTAATCAACAAAATTGACGGTGGTGAAGATAAAATGAAAATAAAACAAGAAGAGAGGAAATTAGAGTAATTAAAGAAATCTGATTTTTTTTTTTAAATTAAATTTGTATGGAAGTTGATTAATGTGGTGGAAGGAGAGAGAAAAGATGGTAGTAATTGCTACATGGGGAGTGTAAATTAGGGTGGAAATTTGTGTATTTAGATCAAATCTCAACCACACATCCTCACCTCATCCTATGGCCCAAAATAAGACTTATGTACTTATAGGAAGGGGTGTTCTTATGAAGCGACAAATTATAATATGATGATGAAATTCTATATTATAAATAAGTGTAATCATTCATTCTTTGATATCTATCAAAAGTCTTTTGAATCTCAAAAAGAGTTCTTAAGACTATAAACCTTAAGTAATTATCCTACATCGAAAAATTATGATGAGTAAGAGTAATCATTCGGTTTTAAATATCGACCAAGAAAAACTTTTAAATTATCCCACGTCGAAAAAAAATACATCACTTAAATAAATTTACTGATGGAAGACTATAAACTTAAATAAATTATCCCACATCGAAAAGTTATGATAACTTGATGAATTCTATATTATAAATAAGACTAATCATCCGTTCTTAAATATCAATTAAAAAAACATTTAAGTCTAAAAAATTCTCTTAATAAGACTACAAACTTAAGTATAAATAATCTCACATCGAAAAATTATAATAAGGTGATGAAACTTTATGTTATAAATAAGATGATCATGTACTCTTAGATATTAACCAAAAATCTTTTGAGTCTTAAAAATATATTAAGACTATAAACTTAAGTAAAACTATCCCACATTCGAAAAATTATAAAGTTTCGTCAAACAAAAATCTTTTGAGTCTTAAAAAAGTTTTTAAGACTATTGATAAGCTAGTCGTATACCTATCAAAGATAACCAACTTAGGTCTAACTAAAAATATAGCTAGGGAAGTCAGGATCGTATCCACAAGGAGACAAATAAATTCTACTTGCAACTTAAGTCTATCTAAGTAACCAAATCAGAAGTTTGTAATTGGGTTAACTAAACTAAAGTAGTGAAAGAAAGAGAAATAAAGGAGAAGAAATAACTAAAATAAATAAGATGAATAAAGACGAATAAATATAGAGAGAAAACTAGGATCGTCGGTTCACCATGAATTTCCTACGATCACGGTCTAGGTCACAGGTCTGTCGCAAATATTGGTCTAAGGGGTAGTGAAAAGGTCCTTCCGGTCCGCTATTCACCCTAGAATGCTTCTAACGGCTTCCGATCTTATTAGGTTAAACTAATGTGTTGTAGCAGGTCTAACTCTTACCAGGCTTCCGATCTTAGGTTCGAGTTCACCAATTCAATTAATCAATTACGTCGACTTAATCAATTAATCTCAATTAAATGCTACAATTAACAACTCAGACGCAATATCGTAGACAGATCTATAAACTAATTAGCAGTCATATTCAATTCATGGATCCCCTAAATCCTAGCAAGGAAAATTAGCTCCTCATGGAAAAATTTACGACAACAATAATAAAGATGATAAATAAATTAAGCATAGTGAATAGATCTAAAGAGAAATTAAGAATAAAAGAATTAATAAGATTAAGAAAGAAAGAATTAAGAACAAAGAGAATAAGAAAGAACAAAGAAAGAATTAGATTACCGAGTTTAAAGGAAGAGTAGAAAAGAATTCATAAATCTAGATCTAAAAGTTGAGGGTAGAGAGAAATTTAAAGAGAATAGTCTAAAGAAAAGTCTAAAGAGAATTAGAAGAATAAAAGAAGAGGTTGTAGAATTCTAGTCTAATAGTTTCTTAAATACTAAGCTAAAACAAAAGCTCAAGAATCTTATTAACCCTAAACATCAAATTAGGAAAGTCTCGGTCTTCGTCCAGTCTCGAGAATAGTCGGTCGAGGATTTTGAATAGTCGGTCGACTATTTGGATAGTCGGTCGACTATTAGGATAGTCGTTCGACTATCTGTGCCCTGTTTCCGTTCTCAGCACTGCGCGCTCAACTTCAAACGCTTGCCATTTCTTCGTTACTTCTTCAAATCAGGCGTGTAATATACCTTTGAAAATCTAAGAGAAAGAGCTTTTTAACGCAACTAGAATCAGCTCAATTGGAGTTGTAAAACTCAAGATATTCACGTTTTAAGTAGACCTGTTCGGAAACGATCATTCTCTTTTCTTATTTTGCAAAAGATTTCATCTTTAAGCACGATTTTTGCCTTGTTTATGCGTCCACGGGTTCATTCCCTACATAAGATGCAACAAGACCACAAAGTATCAAATTCGGGAGAAAATAGTAGACAATGCTACTCGATATGCATGGAAATGTGTGCGTAAAAGACGTAATAATCATATATAAATAGCACGCATCAATTATACACTTAAATAAAATAATTATAATAAGGTGACGAAATTTTATATTGTAAATAAGATTAATAACAATTTTTCCTTAGACTTCAACCAACTTAAAGAATTCTCCCACATCAAAAATTATGATGAGGTTATGAATTTCTACTAAATAAGATTAATCATTGTTTTTAAACATCAACCAACAATATTTTGAGTTTAAAAAAAGTCTTAATAAGACTAAAAAGTTAAAATTATCCCAGATCGAAACAATTAAAATAAGGTACGGTGATGATTTTATATTATAAATAAGACTACAAATTTTAGTTAAATTATCCCACATCAACAAATTATAATAAGGTGATGAATTTCTATATTATAAATAAGACTAATTATTTGTTCTTAGATATGATATCAATCAAAATCTTTTGAGTCTTAAAAAACTTTTAAGACTACATACTTAAGTAAATTATCGCACATCGAAAAATTATACTCCCTTTCTTTTGAATCTTAAAAAAACTCTTAAGACCATAATAAGACGATGAAATTCTATTATAAATAAAAGTAACCATTTCTCCAAATTATGATGAGGTGATTAAATTCTATCAATAAATAAGACTAATCATTCATCCTTAGATGTCAACAAAAAAAACTTTTAGTTTAAAAAAAAAGTTCTTAATAAGACTACAAATAAAGTTAAATTAAAATTATCACATATCGAAAAATTATAATGAGGTGATAGAATTCTACGTAATTTTTCGTTCTTAGATATTAACCAACAATCTTTTGAGACTAAAAAGAAGTTCCTAAGACTACAAGCTTTTCAAAAGACTACAAACCTAAAATTATCCCACATCGCAAAAAATTAAAATAAGGTGATTATTCTATATTATAAATAAGAGTAATTGTGCATCTTTCTGGGTTTTAAAAGCAGATCTTAAAACTGTAAATCTTGAGTAAATTATCCTTATATCGAAAAGTTATGATGAGACGATGAAATCTTATATTATAAATAAGATTAATCTTTCGTTCTTAGATATCAATAAAAAAAATCATTCGTTCTTAGATATCAATCAAAACTTTTGAGTCTTAAAAAATCTCTTAATAAGACTACAAACGTAAAATTATTTCCAAATCGAAAAATTATAATAAGGTGATGAAATTTTTTATGTAATCATGTACTCTTTTGAGTTTTAAAATAAGCTCTTAAGACTATAAACTTAGCTCAAATTAAGTTTGATTACTAATATCATGTGATCATCTTATTTGTTAGTATAATGGTATAGATTGATTAAGTTTCTTATTTAACGAATATACATCATCAATGTAATTAAGCCAATTAATCCGTGCAATGCACGGGCTTTAATCTAGTTAATATTATTTTGAGAAGACGCCCTATAGTTGGTATTATTGTTGTTAAATAACCCTTATATATAAATAAAAGTAATCATCTTCTTTAGATATCAATAAGAAATCTTTTGAGTCCTAAAAAAAGTTCTTAAAAATATAAATTTGAGTAGAATTATCACACATCGAAAAATTATGATGAGATATAATAAATAGAAGAAATCATTTGTCCAAAGGTATACTCTGTAATAAGGTGATCGAATTCTATTATATAAATAACAGTAATCGTTCGTTCTTAATAACTTAGTGGAAAGACAAACTCTTTTGGGTTTTAAAAAAATTTCTTAAGACTATAAACTTAATTAAATAAAGTTATCCCATACTTTTTGAGTCTTAAAAAAACTCTTAAGATTATAAACTTGAGTAAAATTTCTCACTTCAAAGAATTATTACAAAGTCATGAATTTCATAGATATAAACCAAACATCTTTTGAGTTTTAGAAAAACTCTTGGGACTATAATAAAGTTAAGTAAAATTTTCTCTTTCGACTCTTAAAAAAGCTCTTAAGACTATAAACGTGTGTGAAATTTTTCCACATCTAAAAATTATTATAAAGTTATAAATTTCATATTATTTGCTCGAAAAAGTAATGAATCTATTACATATAGAAATATTAAAATCATCTCACATCAAAAAATTATATCCAGATGATAAATTTCTGTATCATAAATAAGAAAAATCATTGTTCTTAGATATCAACAAAAAAATCTTTTGATCCTTAGTCTATTAAGACTATGAAATTAAGTAAATTTATCTCACATCGAAAAATTATGATGAGTTGATTAAATTCTATATTATAAATAAGAGTAATCATTTGTCCATAGATATTAACCAAACATCTTTTGAGTCTTAAAAAAACTTTATCTCACATCGAAAAATTATATAACACTACTAGAAAAAACGTGACGGGCGACTAATAGCAGTTAACGTCATCTGTCGCAAAAAAAGACGCGCGACAGATGACAGTCGCTGAGAAGTAGTCACACTTGGTAGTCGCTTGAAAAGGAGACGGGCGACAGATATCTGTCGCTAAGCTTAGCGACTGAAATCTGTCGCTAAATGGGGCACTTAGCGACAGATATTTGTCGCTACTGTGGTTGGTTTAGCGACAGATATCTGTCGCTAAGTGCGATCACCTGATGGCGTTGGGGACCTTGGGCGTCTACATTAGCGACCGTTATCTGTCATTATTTACGCCTTGTAGCGACAGATATCAGTCGCTATGAGACCTGTATTTGGCCGATTAAATTTGTTTCATTTCTAGCCAAAATCTGCAAACAGAAAAACAACCCAAATGACAAATACGTTCCAAACACCATGCCGTATCGGCCACATAATGTCGGATTCACATTTCCATAATTGCCAACCAAGGTAACTAAAGTGCTTGAATAAACTAAATTAAGAGTAATGTTACAAACTGTTTTCAATCAACATTCATAAACTACAAGATATGTTTCTTAATCTACATGCTCAACTAATGGGAAAACTAGCCGAAGCGCCACTACCACAGTACCACCCTCGTTGAAGGGTCTCTAGGGTCTCAACGTTGTGGAATGGGGCCGGAGTTGCAGTTCTGTTGCTGCATGCTCCTTAGGCGGGCTAGCTCTTCCAGTATTTGCATACTAACCTCATCCTATCGCTGGATACGCTCATCCTGCGCCTTCACCCTCTCAACCAAAGCAGCCCGTTCCGCCCTCTCTTCTTGTAGTTCTGACCTCATCTCAGCAACAACAGACGGTACGTACTCCGTCGAGGTCGAATGCTCCCCCCGAGCATTGGGTGGTGTCCAGTACAGGGTGTGAGCGTTCCCCGTACCGTACACCGCTCCCTTGCGGTACCCCCGCACGACACTGAACCACACCTCGTTCGGATCCCTACCTTCAGCGTCGTACGTGCAAGTGGCCTCAATATATGCTTCCTAAAAGAAATTGATTTGATGATTAGGTGAGATTTCATTGACAAAGTCACAATCTAAAGAGCAATGTAAAGAAGCCTTATGTTAGAAACTCACCCAAATTTGTCTGTCCCTGTTTGAAGCCTCTACCCTTGCAGTCCACCTTGCTCTTCGTGTCAAGAAACAGTTGCGCAGCTGCGGGGAGTTCTCCTATTTTCTTCTTTAACTGTTAATAGTACATGTAGATTTCTCATTAATATTTTTAATGAAAACATTAAATAAGAATCCAAAATAAAAATAGAAGGAAAGGAAATACTTACCTCCATAGCCCGCTGGTGCATCGACTGCGACCACCGTAATGGGTGGGCTCCACTTCCGCCTCAGGGTCTCCTCCCCGCCTCTTGTTTTTCTTCTCTTTGAGGGATCTCTTAACAAACTTGGGATCGGAGCGGGCTTTGTGGAACCGTTCAAGTGCGGGACCTACACTTCATATGAAGAGATCAGTAAGAGAAGATATAACTTTGTATCCAAGTACGAACACTAATTGAGTAATCAAACCTTTAAGGTATTTATCTGCCTTCCTCTCATTCGCCAACTTGAACATGTTGTCCCTGTACCGATCGACTGCGATCTCCATGTAGCGATCCCTTGCATCCACCTCGAGGATGGGGTCCCACCAGTGTTTCAACTGCAAGATCGTTTGTCGTTAGTAAATTAGTAATCTGTAAATAGTAATAGGGAACAACTAATGTAAATTATTGTGCACCTTGAAATTATTGAACCACTTGTCCTGCTGCCACGTAGGCACCTTAGTCCAACTTGTACAGTAGGTCGTCAAGTCTTGCAGGAAACTATCGATGACACCAGTCACTACCCTGCGGTGCCGAAACCTTATAATTAAAATATGAAATAAGATTGAAGTGTAAAAGTATTTGACAACCTTAACTGGTTCACAATAATGAAGTTCCTAATATGATTGAAGTTTACCATGTGTTATCGGGGCTCAGAATGAGGCACCCGTCCTGCTCTCGATATCTAAACCCCTGAGGTGGTGGGGGGGTTGTTGCTCCTCTGTGACCCGCTGGTTCCCTATGACCTCCTGGTTCTCGTTCAGCTGCTGGTCCTCCTGCCCCTGTTACGGCTCCTACTGGCTCCTTCTGCTCCCGCTACCAGCTGTAAGTCGTCTGCCCAGCGTCATATCTGTTGACGAAGATAGAAAGTTAGAAATTAACAACATAATCAACTACACACTACTAGCAATATAGATTATTACTATTGAAATAATATGGATTATTAAAACTATACCCTACTAGCAATCGTCGTTGCTATCGTTGTCGTTTCCCACTTGCCTACTCGACCCAACTACACCCTCCTCCTCGTTGTCATCTTCCTCCTCTTCATCGACCTCCAAATCATCGATGCCTTCGACTTCGCTGTCTTCCTCCTCCTCGACCATATCATCAAAAGCACCTTCGATGTCCTCACCACCTTCATCCTCTTCAAAATCCTCCCCCATTTCCACCTCATTATCATCATCACTTGCGAAAAGATTCTCATCGATTGGAGACAATGTTGTACCACTAGAAATGACCTCCTCTTGAAAGAGGTAAGTGTCAATGTGCCCATGTGGCTTAGTTTTAAAACACCGCCCACCACTGATTTCCACTTCTATCATTCTTTGTGGTTGGATAAGGATCAAAGTACACTTGGTGTGCTTGTTCTGCAAGTATAAACGGATCGTACTTAAAGTATTTTTTGGTATGATTAACTTCAACTAGTTTGTACCGTTCATGTACTCTAGTACCATGCATTGAGTTGTCCTTCCATTCGCATTTAAATACTACAGCTTGCTGGTTAAAGGCATCTTCATCGAAGTCCGGGATCAGCTCCCTGATGACTTCCAGACAGAAGTCAGTGGAGGAGCTGGCACCTGCAACAAAGGCCTGATCCACCTTCTCATCAGCTTCCTGCACAATTTCTGCCTTTACCTTTAGCCACTCCTCTTTCCGAGTCTTCAGCTTGTTACGAGCCGCCAACAAATTAGACTCCGCCCCAGATAAGAGATCAGAAAAATCCTTGAGGTGCTCCTCCAACTCTGTTGAGTGTCTCTTCACCTGCCCCAGCTCGGCCTCCAGATCCGACACCTCTTTTATAGCCTTCCCCTCTGATCCTTCCAACTCGCAGGCTAGCGCTTAGCCTCTTCCAGCCCACTCTCACATCCTGACAGTTTGAGCTTCAAGCTGGCAATAAGGGCAACGTCCCTCTCAATAACCACAACAATACGTTCAGAGAGGGAGGACTACTCAGGAGTGATGGTCAGCTCCTCATTGCTCAGGTGATTAAGGGATGCAAGTTCAGCAGATGCTTGGAAGACCAGGGAACAACGGTATAGAAATCGCTGGGCTTGAGCACTGGCATACTCCAATACCTTGGCAGCCTGATCCAGTGTGGTGGTAGTAGAGTCCAAAAGAAGGGCAGAGGCATCTACACTCTCCACGGTATAGTTAAACTCAGCATTTCCCTGGCCAAGCAGCATCTCGGGAAGGTCGGGAGCATGGCGCTTGGGTAGAGGGGTGCTGACCTTAGCCTTCAGGTCGTTTGGTTGCTCGGCAGTCACTGGCTCCTTATCTTTCCTTTTCCTGGTTAGGGGAGGAACCGTCTCCTCAGCTGAGGGAGTAGGCCTTGCAACAGCAGAAGGACGCCCATGGGGAGAGAAGCCCTCACACCGGGCAGCCGACGGACGAGCCGCCTCTGGGCCCTCTCTTCTCTGAGCCGTCTTGGCAACGAGCGTCGAAGTCGGAGCACGGACGGAGGGCTGCCTAGGGGGGAACTTGGTCTTCCTAGCTGAAATGCTCTTCACGTGACCCATGAGGCTCTCCTTCCTATACTCTGAAGGGGAAACTGGGCGTAAAGTGAGAGGCTTGAAATCGTTGCCTAGCCCAAGAGTGCGCAAATGTCGAGGAGTCCAGTAGTCACCATAGGTATCTGCCAAAACAAAGCAAAGCAACAAGAGTTAGCACACAAAGGCGTTCATCAGACGAGATATGCAGGAGGAAGAACCCTGGCTACCTGGGGCACGGGCAGGGTTCAACCCTACTGGGGTCAGAAACTCGTCGGTCGGTATGAGCTTCACAGGGGGCAGCCAATTAGTGGGAGCAACACCGCTACCATACTTCTCACAAGCAAACAGCTCAACTAGAATCTTCTCCTCTGAGGACAGCTTCACCTCTAGGGCTTTCCCTCCAACCCTAGGATGATACTCCTCAGGAGTCTCCATGCGAGTGTGGACATTATTTCTAAAGTGACGAGGGATGTCCCACCCCCCTTCGTGTCGGATGTACAAAAAATTGTCTTTTCAATGCTTGACACTGGTCAACACCGGCCAGACCGGAGTGTAGCCTTTCATCCTATTTATGGAAAAATAGCCCGAGGGGCCTTCAGTCGAGTAGACCATCTGCAGGCCCATCATGTACCTGAAGACGTCAATGGAGGGCTCATACCCCGCAAAAAGACAGACCCAGGCATATGACACCAGAGTCCTGATGGACACTGCTGTCAGCTGGGCAATGGCCACGTTCATACGCTTGAAGGCCTCCTCAAAAAAGGGGTGGAGGGGAAACCGAAGTCCAAACTCCAGACAATTGTGATAGACGGCTATGCATTCCTCTAAAGGATTGCATACCGTGTCCTTCTCCCTAGTAATAACGACTAAATACTCCGGCCCAAAATCGTAGTGATCCGCTATGGCCTCAACAGCATTTTTGATTAGGAGCTCCTCCCGTGGCCCCGATTTCGCGTACATGTGCAGGGGCACCTTATATTTCTCCCTATCCAGGAGATAAACGCGCCCGGGCACCCTCGCCGTTAGGGGGTCAACCTCTAAGGCTTCAGTGTCCGAGTCCGGAATGTTAGTGAAAGCAGGCTTAGGAGAGTTGTCGCCCCCGCCCCCGTCTGTCGGGGGGAAGTTCAACGGACATTGACGAGGGCGGTGCCGGAGCCACAGTGACGCCGACACCAGTGGAGGAAGAGGGCATCTGACAATAGCCTCCTCATCATCCGCCGCTGGGGCTCTAGTGGATGGACCGGAGAATAACAATGTCCGGCGGCGGTGTTGCATCATTCTTTTTCCGGAAAAAATTAAAACAAGCAAGAAGGAAAAGGAAAGTGAAGAGTTAGGGTTTCGAGGTTCTAACCTATTCAAACCTTCAAGATCGCCAGAAGCAGAAGCCTGAATATTCTACAGCAGAACCGCTCCACGAAGAAGATGAAGATTTGAAGGAGATGGAGTTTTTGGGGATTGAAAGAGTGAAAAGGGGAAATGAGGGAAGAAAGGGTTTTATATAGTGGAAAGGAACTGAAGAGCCCCCCATTCTCAGTACTCCTGTCAGAGGCCCCCCCTATAAAACCCTTACACGTGTCACTCCTCCAACTAACCCATCCATCACATCCCAAGACATTGAAAATACAAAAAGGTGGGAAGAGGAAGAGTCACATTGCATCATCCAAGAAGCATTCAAAAAATAACTTCTCCATTAAGGAAAAGACTCGGAGGTCGGAATTACAAGTTAAGCAAATACTTCAAAATAAGTTACAAATAAAATACGCCTAGAGCCCAGCTCGGCCAAGTAAGGGGTCAGAGGAAGCTTCAATCTTCGTCAGAGCCTGGGAGGGAGTATTCCCTGGGGCTGCTGTAACCCGCATCATCAGACCCCCAGTCCCAACCACCTGGGGTATCCATGGGGTCATCAGCCCCCTCCTCATCACTCCCCAGCATCTCACGACCTGACGAGTAGCCTTCACCCTCTCTTTCATCCGAGTCATGGCTGCTGGCGTCCCAGTCTTCTCCAAACTTAGCCAGCTTGGTACCCTCAGGACAACTGAGGTCACTTTTCAACCTCTTCGGGGTAGGAGGGGAGGACCTTGAGTCAGGGAGGTCAGTGTCAGCGTTCTCTGGCCTCAGTCATGGAAAACACCGACGGCAACCCCGGTATGTGCAGCCTCCCACCTGCGTGCAAGAGTCAGACTTCAGCTTCATAAAGAACGAAGCCTTCCGGGGACGACGAATGGCCGCTGGCAGCTCATTTGCCCCAGGGGCATAGGGAGACCGGCGAGCTATCAGATTACACCGACCAATGATCATTCGCACCATCTTTGGATACTTAAATTTGGAGTCGGCCCTATATACCTGATGGTATCAATAAGAACCCCCCCCCCCCCTCTTAAAAATCTTATCCTTTGTCCAGCTCATTGTTGTGAAAAAGAAAGAAACGAAACAGTAAGGGTGTTCAAGGGTTTGCGAAGACAAGCCGAATGAAGTTCCCCCTTTTATAACCACGAAGGGAGGGAGACGAGCATTTAATGATGTCCCAACCATCCCCGCAGAATGAGACAAGTGTCATTCAGACGCGTGGATCGAGGGATCTTCTGTAAGTGAAATCATGATGAAGGGGATATATTATATTGACGCTTCGTATGCCCAAATAATCAAGACATTCTTCCTGGGGAATGCGTACTGCATTTAATGCGGGAGAAGTGAAGCGCCAGCTTCCCACCCTGCTCAGATAGTCGACAGTCGGCACGAGCCATGCTCCCCCCGGCTGCCGAGGGGCAATTGATAGGGTCAACTGTCAATCTCGGGCCGCCCGTCGGTTAGACCCGAGTCTAACCCAGTCCTGATTAAGTCCAAGCTATGAGAAAAGCCCGCCACCTGAGTAACCGGTCAGATTCGACCAGCCGACCTCCGGGGCGCGCTCCTGAAGAGCCTCATCCATTTCCCACCAAGTCCAGGCTCTAAGGGCTGACCCTCGGTCAGCCGAGCCGAGCCCTCTTGAACCTCCCCTAGGGAGTTAAGGGACCCTCAGCCTCCCTGATTCCAGAGCGACCTCGCCGACCCAAAGCGGGGTGGGGCAGACCCTCCTAATCCAGCCTAAGGTAAAGAGCATGTATGGGGAACACGCCTCCAAATGACCTCTCTTTCTCTCTCTCTCTCTCTTGTGGAAACCTATAAATACCTCCTTATTTTCCCTCATTTGAGGGTAATAAACTTTCTCTCACTAGAATCTCACTCTAAAAACATCACCTTATTCCTCACGAGTAACGTTTACCAAGTGCATACAAGGACTGACTTAGGCATCGGAGAGGATTTCCTCGGACACCTCCGAGGCCCCTGTGCGCTCCTTGTGCAGGTGACAGGCTCACTCCGCCGGAAAAGTCCGACAACTAGAGGAAATGAGAAGTGATGCATTGGGATCGAGATTGATCCAAGAAAAAACTCAATCTAACCTAAAATCCGAATCCAATTCGGGTGTGATTGTTTCCTGACCGGAACAATAATTGTACCATATTGAAAGATTGTCATAAGGGATGATCCTATGATTATAAATTGAAGTCGTTATTGGTTCTTAGATATTAACTATCAACCCAAATATTTATCGAGTATTGTCTTAAAGAGAGATATTACGAGTTTTAAATACAATGCACGCGTATAATTTAATTTGACGTTTACCGCATATATGATGTAACACCCTGTATTTTTCAAATAGAGTTAAAATTTTAAACATTTATTTAAACCAAATTTTAACGCTTGAAAAAAATTATTTACATAAATAAAATATTTTATTTTCGTTAAATAAAAATTTATTCCGTTATAAAAACATGGGAATTTATTTATCGAATTATTAAAATTTTTATCTTTCGTTAAATAAAGTTTAAAACTCGAAAATATTTTTTAATAATGACCCGTCGTTTTAACATTTTCTCGTCTCGTAAAAATTTAATAATTTATCATATTCTTAAAATAATGATTTCTTATAACCATCGTCTCATAATACTATTTATCGTTTATTTTACTTACCGTCTCGCAAATTCTTTTTTTTAAAATAAATTTTACGGTTTTCATTATTTTAATTCTGTAATCTTATATTTCAACTTTTTAATAAAAAAATAAAGACGTTTGTACGAGAAACGGACCGGACCAGAGACGGATCTTCCACGTTAACACATACTACGTACCTACACATACTAATCCACCCTAATAACACTCCTACACCTAATACACCCTACTCTTACACTAACCTAAGCTACCTACATGACTAATACTAGTTACTACTAGTATATTACTACACGTATATATTATCTACTTCTACAACTATTACACATTACTTTCTATTACTACTCCTGCTCCTACTCCTACTCCTTATTACTCCTGCGTCTTATCGCCACTATTCCTACTACTTCTTATTACAACTACTTATTACTAGTACTCCCGCATCTTATTACTAACTACTCCTACTAACATATATACGTAGTACCACTATTATTACATATTCTCCGTACTACGTACTACTACTCCTACAAACTACATACTCCGTACTATATACTATATTTACTCTCTCGTCCTTCTCTATAATTGGAGCATCGGGAATGGGGAGCTACCCAGTAATTGGAGGAATCACTTTTCTAGAACCGTAATTGGGTCAAATCAATCTCGATCGAAAGTTCTTTAAAAAGGAGGAAGAAAACGATTTTTCTAACATAGACAACAGTGTTGACCTGACGACCCTTAATTCTTAATAACGTTAATAAATACTCCGTAATAGTTATTAAGGAACTTTTCTTCTAACAACATTTTATATATGTAAGTATATTGTGTTATTAACTTAATAAATTGCTTATTTAAATATTTAGGCTTATTTGTCTGACTAAACAACTTATGTATATAAAAATGTTACATGATATTTTATTAATGATTAATTCAACTTAACTAAATTATTACTTGTTTAATTTATTTATTTATCACCTTTACATTTCTATTTATATGAGAAATTGAGAAAATGAATAAAAGAATTTAAAATAATAAAATTTACTTATATCATTTTATTTATTTATTTCTATTTGTTATGTATATTTATTCTATGTATTTTATATTTTGTATGTATTTTATATAATTGTAATTTTGGTCATATTTAATTTTCTTTAGTGCTTTTACGTTTATATATATTACAATAATAGAGTAAATTAGTAACCTACAAAATATTTTATTTTAATAATACTCCACTTATTATTTTTATATAGGTAGAAATTTATAAATTATATTTTCTATAATAAATGGATTTATCTTATTCCGAAATTTTTACACGACATTTATAAATATTTTTAAAAAATGATTTTACGTCAAATTTTGTAAATCGACTAAGTATGACTTAAATTATTTTTTTTTTTCCTGAAACTATAAATTTTAAAATAATATTTTATTATCCCTTAATTTTTATTTTAATATAAAACTTCATTTTAAGAAATTACTATTTTAAAATAAGTTATACGATATTTGGAATGTAATGTTTCGAGTGACACTTGAGGATTAAAGTGTAACATTGTCACACCGAAAGTAAGTATTGGAGGATTTGATTGTTTCAAATGAGTCTGACCAATTATTAAAGGTCACCAAATAAAATATTACTTGTTCACGGGCAACTTTTATATAAAGTTTACGATGCGAGTCTGGGACGAATAGCTTGTGTTGGATTCTACCATATGTGGTGTTTCGACTGCACTTGTAATGAAAAGCAGACTCGGAGGCTGCGCTCCGATAGTCGACCTAGATAGTGTTTAAGGTAGTCGTCCTACGGCAGTGAGAGCTACGGTTCAAGAGTCTGCGTAGGGTATGTGCGCATGTATAGACAAGTACTTGATCAGTATTACCACCTAGGTAGCGGGGGCAGAACATGATTCTGAAAACTGCGGGTTCCCTCTTGGTGATGCAGAGAATGTAATCATCGGCTTTCATTTCGCTCAGAGCCCCGTCTAAATAAACGTATAATATAATAGAAGTTCGGGCCCAATTGAGCCATATGGGTGAGATGTAAACCTCATAAGATTGGTTCGGTCTACGAGTCGGTAACACAGTTACTTCTATTGGTGAGATGCAAGCCAATAGGATGTAGCGGTGATACTAGGAGCCACGACTTGTGTGTTTATTTTCTGTTTACGTGAAAAATGATTTTAAAATCAAATGGCTGCCAATGCCCCATCTTTTAAACTTTACCATTTTCATCACCTTACCTGTTGGTTAATTGAATTAAAGGAAACTATCTGTTACGTGATATCCTTTAATATTTTTGTAAGCATATTATAGTTATTCACATGATTGTCTTATGTGTACGAGGTGATGTTAGATTAACGGTTTGGTTGCTGTTCCGCTCAGTGACCTCTGTTTTATTTTTTTGCAAGTATAAGACGTTGGGGAATCGAGCAAGAGATTTTAATAATATGTTTAGTATAAAAATACAATCTATATTTTGTACTAAGTGAATCCAGATTATGTAATTAATAGTCGTTTCTTGTAAAGATCCATAGTGATCCAGATTTATTTACACTCTGATATAATTTTAATTAAATGACTTAGATAAGTTTCTGCATTATCTATTAATTTAAGTCATCGAAAATTCGGGTTGTTACATATGACCTCCCAAAAAACGCATTCACGTATGTGGATAATATTCCTTTACTATTAGATATACTCTTACCTTCGACTTACTTTCTACTGTTGCGTAGTCTCACAAATTTATGCAATCCTCTAACTTGGTGTCATTATCACTGTCACTAAAAATGTGTTCATCAATGTCCTGCACTATGCTTTTCTGGCTTCTCGCTTGCAGTATGCTGTGTTGCGTTAAGCTCTTTCGGCCTTCAGGTGTCTTAGCTCCTGGACCTACTTTTGATGCGGCTTTGTGTATGTTTAACGAGACTACCGGCTCTGAGGCCTTCTGTGCAATCCTCGTGAGATCGTTGTCCCCACACTTATGAAGAAATTGGAGGATATATATTTCACGAAGATTGCTGCTATTGCAGAAACAATTTTCTCCTTGACTCCTCGACATGTTGCATTGTGAATATTTGTAGGGTGATCATACGTCTGATTGGTTGTGTAGGGTTCCTATTTCTAGGTTGAGGCAAACCATGAATGAGAGGGCTTACCATTGTGTGCTTAGTTATCGGCTGTGTATTCCTTTGTTCATGTCGCCTAAGCCATGTCCATCTTGTTCTCGGGTCTTTGATGTGGATATCTTTGGGGATCATGCCTTTTTGTGCGCTGGTATCATTGGTATACTAAGCATTGATCAACACATCCTCGTTCGCGATACCCTATTGGATATCTGCTTCTGATATGTGATTTTGCTGGTAAGGAGGTTGACGTCACTTTGAATGATGGACATGGCAATCCTCTACGTCCGACGATTTGTTACTTTATTCCTAGGTTATGGGGCGAGATACGTGTGTCGATCTGACGGGGTCTTCCCCTTTGATTCGGTTTGGGATGTCTGATTTTCTGCCCGGTCGCGTGGTCTTTGACGCTACCATCGTAAGTGCGCCAAGTATCGGGATTTGTGCACGTCGATTTGTTAAAGGTTCCTAGTCTCCTACCTTTCTCTTTCTCTTTGCTAGGGGAGTTGGACATTGATACTATTTCTTTACTCAAACGGATTCAGAAATTTTCAATCTCTCAGGATGTTGAAGCTCGGGCAGCTGCTTATATTTTCGGAATTACTTTTTCCTAACGAGCGTTTACTCAATCCTAACGATTTTTCTAAAATTTTCCTATTCTACCCCTCTATACAGTTTTAGCTTTTACACTAATATTCAATCACATTTCTCATCGTTTTATCAATTTATATAATCAATCAACGGTTCCGGGTTCGATTATGAAGATTATGAATTTTAATTAAATTGTCGATGATGTAATTCAATTATCGATACTTATTTACGGAGTACTTTATTATTTTTTACTTTTATTATGGAGTATTATATTATCATTATTATTTGAATAATTTTTTAGGCACAAATATTTATGGTTTATATAAAAAAAAATAGAATTCATAATATAAAACAAAAAAATATTTACTGAGAGAAAAAAATCTTCAAAAATAAAATAAACTGAGAAATTTAAAAAAAAAAAAGAAAAAAAAAACCACACTTACGACCAACCTTACCCACCCAACCACCCTCCGCCCAGACTGTCCCAGCAATCCCACCACTCCGACGACCCTCACCCAGACCGGCCCAGCCTTAAACCACACCCACCCACCAATCCTGGCCACCTAGCCCCACCGTCTCCAGTCATCCCTCCCCCGCCAATCTTGGACGGTTTCTATTTTGTGGTAGTTCATAGGTGTGTTTATGTGTGGTTAGGTTTTGAGAATTTCTAGAGAGAAAAGCATAGAAATAAATTAGATGGGATGAAATAACAAGGGCAAAGCGGTAAAATGTCGTTAGGATTGAGTAAAAGCTCGTTAGAAAAAAAGCATGACCCTATGTTTTTACTAGACTTATCTTTGTTATGACCAAGGGAGTGAGGACCTAAATAATATATCGACTGCCCACTAATTTCTTATAAATTTGTTTTATCTTAATAAAAGTCACGCTTTCACATTAAAAATAAAAATAAAAAATCACTCATCTTTATTATCTTTATAAAAGAAGAAACCAAACCATCCTACGTGGCACAACATACTCACTCAATCACCACCTCCTGCGTGCTCTCATCAATTCAGCAAAATAGGTTTCAATTTTACTTATTTTTGCATCATAGTCCCTACAAAACCTTCATATTTCCAATAGACCCCCATTAATACCATCAATCCCAATTCCCAGGCTCCCCCAATTCCCAATTTCTATCCCCATTAAACCTAATTACTTCTCCCACCATCTTTCTCGGCACTCTCATCCTAGGCATTTGTTGTGCAACTCTTCGATCCTCGCTCAATTCATCATCAATAATATCAATTCTCATCAGTCATTCAATGTTATCTGGCGAAACAATACTATAAAATAGATAGCGATACCATTCAATCATCCACCATCTTCATCTTCAATCTCTTAGAACCCAGGTAAATATGTCTTCTGAAAAGTTTGTTGCCGTAACTGAATTGAAAGAAGGCGAAAGGCTACAAAGCATGAATGTTAGGGTGGTTCATCGCTGGACACGTCCTTTGTTCAAAGACAAGAACAAGACGGACTCTATCGAAGTTCTACTTATTGATGAGAAGGTGAAGTTAACATTATTTTATTTTAAGAATTTTAAGTATTTCAATTAATTCTAATATGTTCCTTGCTGATCCTTACTGTTGCGAACGTCGAATATGCAATATTCGGAGTACTGCCTCCGATTTTTTTTTTATTTTTTTTTTTAACTCACCATTGATGAATTTGATTTTATGCAGGTTTTTTTTTTCAGTTTCATTTGATGAATTTTTTTCCCAGATTCACTTTTTCCAATTTCATTGATGAATATTGATTTTATTTGCATATTCAAAATATGAGTTTTTTCCTAAATTAATGGGTAAGTATCATTGTCAATTAATTGTACGATTTATTAATTTTCAATAGCACATTCTGCAATCGATTTTTTTTCATTTTCAATTGCATATTCATATGACTTTAGTTTTTATGATTTTATTGATATAATTGTTAATTGAATTTTCAAAAATCTGACATTTATTTTCAATTTATTTGGTGAATTTTCATATTTGATGTCATAGTTACTAATCTGATTTCATATAGTGTAACTATTTGAATGATTTCATATTACACTAATAGTTCCAAAATTAGATGACACTATAATTTCATACGTATAATACATCTCTTCCCAATCTGATTTCGTATAACACTAACAGTTCCTGAAAAGTGTACCTTTGTATTATACGGAGTATTCTATTTTTGGTAATGCAATATGCAGTATTTATTAGAAGAAGTTCGCTTATTCACCAACATTATAAACCATTTTTTAGTACGAGTATTATTTTTTTCAAATTTCTTGGAAAAATGATTTACATTGAAGGCACCTCCATGGTCTGATTTCTTCAAAGATGAGGAGAATTATAATCTCATTTCGGATGTGAGTCGTATCATCCTTTCTTTACCAATATCGCTTCCATAAATCATTAAATCGTGCCTCTCATACAAAAATCAACTTATAAGTTGGTTTTGTTCAGAACGATGATTGGTCAGACCGGGATAATGAGAGGCCCCTCAGGCAGCGCAGATGATGAATCAGTCGCCTCAGGGTGTGCCGTCATTTTGAAATGGACCATGGTCATAGTTCGACTGTGGTCGGTTTTTTCTTCCTGTTAACTACAATTTTTTTGGGTTCGAATGTAGAGTATTACAGTATAGTTTTCTCTGTTGTGCTCACTGATTATCGGAAACGGACATTTGGAGAACCACTCACTGATTTTTGTGAGAGCTACTATAAGTTGGTCTTAAGGAAAGTAATACCGTTTTGGGGGATGCAATACTTCAATGATGTACTGATGCAATCAGGAGAGAATGGAAATGTGCAGAGCGAGATGCCTCTACCGGCCGATTATCCGGGGTTGCCTAACGAGTAAAATGTATGTGTAGGTGGTCTGCTCGCTGGTTTGAACTTATGTATGTGTATGAGATGGAGATGGAGATGGAGTTTGAATGTAGGTGGCAGGTGGAGTGTGAATTTTGAATTACAGTACATCATACATGTGGTTGAGATGTTCAATACAAATTCCATTTTATTTTTTTAAAGTATTGGTAAGGTATTATATAATGTTTTTCTTTTGTATTATACTCTATAATATTTTTTTATATAAAAAATGTTTTTCTTTTGTATTCTGTATAATCAATTTGTATCATCAGTTTGGGTGACTATCATAAAGTCACGACATTGATGATATATGTAAACCCAAATTCTCATATCGGATAGTCTGTATTATTTTTTTTTCAAGTAAAAATTTGGGGTACCAGCAATCAAAATGTATCGTTTAAATTAAATAAATTTATCCGCTTTATGATATCAATAAATAATACGGAGCACAGAGTAATAATTACCTAATTAATTATTGAACAAAAATCATTTCATAGTGAAGTAATTGTGGGGTGATTTTCTAACGTCACATTTTCAAATATCTTAAAATGTCAAATAGTATCTTAAAATTTAATGTAATGGAAAAATATACTTCGTTGAAAATTTAAGTTTGACATTAATAAGGAAAAATAGAGAGTGAGACATTAATAAGAGAAATTAATTAAAAGAGTAATTATGAATATTGGAATTAAGGAAAAATAGTGGGCAATTAATTAGGGGAGTAAATATTACTATATCAGTTCGAAATAAGGAATGATTTTTGAAGGTCATTAATTATTGCATTGTGTGCAACCGTTGTACATGCGACTTTATAATTTATGGTAAAAAATAATCATTTTAGGTAATTTAGTTACCACTTTCAGATACATAATTACCACTTTTTCTTATTAAAAAGTGGTGTCTATTTAACTCCAGGTAATCCCTAAATAACCAAAAGTGGTAAAAAAATTTACCATAAATTCTACTCCGTAAGTTTTAATGTCTGTTTGTACGGTACACCGGTTGTATACTGTAATTTGTGTTGGAAGGTAAGTCAAACCTGATGGTGTAATTGTGTAACTAATACCTTTATTAATGTTTTAATAACAATCTAATAATTTCTAATTAATTTATTTATTTATGGTGTAGCACGTGCTACGTTATAGGCTACTTTGGACCCGCCCCGGCCTGCTTGCCGTCGAGCTTTCATATGATTTACTATAGTCATTACATGTAGTCGTTACACATATGGAATTGTTTCATATTGATCAGAGTACAATATCGAATTTACTAAATTCCAATACTTATTACCATATACAGAGTATTTTTCGACACAAAAAACAAAGTTGGGGTTGACCAATACTCGGTTTATTCGTATCTTCTAAATTTTAGGAAATTGATTATTTTTAATTTCCCTTAAATAAGTTGTACATTAAAAAAAATCAACCAAAAAATATTACTAAGATGTACACTGTCACGTAAACAACGTTTACTTTACATTAACAGTAGTTCAGTTGTTTTTGGGGTTAAATCTAAAACCTCTAATTTGGATTTCTTACATAGTGTCGTTCTCTTTCAACACAAATGATATAATCATAAGAAAGTAGACTGCTGCCATGTATTATGTATAGTTATTGATTTCACAGCGTAAGCTTGATATTATGCAATCCTTTAACTAATACAGTCCTCGTCAATATTATAAAAATTTTATATTATTAATCTACTCATAAAGACGAATCAAACAAGATACCACGTTACTATATTTTCTCTTATATATTGTCGGAAATATTAAGGAATCTTTTGAGTTGTGAATAGTGTCCAAAGGAAAGTGTACCCTTTGAGTTTGAACGGAGGGAGTATAGCACTCTAAGATGGAACATTTTCGGTGTGTTGGCATACCATGTGATTTGTGAAATGAGTCGTTTCTGTTTTCATGTGCGATTCATCTATAATAGAATAGAGTCTCTCCAATTGTCAATTAATTTGTTTTAGTTGATATAAATTGCAATTGATATTCAATCTCTATTGGAAATCATAACAGACAGGCGCATGAATAGGTTCGAGATTAACATGAAAAAAAAGGGTGTGATGGACCTTATTAATCGATACGAGTATACATTAATTGAATATTATAATTAAAGGTTATAAGTATGGAAAATAACATCGAATCTCTTTGTAATTCTCATCCATTCTTTAAATTTGACGGAGTTGGGTGTATTTGGGTGTAGGGTGGGAAGTTATAGTTGAAACATTAGGATCGTGTAACTCTTAACCATATATATTACTCCATCCCCACCACAATGATCTTCCATTTGATAATGACACATGGATTAAGAAATGAGTAATGAAAGGTGGTAAATTGTTGGGTGGGGTTCAAGATGTCAAATCACAAAAAGTAACCAATAGAAAGAGAGTATAATAGATGAATAAGGAAAATTTTGGAATAGGAAAATCTTAGTGAAATTTTCTTTTAAGAAAATTGGGAAAATCTTAGTGGGAGAGGGAGTACATTTTTATAACTTACTTAGGCATGTTAAATACTTGATAAATGTATGAATTGTGTGAAACACATGATAATTATATATTTGATTATCTTTTACACAGACGGGTCGAATTGAATGTAATAACCATATGTATCAATATTCAATTCTTTTACGTTATTTTCTATCAATATCGTCTTTCCGTTCATTCTCATATGAATTGTGATTTGACACAATGTTGAAAAAAATATTTCAACCTCGAGAATTTTCATGGGTATATCAAATCCACACTTAAAAGTTCATTTTCTTTTTTTGGTTGAAATGTAAGAAATATATTACTATATCAAAACATTAAATTTCATTTTCAAAATGAGTTTCCATGCCTTTTTGTTTTTGTTTTTGTTTTGTTCCTTCCAAAACTATTAATTCTACATATTTAGTATAATTATAAAATCTTCACTCAAGTATAAAACCTGACACCTAACTACTTCGTCTACATCGGATATGTTACAATATTACTAACTTCCAATTATTTAGAAAAAAAAGTTTACAATTATACTAGTACTCCCTCCGTTTTTTAATATAAGTCATTCTCACTTTTCGAGACAACCCCTTCTCTCTTCAATATCTCTCACAATATAAGAAAAAATACTATGAAATGTATACTCATTTGAAAGCTCTTTTCGTAAGAAATTTTATGGTGCAATTTTTAAAAATTTTGGAATAATATATTTACATAAAAATTAAAGTCAAAACCTCACCTAGAAAAAGTAAAACGTCATATAAAAAAATACGGAGGGAGTATAATTTAAATTATCACTCCGTATTAATTTTAACTCAACTTTTATAAGTTCAGCAAAACCTAAGAAATTCAGCTACTCCTCCCGTCCCTAAATGATTGTCTTATTTCCCTATTATTTATGAGGTATATTTTAATAAAATGTGACAATCTTAATGGAACGAAGGTAGTATAATTTTATAAATTCGGTTCAATTCAGTTAAGTTGAACTCAATTCATTCTCGTTTCAACCAAAAAAAATGATCTAAGTTAGAAGTTCGAGGACCCGATCTAAAAATCGTCCTACGATAAATGGCGCTTCCATTTATTACCACTGCTCCGTAGTTGATTTTTCTGATTTCTATTGGTCTCACGCGGTGTATTAACATTTTTGGTTGGAATGACGTTGTTATTTTGAAGCGGTGCACTTTCCTTTTCTTCTGGTAATTTATCCCCCCAATTAATTTTACTGCATCAATCATGTAGATAGATAGATAGTGCTTTGTATTCAATCCTAATCCTAATCCTAATTGTATCATGTAATTAATTAATTAATGGGGTTTGGTTTACACTTTACATAAGGGAAGATGCGTTTAACTCAGAGCCTGAATCTGGGTCTGAGAGTATGATTTACGTTTGTTGTATGATCCAATCTAAGTTGGTTATTCAATCGCATCCTAAATCGCAGGTTGAATGTCATTTACACCCTATAAATTTGAACACAGAGGCCATAGATCCAGATTAATAGAATTGTCGATACTGGGTATTTCACAATTTTCTTCATTTCTCTTCCTCCTCTTTTGTCTGTATGTTGTTGTGTTTATGCGCTGTTCTTAGGGATGCAATGTTCCTCCGAATTCGCCCCTGTTAATTCATCGACGTGAGCTGCATTTCGTTGTATCATAGTCCAAAGATAAGTAGAATAATTGCCGACGATTTCTTAGTTTAGTGGTTAGGAGGAGGTAGGAATTGTGGACAATAGGCATCTCATGTACTGTAATTTGCCTAATGTAATGCGATTAAGTGTGCGTTTCATTTGACAAAGAAAAAAATGAAAAAAAAACTAGAATTTGTGTAGTTGTGTTTGTGCTATTATTGAGCTGAATCTTGTTTATGAATTCAGGCCAATAATGAAACGGTTTGTATACTTCAATGATGATGATTCCACTCAAGGCCTCTATTGTGATAATCGCATATCGAACAGGAAATATACGCTACTCAACTTCCTTCCAAAGAACTTATGGGAGCAGTTCAGGTGATGTAAAGTTTTCCTTTTTCCAGGTTTTGACCGTAATTTGTTTGGAGATATTCCTTGGGGGAGCCATACGTTTTCCCTCCTATAAGCCAAATTAAAACAATAGTGGAAAAATTTGGAAGGAAAATCGACATTAGTCCATTTCCTCCCCATGTGTGTTCAAACAAATATGACCTTCATTGCTGTTTTTAATTATTGCCGAGTTCGCTCCTAAGAAACATGACCTCAAATCTGGGGCCGTTGAAGTTTATCATGGGGACAATTAGGCATGTTTTTCCCCCAAACATGCCTCATCAACCTTGCTCCTTTTCTAGTTGTTGTTGTTGGTTGGATATAATTTGTTAGGTGCTGATATTTCTATCATGTGCTTTTCTCAGCCGGTTTATGAACCAATACTTTCTGTTGATTGCTTGTCTTCAACTGTGGCCACTGATCACCCCCGTTAATCCTGCCAGCACGTGGGGCCCGCTAATATTCATTTTTGCCGTATCTGCGACCAAAGAAGCATGGGATGATTACAATCGGTATCTTTCGGATAAGAATGCAAACGAAAAAGAAGTTTGGGTTGTGAAAAATGGCATTAGGAAACACGTACGTATTTTTTGTTGTTTATTATATTTGATTTAATGTTGTACAAGTGTTCTTGCTTTAAATTATATATGTGACTGCGGCTTAGGGCCTGTGTGCTAGTCGTGGCACCAAATCTTTGTTGGTCGGTTTTCTCACATCAAACCTCATGGGTGTATGCATTAGAATATTAATTATCATGTAATAAGCTTTTGCATCTCACAATAGAATTCACATAAGCGGTCTACTGGTGATATTAATAGTTCATTTATAGCATTCATAATTAAGGTACTGGTAAAGTTGTTAGAGTGGGCTTGTAAATTGAGGCAGAAACTTCTTATTCATGAACAAGTGGGTTTGTTTGGGATTTGAAAATTGGCATCTATGTAAGTAATGTTCATCTGGTCATGCATAAATTCTTGTCATAGCTAAATCATTAATTAATGTTCAGAGTCTTAAATCATCTTTTTGTTCCCCTGATGGTAGAACTGCATATAACTCATATGTGGTGTTGATTTTTTTTTATTTCAGATTCAAGCACAAAGTATTTGTGTTGGAAACATTGTGTGGCTTCGTGAAAACGATGAAGTTCCCTGCGACCTTGTTCTACTTGGTACTTCTGATTCACAAGGAGTTTGCTATGTAGAGGTTATTTCTTATCCTTATGTGCCCATTTGAATTTTGTTCAGTTAATGGGCAGCAGCAGGCCAGCAGCCAATGTAGATAACTATGAATAATAAGGAGGTCAAGTGAAACATTGTAAAACCGAAGTGAAATTGTAGTTATGATTTCTCCACTTGGCCTATATAAAACCACAATCTGATAAATCTGAAGTAGAGTTATGTTGCTTTCCGTCATCCCTATCCATGTTTATTTAGGTATCCTTCTCCCCCTCACTTTTCCATATCTTCATCCCTTGAGTCTCTTATTTGATGCGTCACTCCGACCATTTTGTAAAGGAAATGACTAAATGAATGCACTCTCATGCTTTTAGTCTCTCTTTGTGAAACTATTACCTTCTTTATTATTAGTTCATCTCTTGTTCAAGTCCTTCCTAGTATGCTACACATTAGCAAACTTAGTGTACATATTCCCCTTATATTTTGTGTATAAAAATTTTCTCCTAAGAATGCATGAGGAAGAATTTGAAAGGGAAGGGGTCAAGGGAGAGGAGAGATGCAATTTCCCTTGTTTGGATAACAATTGGGCTCAAAGGAAAACAGAGATGAGGGATAAGGAGGGATTCATTTTTCTTCTTGGAAGACAAGTTAAAACCCTTCAACTTATAATAACCCCCCTGGTTTGATACCACATGAAGGGTTTACCTAAAAGGCATACCACAAATGTATCCACATCTTGTGGTGCTTCTAATCTGAACCTAACTGATATGGTTATGTGAGAGATATCTTCATCCAGATCTCCATTATGACTTTAGGCAAGCAGAAAACCTGTTTTTTTTTTCAATGCATTATTTTTTGTGGCTGACTTCTAGAGCTCTATCCAATTAGTTTCCCGGACTTGGAACTCAATAGGTTCGAATTCAATGTTATCTTAACACCTGGTAAATTGTTAAGCGAGGGTACATGGTTCTCAGAAAGATGGGATATAGAGTACTTCGTTTAGTTAATAACGTGATATGTTTGGAATCACAAAAATTAGTCATGGTGAGCTCGTCACTTGGATTCATACCTGTGCCTTACACCCATACTGTGTGAGTAACGTGCTCCCCAGCTTCGGATATTCCAATGTGAACCAAATCGTCCACCAATAATCTTCCATATACTGCCTAGATGGTGTATAAGGATTGAGGGGAAGAGTAAATAATTGATAATGTTACTTGTTAGCTCTTGAATTCACCCTGCCAAAAAATTATCCACTTTCGTCCAAATTAACAGACCCGTTTTAGAAGTTTTTAAACCCTGATACCATCATTTTATTTGTAAATTTACTGATGTCTGAGTACTATTAGACTGCTGCACTGGATGGCGAAACTGATCTGAAGACAAGAGTGATTCCTTCTGCATGTATGGGCATTGATTTCGACTTACTACATAAAATAAAGGCAAGATCTTTTGTTCCATCTGCAACGTTTTCTTTTACGGACACATATAAAATTGTCCATGTCTTAAACTCTTAATACTTTTTTTCCAATGCTATACTATATGCAGGGAGTCATTGAATGCCCAAATCCGGATAAGGACATTATGAGATTTGATGCCAATCTGAGGCTATTTCCTCCTTTTATTGACAATGATGTGTGCCCCCTAACCATTAAGAACACGCTTCTCCAGTCATGCTACCTAAGGAACACAGAATGGGCCTGTGGAGTTGCAGTCTATACAGGTTAGTTTTGTTTCATGTTTTCCAATCTGCTTCATATTACTTATTCCTGTTTTGTATTCCCTTAAGTCATACAGAGTGGAGTACTATAAATGTGCTATTCAAATTAAGTTTTGAGGGAACCAAAGGCCTCTTAAAGGTTGATTATGCACTTAAACATTCAGTCTGAAACATGCTTTGAAAATACTGTATTTGTTGTGGCTGCGATAATTTCCATCCATTATGGCCTTATTGCGCTTATGCATAAAGCTCATTTAGAAACTTTGAAATGCACCATTCCTGCTGACAAATCCATGTGTACTCTTTCAAATGTAACGCCAAATCAAAATCAATATGCCTGTGGGGTGGGCTGTGGCTTCCATGACCGCTGTTGTATATGTGACGACATCCTGAATGCATTGTATATGTGACAACATCCTGAATGCATGCTTTATGAGACTTTGTCCAAGGTGATCCTAATATATTTTGTTTCCATACGTTTATGCCTAGAAGAAGTCGAGGTCTGGTTGCCAGAATGATTTGACATGAGTAAATCAGTCCGCTGAGAAAGCCTTTAAACCCAGGAAAATTTGAGCCTATCTGACATTTATATCAACTACTTCAGATTTTTTTTCAAGAATTGAAGGAAAATCAAAGAGTTGTTTAATTGATCCAAAAACTTAACTTTATTAGGAACTTCCAAGTCATAAATTTTAAGTTTTCTCATCCAATTTGGGTGGATTTGTGAAAAGTGTTGGGCTGGCCATGTATGAATCAAATTCGATAGGAATTGTCAATGACCAAGAGGGAGTAGGTAAACCACCTCCTTAATTATGTTGGCATTGGAAGTTTTCTGGATTTTGTTCCAATTCCAACGGTTTTCAAAAAAATATGACAACCAAACAAACCTTTTTTTTGGAAATTATGTGATTTTCCGATTCCTATGTTTTTTTAAGTGGCAACCAAATGACCCCTAAGTATAAATCTTGCCATTTAGTTGACATTCCTTTATTTGAACCCTGCAAAGTCTCATTTCAATTTTCCTTGTCCTAGGCAATGAAACCAAGCTTGGAATGAGCCAGGGAATTCCGGAGCCCAAGTTAACTGCTGTTGATGCAATGATTGACAAGTTGACTGGAGCGATATTTGTTTTTCAGATTGTGGTTGTCACTGTTCTCGGTGTGGCTGGGAATGTGTGGAAAGATACTGAAGCAAGAAAGGTTTGCCTCTGCTTTCAGAATGTTGCTCTAGTGGAATGATTTCTGTTCATATGCAAACAGGGCTGTCCTAATTTGTGATCTTAGGTTCTTCACCCCATTCCAAGGAAGAGAAGGGAAGGGGAATGGAGTGTGGGTGTGTGTATACGATTTCTTTCTGAGTCTTTCCAATGTTGGAGGGAAAACAGATTTCTCGAAATCCCTCCACCTTTATATCCTTTCACCCTTATTTTCTATATCACCAAATGTTATATCCTTTGGTCCCCCTCCCCATCCTTTCCCTCCAAATCTGTTAGTCCAAACAAGCGTGTAGTCCCAAAATAATTTAGGGTTGGTGAATATGAATCATCTTTCGACAATGTCAAAATGAGAGGTTAATTGATGAGAAAGGAAGGAAATGGAAAAGAAAACCGTATAACAAAAAATAAATCAAAATATATGGTCAAAATGAATACTTACGTGAATGCCGGCAACAAAATGGATATAAAATATGGATGATGAAAAATAGAATATAAATAGTAAGTGTGAATAAGAAGTTATGGAAACAATTAGTGAAAAGAAAGGAAAGAGATTTAGGAACACAGAAAGAAGCTGGAAAAACTCATGAAAAAGGTAAATGAATCAAATACTAATACAAAAAAGAAACATGCTTCATCAGACCATCAGTGTGGATTCTTTTTCTTAGCAATGCTTCTCCAATGCCATATTCGCTCAACCCCAGTTAGAAAACTAAGTCTTGGTACCTTACTGTTTGTTATAAGTAGCTGGATTCTGTTCATCGCTTTTGTTTTGTATGAAGTTTTAGACACTCTATTGTCTACATTATGGAACTATGGATGTTCTAATCAAAGCTGTGATTTCCATCACTGTGGATGGTCTATTCTGTACAATTGTGGTTCCGAGTTCTAATGTGATAGCTGGTGCTTGGGCACTTGGCCTGATTCTCTCACTTGGTCTAATTTTTGTCTTTTTGCTGTCAGCAATGGTATGTTTTGTACCCAGAGGAGGGCCCATGGTATGAACTGTTGATAATTCCTCTTCGGTTTGAGCTATTATGTTCGATTATGATACCAATTTCAATAAAGGTGAGCAGTTGCATCTATCCTTTTCAAATCCAGAAATATCAAAATTGTTTTATTGGCATTGACTTGTGCTAGCTCATCAGCTGTGGCTAGCCATTGTCATTTGACTTATATGAAATTAAGATAGTGGGTGAGGTGGTGGTTGCCACTTTTTCTCACATGCTTGGTTATATATTCAATTCCAATGTACATGCTTTTGTTCTTTATGTGTGACATTAATATTATGCTGTTATCTCTTAATCCTCATTTTTATTGACTGACTTGTATGGCACTTTAGTTCATTTAAGATGCTCGTCTTATGATAATAATGCCGTCTAATATATATAGTAATCAACTACTTTATGTCTGGAGTGGGATTCATTTAAACTTATCAAGTAAAGCCGTGTCACTGCTTTATCTTTCTGGAAAAGTTGGGTCCATTGACTTGTTCTGCTAGACAGTTGCTAGTCTGCATGGTCTATCAACAATATGTGGCTGGTTCTGTATTTGATAATCTAGATCACCTTGATATATCGAAATTAAGCCATGAACTCGACAAATTCATACCTTCGCCTTGACTTTTTGTATATCAATAATGACAGGTATCTCTTGATCTTGTGAAGAGTTTGTATGCCAAGTTTATTGACTGGGATCTTGATATGTTCGACCAGGAAACAGGCGTTCCTTCTCATGCTGCAAAGTAAGCCATAATTAAGTGTATATCTGCTTTTCCTACAAGTTAGGAATACTGACAGATCTTATTCTGATGTCTCTTCTGCAGCACAGCTATAAGTGAGGACCTAGGGCAAGTTGAATATATTCTGACTGACAAAACTGGTACCTTAACTGAGAACAAAATGATCTTTAAAAGGTGCTGCGTTGGTGGAATTTTCTATGGGAATGAGAGTGGGGGTGCTTTGAAAGGTGAGATATTGGCTACGTATATACACTTATGTCGATTCAGTTTATTTTACTTCTGACACTTTTATTAAGCTTTGTCATGTATCCAACCTTTTGACATGGCATGGCACTATAACACTTCATTTTACTCCTGAAACATGAGCCTTTTTCATACTGTAGCGTGTCCAACCCTCGATACCATGCTGTGTCTGATGTTGCAACTAACTCAAAAGTAAGATAGGTTTTAGACCCTTTTAGCATAATATTAAAAGCATAAAAAAGCAAGTATACTTGGTACTAGAAAAAAAAACACGTCTCTTAGATTAATAACCTAATCATCCAACACAGGATATTTGCAAAAAAATTACTGATCACCCTAGCACCCACCACCACCAGACTCAACAGACAAATTACTGTTCACCCTTGTACTAGAAATTTGTGAAAGTGTTTTTATGACTGTTTTTGCAAAAAAAATAAAATTGTTTGGTTATTGATCTGAGAAATAAAAATAAAAATTTACGGATTCTGGTTCATAATTCAAGAGAACATTTTGTAAACTATTTGTGAGCCTTCCCTTTGCTTTACCGACAAATGATCGAAAGAGATGTAGTGGGAGGTGAGGGGGTCAGAACCGGAGGTGAAAGACAGGTGACAATTATCGATTGGCCTTAAAGAAAGTCAATGTAGCTGTTATCGGGGAGAAAATTCCGTTGGGGGGTTTGAGAAAAACACTGGTGTGGTGTTCTGGGAGGCTGTAAGGTATGATCGTCAGTTGGCTAGGGAGGGAGGAGAAAGAAAGGCTGGTGAAGGTAGGTGCTTAATGCAAAGAAAGGCATGATATGTGGCTAGGGTTGTTGTGAGACTCGAAAATTACAATAATGAACCATTCCAAATACAAGCTAGTAGCTAGTGTAAGTCGGGGCCAGACCTTCAAGGAGTACTTTGCTATGAAAATTACAATAATGATCCATTCCATAATAAATGTTTATTATGTATGTGCAAACAATTTTAATTTAAGTCAACTACTCTACTCTACCAATGAGTACTTTGCTATGAAGATATCTTGGAGCAAATACTTCCGCCAACTTGATCATTGACTCAACTACTCTACTTCATTGCTATGAAGATTTTCCAATTCCAATTCACAATAGCTATTTACTACGGAAGCGTACACAATAACTTTTACTATTGTGAGAATTCAATCCAAGTGTCTAAATTCAATCACAATGTAGAGTAAAGCTGTAAAATTTTGTGAAGACGAATGGATGAAAAGCAATTGGTATTCCCCTTGATTCACACAAGTTTTAGCAATTTTCTTCACATTTTGACCTCCATTACCCCTTAATAATCTACCCCTATCCAAAGCAAGCCCTAATACTTTTAGGGTCGTGCTTTTTCCTAACGAGCCTTTACTCAATCCTAATGACATTTTACGGTTTTAACCCTCTCATTTCATCACATCAAAGGTTTTTTTTTCTCTCTAAATGAATCTCAAAATTCAACCACCCATAAATTAAACGTACCAATGAACCACAGAACCACCGTAGACATCAGAACCGTTCAGGATCGGTGGTTGGGCTGGAGTCGGGTCAGCAGGGGCTGGGATCGGCGGTAGGGTCGTCAGGGGTTGGGGTCGGTGGTCAGGGCCGGTTTGGGTCAGGTGGTGGCTGGGTGGGCGGTGGATGGTTGGGAGATAGGTTCGGATTTGGGTGGGCGAGGGTGGTTCATGGTTGCTGGTTGGGGGTAGGTCATGGGTGGGGTTGGAGGGAGGGAGTGCGGTACGTTGGAGTTTCCCCCTTTTTTCTTTTTTTTTAACAAAAAAAGAAATTAAATTTCCCTTTTTTTGTTATTTTCTATTTTCCTTTTTTTAAATATTTTTTGTTTTTCCGTTTTACTTTGTTGTTATTTTCATATTATATAGTATATATATATATGTATATTTTATTGTTTTAGTTGAAAATTATAAATTCAATTGATCGTATTTTCGTCCTACGTAATTCATTATACACTTATAAAAGTGAAATTATATATGATTATTATTGATATATTATTACTATTGACGTATTATGTTCAAAGATTATTATTAGGAAAATTTAACGAAAATAATTCAAACTACGAGGGTCCTTCTCATATTACTCCCAACTTAAGTTTAACCCACAAAAATCTGAACTATACCTTCATTTATCTTATTTCACTCTTCTCTTGTTTTTTTAACTGGGAGTGCCAGTTAACCCCTCCTCACATTGTCGGTGAACAAAAATCACTCTTCTTCTTTCAAAATCCAAAATCAATAAGTACATCTATAATTCGATCGGTTCAGGAATCAACAAACAACTAATCTAATCCAAAATCAAGCTCAAAATTCAGGAATCAAACAACTTATATAATCAAGTTCATCGATGAAAACAATCCATTAGTTGCATCAATTCAAAATCAAGCTCAAATTTGAGGAATCAAACAACTAATCTGATCAACTCCATCAAATCAAACCAACCATTAATTGCATCTATCTAGCTCAAAATTCGGTTCACAGTAAATGCCTACATCAGTTCTTTTGTTTTCTGCCATGCCCGATCAAACTCGAACACCTCCACCCTTACTCCACTCTCCAGGCGACCAAAATTCGACCCATCCCATGTCGTTGACGTTTACGTCTTCGTGTGCGCCACCGGCGGCGAAGTCGGCGCCGCCTCCTCCCTGGACCCATACCATGTAGTTGAAGGGTACTGTTAAGGAGATTCTGGGTACTTGTGTTTCTGTTGGCTGTACTGATGATGGTAAGGATCCAAAGGACTTGCAGGAGTAGATTCAAGGTGGTGATCATGTTGAGATTCCTTATGATAATTAATCGATTCTTCTTGTTTACTCAATTTCTACCTATTTTGATGAGATTGGGATGGTCTTGTAGATGATTTTGAAGTTTAATATGGATTAATGGATGTTATGAACAAGCATTTGTGTTAGTTTAATCGTTTATGTTCAAAATGATTTGATTTCAATGTCGATTTTTTGTGATTGGGTATGCATTTGGGTGGCTTTGATATTGACGTTAATTATAAAGAAGAAGAAGAAGGGAGTGGTTTTACCGGCTATCCTGGGTAAAAAACAAAAGAGAGTAAACAAAGATAGATGAAGGTATAATTGAGATTTTTATGAGTTAAACACAATTTCTACCTATTTTGATGAGATTGGGATGGTCTTGTAGATGATTTTGAAGTTTAATATGGATTAATGGATGTTATGAACAAGCATTTGTGTTAGTTTAATCGTTTATGTTCAAAATGATTTGATTTCAATGTCGATTTTTTGTGATTGGGTATGCATTTGGGTGGCTTTGATATTGACGTTAATTATAAAGAAGAAGAAGAAGGGAGTGGTTTTACCGGCTATCCTGGGTAAAAAACAAAAGAGAGTAAACAAAGATAGATGAAGGTATAATTGAGATTTTTATGAGTTAAACTTAAGTTGGGAGTAATATGAGAATGAGCTTCATAGTATAGATTATTTTCATTAAATTTTCCTTATTATTATTACTCCTACTATTTTATTTTATTTATTTATTTTTTCATAAAAACTCGGAACTTGTATTAAAATTGAAACAAACTACCAAAAGTTGGTGGATTTAAAATTCAATAAATTATCAATTTTACGTTATCAGTAGTTGCATTAGAAGTCATAATTGAATTTGAAAGCGATTGATTAGCAAAATTGATAGAATAAAACGAAATAAACATAGTTGAATCTCAATGTAAAAAGGTGAATCTCAATGTAAAAAGTTAAAGTTGAGTATATAGGGGTATAGTGGGAAAATCTTAGGAAAATTCGTTAGGATTGAGTAAAGTCTCGTTAGGAAAAAGTAATTTCGTACTTTTATACTCAAAGAAAAAATGTAGGAACTAGAGTCTTACCATAACTTCAAAGGCTTCAATCCCTTGTCCTAGGAAGAGGAAGTTAGCCTTCCAAGGACATTGAGGCAACTTAATGATGAAATGAAACTAAGTACTCCCTCCCCACCACAATGATGTTCCCATTTGTAAATGGCACAAGGAATAAGGAAGGGGTAATGAAAGGTGGTAAATTGTTTGGTGGGGTTCAAGATGTCAAATCAGAAAAAGTAGCCAATAGGAAGAGAGTATAATGGATGAATAAGGAAAGTTTTGAAGTGGGAAAATCTTAGTGAAGTTTCCTTTTAAGGAAAGTGGGAAAATCTTAGTGGTGGGGAGGGAGTATAGTATTCTAATGTTTGTTTCTAAGTTCTAAAGTGAAAGTAGGAATCAGAGTCCTACCTTAACTTCAAAGGCTTCAATCCCTTGTTCTAGGAAGAGGAAGTTGGCCTTCCATGAGAACTTAATAATGAAATGAAAAGTAAGTGAAAGTAGTTCCAATGTTTGTTTCTAAGTTCTAAAGTAAAGTCTATGTTACATTAAAAATGAGGATGAAAATGTTATCAGAAAATAGTCTGAAACATGCCCTATTCTCGAAAATGTAACTGCCAACGATCAAAGAAGTTGAAGTGTCACACGGGGAAAGCAAGTTGGCCTCACCGCGCCATGCGGCCGTAGCTGCACCTCGTCGCTCTCCTTATCATCCAATTCCACTCCTTGCTTGCTCCGTACTCTAGCATGTGTGCGGGTTTTGACTTCTTCGAAAACTGCTTGTTCCGTGCCTCTTCTAGCCTACATCAAGTACCCAACCCAAGCCTACTTTTCTAATTCCATAATCAATCTCCTAAAACTACTCTATATCACACCTCCATCCACGGTCCATCATCGACAAATTGTGCTACTTAAGCCATGAAAACACCTCCCAAACACCTAAAATACGTTAAAATGACATCGAGTACCCATACTTAAATTGTCTAATCAATATGCCCAGAGGTGGTTAGGTGTATGCAAAGGTGTGCACATGAGGCACTCTTTATACAGCAGGATTTTTCACGTTTGATTGGGCATAAGACTGTAGTCTAAACATCATCATATTCACTAACATGTATTGATGATCACAAATAATAGAGGTGAACAATAACACAACAAGGAAGTAGAAATTGTAAGCATGGAACTTTAAAGAATGATTAGACAGCACACCAGCTCAAATTATAGGAATATGAGGTGAGAAGTCACTAGAGAAGAGAAAAGAAGAGAAACAGAAGGGAAGTAAAAAGAGATTAGATGAGATGAGTAAAGGAGGAAAACAGAGAAGCCTTGCAAATTTGCAAAATGTTAATATTGATTTTGAAATGTCTTTTCTTCCTTTGGGGTCTCTGACATTTTGTTATACTTTCTTTGTCAGATACTGCTCTTCTTGATGCTGTTGCCAGTGGGTCTCCAGATATTATAAGATTTCTTACTGTTATGGCTATTTGTAATACTGTTATACCAACACTAAGGTGATTTCTTTGCCCTAGTTATTGTTCCCATTTTCAAAAGTTCTCTGTTGATTGAATTAGTTGACAGTTGAAATTGGATTTGAATATAGTATCATTATTGCTCATTGTCTAGTAAAAGTGGAGACATTGTGTACAAGGCTCAATCTCAGGATGAGGAGGCCTTAGTTCAAGCTGCTGCCTCACTGCATATGGTTCTTGTCAAGAAGACTGGGAATGTTCTTGGTACAGATTTGTTTCTCACCTCTGTTTTGAGCAAATGTTGTGCATTTCGGTAAATGTGATACAGTTTTAGACGTGATCGTTTGTTTTTTCCTCTGTAGAAACCAATTTGAATAGTTCTATGAGACAATATGAACTTCTAGATATACTGGAGTTCACATCTGATCGGAAGAGAATGTCAGTAGTTGTGAGAGATTTGCAGAATGGAAAGATTATTCTGTTGTCAAAAGGAGCTGATGAAGCAATTTTGCCTTGTGCGAGTGCTGGTAAAGCATCTTCTTAACTTGTCCTTATTCAAACTTCTATTAGAAATCTGGTATGTAATTAGAGTCTTAGACGAATCACTTAGAGTCTTTGGTGTGGAGTTTGCTTTTCATGTTAGCTTTTTATCATCTGCTGAGCTGGTCTTTCCTGTCTTGAGATATTTGATATTTTTTGAGATTACAATTCAGACCATTTGGTTAAAATCCTTTGTGCACTGTCAAAATTTTTGATATTGGTGAATTATTTCAAAGGCTGAACACAAAAGATGTACATGTTGAAGCTAAGGCCATTTCTTTTCATAAGTTATTTTGTTCTATTCTGTTTCAATTTAGTTCAGTTTTGTTGATATAGTTGTACCTATTCTGATTTAGTCTACTCACATATTTTGTTAAGCAATGATATGATAGCTCTTTGCATCTAATTTAAATTTAGATATATCTAGGAAGCTTTGTTGTGCTTTCTTACAAGGTTTACCTAGTCAGTTCCATGTTCATGTATGTATTAGTGCAATTCATCAAGCATAGATATCATCAATCTTCAGTGGTGCTAGTGGGCTAGTGTCAAGCGTCTATACACTTCCTGTTTATGCAACTTTTTTGCTTCGTCTTTCTGTATCTATCAGGTCAGCGTATGCGGACATTTACCGAAGCTGTTGAACATTATGCTCAGTTAGGACTGCGGACATTATGCTTGGCGTGGCGTGAGCTGGAGGAGGATGAATATCTTGAATGGTCTTCCATGTTTAAGGAGGCTAATAGCACTTTGGTTGATAGGGAGGTGAACTCAACATCTCACCCGAGTTCTGTTTTTGACGTGTTGGGTTTGTCTTTATATTTATATTATGTTTTACTAAATCGCAGTGGCGCATAGCTGAAGTCTGTCAGAAATTAGAACATGACTTTGAAATTCTTGGAGTGACCGCAATTGAAGACCACTTGCAGGTATATACTTCAGTTTAGATTGTAGTAAAAAAATTGATTTTAAACTCATATTCCCTGCTGTATCATGATAGCGGTTTGTCCAGTGTAGCATCATGTATGGATTCCCATCAGTAAGTTATCACTGGCGTTCATTATCATTAACAACCCAGTGTCTCATTGTCAATTTTTAGATAAGATCACTCATGAGAGCTTAAAATTTCAAGCATGTCTCTCTGGTGTCTTTTGTGCGGTGCACTCTCTCTGGTGTCTTTTTATGCATAGGCAATATCCTCTTGGTGTCCTTTAATCAAAATACAACATATTTTTCTTATCATAACCTATAAGAGGCTCCCACTCAAATTGGGGCAGGGGTGGTCAAACGTATGCCATCTTTCCCTTGCATTAACACATCCAGAGTATATTCTTCCCAAGTGATTTGTGGAAAAAAATGGGACGGCCACTGAATATTTTATGAAAAAGGCTCATTGAATTTATGGCCATATTAAATCAGTCCAAAATGTCTCAAAGAGGGGCTTGGTATCCAAACTGCAGTTTTTTCCTTTTTATTTTAATGAGAGGGATCTTGTAAGGAAAATGTCAAAGAACTAAGCGTATCTATTATAATCAAAATTTTGCAAATACCTACGTATTTTCTTTCAAACAACACTCGTAAGTTACATTTGTATCAATTTTATTACCGACTCACTTGAAATGGCAAATTTGTTTGAAGCTTTTGGCAGCTTTATGAGACTCTTCACTTTGTCAATAGGAAAACAAGATTATTTACACTTGGGTTAACCACCTTAGTGGCTGAAAAATGTCAAATAAAGTTAGTGCTTGTGATTTAGGTGAATTCGTACAAAAATAGATACAAACCCGACATATTAGGTAGTGATTTGAAGGGATATTCATCGTGGGTTGTTATTTGGTATAATTGGAAAAACTTGATTGTAATTGGTTGTTTTATGCAAGTTTCCCTATCTATGTATCTATATTTAATATCTATACTTGATACTATTTTTCCCACCCATGGTCACATGTCATATATTATACACTAATAAAGCCCAAGATGAATGGGCCATTGACAAATCACCGGCACCTAACCTACAAAAGATAATGGTAATCATTATCATTCCATCTAACACGTTTAAGTTCATTCAACACAACAAAACGGACACATTACTTTAAATTGCTAATTAATTTGTTCAAATTTATTTAAGGTGGTGTAAACAAAGAAAAAAAGAACTATGAAATCAAATTGTCAAATTTACAAACGAATTTATTTACGTATGTTGATAGTACACCAAATAGATAATAAATAATACTCCCTCCAGTTTTTATTTATTGTCCCATTGCAATAAAATATGTCTCACATATATTCACGAAATGGGACAATAAATAAAAAACCGGAGGGAGTATTATATAGAGTACTACAGATGCTTGAACGTATAGACTTTTAGCAATATCATACTCTGCAACTCATTAGTGCTCTTTTCTTTTAGCTGATTTTTCAAGTGTATACTTTCTCCTATATTGTTGTTTGTGTTAGATGTTGAACATTCATGCTTGTGTAGTGTTGACAATATAGAAATTTAAAATTTTTATGTCTGCCTGTGTATCCCTGCGAGGGTCCTAACCTAATTGACTCATATTCGATTAAATTTCTCCAGCTAACTATATGAACTCCCAACCCAATTCATTCTGTAAATTACAATTGGCCAATAGGCTGTAAGATACGTTTGGTTGGGTGTAATACTGTAATCACCATTTAAATATGCTGGGGAACGGATTGAAGGGCAAGGGATACACACAGAGAGAATAGGGGATTATGTAGTTATATGAACCTAGTTGTAAATATCTTCGATTAGTTTTGGTTATATGAAGTATAATTTACACACTTTTCTCCCTCGGCAATCCTATATGGCCGATCGCTTGTCCTCTGCTATATGTCCTTGGAGGTTTCACTCACTGGACTGGGCAGTTTATATCCATAAGAATGATAAACAATTAAATCAATACTGATCGACTAGTGATAAAGGCTAAAAAGATAGCGATTAACTAGGTAGGCAGGTCATAGGATCTGCTGCGTGATTCGGGTTGGTGACTGAAATGCAGCCAATTTGCAGGAAGGGGTGCCAGAAACCATCGAGGCTCTCAGAAAAGCTGGGATCAATTTTTGGATGCTAACTGGAGATAAGCAGGATACAGCTATTCAGATTGCTCTTTCTTGCAATTTCATTAGCCCAGGTACTTGAATCCATATACTCAGCCGCCTTGAGTGTGTTCTACACTTACTTATGTGAATTGTGTGAACCCCCCTAAGGATGTCTATTTATCAATCTTGACGTTGAAGAAGGCTAGAATAATATTACATCCAGCCAGATGTGCAGAAGGCTAGAATAATATTTAGTCTGTAAGTAAGGGCCCTTTACTTCTGGACTTCATCTTAATTCATGTTAGGTAAGGCCATGTAAGTTCAGTTCGGATCGGATGAGATCCTATATGAAGTTCAGGTCAGTCCAGTATTTTTTGTTATTCTTCACTTTAGTTCAAGTTAGGTCCTATAGTTTCGGTCGAAGAATGGGCGTAATCTGTGGTAAGGAAGTTTTTGACTATGCAAGCAAAACTTCCTTTATATACCTTGTCTGGTACACTCAGGGGCGAATCCAGGATTTAAAATATGGGGTAGCGAAAATTTTTGTAAGACTCTTTTCTCTTTTGAATAAAGAATTAATAAAAATTCGACTTTGTTAAAAGGAATCACTTGCAGCTACCGATAAAGTCCACCTACATCAATTTTTACGATAAAAAATTGTGATGATCGATGTGGTTATTGAGGATTGCACCTCAAAATATTATTATGTTAATGATTATTTACTTTTATATGAAGGATCTTTGCAACTATTAAGTCTAAATTACAAATTATTACAATATGGAAGTACGAAATAATATATACGAAGTAGCATATAAATTATTGTCAATGTACAGTTACCATGAGATTGTAATCTGTAAAGCTAAAGTCCTTTTTTAAGAGAGCTTTCATTGTCATTAGCAAAAAATGCATGTGGCTGCATTTGCTACGCGTGGAAGCACTTGAGTCGTCTACCAAAAATTTCTGATCATCTCTAAATCATGTTTATTCCTTCTGTATTTGGGTAATATATTAATGTTTTATATTTTCAAAAGCTCTGTGAGCAGTTAACTTTCTGAATACTTATACGTTTTATATGGACTCACTTATTTTCAATTTTGTTGTGGTTGATTTTGAAATTGATGGGTAATCTAAATGATAATCTGTTGTATCTGCGAGGTTCTATCTGGGGTTATAGTTATAGTCAACTTTTCACCCTTCTCCTTTTGTTCATATTGCTTTATACTTACCTCATCCTTTCCCTTTGTTTTTTATTTGTAAACATGTGGATAAAAATCAGCATTCTATGTTGTAAATTTATTTATTGTTCAATTCTCTGCAGAACCTAAAGGTCAGCTTCTGTTGATTGATGGCAAAACGGCAGATGAAGTTCGCAGAAACGTAGAGAGGGTCTTGCTTACTATGAGAATAACAACTGCAGAGCCAAAGGTATTGCGATGGATATCTTTTAGCTCTTGTTTGATCAGGGTAACTTACCTCCGAAATTTAAATGAACAAATTACCATTAATTTCCAGTATTTTTCACTTTTAGTGCCATTTTTTTCAATCTTCTTATACTACTAAAGGAGGATCCAATATAGTAGAAATAAAACATTCTACGTGTTCTTTCAATGAAAATTTTGTGCCCATGAAAACTCAAATTAAAGAGTTTCTTACCAAAAATAAAAGATACTACTCCCTTCACTGTATATTATACTCCGTATTACGTTTTTGTTTTATAGATAAACCTTCGATTTTAATTTTTATTAGAATATATTATTCCAAAAATTTATAAAAATCGTGCCATTATACATTTGATACTTCATTTCAACCGTTGCTTACCCCCATCTATGCTACGAGAATCCTTGCACATTTAACTCTACATTCGATACGTTGGGGTGGCATGCTGCTTTTTCGCATACTACACTTGGGCCTATGAAGTGTACAACATCCTTGCCCATTTTGACACCAATCTCAAGCATATAGGTGGAGTATTGCTTCTTGACGATGATCTTAAACCCCTGCATCCTATTTACTACAGTCGGGCCTATTAAGTGCAGGGTGTCCCCTCGCCTCTGACGATCTATAGAAATTTAAATGTGTTGTCCCTTCCTCTACTTGGTCATGTAATGTAGTCTCAAGTATGAAATGTAGGATTGGTAACTGTCAGGTAAGAATCACACGCCCATATCCTTGAGTGTCCTGTTGTATGGTACTTTTTTCACCTAAATAGCATAGCGTCGAAGTAACACAGTCAGTACTAAATGTTACTCTGTATTAATCCTCTGACATAGTTTATTGCCCTATTGAATAATTCATCATACCTTCATTCTCATTGTTTCACGGCAGGATGTGGCTTTTGTTATAGATGGATGGGCCCTTGAAATCGCTCTTAAGTTTCACAAGAAAGCATTTTCTGAATTAGCAATACTTTCTAGAACGGCGATATGCTGTCGTGTTACTCCATCACAAAAGGCGCAGGTATGTTCTTTGTGATTCATTTTATGATATTGTTTTCCTTAGTTCTATCACTTGATGTGCATTTTTTTTAAGAAGGTTCATGTTAGCCAACCCAAAGCATTTTGGATCCAAGGCTGTTTTTTTTTTTGGTTAATGCATCTTAAGTCACTGGGATAATATTGGATGTTGTGTACATATTTCCGTGATATCGTCTATAAACACATAAATTAGGTGGAATTTAAGATTGCAGGAAGAACCATACACTGGAGAAATATTTCTAAAATTACCAAACAACTCATACATTACATCCTCGACATCTTTCATGAGTCAAGACTGTTATTGCAATCGCCATCAATACCATTATTTTATACGGAGTACCTATTACAACTTTAGTTATTATGTAAAGTAAAACACTACTTCCCACTAATTGTAGCCTTAAGGCCCTTAACAAAAACACCATAGATTAAAAGAATAATACTTGACATGTTACTGTTCTTATTAGTCAACCATTGGAAGTAACATAGTCAGTACTTATTAGTAGTTCTCACATATCACATGTTAATATTTTGCAGTTTCTTGTAGAAGTTGCGTCTTGACATGTTATGACTTCGTTTGTTTACCTTGAGTATGCAGCTGGTGCAGCTGATAAAGTCATGTGACTATCGAACACTGGCTATCGGCGATGGTGGGAATGATGTTAGAATGATTCAGCAAGCTGATATCGGTGTTGGAATTAGTGGGAGAGAAGGATTACAGGCAGCCAGAGCGGCTGATTATAGTATTGGAAGTAAGGATGACAAACTTTGCTCGTTACTTTTGCTATGCTCATAAGTTCATCTACTAATGTAATTTGGTTTCCTAAGTTCCCAATGGTTGATCTGTTTTTATGCACCTATGGTTTTTTTGGTCATAATCTTACCTTCTACGTATTAGGGAAACTAGATGGCTCTTAATTTTTATCAATAATTTTCAGAAAAACCAATCTATTCATCAGCAAAATTTCCTGAACTCTATGTTTGAATGTCAGTGTTTAGCTCTTAGCGGTCAAAGGTTGGAGTAGGCTTGGAAGTTTGGAATACAAAATTCTCCTAGGTTTCTATGTGCATCAATTGATGATCTATCTTTAGAACTTTTAATACATACTTAAGCCTTACTTTTTTCTGCTGAAATAAAGCTAAGTTGAACGAAATTGAACTTAATGAAGGTGAATCAAACTAAAACTTGTGTTAAGTGTTAACTCCGTTCAAATTGCATGGATTCTATAATAAATTAACCGTAAACAGTATGCTCGGTTCAATACTCGATCTCAATTTAAAAAACCAAAATCCAAAATCTACAATTACACTCAAATTTCACTTAAAATCAATGTTCGTTAATTCAAAGTATTTTGGATTCAATTGAATTTTCAAAGTAGATCTACCATAGGTCGTGTTCGGTTCCCTTTTGCATCAACTTAAACTGACTCACTACCCCTCATGCCAAACACGGCTTAAGTACATATATCAGGTATACCTTCAATTCCCCTAGTCAGCTGGAATTGTTTTAATTTTGTTTGATGAGAAATCGTTTTGGAATTCAAATTCCAAACTCTATTGTTTCCCAAACGCTGGAAGTGTCTCAATTTCGGAACTTACTTCCAAATCTAGGTTTGAAGAATTGCTTTTTGGCAGTATTTGGCAGTGCTTCCTTTATCTTATGTCAGTTGCTTTATCATGACTGTATAAATGTGGTGTTTTCGTGTTTGAGAAATGCCATCAAGGATAAAAATTGTATATTAGTACTTAGTGAGCTAATCTTGTCTGGATATTGACAGTGAAATTCTTTTATTACCTTTCAACTGCAGAATTCAGATTCTTGAAGAGATTGATTCTTGTTCATGGGCGTTATTCATATAACCGCACAGCATTTCTTTCCCAGTATTCCTTCTACAAGTCCCTTATTATCTGCTTCATTCAGATATTGTATGTCATTTCATTCAATGCGAGTATATATTTAATTGATGTGGTTGTACTTTATCATTTTTCAAGCTAACTCAGAGAATATTCAGCTTCTCTTTTGTTTCAGGGATCTCTGGTACTAGCCTTTTCAATTCTGTCAGTTTGATGGCTTACAATGTTTTCTACACAAGTGTCCCTGTTCTAGCTAGTGTTCTTGATAAAGATCTAAGTGAAAGGACTGTGATGCAGCATCCTCAGATCTTATTTTACTGTCAAGCTGGAAGGTACGTCTTCACTTATCCACATCACAATCTATGCTGACGGCACATGTAGTTACTTGGCTCACAGTTGCATCATAAAAATCTTGCTATGCTAGAGAAAATAACTACTACCCGCTTCAAATATTTATTTTTAATTTTTTGGTGTAATGTGAGGTGCAAAGGCCAATATAATCAAAGTGGAAGGGGATTTAAAGCTTGGATATGTAATGTTCACTTCTCAGTTCTCAGAGCACAAAAAATTAGATTAGTTAAATCCAAAATAGTATTTGTTCTATGACAAGAAAGACAAAAATAGAAAATATACATATTTGTCCACATGGTTGGTCCAAATGATGTTCACCCTGTGTGCAGGGTTTTGAATCCAAGCACTTTTGCCGGGTGGTTTGGGCGATCTCTCTTTCATGTATGTCACTTAACTTTCACTTTCTGATCTTTCTACGTATTGCTGGTATTAATCATGATTGGCCATTATCCATTAATTTTGGCTAGAGGGTCTTTTGAAGTTTTTTGTTTGAAGTTTTTCAACCTTACTAAGCTGTCTGTTTGTCATAATGTTTAATCTTCTGAAAAGCACAACCTCTTGTCAAACCCTTTGAGGGTAATATTAAAATAATTCTAGGGCATTTCATGTATTCAGCTTTTGCCAAATTTCAAATCGTAGGGTAAACTAGACATTATGTGTTCAGCTTTTGGCAATCCTAATGAATGAGGCAATAAGGTAAAACTAGAAAAATCATGTGGTATTATGTGGTTGGTTACTTTTTATATTCTTGCCAATTAAGTGACCCAATTTGAAATCTAAACGGTTAACTAGGCATGGCAAAGGGTAGGATCTATAATTCTGGATAGGGTCCTATAAGATTTAGATCCAGATTTGCTTATGTTAGTGGGTTTAGATCCTGAACCACAGAATTATTGATCTGGATTCCCTAAGTAATTAAGCAAACCAGTCCATTGAATATTACTGTAATATATTATTTGTCGGAATTTCTCAACTAAAAGTATGGTCTGAGCAAATGCATCTATTCTGCAGGCTGTTGTCGTATTTGTTATCAGCATAAATGCATTTGCTGGTGAAAAAAGCGAGATGGAGCAAGTGGGCATGGTAGCTCTCTCTGGATGCATTTGGTTACAAGCTTTTGTTGTAGCTCTTGAAACTAAGTATGTGCAACAGAGTATTTTGAATGTTTGATTTTGGGGTGCTAGTGTCATAACTTAAAATTTCCAATATTACTTGTCTTCCTATCACCTAAAGGGAGTTAAAGAGGGGAAATGATACCAAATTACCAATCTCAGCTAAGTTTAGCAGTGATAGTCATGTATTGCAGTCTGCAGATGACGTGTGTTTGAAACTGGTTGGCATCAGAATTGCTATAATGATTCAATTTATACAAAAAAGAAAATAGATGGAAATTGATTTTCATAGTTTATACATATATTCTTGGTAGGAATGCACCATAATTTGTCTCCCGCTGAACACTTGAGATAATTTGGATCAATGTGTTATTTTGATTTTTTGCTCACAACTCGGATAGTTGAAATCATCCTCGAATAATTGCGTAGCATTTGACAGGCTAATTCAATATACCTCACACAACTGTTTGCTGGTTCAGTTCTTTTACAGTATTGCAGCACCTAGCTATCTGGGGTAATCTGGTTGGCTTCTATGTCATCAATCTTGTTGTCAGCGCGATCCCATCTTCTGGAATGTATACAATCATGTTTAGGTTGTGTAAACAGCCATTGTATTGGATAACTATGTTTGTAAGTCTCACTCTACTCTACTTTCAGCAACTTCTTCCTGCATGAGACCGTCTCATAGGAAAGTCCAACCCCAGTTACAAATACAAGTATTGGGGTCGATCCCACCTTGAGACTGTCGAACAAGACTCACTATGAGTCACTAATATTCAAATCTCTACTCCTGTATTCCTAACGAAAGTTTGTATCTTTTTTCAGCTTATTGTAGTAGCAGGGATCGGTCCGATTCTTGCATTGAAGTATTTCCGGTTCACTTACAGACCAAGTAAAATCAACTTACTTCAGCAGGCAGAGCGATTAGGCGGGCCCATCTTATCTCTGGGTAATATAGAACCACAGCAAAGGGCGATTGAGAAAGAAGTTTCATCATTGTCGATAAGTCACACAAAGAACAGGAATCCAGTTTACGAGCCTCTGCTGTCAGACTCTCCGAATTCTACCAGAAAGTCGATCGGGGAATTTTTCCAGTCACAGGGGAGGTTGTCGTCTAACTATTCGAGAAATTGCAAGGACAATTGATTTTGTAGACCCAATTGCTGTGGATAGCGCTTTCGCTTTCGTGGTCTCGGCCAGAAGTTCTTTTGTAGAAATTTCTTGTAGATTGATTTAGAAGGAAGCCAGTTCTATATGTATAGGGTGACAGTGACAGGGTGGTGGTATTCTTTTTCATGAAACGCCAGGCTATAGAGAATGTAGTAAAGCACGGTCCCTCTTTAATGAGTATAATGATAATGATATGATTAGAATAAAAAAATAAAAAAAAGGGAAATTTTCATCTGTACCCTCTAAGATTTCTCTTTTTCCAGTTGTATCCCTGTGTATTAGAAATTATAAACTGTACCCCTAAACTCAATTAATTAGTCCCAAGCGTGACTAAACTAAGATTGACAGTCAATTATGCCGTTAAGTGCCAACTTGGATGAAATGACATGGAATTTATCTTTTTTTTTTCTTTTCCCTCCAAAGTGTTACTTTCCTTCTCCCTCTAAATTCTCCCTCCGATTCTCAATCTTTTCCCTCCCAATTTTTTTCCTATTTATTATCTTCTTATTTTCACTTATTTACCTCCACAAACACTTCTCTTTCTTCCTCTCTATCCCTCACTCTCTTAATTTTCTCTCTTGTTTTGCATTGTCTTGAAGCTATTAGTGATGAATTTCCGGGATTGAAGATGAAAACGAAAGAATTGGTGTCAATTATGAAGGGTTTGAAGTACTTTAATGTTGCATTGCTCATATTTGTTGTAGTACTTGTTTTGTTAAAATTGTAATAGGAAAAACATGATTGAAATGTAATGGGAAAAACATGCTTGAAGAAGTAATGAATTTTGGTTGCATAACCAAAAAATTGTTTCATATCTCGTACTTAAAATTCATACAAAATTAAATTACAGTTCCCTCACGGTAACTAGTCTCAGGAAATTGACCATAGTACTTACGATAATTACAGTAGGGTTAATGATTACATAGCATTCAGCGCAATAAATCTATAGTAACAGGAGCAAATATGTTGCAGCAGTTACTGCGTAAACAGTAGGGGCAACAATTAAATAGCAACACTGGTATCGGTAATAAATTGTAGCAACACCAATTTGTTTGACATGATCAACTAACAGCAGGAATTGCTAATAGGTTGGGGTACATCTGGGAAAAGTGAAAACTTAGAGGGTACAAATGGGAAGGAAAAATTCCATGTCATTTCATCCAAGTTGGCACTTAACGGCATAATTGACGGCTAATCCTTGTTTAGTCACGCTTGGGACTAATTAATTGAGTTTAGGGGTACAGTTGGTAATTTCTAATACGCAGGGGTACAACTGGAAAAAGTGAAAACTTAGAGGGTACAGATGAGAATTTCCCAAAAAAAATTGTTCACCGATCGTTTTATCTGCATTTCAGCAGTTGCTTGGTCAATATGTGATTTAATTTTAACTAGTTTAATGCCCATGATTAATCACGGTTGAGAGATATTTTTAAAAGCAATAATGGACTGTAGTATCGAAAATTTATTATGAAAGTGGAATGTACTAGAGCAACAGTATGTGTATTACCGCAAGTTATAATATTGATAGTTATAAGGTTGACGTACATTCGTAAATATGAGAAAATTAAGGGGGTGTTTGGTTCATCAAAGGGAAAGGGAATGAAGTCAACAAAGGAAACATGGAAAAAGAAATGGGATCATCCCAAATTTAGGTTGTTGTTTGGTTTCAATGAAAGAGAATGAATTTCACCCAAACCTCAACATTAGCGGTGTGTCATCATATTATTTATACTTATATGTGAAATAAAAAATTGTAAAATAAAATAATTAATATCTAATTATAAAAATAATAAAAATTAAATTTTGTAGTATCTTTTAATAATAAAATACCTGTAAAATAATATTATTTTTACACTTTTTTAATTGTAAATACGATAAATATACGGAGTAATAATTACTGCAATACGATAAATTTAAAAAAATACATTTTCTTTTCTTTCTTTTTTTGAGGAAAAAAAATACGTTTTCTTTTTAATTGATGAACCAAGGCATCCAAAATTATTTTGACCCATATTTTGACCCAACTCTGACTCATATTTGACCTGATCTGAAAATGTAGTGGTGTTCGTAATGGTGGTGGGTGGGCCTTGGTGGTGGTGGTCGTAGTGGTGGTGGATGGACTTTGGTGGTGGTGGCGGTTATTGGTGATGGTGATGACTCGGTTGGTTAGTGGGGAAAGGGAATCCATAACCTTGGGGGGTGGGGGTAAGAAGCTAGAAGAGTTTGGAGGAAAGGGAGGGGGAAAGAGTGATTGAATTGGCTAAACAAACACAAACAAAGAGAATCATGAACTTTGATTCCCTTTCTCTTTCTTGAATACCTCAAACCAAACGGCCCCTAAGTGTAACACCCGTGATTTATCTGGAGTTTTCAATTTTTTTCGCGAACTCCAAAAGTGAATCATTTATGAAATAGAGTGGAAAAAGATTATTCTGATAAAGTATTTTAAAGGTTGAGTCTGATAGGGCATCGTTTATTGGTATAGCTAATCGAAATTGATGGGGATCGGCAGCCAGCTCGACCGGGCTCAGACAACCACCCTAGCTGGGAGTTTGCCATGAACTTTGTCGGCCATGACCTTCCTAGGCCATGGCTCCCAGACTCATAATGCTCTATTTATAGAAGCTCACTATTGGCTCCTATAAATAGAGTACTATTCTACTCATGAGAGGATTATTACAATTCAACACAACTCTACCTCTTCAGAACTTATGGTAAAAGTTTATCTCTAGACTCACCGACTTCTCATTAATCCCTCACTGACTTAGACATCAGAGAGGTAACCTCGGTCCCTCTGAGGCCCTTGTTTGCTCCCTGTGCAAGAGCCGATGTCGACGACTCATACGAAGGGAAGTGAGGAGAAGCAGCCGACCAGATGAGGTCGACACTGTTTGATTGCTTACACCCAAACAATTTGGCGTCGTTTGTGAGAATAAAGCAAAAAAACTCCTTACCAGTTAACTCCAAAAAAATGACGAATCAAGACATTGCTAATACCTCCTAAGAGGCCCCGGCCCCAGCAGACCTCATATTGACGGAGCTACCGCAGCCTTTCCGAAGGAATGCCGACAAGGGGAAGGGGCCAATGGCGGAAGCGTCCACCCCTGCTGTGGTGAGGCCATCTCCTGCACCAGATATGATATTCACCCCTGAACAGATGACTGCCGCTCACCAATTCTTTGCGCCTCTCATGAAGGCACCCCTCCCCTCGTTAACTGTTGTGTGCTAAATTTAGACCGTTTTCCCCTCATTTAGACCCGTTTTCCCCTTGTTTTGCGAGTTTAGAGTGCAATTATCGCCATATTTTGAGTCCTTCTCGCTTTAGCGTCCCTCCTGTGCGTTTTACGTGTTTTTGGTAGTTTTAATATCAATTTTGATAGGATTTGGCACCGAAATCACGATCGAGCTTCCACGAGCACAAGAGAAGGGAATACCGTCCAAAAGAGCAAAGCACACAACTTAAAGTTTAAAGCCATCCAATCAATCGACGAACAGTGAGACAAGGAAAAAGGCCAAAGAGAATGACCGGGTGAAATTTCACCCGATGAAGTACCACCGGGCGAAATTTCACCCGACGGTAAAATGCCTCCCCGAAGATTTTCCGAGCTTCCCCACCGGGCGAAAATGACCGGGCGAAATTTCGCCCACCGAGTGAAATTTCGCCCGATGGACAAAAGCGCCAAAAACCGCAAAATGAGAAGAAAATCTCAACGGGCGAAATTTCACCCGGTGGGATTAGTTCGACATACCGCAGGGCAAAGTTTCACCCCATTAAGATGCAAAGGGTGATTGTCTCACTAATGAAGCAAAAGTTGGATTTGAGCTTTAGGTTAAGAGACCCATTAAGGCATTACTATATATATATGTTACCCTAATTTGCAGTCGTAAGCAAGTAGTAATAGGCCTTCATTAGTGTAGTCTTACATCACATTACACCTCCATTAGTAGTAGTAATCTAGTAGTATTCTTAGTAGTTCTCTATAATTCTAGTAGTTTACATAGTAATTAGTAGTAGATCTACTTAGTTTCCATCAACAATTCTCTAGATTTCAAGTTTGTAGAAGATTATTATTTCAAGTTTAAAGTTTTATTTGAAGATTTGTGGGTTTATTGAAGAATTAGTGACAAGTTCTTCATCATCTCCATCAAAGATTCAATCTTTATTTATGCAATCTTCTTATTTGTTCTAGATCTTCATAGTTGGTACATTTCTTTCCACTCTCTAATCTCTAGTTTAGATTTATTTTAGTTTTCTCATCATTGTTGTTAGATTATCTTAGTGTTGTTAGTTTCTCTAAATTTTACTCATGTTGTTCTAGATTATTCTCTAGTTTATTTTGTTAGATCTTGTCTCTTCCATAGTTTATTTTGTTGTTATTTTCCTTAGATCTAGTTAGTATTCATGCTTTAGTTAGTTTCTCCTTAGTTAATGTTTTGTTGTTTTCCATTATGATTAGTGAGTAGATTTCTTGTTAGGGGGGGGGGGGGGGGGGGGGAGGTTAGGGATAAGGACTTGGATTATTTGAATTTAGGGATGTTGGTGGGTTGCTTGTTTGTTGGTTTATCTTGTTTGTGGTTGTTGTGTCTTTGTTGTTTTAGTCCGGCCAACTAGACCGACCTTGACTCGTTTCTATCAATATGGGAAAACTCGGGTAGAAATTACCACAACTATAGACTTACCCTTCTTCGTCGCGAAAACGGGTTTTTAGGTAGGTTGGGTGAAGAAACCGAAAGGTGGCATTCTCCCTTTATCAATGTTGCGACAAAAACTCGATCCCGACCTTCTTAGACCCCGTGTTCCGAATCCCATCTTTCTCCCTAACGCCTTTCCCTAGATTGTTCATCTCTAGCTATTTTTATCGTTATTTATGTAGTATAGACTCGACCTTTAGAAACCCCTCTTCTAGACATCAAACACATCACTTTTAACTCGTCAAAACACCCCGTTCCGTTCCCTGTGGACCGACCTCGACTTACCACGATTACTCCAGTAGTTTTTGTGTTATTCCGAGTCTATAAATATTGTTTGATCCCCCGTCCTTCGCTAAACGACCGATCCGATTGGGGCGCGATCAGTAACCGACGAGACGCAGAAGGCGAGTGAGAACCTCTAGAGGGCCCACGGTGCCCCCAGAGGGCCAACGTCTCACCCATAAGACTCTTCCTGGAGAAGGAGCCATTTAACTGGTACGATCGCGTACGAGCGTTGAAGGAGAAGAGGCAGCGGACGATCTGTCAACCAAACGTCAATCCGCAGGCACCGAAGATATACCGAGCATAAAACGAAGTATTCCCAATATATAGGAGATGGCGAGCTGGTAGCTATCCCTGACGCCCCTCAAGAAGGGAGAAGAGGAGGAAGACAAGACAGGAGTGCATCCCGACGCCCATAAGAAGAGAGGAAGTCGAACTGCTTAAGGCTTCTCAACAGGAGAGAAAGTAGACGAGTAATCAAGGCCCGAGCGTTGCTGAAAAGCCTTTTGAAACAAAACGGGCCTTGTACTTTTTAGAGAGCCACCGAGATTATATTTGACACGAAATACTAACCAACAACCAACAATATTGAAGGAGGGTTGAGAGGGAACAAACTTCCATGTGAAGTTGCGATGAAGCGCGGCAATTTCGGCGTTCATAGCAGATTTCGAATGGGAATCGAGAAGCTCGGTTTTATAAGAAGACGGAAGGTCCGAACCTCGAGTGGAGGTTTGAACATGCTTACGATTAGGCACGTGAATGTTACGGGAAAGACGGGTGCCATCAGGGTGCAGTGAGACGGAGGGGGAGGAGGAGGAGGTGGTGGAGTAGACGGGTTTGAAGAGGAGGGAGTATAGGCAACCAAAACAGGGGAAGTCGGGTCCGTAACAGGGACAAACAAAGGAGGAGAGGACGGAGTGAGGTCGGGTGCAGCGAAAGTGGGAGCAAAATTGGGGTAGTGAGGAAGTTAGGAATTAAGGACGATGGGAAAATCAAAAGAGACTCAATCGTAGATGGAGCTAGGGGAAGGAGGGGTCGTAGCTGTGATGTCAAGGTACGGAAAATCATTCTCGATGAACGTGATAGGGGTTGGTCGTATCCCTATTCAAAGATACCCTAACGTCCACTAACTAATACAGATAGTGATGTAGGGGTCGAACCACAAGGAGACGAGACTCAATTAATTATTCTAAGGTCTAGACTTAAGACTACGGGTCACTGTTTTCGTTTTGTTTGGTGAACTAGCACTAATTACTAAACAATAAATAAATAAGAGAAAGTCTAGAATCTCAGGTTCACTACGACTAATACTCGGGCCGGGGAGTTAACTAACAGGTCAATAATCAAACTACCTAAGGTGCAAGTCCGGTTGGTACACTACAACCTTTAGAACTAAACTTAACTTGCGGTCGCTAGAATTAAGATAGTCTACCTAAACTATCGTGACCTAGTTAGTCCTTAACTCGGTCGGCGAAAAGTCCTAATTGTGATACTAATCAATCAATCCTGGTCAGTAATGAATCAATCAGAATTAAAACGATATTCAAGCGATAGTTCATACGATTAGAAACAGGTCAACTGACTATAATCCTAATAATACACGTAGATCCCCTTAAAACCTAGGTAAAATTTAGCTACTCATACTAGGAATAATCAAACTAACAAAATATGAATTACAATTAAACATGAGGAAGACGTTACAAATTAATCTGCGAAAAGCAATAATAATTCTACACTAAGAAACGATAAAGCAATACTAATTACTAAAACGATAATCACTACGAATATGAGGAACGAATTTAGACGAAAACAAATTAAAGATAGAAAACTGAAATTAAGAATAACAATTACCGAAGGATTCAAACTCGAAGATCTAGAATGAAGAGTGAGAAAAAGTAACGTAAGATGTGAATGTGATGTAAAGCGAAAGTGAAGGAAAAGATAAAGATCCAGTTGTGTAGTCAAAAGTCAGGAAACTAATTTAAAGTGTATCAGTTGGGCTCAAAAGTAGGCCCACGTCTTCAATGTTGTAGCCGATGACGCGCGACCCAATTCAGGTGCACTTGATCGAGTGCACCTAATGGTACTCGATCGAGTGGGGCATTGGAGGCCTCTTCCTCGGTTGTTTTGGGCCCAAAAAAGAGATGTCAGCCCAAATCTTCAATGCAGCCCAGTTAGCTGTAAATGAGGCACTCGCTTGAGTGCCCTAGCACGACTAGATCGAGTGAGACTGCTAAAACTCAGCAGTGAGTTTCTTCTTTGTAGCTCGGCTTTTCTTTTCCTTACTCGACTCTCGTTCTCGTCTCGGCTATCCGGTTATAACTCCAAAATGTGCTTGAAATTTTACATAACCTGCAAAATAGCACGAGAATCGGCAGTATCGACTTTCTAATAAAAATCAACACTAAATGTATAAATTAGGAGGAAGAAAAGCTCTAAAATGGGTATCGGGAGACGATAAAATAAGATATAAATTGTGTTCATCAAACTCCCAAAACCAAACCTTTGCTTGTCCTCAAGCAATCGACACTAATAAATACAAATGAGGACAAGTGATGCGAAACACGACTCAGAGCTAAATTACAATCATTCCCCTAAAATCGACTCAAACCGACGAGAAAACATGTAATGCTCAAGAATACAACGAGATCAATAATTATGCCTTAATCAAGCAATTGCCTGCCAAATTTACAATCTTGCGAGATCAATGATGTCGGACTTCCTTACGGTTGTCGCTCGACATTCATAAGAACGAGTAAGTATATATGTGAAGATAAGGAAGAATAAGGTCACTCACTCGGCTTATGAAAAATGCATGCAATCGAATATGAAATCAATCTCCCTAATTGAATACGTGTTCCACCAATCAGGACCATAGTACATGCCAAGGGCTTACAAAGGGTGACTCATATGTGTGAGAATAAAATGGATTGTGCTTAAAACACGTATGGAAATGTGAGGCTAAAACCAGTAGTCGCAACTACACAATAAAAACTATCCATAAAAAGTCTCATCTATAAATTCCAGCCACCAACTAGAAATAAAACTCAAAAGAACATAAGAGGGAATTTTGTCATCCTCATAATAATGATCAAATTCTAGCTATAGTATCTCGACCATGCCCCAAAGTAAAGTTGCACTTTATCCCTTGAAATGATAAAAGTGCTGAATGTTATAGTTACATATCAATTTTAAACAAATGCAACTTTATCAGATAAGGTCACCATGTGTCAGTAAGTTTATATTAAAGTTACAGATAATATACGATAAAGTTGCATTTGTTTAAAATTGATATGTAACTATAACATTCAACTCTTTTATCACATCAAGTGATCAAGTGTAACTTTAGACCCATCGCGTGTAACTTTAAGCACTTTTTGTGTAACTTTAACACTGAAATTTATGAACTTATAAGAGTTCTTGACCTTATGAGAAGCCCTCCCTCCCCCCTCTCTCTATATATATAGAGGCAGGATCTGGTACATTTGTCATTTTTGGTACAATTTACCTTCCAATCTAAGCGATTGATTTCATGGGATGAAGGGCCAAGATATGAGTATCTTACATACAAAAAACTCTCTCATATATTCTATATATAACAGTTACACATCATATACAAAATCATAATCAAATAAAAAAAATTAACCTACACTTTAATTTCTGCATAAAAGTGGCATTCAATTTGTTTAATTGTTCAATTTTTTCAATTAAGTCGTTCAATTTCTTCAATTCAAGTTCAATTTCTTCAATTAATTTTATCAGGTTATACGTACTTATTCCAATGTAGATACGTAGTTATTCCTATTTAAAAACCCAGTTATTGTATTGAATAATTTGTATTACTGTATTATGTTGTTCCAGTTATTGTAATATACTCCCTCCGTTCCAATCCATTTTAGAATAATGCTAATTATCTGATTTTACGTAATTATTTTGATGTAGAAATTCAATTATATAAATAAATAACTCGTGTTATTGTATTGGGGTGAAACATCTTGTATATTATTGAAGACGCAGCCAACAAAAAACAAAACCTCACGGAAAGACAAAAAAACAAAAAAGAGAGGATTAGTTGAAAGTACAAAAAAAAAACAAATTGAAATACAATAATTACATATGTGCGATAGAATAACTGTAAACACACTATAGAATAACCATAACAATAGTAACTGTGTATATGTGTTGGAGTAACTGGGTATTTGTGTTGGAGTAACTGTGTATTTGTGTTGGAGTAACTGTGTATTTGTGTTGGAGTAATGATTGCATGGGTAACTCTTGAAAAACATATATGTGTTGGAGTAACTATCTTCCAATAGAATCAGATTGGAATAACTCTTGAAAAGCATTGGAATAACTCTTAAAAAGCATTGGAATAACTGAATAAATGAAGTAGAGTAACTGAATAATAGAGTGACTGTCATTCTTGAATTACTGCAGGGAAACAGAGTTCGTGAATCAAATTAATGCTGCGGTGTGGGATATACATCTAGAACCTCTTGAGTTTGAAGAGAAATGGAGTAAAATCATTACTGAATACAAGTTGGAGGGGAACACTTGGCTAAGCACCATGTATAGCGTCAGGGAGCAATGGATACCTGCCTACCATAGAAACATTCCATTAGGTTGCTTGTTGAGAACAACCCAGCGATCGGAAAGTGAAAATAGTTACTTTAAGAGATTTGAAGGAATACATGGAACACTTGTGGAATTTTGGTTGAGGTTCCAAAGTGCAATGGATCAACAAAGATACAATCAAAAGTGTCTTGACAGAGAGAGTGACAGTTCATTGCCTCAAACTTTGACTCCTTTAAAGGTGGAGACTCATGCAACTAAAGTCTACACGCACACGATTTTTTATGAGTTCCAACGGGAGGTAACTGAATCCATTTGTTCTTGTGGTATTAACAATATCACGAAGATTGAGAACGTTTTGCATGCTGACACCGAAGATATTGCTAGGCATAAGATCGTCCAAGTTGTGTATAATACTGAAACAAAAGATGCAACATGTTCATGCAAGTTATTTGAAATGAAAGGGTTGCTTTGTAGACATGTCATTTCGGTTTTGTCTGGACGAGTGGAGACTATTCCTGAGCAGTACATACTACCAAGGTGGACGAAAAATGCTTACCGAAGACCGCTTTATGATGTAAATGGCATCCTAATTCAGGATTTCACCGCCATTGATATGAGCAAAGTGGAGATGTCAACAATTTGGTCTGATTTTATTCCACCATTGGTGTTCTTACCTCGATGCCTGCCGAGACGATGATGGAACTGTCGAAGTTGTTGAAGCAATTCAGGGAAAATTTGCTTCCGAAGGGGCAACCTACGAACAAGGAAAAGGAAATCGAGATGTTTTTAGGTTGTAGTTTCTCATCAGAAATTAAAATTTTGCCTCCAAAGCATTCAAAGAATAAGGGGACGGGAAAAAGGCTGCTATCAAACAGAAATCAAAGCATTGTGAATGCTAAAAAATGAAAAAGGTTATGTGCAAACTGCAAACAAATGGCAAATCATGATAAACGAAACTGTCCAAATCCATTTGTTGAACATGTGGATCACGATGCTGAAGTGGACATAGAAGATGACACAGAAGACAGAGAAGAAGAAGGAGAAGCACAGGAAGAAGAAAGAGCAACAGGTATGTATTGGAGTTAATGTGTTTGGACTAATTAACATTAATATTGGAGTACTTGAGGATAAATATAATATATATTTATGTGTGTGTGTAGGACCCCCTCGAAAATCTTTACGACTCAGTCAAAAGGATGGGACTACATGATGTTGGAAGTCATTCATACAAGTATACAACATGATAGTTCGTGTAATAATTTTTGGATAGATGTTGGAGTAACCATCAAAACATGTTGGAGTAACTGCATACTTGGTGTTATCTCTTGGAATACTTGATGTTATAAAAGTTGGAACATTTGGTGTTATGTCTTGAAATACTTGGTGTTATGGTTTGGAATAACTGCTTGTAAGCATTGGAATAACAACGACAACAATAGAATACTTGGTGTTATCTCTTGGAATACTTCATGTTATCCCTTGGAATACTTGGTATTATGCCTTGGAATAACTGCTTTTAAGCATTACAATAATTTTGTAAAAAATGCAGAAATCTTAGTATAATCACTGAAGTTCCTCAAAAACGAAACTGAAACCAAAACAGAAGCAAACAACACTTGCATCGATATGTTCATCTTAATTCTTAAACAAAATCCAGAGTCATGAATTAGCTCAATACATCCATCAAAGAATGGTCACACTTCGACAGAACTCCTCCATACCAGGCTCTTTGCCATAGAATAACTAATTCAACCTAATGTTGAACAGAAATCAAAGAATAACTAGTTCAGCAGTAAGAATAACTAGTTCTAATCATTAGAATAACTACTTCTAAGCGTTAGAATAACTACGACATTTCAATCTACTCACAATTCAATCTATGGCTTCTCCATGTTATCTAATGTTTCCGTGCCGCCACTGGTCTCAATGTTCCAACACGGTGATCAGCACGTATTCTCGAAACAGCCTTGAGGATGTTCTCCTTATCATCACAAAAATCTTTGACTCTAGTCTTCAAAGCTGTTATTTCCTCATTCGCATCAGAAAAGATCAAGATTCCAGCCATTTCAATCGACAAGGAAATCCTGTTTGCTCTTTTGTCGATATATAATGGAGAATTAACTCCATCGTAGTACAATGTGTGCAACATAAGGAAAAATCCAGATTCATTTTTGTTGATTTGCGTAACATTACTCCATTTGAAATTTTTGACGACGATTTCAAACTTGACTATATCATCAGCCCCACGTATCTTGTTGTGTTCGAAGTAGTCGGACAAGCTACCCACCTTTGAAAAAAAAGGAAAGAAAAAAAAAGTATAATCATTCAATACAAAAAAAAAGTATAATCATTCACGAAAAAGAATACTAACCACAAGCTTTGCTAACTCGAAGAAACTCGATTTATGCCAATTTTCATGTATCAGGTTGTCCAAAACTTCAACCTGTCTTGTTTTAAAATTGACACACACACAAAAAAAGTGCTCTTCAAGATATAGTGGGATGAAAACCAATTCCGCACCCAACATGCACCCTCTAGGATTGTTTGTGATGAATTCATCCCACAAACGCATTAATTTGTCAATGCGTGGCTCCGTTTGTGAGTCTTCATTTTCATCCTCAAGCATACTCAAGAGTAGATCCTTTTTCATAAGAGTATCAAAAGTATTCATGAGATTCATAAGAGGGTCATGGATGGAATAACTCTATATATGCATAGGAATAACTGCTTAAAAAATTGGAATAGAACACGGTTTATTTGTTAGTTCGCTTCTAAATCTACTGGCAGCCAACATCGAAATGACGGAATAACATGGAATAACATACGTACCATGTGCCTAATCCCAAAAAAAATCATGGTTGGAGATGTTTTTTTGTATGTTTTCCATGTAGTTTAGAGCAATTGACCAACACTCGATGATGGACCAATCGGTCTTCACATCGTGGCAGATTGACCAAAGGTCTTCTCTTGTAGCGCTCACATTTCCGGACCGGAAAACAACCTCACTAAGCATACAAAAAAAAGACATCATTAGACAACATGCACAAAATCCATTATTAGAATAGCTTATGTATTGCCTTGGAATAACTACTGTAATGCCTTGGAATAACTACTGGAATGCCTTGGAATAACTACTGATAGGGGTCGGTTGCCCGCCATTGGCCGCCTGCCAGTCAGGCCCCGAGGCGACCAGTCCCAGAAGGAGGAAAGGTCTGTCCAGCAGCTTTTCTATCAGTCACTGGAATCTCCAAGTATGGCCCCAATCCCTTGGGCCATCCGCCAAACGGAGTAAACCAGGCCTGCCGCCTGCTTCCAGGGCGTTCCCGCCTGAATGGAGCCGAAGGGGAACCGAGGACCCATCCGTCATTTTGCCTAAGGTAATTGGGAATGGATGGATGAGAAGCCGCCACTTGTCACTTTCCCATCCAACCATTCCCCTTTCTCTTCTCTCTCTTGTGGGAAGGTATAAATACCTCCCCATTTCCCACATGAGGGGGGTTGGATTTTCTCTCTCTAGACTCTTACTCTTAAAACGCCACCTAGTTCCTCACGAGCTAGGTTCGTAAAGGCATTCCACGGACTGACTTAGGCATCGGAGAGGGTTTTCTCGGACAACCTCCGAGGCCCTGTGCGTTCATTGTGCAGGGAGCAGGCCGTTTTCCGCCGGGAAAGTCCGATTCAAGGAGTGAGAGGAAGGGGAGATCAAGGGAATCAAGCGACTAATTATCCATAATTAATTCAATTATACTACCCGGATTCTAGGCCGGGTGAATTGTTTCCGTAACCGGAACAATTTGGCGCCGTCTGTGGGGAACTTACGGTTGTGCTCACGAGTTACCCACTAAAATCAACCACTCATAACCACAAAATTAAACACAATCATGCCAGAAATCGTCGATGACAGTGCAGGAGCGGGTCCGACGGTCCCTCCGGTGACCCCCCTGTACGGAATGCCGCTGTTGGAGAGGGTCCCTCCTGCCACAATCCTTGGGGTAGAGGGAACCAATCCCCTCGGTGGATCTAACACTGCTGTGACACCCGAGCTGGGGGCACGCCCTGGACGTGCTCTCAATCTGACCCCAGCTCAGATGGCACAGGCAGCCGCGTTCTTCTCTGCGATGCTGGATCAGGAATTCACACCTGAGGACTTGGTGGGCAGGGTCGCATCGGCTCCTAGGCAACCGTCCCCAGTCAGCAGGGACGAGGCCGGGGGCACGAGGCGGACCGCCGCCAGAAATGCTCAGAGAAAAGCGAGAAGAACAGCCCAAGTGTATACGCATGTGCAGAGGCGCATTACCACTGACAAACCAGAACCACCTGTCCAGCAGGCGTTCTCTATTCACACGACAGAATCGGCGTCTGGAGGGCAGGGAGGCTTATCTCAAGGATTACAGGAGCGCATGAGGCCCAGGGAGCCTGTGTCAAAACGCTTAGGAGAGAGGCCAGGCGGAGTTTTCTCCAGACTAACACCTGCGGCCAAGGAACAGTCAGCCCCCGGCTTATCCCAAAGCCTGCAATCCAGACTCAACCGTGGACAACCGCTCGAGTCCAGGTACCATCAGGGTGAAAACCTCTGCCACTCCCAGAGAAAGAGGCCCAGGCAGGCCTCCTCGGGAACAGAGGATGAGGCAGCTAGCAGACCGCCACCGAGGCACCGCTCCCCCAGTACGAGGAAACCGACCCATAAACAATGGGAATCTCATGGTAACCAGTCTGGGGAAAGCAGGTCACGACTGGTAGGCAGGCCTACGAAAACCCCGTTGCACCCTGAGGTACAAGAGTACTCCATTCCAAAAATCAAAATGCCCACCATCAAATTTGACGGGACGACGGACCCTGAAGACCACCTGGCAGCCTTTGAGAGCCACATGGGTATGTATGATGTAGATGATGCCATCTGGTGCAAAGTTTTCCCTACCACCCTGGTGGGACTTGCGCAGGGGTGGTTCAGAGATCTCCGCCAAGGGTCAATCAGATTCTTCATAGAGTTGGCTGAAATTTTCCTTGAACAGTATGCCGGAAATAAGAGAAGACGCCTTACCCGTTTCGATCTCATGACCCTGAAACAGGAGAAGGGTGAGAGTGTGAGAGAATACATGAGAAGATTCGATCTATCCTACCAGCAGGTTAGGGAGATCGACGATTCCACCGCCGCCTACGCCCTGACAATCTCCCTACTTCCAGGGGAAATGAAAAACTAGATGATCAGGGCCCAGCCAGAAACCTTGGCCATGGCCAGAAAGATTGCTGAGGGGTTCATTCTGCAGGAGGAGTTCCACGGCCTGACGGACACCCCTGCAGGCCAAACAAAGCCTCAAGGGGGACCGCAGGGTGGAAGGGGCAGAGGTGAACCAGGTAAGCAAAAAGAAGAGGGAGACACTCCCAAGAAAGAACGCCCAGTCTACCAACCCAGATTCGATAGTTACACCGCTCTGAACAAATCCAGGGCGGAAATCTTCGAACTGGAAAAAGAAACTGCCAAATGGAACCGTCCAAGCAAACCTCGCAGCCCAAAAGGCGACCCAAAGAAATTCTGCACTTTCCACGACTGTATAGGCCATACCACCGAAGAGTGCCGTCACCTGAAGGACGAAATTGAGAAATTAATCAGGAACGGATGGTTGGCCAACTACGCAGCTAAAAACAAGTCTCAGAAGGAAGTGTCTGAGAAACCCGAGGGGTCAGTGCAGAACCGGATGGTAATCCATGTGATTTCAGGGGGCACTGAGGGCCAGCTCAGTCGAAGAAGTCAGAAAAGGCAAATGCGCGAGCTGAGGAACCAGATTTGCTACGCTGAGAAAGAAGGGAGCCCAAGGGGAGTGACATTAAGTATCACCCCTGATGATGCAGGACGGGTGATATATCCGCACAGTGATCCTCTGGTGCTGTCCCTAGAGATCAGCAACCATATTGTGCGAAGATGTATGGTAGACACAGGCGCATATACAAATCTTTTGTACAAGGATGCTTTCGAAAAAATGGGCCTGGAAAAAAGGCATCTACGGCCTGCTCCCGGATCGCTGTATGGATTCAGTGGGGCAGGCGTGCTGCCCATGGGCGTCATCGACTTGCCCGTAACCTTCGGGGAAGGTTCCGCAGCCAGGAATGTCAGGGCAACCTTTGTTGTTGTGGACGCAAGGTCTGCCTATAATGCCCTGATTGGCAGGGCCACGCTGGATGAAATCGAGGCCGCAATCTCCATCAGAGCTCTCACCATTGCGTATGTCACAGACTTCGGGCTGGAAGGAAAGATACGTGGGGACCAGGAGTCAGCCAGACAATGCTACTCCGTGGCCCTACAAGAGCACGAGAGGGACAGAAAAGAAAAAAGAAAAGCTGACAGTTCCCCCTGCAGGGAAGGCGAAGTCCCAGTTGAGCACCCGACGCCCGACCGCCTGGAACCAGGGGGCGAAAGCATGCTGGTGGACTTAGAACCAGGAAGACAGGTCCTGGTAGGAACAGGCTTGGAGGAATCCTACCAGGCCGAACTGGTCAAACTTCTGAGAGAGAACAAAGACGTATTTGCCAATTCTGCAGACGAGATGCCCGGCGTCGATCCCTCATGCATCGTTCACAAGCTGAACGTAAGCATGGATGCTCGCCCTGTAAAACAGAAGAAACGAAACATGTCTGCAGAAAAAGACGCAGCAATCAAGGAAGAAATTGACAAACTCTTGAAAGCAGACTTCATTGAAGTCTGCGACTACCCAGAATGGCTGGCAAATGTTGTCATGGTCAAAAAGTCGTCTGGAGCATGGAGAATGTGCGTCGACTTTACGAACCTGAACAAAGCCTGCCCGAAAGACTGCTATCCGCTCCCTCGGATCGATCAATTGGTAGACGCCACCAGTGGCTACACCATGCTAAGCTTCTTAGACGCCTTTTCAGGCTACCACCAAGTGTACTTGTGGCAGCCGGACAGGGTGAAGTGTGCGTTCATCACTAGTTCGGGCACTTACATGTATAAGATGATGCCCTTCGGGCTCAAAAATGCAGGGGCTACGTACCAGCGTTTGGTTGATAAAGTGTTTGAGAAACAAAAAGGTAGAAACATCGAGGCTTATGTTGACGATGCCATCGTAAAAAGCAGGGAAGACAAGGAACACCTGACAGACTTGCAGGAAACCTTCAGTTCTCTGCGCGCTTACAAAATGAAACTAAATCCGAAAAAGTGCACGTTTGGAGTCCGCTCCGGAAAATTCCTAGGATTCTTGGTCAGTTCTCGGGGTATAGATGCCAACCCTGAAAAAATTCAGGCAGTTCTAGACCTCCCTGAGCCCAAGACCATCAGGGACATCCAGCGCCTGACGGGTCGAATGGCCGCCTTGGCCCGATTCGTTGCCCGATCAGCAGACAGAGCCACTCCTTTTTTCAAAATACTGAAAGGAAACAAACAGTTCAAATGGGAAGACGAGCAGAAAGAGGCCTTCGAACAACTAAAGGACCATCTTAAGAGGCTCCCTACCCTGGCAAGACCAGTAGCAGGAGAAAAACTTTTCCTCTACATTGCAGTAACCAATGTAACTGTCAGCGCAGTCATCCTACGAGAAGAGGCAGGCACCCAGCAACCTATATACTTTGTGAGTCATGCGCTGGGGGCAGCTGAGAAGAATTATCCGATGGTTGAAAAAGCCGCCTACGCGGTCATAATTGCAGCCAGGAAGCTCAGACCTTATTTTGACGCGCATCCGGTCATAGTCCTCACCGACCAACCCCTGGAAAAGGTGTTGGAAAAATTCGAAAAATCGGGGAGATTGTTGAAATGGGCAATTGAGCTGAGTGGGCTAGGTATATCTTACCAGCCGAGAACAGCCATCAAAGCCCAAGCTCTGGCAGACTTTTTGGCTGAGTGCTCCCATTCAGGGGAAGAGGAAGCCCCTGCCCAGGAATGGGTCGTATACACTGACGGGTCCTCAACGGCCAACGGCGCAGGCGCAGGCGTCGTATTAACCAGCCCAGAAGGGACCGACTTTGAGCATGCTCTCAGATTCGTTTTCCCAGCATCAAACAATGAAGCAGAGTACGAAGCAGTACTCGCAGGCGTCAGGTTAGCTAAAGCCGCAGGGGCAGAACGAATTGTCTTGGCGACAGATTCCCAACTCATCGCCAACCAGATTAATGGAGAATACGAAGTTAGAGACCAAGCAATGGCCGCATACCTGGAGATGGTAAAGGGAGAGCTGTCCAGCCTGAAATCATATGAGATCAAACAAATTCCCCGATCCCAGAACAACAGAGCAGATGCCCTGTCAAAACTGGCAAGCTCCAGCCTGCAGGACATCCGGAGGTCAGTATGGGTTGACGTTTTACACGAAAGGTCTACTAATCCCGGTCAAACGATTAATGCCGTGGAAGAAGAGCTCGAAAGCTGGATGACCCCTTTCGTCCAGTACAAGAGGCACGGTATCTTACCATCAGACTCATTACAAAAGAGGAAGGTACAGGCTAAAGCAGCCTGGTTCATATTCATTAATGGAGAACTCTACAAAAAATCTTTTACTTATCCCCTGCTTAAATGCCTACGGGCGGATCAGGCCGCTGAGGTACTGGATGATATCCACTCAGGGATTTGTGGACATCACATTGGCGGAAGGTCGCTGGCCCACAAGGCCCTCAGGGCAGGCTACTACTGGCCTACCATGCTGGCAGATGCCAAGAGCCTGACCCAGAAATGCAGAAAATGTCAACTCTTTGCCCCGTCGATCCATGCCCCGGCCCAGGAGCTCAGGCCAATCCTATCTCCCATCCCCTTTGCTCAATGGGGGATGGACATCCTAGGGCCCTTCACAGTGGCCACAGGGGGCAGAAAATTCTTAATTGTCGCCATAGACTACTTCACCAAATGGGTGGAGGCTGAAGCAGTGCCCAACATCACTGAGCCGGCGGTCCGGAAGGTGATCTGGCGAAATGTCATCACCCGGTTCGGTGTACCAAAGATGCTGGTATTTGACCACGGCAGGCAGTTCGATAATGACCCACTAAGGATCTGGCTAGAAAGCCACAACATCTCAGTCGCCTACTCAGCTGTCTGCCATCCTCAAACCAATGGACAGGCGGAAGCAGCCAACAAACAAATTCTGAATGGCCTGAAGAAAATGGTGGATGACTGCAAAGGTAGGTGGGCTGATGAACTCCCCAGTATACTCTGGTCCATCCGAACTACCAGAAAGGAGTCTACAGGCCAGACCCCATTTGGCCTGGTATATGGAGCAGAGGCTTTATTGCCAATTGAGACAAGGATTCCCTCTCTACGTTCCCTGCAGTACAACCAGGCTGAGAATGAAGCCGCAATGGTTGAGGCCCTGGACCTGGTAAATGAGCTAAGAGAGGAAGCCAGTACCAATATCGCTGCCTACCAGCAGCGAATGAGGAAAGCTTTCAATAGCAAAGTCCGACAGAGGAGCTTCCAGGTGGGCGAGTTGGTTCTGAGAAAAACACAGGCGATTGGAAAGTCAAGAGAGCATGGGAAGCTAAGTGCCAATTGGGAGGGCCCATACCAAATAACTCAGGTTTTGGGTCCAGGCACGTACAGGATAGCCAATCTGGAGGGACAAGAGCTGAGCGCTCACTGGAATGCAGACACACTAAAGAAATACTACGTCTAAACAGGAATATAGGCAGTTTTTACTAAAAAGGCGGAGGACGATCAGAAATGTCGACGGCTCCGACCACCCCTATGTCAAAAAAGAAAATTTTAAGAGAAATGAGAAGATACAGATTTATACTCGTTGCCTGTTCACACTCGCGTCTTTCACACACAAACGAGCAGGGGGCAATAGGGGGAGGCCCCCCTGTTGCCAAAATTGGGAAAAGTGAACCCCCCAACGCAAACCAAAAAGCCACCCTGCTTACCTCTGGGCAGGCAGGGGGCAGGCTAACAAGGACTGGGGGCAGGCCCCCCAACCTTGTATAAAAAACGCAAAAGCTACCCTGCTTACCTCTGGGCAGGCAGGGGGCAGGCCCCCTGGACTTTGAACGAAAAGCCAGGAGCAGGCCGTACCAACAAGGACTGGGGGCAGGCCCCCCAACCTTGTATAAAAAACGCAAAAGCTACCCTGCTTACCTCTGGGCAGGCAGGGGGCAGGCCCCCTGGACTTTGAACGAAAAGCCAGGAGCAGGCCGCACTAACAAGGACTGGGGGCAGGCCCCCAACCTTGTATAAAAAAACGCAAAAGCTACCCTGCTTACCTCTGGGCAGGCAGGGGGCAGGCCCCCTGGACTTTGAATGAAAAGCCAGGAGCAGGCCGCACTAACAAGGATTGGGGGCAGGCCCCCCAACCTTGTATAAAAAACGCAAAAGCTACCCTGCTTACCTCTGGGCAGGCAGGGGGCAGGCCCCCTGGACTTTGAACAAAAAGCCAGGAGCAGGCCGTACCAACAAGGACTGGGGGCAGGCCCCCCAACCTTGTATAAAAAACGCAAAAGCTACCCTGCTTACCTCTGGGCAGGCAGGGGGCAGGCCCCCTGGACTTTGAACGAAAAGCCAGGAGCAGGCCGCACTAACAAGGACTGGGGGCAGGCCCCCCAACCTTGTATAAAAAAACGCAAAAGCTACCCTGCTTACCTCTGGGCAGGCAGGGGGCAGGCCCCCTGGACTTTGAATGAAAAGCCAGGAGCAGGCCGCACTAACAAGGATTGGGGGCAGGCCCCCCAACCTTGTATAAAAAACGCAAAAGCTACCCTGCTTACCTCTGGGCAGGCAGGGGGCAGGCTCCCTGGACCTCAAACAAATGCCAGGGGCAGGCCAGGCAAACAAGAACCCGCCTACCTACAGGCAGGCGGGCTGCGAATCAAACCCATGAATCAAAATATACAAAAGCAAACAGAATTCACATATGAAGGGAAAAGTAGCGTCAAAGAAATACAAGACAAGTTTTCAAGTTTTCAAGGCAAATAGTTACAACCAAGAGTACGGCAGCCGGCCACCAAAGGGCTCGACGCGCAAAGAAGTAAGGAAATTAAGGCGTTGGCACAGGCGCAGCAGGGGACGAGCAAGAGCCCTCTGAGGAAGACTGCCCTCCATGTTAAGCAGGGGGAGCGTCCGGACCGGAAGCGTCTCCCTCAGACAGCCTACGCATTTGAGCTTCATCCTTAGCAGTGTAGAGGGCCCGGAAGGCATCTTCGTCAAAACCCGGGAACATCTCCCTGACAGCTTCCATGACAACCTTCAGGCAGGAGTTAGCACCATTAACAAAGCCCGCCGACACCGCCATTTCCACCTCCTGAAGAATCTCACCCCTCTCTTTCTCCCAACCCTCGGTCTTCGCCGCCAGATCGCCGAGGGCCGTCTGCAGATCAGAGTTTGCCTTGGAAAGGCGCTCCCCGAGGTCAATAACGCTCTTCTTAGCATGGTCCAGTTCAGCCAAAGACTTTCTGGCCTGCTCCAGTTCAGCAAAGGCCTGCTGTGCTCTCTTGGACTCCTCCCCCAGGCGAGACACTTCCCGCGTAGCTTTCTCGCTCTCAAACTTCCAGTGGATAGCCCGACCCCTGGCCTCTTCTAGCTCAATCTCCTTTTTCACCAGCTGATCCTTCAGGCTAGCAATGAGGGCAACATCCCTCTCAACTGCAGAAAGGCGGTCGGGGTTGGCTAGTTCCTCATCACTCAGGCGACCAAGGGCAGCCAGCTTCGCGGAAGCCTGCATAATTCGGGAGGTGCGCTTAATATACTGGGTCACTTGACTGGCAGCAGATTTGACGGTCTTGAGAAGATGGTCAGTTAAAACCGCCCCTGAGTCGGAGAGTAGGGCAGAAACATCTTGGCTGTCACCCGCATTGTAGTGGAACTCAACGTTCTCCTCAGAGAAAAGGGTGGCGGGAATCTCCGGAGCAAGACGCTTGGGTTCAGGCGTGGCAGTCTCCAAATCCACCACCTGGTCAGCGTTAGGGGCCTCCCGACTCCTCTTTCTGGTCAGTGCCCGGGGGGTACTCTCCCCAGTCTCCTCGGAACCTGCGGCCCGCGACTGCGGGGGGATCTGAATCCCTGCTGAAAGGCCCTCTTGCCTGCCAACAGGCGATGGAGTAGCCTCGAAAGCGATCGCCCTCGCAGCTGGCGAAGGAGTAGCCTCAGAAACCGCCGTCTTGGCAGGCGTAACTCGAGGAGGAGGGGGAAGCCTTGGCCTACTGAATGACAGGCCCTTCAAATGCTTCATCAGATTCTTCTCGCCTCTCTTAAAACCAGGGGGAAGAGAAGGGCGACTTTGGATGACAGTAAGGTTCTCGTCCAGGCCCAGGCGTCTCACCTCCCCCTTTTTCCAGATAAAAGTGGCAAGAGCTGCAAAACAAACAAACAGGCCGTCAAGGCATTTCCGAAATACACAAAAGAGTAAGAAGGAATCACCAGCACTCCTGAACTACCTTTATCCAGACCCGGATTCATGCCCAGCCGAGTCAAATAATTGTCAGTCGCTAAAAGCTCCGCATGAGGGAGCCATAAGGTGGGGCCATACACCCCATACTTGTTAGTATGGCCTGCAAAGTAGGCCGTCAACTCCTTCTCCTTCTCACTTAACTTAACCTCCAAGGCCTTCCCACCCACGCCAGGGTGGTACTCCTCAGGGGTCTCCATCCTGGTATGGACATGGTTTCTGAAGTGACGAGGAATCCTCCACCCATGGGTGCTGTGTATGTAAATGAAGTTGTTCTTCCAATCCCTCAAGCTGTCCATACCAGGCCACACCAAACAATGTCCCTTCTGCCTCAAGAGGGACCAATAACAAGGGGAGCCCGTACTCCCAGATGAAACCATCTGCAAGCCCACCATGAACCGCAGGGCGTCGATGGAAGGCTCCATGCGGTGGAAAAGGCAGGTCCATACATATGAAATCAGCGCCCTGACAGCTGTGGCTGTCAGCTGCGCGACGGCGACGTTCATGCGCCTGAAAATCTCCTCTAAAGCAGGATGTAGGGGGAAACGAAGGCCAAACTCTAAGCATTTGTGGTAAACCGCTATGCACCCATCCGGGGGGTTGCATACAGTATCTTTTTCGCCGGGGACAACAACTGTGTACCCTTCCCCGAAGTTATAGAGCCGCTCAATCACAACGGCAGCGTTCTTAGCAAGGATCGCCTCCCGATTTTTCCGGTCGGGAAAAGTACTCAGAGGGATACGGTATTTAACCTTGTCTAGATAATAAACCCTACCCCTTTCCCGACGAACGAGGGGGCCGGAAGTTCTGGAAGGGTCAACTTCCAACGCCCCGTCGTCTGAATCAACAGCATCATACGAGGGGGGGTCAGGAGAATTGCCGCCCCCACTTCCCGACGAATGCTCGTCCTCAAGGCCAACCTCCCTAGAGGAGGAGGCAAAATCCATCCCTTCTCCCCTCTTTGTTGGGTCGATAAAGGGTAAAATCAACCCACGAGTTCTAGACATCGTACTCTAAAAAAGGAAGCGGAAAAAGGAAATCGAAGAAAGAAATAAGAGTGGAGGATGAAAATCTGACCTAAAGATCGTCTGACAGCACGTCACAAGCCCGAAGGAGGAGTCTCAGGGAAATGAGGGTGCAAGGAAGAAGCGATCCGTCAATACCCCAGGGTTTTTGACAAAGCGAAGAGAGTGAAGGAATGTCGAAAGAGAGGAAAGATTGGAAAAGAGGAAAGTGATGGATAATGAATCACTTTTATAGAGGAAGGCATGCCAAGAGTCACTCAGCCCTCTGGAATTCGTCCAAGGGCTGCGGTCCACGTGTCACCTCTGGGGAGGTTTGCCCCAGGCGGCTTCCCAAGAAAAACCTTGGGAAGACCAAAGGGCGTCAGCAGACTGGTCACCCTATGACGTCCCCCCCCCCCCCCAAAAAAAAAAAAAAAAAAATCCGTCGCAATACACAAACGCGTCGCCTGATCTTCATTTCATTAAAGTCTTACAAAGAAAAGTTACATCTTAAAGACAAATATGAAAGGAAAAATGCATGAGGCCAAAGAGTTTCGGCCTAGCAGAAAAACAAATGCCCTGCCACGCAGGCCTAGTCGTCCCCCAAATCTGGGGAATAATCTCCAGGACTGCCTGGACTCCCGAGAGCCGAACCCCAGTCCCAACTTGGGGAACCCTGAAAGGGGTCATTTGAAGCCCCGTCTTCGTCCCTGTCACTCAGGCAGCCAAGGCCTTCGCTGTCACCAGAGTCATGGCTGCTGTCTTCCCAGTCCCTTCCAAAAGGGACAGCTCGGGACTCATCGCAAGTACGACAGCCTGTCTTCTTTACAGGCGAAGAAGGACCCGACTCCAGGGAGGAATCGGTGTCAGAGTTGGGGACGAATTGTTCGGGGTGCAGCCATGGAAAACACTCATGACACCCCCTATCATAACAGCCCCCTCCCTGGGAGCAACGCCTAAACCTAGGCGCAGCAGGAGGGGAGGACCTCCTAGGGCGTTTGCCCATCCTAACAGAGGCCTTCCGACCCCTCCGGCGAAGGCGAAGCCGTGAACAGCGACTCCGGCGAACAGCTAAATAAGCGGTCCGAGCATAACAGAGCCTCCAAAAGCCCCTGAAGATGAAAGTAACGCGCCTAACTCCACGATGAGTAACACTTTTTTTGATCCAAGCCATGATCAGCGGTAAAGGATGAAGATTGGAAATGGGTCATAAAAATAGCGAGTGAGGGTGCAATTTATACAGAAAACAGAAGCAGGGCATTAATGGTGCCCCAACCACCTCTGCAAGGGAGGAAGCCAATCAGCGGAACGGCACACTCCCCAAAAATTCTCTATGCCAAGGAGGGTAATCATAACGAAAGACGTTTGAACTCCCTGCGTGCCCAGAGAAATTAAAGCATGTTCCCTCGGGAACATGCGACGCATTAAATGCAAGTATCCAAAGAGGCAACCTCCCGCTGTCCCTGAGCAAGACATCGCCTGCCGAGCTGGAACCCCGTTCCTCCTCAGCCGGCGAGGGCCAATTGATAGGGGTCGGTTGCCCGCCATTGGCCGCCTGCCAGTCAGGCCCCGAGGCGACCAGCCCCAGAAGGAGGAAAGGTCTGTCCAGTAGCTTTTCTATCAGTCACTGGAATCTCCAAGTATGGCCCCAATCCCTTGGGCCATCCGCCAAACGGAGTAAACCAGGCCTGCCGCCTGCTTCCAGGGCGTTCCCGCCTGAATGGAGCCGAAGGGGAACCGAGGACCCATCCGTCATTTTGCCTAAGGTAATTGGGAATGGATGGATGAGAAGCCGCCACTTGTCACTTTCCCATCCAACCATTCCCCTTTCTCTTCTCTCTCTTGTGGGAAGGTATAAATACCTCCCCATTTCCCACATGAGGGGGGTTGGATTTTCTCTCTCTAGACTCTTACTCTTAAAACGCCACCTAGTTCCTCACGAGCTAGGTTCGTAAAGGCATTCCACGGACTGACTTAGGCATCGGAGAGGGTTTCCTCGGACAACCTCCGAGGCCCTGTGCGTTCATTGTGCAGGGAGTAGGCCGTTTTCCGGGAAAGTCCGATTCAAGGAGTGAGAGGAAGGGGAGATCAAGGGAATCAAGCGACTAATTATCCATCATTAATTCAATTATACTACCCGGATTCTAGGCCGGGTGAATTGTTTCCGTAACCGGAACAACTAATTCAATGAATTGGAGTAACTGAGGTAAAACGTTGGAATAACTACTGTAATGCCTTGGAATAACTACTGCAATGCTTTGGAATAACTACTTCAATGAATTGGAGTAACTGAGGTAAAACGTTGGAATAACTACTTTAATGCCTTGGAATAACTACTTTAATGAATTGGAGTAACTGACAAGTTATAAAAACACAATTATAAAAAATGCATCACAACTTATACCTTTTCTCATATGTGTAATCTTCTAAAAAACAGTAGTCAAGTACTTCTTTTTTTAGTTTTGGCAATGATGAAGTATGCGCTTCAGCTCCTCTGAAAAGTGATGAGACAAATACCATCTTACCATCACTCTCACCCACATCTAACGTACACCCAAAACCGTCTCCAATTTGAATATCAACAGGTTTGCGAGCACTAGATCTTGGAGATGCAGCTGTTGAAGACTTCCCCTTCTGTTCTATTTGTTTGCGCGATTTTGATAAGGTCGTCAACAATCTTTTTTTGTTCTTACCGAAGGGGGTGATTGACTTATGCAGAATATCATCCCTAATCTGGTTATCATCGGCTAAAAACAGGGCTGCAGCAATCTCTGCTCGGTATCTAATTCTTGATTTCATGTCTCCCAAAGATGAATTAAATACACATCCATGATATAAGAGCATATGAATCATCAAGTATACACCACAATCCAAATCTCCCTGAAAAGGTTCTTTCCAAGGTAAAGGGACTACTACCCATTTGAAATCTTTCACTTTTTCTCCAATGGATAAACCCTTGCTGCTTAGAAAAGAACCATATAAGATTGCCTGATAGAAACGTAATTTAGTTAGTATCCATTTAATGTATTACTGAATAATGAAATATATATTAAAAAAATGTTATAGCAAATACTTACAACATATTTAGAAAGCAGTTCAAAGTATGGACCAAGATCAGTGTCCCAGTAAGATGTCAGGTTATCAAGATAATCCATTGTTTTGTTCTTGAAATTGATTACAACACATATAAAGTGCTCTCGAAAATGGATTGGAATGAAAACCTACGGAAGACAACACAATAATCCAGTTATTCACGTTCAGCTATTCCAATATTAGACATCAGTTACTCTATGTTCATGTTCGGTTATTCCAACATATGTGTTCTTTTGGTTGAACATATATAATAACTGAATGCAGAGTAAAAAAAGATGTTTACCAGATCAGAATCAAGCTTTACTGGATGATTAATAATCTCAATGTAGGTAGACCATGCTGTGAAAATTTGGGCCTGATAATTTTCTTGATTGCCGCTAATCTTGCCCTCTAAAGCGTACTTTATTAATGTGGGCTACACAAAGAGAATCAAAAGTTATACTCTAAATATGATTCATAACACAAAATAACTTCACCAAAAAGGTTTGTGTGCACTTACAGAATGACCAACCCCTAAAAATAGTCTTGATGAAGAGCTTCCATTTGCCTTGATCATCATACGATTGAGAAGGAGGGACCAACAATCCACCACATTTGTAAATATCATTTTGTCAACTTGCAATGACTGAAAGTCATCTCTCGCCAGAAGGTTTATATGGGAGAATTCAACCAAAGCCTCCCTGATATTTCAATAAAATAATTTAGTTGTCTACAATAGTAAAATATACAACCAACTGAAAAAAAAGGTAAAAGGAAATTGATACTTACGATTGAGAAAATTTATAGTCATCGAGGAAAATGTAATCAACAACATTTTTCCTCAAACTGTGAAGGCCTTTCAATAACTCGTAATTCTCAATCATGTATTTAGACACAACTGTTGCGTCTTTTTCAACTGGCCAACAGTCTATACTGCAACCAAGATCTTGAGGAACAACACCCACACAATCATGTAAATAATACACAGGATCACTGTTGGAGTCAACATTCCTGCCAAGCTCCTCATCAACATTCCTGCCAAGCTCTTCATCAACATTCCTCAAATCCCCATAATCATTTCCAGGCTCCTCATCGACATTCCCTGAATCCCCATAATCATTTTCAGGCTCCTCATCAACTTTGCTTTTCTCTCTTGTCATCTCTTTGACATAATCTTCGTAGGTTGGAAGATTGTCTTTCACTTGATGCATTTTTAAAGCATGCTCAGTGATGAAATCGATGTAGTCAAAGAATTTACTCTCCTTCCAAAATTCTGGAGTTGATGAAAGGCTCACTTCTGTCGGTAAACCCTTTGACGAGCTTGGAAAACCCTCTGATCTCATCAGCTCACTCCGACGAGCATGTCTCTTATAAAAGAGATCAACATCTTGTTGCATGATCAGCCAATGTGCATGCAAGTTCTGAAAAATAAAAGAAAAAATATCAGTAGCATACACAAATCCATTATTAGAATAGCTTATGTAATGCCTTGGAATAACTACTTTAATGAATTGGAGTAACTAATGTAATGCCTTGGAATAACTACTGCAATGCCTTGGAATAACTACTGTAATGAATTGGAGTAACTGAGGTAAAACGTTGGAATAACTACTTTAATGCCTTGGAATAACTACTGCAATGTCTTGGAATAACTACTGCAATGCCTTGGAATAACTACTGCAATGCCTTGGAATAACTACTTCAATGAATTGGAGTAACTGAGGTAAAACGTTGGAATAACTACTTTAATGCCTTGGAATAACTACTTTAATGTCTTGGAATAACTACTGCAATGCCTTGGAATAACTACTGTAATGAATTGGAGTAACTGAGGTAAAACGTTGGAATAACTACTTTAATGCCTTGGAATAACTACTGCAATGTCTTGGAATAACTACTGCAATGCCTTGGAATAACTACTGTAATGAATTGGAGTAACTGAGGTAAAACGTTGGAATAACTACTTTAATGCATTGGAATAACTACTGTAATGCCTTGGAATAACTAATGAATTGGAGTAACTAATGTTTGAATAACTACTGTAATGCCTTAGACACTTACATCTTTTGCCCTAGCACGAATTTGTTCATCGGTTTCAAATCCAGCTGGCAACTCCAAATATGTCTTTCCCGGTTGAGGTTCACTCACAACCTCTGTTAATATTTCATTGTTGTTGTTTGTTGTGGCCCCCGGAGTCACCGGAGGATCTGTTAACCACACAAACAAAAAACACATGTTAAATATTGTAGACAAATTAGAAAAAAAAATGGAAGAACATTAATAGAATAATTATACCATTCTTACTGGTTGACTGCTTGCAAATAGGGTAAACACCCTCGATTAAGTTACCGGTTCCTAGCCGACCGGTGCTAAGTTCCGCCCTTGCCCTCTTCTCTAAACTCTTGTCTGACCAATGCTTGATCAGTGGTATATCCCTTGGGGCAGCCTCTCCACGGAACTCTACTCGATGAAAATATGAAAGTAACAAGACAAGTATACAGCCCCGTAAATTCTTGCCCTTTCCGGACCTAACTGAACTCACTCCCTCGACTAGCTGCTGAAAAATATATGAGCACCAATCGTACTCACATATCCTTCCTACATCTTCGACCATTTTTAGAAGGGAGAAATCAACGGTGTGGTTTGACGTTGGTGCAAGAAAGGATGACATAGCATACAAGACAAACATACGCTTGAATTGATCTCGATCTCCACCTTTATCTTTGGGATCAAGCATAGATTCAGTCAGTTGGTTCAGCTTGATACAATCCTTGTTGTTGTTTATGCCAAAATCTTCCCTCCATTTGCGCTTCAACGTGTCTTGAGTTGATAAGATGCCAGGCCCAGTTGGCACTAATTCGACTTCATGGCCACCCCTTGGCAACCCAAAGACGTCATAGACATCATCTTTTGTAAGGAAAAATCTGATACCTGAAGCCTCAAACATGTGGCCAGCAGCGTTGAACTGTCTCACCAAAGATGGCACTATGTCTAATGGGAGTACGGAAACCTTTAGATCGAGTAACCCCCCAAACCCAATCTCACGAACATCAGCCAACTGACGTTGGTCAAGTTTACTTATCAGCTCCACAAGACCATGAGGGCGACACTTTACAATCATTGACTGCGGCCTGCAAACATCAGACCACGTTAGACAACATAACTATTTTACTGAATTGGAATAGATATACTAAAACGTTGGAGTAACTGAGGTTGGAATAGCTACATTTACACCTTGGAATAACTACAGTAATACCTTGGAGTAACTAACATCGGCTAACACATAATTACAGTAATGCTTTGAAATAAGAAACAATAAAAATAAAAAACTTACAATTGTGGTGGTTTTGCTAATGCCCCACCATCTGTTTTGACTGTGACGGATGATTTCGACCGTTTCTTGGAAGGCTTTCCGGTGGCCTCATCTTTTGTTCCTATGGGACGCTTCTTTTTGTTTTTAGAAATGAAGTCAGCAAGGACATCTTTATCCATGAGAATATGTTCCTTACTCTTTTGTGATGCCATAGAAAGTGGTCCAATCTTAACCAAAAACCAGGAAGGTAAAACTCAATCATCTCAAATTAACATACATAAAGTGATAATACAGTAAAAGTGTGACAAATAAGGAATGCACAAGTAACTTCTGCAATGCTCAACCTGATGTGACATAGATACACATACACCAAACATGGCCAGTAAGTCAGTAAGGCACTAAGACAGTAACCTTAGCATTCAAATGTGTTTAGCATTACAACTTGGGATGAATCTTGAAAAAAACAAATACCAGTATACATTTATCTTTGTTCTATACACTCGATTCAATACATGAACTGCTAATTACAAAAACCGCAAAGCACAAACAATTCTCATGAAAAATGCACCTAACTACTACTACTATCAGTAATTGTGGAAACTACAGCCGCCAATAACTTCATTTGATTTGAACACCCAATGCAAACTCTGAATTCTCTAATAACATAACCCGGTTAGCCACACTATGAATCCTACATCCAACTCCCTTTTTCAAGAAAACTCAGGTGTTGCCTGTACAAAGGACTTACCATCATTGAATCTTTATAACCAACAATCACAGTCAGTAGCAGCATGAATTATTATTACATCTTGTTTATTATGCACGATTAGTTCCTGGAAAGTTGAATATTCATTTAGTTCTCATGATGATACATGTTGGCTTAAGACCGTTGCAGTCAACACTAACAAATCTATTCAGGTTTGATAATGTTCTGTACTTTTATCAATGATTTAATCTAGTGTATATATCAAGTACTATTTAATTGTGATTATGATTGTTGATTAGTTTTGATGTTAATTTTTTTTAGGCTGATGCTTGAGTTCGTGCAAGGAGCGTGTGTTCAGAATATACTGGACTCGTTAGTTTTGGTGTTATAGGTAAGAATCACAAGTTTATATATTTTGAAAAGGTGACTTTAAAGCATTTTAATTGTTGTTGACATTGTTATAACAGTTAATCAGTTCGGTTTTACACGAGATGGTCAGTTTTGCATTCGGAACCATAGCTAAACTAAGTTGACGAGTTGTCTTATATGGCTTGTGGAAAATGTTTGGCTAGACGCTACTGTCGTACCTCTTATTTCTCTTGTCATTTTTTAGTGCATTTGTTCAAGTTTTCAAGCTTGACAAATAGGGGGTGTTTTCAAGTTGGAGTTCTTACCAGAAGAATATCCTATGGCACCGCCAAAGGTACGTCAACTTTGCATGCTTTGAAGCTTAAACATCCGTACTAGGATGTTGGCAGGGACAAAATTGTTATTGTACTTTCTAGGAAAGACATGTAAGTTAACAAGTGAAGTATAAACAATAATGATTAGCTGAGCTGAGTTGTTTTATTCACATTCCCTAAATACACGGAAAGTAAATCCCCTTCCCCCAAGACCTTAAATTGCCAAAACTCGTCTTTTTTTAGTCAATTTTTATACAATTTTTTTGGATAGTTCAAATGAGTGTGAAAAATAATGAGTTCATTTATAATTTATATTTAGAAGCGGTCTAAAATATTATATATTGTTAAATTAATTAGTTGAATAGTTCCATGTGGAGGAAAAGTTTAGTGTATATGCTTTCTAATCTAACTAAAATATTTTTATTGATTTCCAACTTAGCAAACTAATTTATATAACAGAAAATATTTTAGTTTGTCGTCGGTAATCTTGTTTTGGTTGTCCGAAATCGTCGAGGTTGATCTATCTAATTGTATCTAAGGTTTTGTCATTGTCAAGGACGACAAAAAACTAAGTGTGGGGGAATTTGATAACTCGCTAAATATTCATATTTTCACCCCGTTTTTGTATGTCGTTAACCTCGTTTATAATAATATTTGAACTATACGATACAATTTTGTGAGATTCGATATTTAAGGCATGTGTATTATTTATCGTGCTAAATAGACTGATTTCGATGTTAATTCTATTTATTAGGTACTGGATTGATAAGTCAGGATTGAATGACCCGACTAACGCGGTGGATTTGACCCAGAAAGGAAACAGCGTGAAAAAGGGAAGAAGATTGCCCAAATCATGTAGCAAACCTAAACTATAAAGGAAGTGCACAAAGTAATCAAGGGAAGAATACAAATACATCACACAAACAAAAGGAAAGAAAGAAAAGTCAATATATTCCAAGATTTCAGGAAGGGTCTATGACACTAGAAATAAAGCAAAGAAGAAAGGGAATCAGAGAATCTATATTATGGCAATTGACGAAGCACCAAGGATGGAAACACAATATCTTCATGTCGTTTGTCAATCTATCGGTTTCCATATTTCTACCCAGAAATCGTACTCCAAATCTTTCCAAAAAATTCGACCCATGGAAACTATAAATACCCGGTTCCAATCATGAATAACTCAAGCAAGCAAACACAAAAAATACCAAACCCATTAGAAATTGAAGTTAACGGTTTTCTGGAGCTTGAAGCAGTCCGTCGGGTGAAGCGGCTTCAACTCGAGGGAAGACGGAAGTACTACTTGTGGAGGTGTCGAAACCAAATCAAGGAGAAGTCTTTCGGTTCTAGATATTAAGTTCTCTACTCCTTAATACTTGTTAATTTCAGTTATTAATTTTGTCTTGGATCTTATATGAGGTTAATCGTTCAGTTATGAAATCAATTAGTTTTACCAATATTATTTTGTTAGTATTCAATTTTATACTCGTCCTTATTGTTAAATAGCTAGTTGTATTATTTGGCGTGGCGTTAAATCATACAACCGAGTAGCAACTATATTAATCTAGGACTGCGAATTGTCACTAGATTAATCTAGGAGTATAATTTGATCTAGTTAATTTTAATTTACTAGGATTAATGATGTCTTTCTTGTCCTTAATGCGACTAGTTAACTTACGGAGCGTCGAAACTTAGGTAATAATTAATTAGTTAGTATTGCTGGTCGAGCGGCTCGACACCGATTATAAGTAAGGAAGGATAGGGAGATTTAGCGGCTAAATTCTCTACAATTAATCTTGTAATAAAATAATATGGGTACGACGAGTCGATTTAGTAACTGAATGAGTAACTAAGTATAAGAAATATATGAGCCGAATTACTATGCTTGTTTCACTTGTATATATTAAGTTTAGGATATTAGTATAGTTTATTTTGGAGTAGTTCATTAATTGGATTATTCAAGACAATTAATTAACCCCCCATTCCGTATATATACTTGTTAATATTGTTAATATGTTATTCATAATCGTAAATATGTAGTGGACTAGTTAATGATTAAATCGTCTCTCCGTGGGATCGACCCTTACTTGTACTATACTACGTAATTTTTAGTATCGTTAGTGTGATAAGAGTAAGGTTATAAATTATTAATTTGAGTGCGGTAACGACACGTATCAAATTTTGGCGCCGTTGCCGGGGAGAAGGTACAATAATATTCTATTAAGAAGGTACAATAATTGTTGTTGTACTGTTTAATAACTACAGATGTTACGAACAATAATATTCAACAGTTTAATCAGTTTTTATTGAAAGGTAGTTACAAGGTAAAATGTAGGGAAAGGTAGTAAATGTATATGATCCTAATTCTATATATATATTCTTTTCTTGGAATTTTTCTTCTTTTTCTAATTTCATTTTCATTTCTTTCTTTTCTTTTCATGCTCCCATATTTTTTTAAATTTCGGATAGGGGGAAGATGATGTAAAGTCACACCAATGATATTACACACTAAAACCAAAAGATCTAGAAATCTCAAATATTGACCAAATAGTGAAGTAATTCCAATTAAGTTCATTGCGACTGTCCTGGTAGGGTAGGCTATTCAGGGTTGTAACTAATTGATATAGGCAATAAAAAACGGGCTTACAATAGCTGAAATGGGCTAAACAAGGGAAAATGACCTAAATCTACAGGTAGTAAAAATGTGTCATTTGCTATGTGGAGTTCATAAAAAAAAACAGAAGTGCCTTTCCTCATGTACCTCCCCCTCAAACGAAACACGTATTCAATATCAAGAAACAAACGTCATATTTATGCAAATTGATGTTACACATTCTATAATGAGAAACCACTCAATTCCTAAATACAAATGAGACCAGTTATGGATGTGACTAGCCTAAGAAGCTCTAAATCCTCAGAATTTTGTTGTTTGCCGACAAATGATCTAATTTACTTAAAAGTTCAATATGCATTCATATCAAAATCATCTCATCTCAAGTAGTACATGAATTCAGGCACGGAGTCAACTGTCAATTAGGAGAACTCATGTAAAACACAATGTCATTATCCCCATTTTGCACGTTTCACATCAGACACAGACAGACAAAGCACCCAAAAACAAAATCTTTTTGGATGTTCAAATTTTCAATTTTTTTTTGGATTTTTAAAATTTTTGAAAGCAATAAAAACACACAATGGAAAATAGAAACATACAAAACACACAAATCTCCCCCAAACCTAAATGTCACAGTGTCCCCAATGTGACTGTAAAGCAGATAAAACAGAAAAATCCGCAGCCAATCGTAAGGACAACTGGACCTAAGGGGAAGAAAAAAACCTAAGAACGCAGTAAAAACAAAAATAAAAAGGAAAGAAAGTACCGTATATACAAGGGTAGCTCCCCCAAACTGGCTAATCAACTATCTCATCGTCTCCACCGATCCCAGATGGACCGGCTCCAGGATCGCCATGGCCTGAGCCGCTACTACCACCTTGAGTACCCGGCTGTCTCGGGCCTTGTAGCCACTGCCGAGGCCGCCATAGGTGCGCCCGTAATCCGGACCCATTGTTCAGGGTCTACCCCGAAAATACCGCTAGTGTCACCCGGTTCTCGCTAGTAAGTCGGATGGTAAGGTGCCGAGATGCCAAGAGTGAACATGTACTCGTGGATCTCCCGGTTGACAATGCTCTAATTGACTCCCTCATGGAGTCGACGCTGATGCTCGTATTCTCGGTCATACATGTACGGATATGGGTGCGGAAACTCAGCACCCAGAGTGTGGAGCAGGAAAGTCGGGGTGGGTGTAGGTATGGGTATAGGGGGCTCGGTCTCATTGGGTTCGACCTCTATGCGAACTCTTCGTCGAGGGGTCCGGACGCCCTCTACGGTAAACAAGAGCTCCTTGGGAATGAGGTAGCTCAGTGGCTCGGGTGCGTCCTCACCCTCGATCATGGGCTGCAGGGCAAGGAGTGGTGGTAGGACCGCCCTTTGGGCGACCGAAAGGTTCATCCACACTTTGTCCTGAACGTGCCACTGAAAATTCGAGGGATCGCCTCGAATCCACTTTAAAGTGGAAGTGAGATAGCTACGTCCTAGTAAAGGGACGTGCTCGGTGAGACTCGTGTATTTGACAGTTGTCCCGAAACCTACAATATAGCGCTTGGCTAGCATTGTGACGATGGCCCCACAGGCGAGCGACCCGTTCTCATTGATTTGTCGCTCAATCCCGACACAAATCATCCCCGGGGTACTGAACGTCCTCAAAGGGAGGCGAAAGGGGTTGTGATAATGCCCCAAAATCAACACCTCCAAGGAGTGTAGCTTACTCATATCGGTGCGTGGAAAGACCAACTGACTCAAAATCCGCATACAGAGGCGGATAGTGGGGTGTGGGATTGTATTAACTGCCATCGCAGTGACACTTTCTAATCGACCCGTAAATAACTTAAAGTAAGGAGTGGCTCTCACACCCTCCGGTATCTCATACAACTTGACATACGAGTTTGCGACAAGCTCTAAGCATTGGGCTAAGTCACTAAGGAGGATGAGTTGCTCTCGATTATGCAAACGGAAAGACAACATATGGTTATCTCTATTGAAATCAAATGAGCTAAGAAACTCTAAAGTGAGCAATTGATACGATAACTCACGAAAAGTCCACAGCCCACCAAATCCAGTCATAGATAAGAGCTGCGTGAGCTGCTCGTTTAAAGCCAGCTCGATCGCGAATTGCGACGAGCAACATCTTGTTCCCTCCATTTGCCTCGGTATCAAGGCAACTAAACGAGCCCGCTGGGTTTCGTTTTGGCAGATAATACTCTCATAGCCTAGAACAGGCTGGACAACCGGAATAGTCGGGACAACTGATTTCTCCGTTTTGCGCTAAATGTTTTGATTCCTATTGCGAGTACCTCGAGGTGAGTTTCTTCTACCTGCCACGACTACAACATAATAACAACAAAAAATCACACGATAGTCCCACAAAAAATTGACTAAAAATCGGCCAAAATCAAGCATCTCACACAAAAATCAAATTTTGGGCAAAAAGAAGTGAAATTAACACAAAACCCAGCATGCAATAGGATTAGTATGAAACTAGGGATGAAATTAAGCTATAAAATCAAGACAAGAAGCAAGAAAATTAAAGAACCCAGAAGCTACCTTAAGATGCTCGAAAATCATGAAATATGGGAGAGGGAGGTGATTTTTCTCAAAAACAACACCAAGAAACACAAACTAATACCACTAATTGCAAATTAGAAACAAAAATTATGAATTTTGGTGAAGATTTGATGAATTTGGAGTGATCTGGGTAGAATTGGGGGTGAGGGTTCTTGAGGAATATGAGAGAAGAGGGAGATTTTGAGTGATGCAATTGAAGTAATAGCAATAAGAAATAGAGTTAAACCAATATGATGAAAAAATGACTCGGAACATGGTTCAGGGGCACTCGATCGAATGATCCCCTAAAAAACAGGTAGGGAGTCTCTGTAGAAGACACTCGATCGAGTGTAACTGGGGGTGACTCGATCGAGTAGTCTCTGTAGCTGCTCTTCCTCCTTCTCGTCGCAAAATGCTTAATAAATTCCCTTAAATTAATTCAATCAAACTGTAAAATTCCCTCATCCTTACTCGATAAATATTACTAACTCCCTAGGACTAGAGCTACCAAGCTAACTACAAAAATTGAAATAATAAAAAAAAAGTAGAAAGGGAAATTACAAACTTATACAAGTGGTATCGGGTTGCCTTCCGGTTAGCGTTGATTTATACGGTCCCGCTTGACCGGATTACCTCAATGAAGTTAGGTGAAGTCGAGAGTGTCGTTGAGATCCATGGCCTCTACGACACCAACGTACACACCCTCATGATATAGCTTGAGGCGTTGACCGTTCACCTTGAATATTTTGCCCTTGTCGGTAGTCACTGTAACCGACCCAAATTTGTTCACTTCAATCACAGTGAATGGTCTGGACCATCGGGATTTAAGTTTCTCAGGAAAGAGTCGAAGTCGGCAGTTGAAAAGAAGTACCTTACCACCGACATTAAACTCTCGGGGGATGATGCGCTTGTCACGCCATATTTTTGTCCTCTCCTTATAAAGTCTAGTGTTGTCATAGGCATGGAGACAAAATTCATCGAGCTCATTCAGTAACATGAGACCCTTCTCTTCGGCTAGCTTCGGGTCGAGATTGAGTTCTTTCAAGGTCCACATTGCCTTAAACTCAAGCTCCACCGGTAAATGGCAAGCTTTGCCATAAACGAGCCTATACGGGGATGTCCCGATAAAAGTCTTGAAAGCGGTCCGGTAAGCCCAAAGAGAGTCATTGAGCTTCAAACTCCAATCCTTCCTCGAGGTATTGACAACCTTCTCGAGAATGGACTTGATCTCATGATTCGAGATATTGACTTGCCCACTAGTTTCTGGGTAATAGGCTTGTTCGGTACGGTGGTGGACACCGTACTTCTTCAACAATTTAGTGAGTTGGCGTTCATGGAAATGTGAACCGCCATCGCTAATAATAGCCCGTGGGACCCCAAAGCGAGGAAATATTGTATTCTTAAAGAGTTTGATCACCACGGTAGCGTCATTAGTAGGTGAAGCGACGACTTCTACCCACTTCGAAACATAGTCAACGACGACTAGAATATACTGATTCCCATAGAAAGAGGGGAATGGTCCTTGATAATCAATTCCCCAAACATCGAATAACTATACTTCGAGAATACCTGTCTGGGGCATTTCATGCCGTTGAGAAGTATTTCACGTTCGTTGACAATTGTAAGAACGGAAAAGGTGGTTGCATACTTGAGAATAGTGGGCCAATAATAGCCAGATTGCATCACCTTCGCAAATGTCTTCGAAGGGCCGTGATGTCCACCTAAAGGTGAAGAGTGAAATCTAGTGAGGATGGAATGTACCTCGCTCTCAGGAATGCACCGCCTATATAAGCCATCCGCATCCTCGCCGAAAAGATAAGGATCATCCCAGAAATACCGCTTGGTGACATCATCTAAGAACCGCTTCTTTTGATGATATTGAAGATCGGGAGGTAGATTACCTCCAACCAAGAAGATGGCAAAATCTACGAACCATGGAGTGTCCATGGTAATAGCGAGGAAGTGGTCATCCGGAAACGAGTCGTCAATACGGGTAAGATCTCCACCATCGTATCTTAGCCGAGATAAGTGATCGGCTACAACATTTTCGGCCCCGGACTTATCACGAATTTCCATATCGAACTCCTGCAATAATAAAATCCATCTAATACGCCTCGACTTGGCCTTCTTCTTCGCCAGAAGATACTTCATTGTTGTGTGATATGTGCATACTATCACTTTAGAGCCTACAAGATAGGCTTAGAACTTGTCAAGTGCATAGATAATGGCTAGCAGCTCCTTCTTCGTGGTAGCATAGTTGACCTGCGCCATATCTAGAGTCCGACTAACATAGTAGATCACGTGCAATGCTTTGTCCTTCCTTTGCCCTAGCACAACTCCTACAGTGTAATCGCTAGCACCGCACATCTCGAAAGGCAAATCTCAATCAAGTGATCGAATAATCGGTGCGGAGATATATAAGAGCCTGCTTAATCCTGTCAAAAGCTTGTGCACACTCGTGAGTAAAGATGAATGGGGCATCCTTGAGGAGCAGTTGAGTCAAAGGTTTGGCAATCTTAGAGAAATCTTGGATGAAACGGCGGTAGAAACCCGCATGACCTAGAAAACTCCTCACACCCTTAACATTAACGGGGTATGGTAATTGCTCAATTAAGAAAAATATTTTTGGTTTTTGAGATTTTTCAAATTTTTATGGATTTTGAAAAGATTTTTGAGAAAATAAAAGATAGTAGATCCCTCCCCCACACTAAAACTGTACATTGTCCTCAATGGATAAGTAGGGGAAGATCGAAAAAGACGGAAAAGAAAACAGGAAAAATCTTTTTGGATTTTTATAATTTTTCTAATGTTTTTGGATTTTTCAAAATTTTTGAGAAAAGAAAAAGGAAATAACGAAAAGAAAGCGATAAAAGAGTGGCGGGCCTAGGTGCAATCACATCACCTAGACCCTAGCCAAGTGACTAAGAAAATGAAAATAAAGTAAAAGAAAAGAAATCAAAACGAAATGGTGAAAAATTGGGCATAGGTGTAGTCACGTCACCTAGCCCGGATTAAGAAAAATTTGAGAAAGATGATTAAAATTTGGATTTTCAAAAGGTCAATGGCGTAATCACGTCACCTAAAGACCGAGAGCAATACTAAGGCCGCTTCGGCCGCAACAATCGAATAAAGGGACAGTGGGACAGCTTGCTAATTTTGGTTAGAGATAAAACAATCACAATGATCATGATAATGATGAGGGAACAAGGAACAAAATTAACCCAAAGACATGCAATTATAAATGATTAAAAACTCACCGACACAATCCACACACATACACACACAATACACATCCACTACCTACCTACCGACTCCGGGGAAAGGGTCTAGTTTGAAGGGTCGTCCCCGTTGGATGAACTAGGAGACCCGAGGTAGAATGTGATACCCTTGGAGGATGATGGAGTTGAAAACTCCTCCAGACCATCGCTAAGCGAGAGGGCATGGTCGGGTTCAATCTCACAAAGGTCATAGATCATACGACCTTGGGCAAAGTGTAGTGCGCATATTCCCAAACTCTCCTTCCTCCCGACTCAGTCTTGGTCAGCCGGAATTCACCTGGTCCCAATGGTAGGTCCCAATTGTGGTGAATAAAGATAGTGGTTCAGTGTGTGATGGGAACAATTAAAGCTCTTCATTGGCTAATGTGGACGAGGCGTTGATGGGGTACATGAAAAATCCAAGTCGGGTAATAAGCCTCGTCAAGCCAAATGGAATTGTCAAGTGGGGGAAGGTGGTCGGTCGAATAACCTAATTTGGTTGCAAGTACGGTCATGAGACCTCCACAATCTACAAAGGGGCGTTGGGTGAAAATAATACGGTGGAAGTGTAACGCCACAACAATTGGTAGGTCTAAGGGAGTAGGGTTACCGAGCAAAGAGTCACAAATTAATTGCAAGACACACACATCAAGATTATAGATATTATCGGTCGAGGGTAACAAGCAGTGGAAGAGCATCTCAGAAAAATAGCGAATTGCAGGGTTACAAATTTCAGAAGCAAAAGATGAATTAGGCTCGTAACCCCTTCTACAAAGTGTTATGCGTTTCCAAAGGTCTCTCCTAGACACACTAGCTTGTAAATTGCTCGATGGTTCGCTAATTTCGGTACCCGATGAGGGTAGGCCTAGCATAAGGACGCACTCCGAAATAGTCAAATGATGGGGTTTACCGAATAGTCTAAACTTGACGGCTCTTGGTGTGGTTGGATTGTCAATGGTGAAAGTTCCTTGGAACTCACAAGTCAAGTCTTTATAAGTGTGAGTAGCAAGGCTTAAGAGCTCGCTAGTTCCGGTTCTAAACATTAATTCCTTAATATCATCAGCTATTCCTAAATCGGTCATTGTGTTGGGACAAGGCCACCTAGTACTCTGAAAGGTCATTTCAGAGAAGGTCCAAGACAAAGTAGTATTAAGACAAGGCATATTGAAAGGCTTAGGAGACTTAGAAGTTTTGGAAGATTTAGAAGTATTGGAAGTCGAAGCCATACCTTGCTTGCGAGCAGCTCGTTGAGCTCTTGTCTCCCTAATAATATATTTGCAAGAACAATCCCAAATAAATACTAGCTTCACCTTCTTCAATGACCAAAAATATAATCACCAAGTATGGAGAGAGGATGAAGGTATGAATGTGGTTGGGGTAATGGAGGTGGTGGTTTGATTTTATGAGGATTGATAAGGTGAAGTGATAAGATGGAATGAAAAGTGAAGTAAAGGTAATATAAATAAGGGTGGTTGAGAGGGAAATGAACGTTTTAAAATGGATTGTAGATATTTGGTGTTAAAATTTTGGAGGGAAAGCTATGTGGGGTATTTGGAAAGGAGGGAATTGATAGTGTAGTGAGTAAATGGTGCAAAGGTGATTTGGCCAAAGTAGTCAGTTAAGTTTCACCCGGTCAGGCACCATTGGGTGAAATTTCACCCGACGGTTTTTCGTCGTGAAAATCATTTCTGCAAACTTTTTCCCATCGGGTGAAATTTCACCCGGTGAGAATCTCATCGGGTGAAGTTTCGCTCGACTGTAACTCGTCAGTTCTGGCAGATTCGGCGATTCTGGGATTTTTTCGTAGGGCGAAGTTTCGCCCGGTCGTGACCTCATAGGGCGAAGTTTCGCCCGACGGAAAATTTCAACAAATCCCTTGGTGTGGCAAAAATCTCATCGGGTGAAATTTCACCTGACGGAAAACCGTCGATAATCTCACCGGGCGAAGATTCGCCCGACAACCTTGTAAGCTTCGTTTTTACGCCTTGCCATTTCATGGCTCTTCAATAGTCACCTAGAGTTGCAAATAACGACTCGACTCACATTACATAATCAATTTCTCCCACAAACATGCTTGTGGTCTTCAAATTAAGCCCTATAACTCCTCCAAAAGCTTGATTTTCATCCAAATAAATGCTCCATGATGAAATCCAAGTTCATACATTCTTCTCAAGCTAACAAAGCTAATAAATACAAAGAAATATGATACATATATACACGGTGTTTGTTGAGGATACCACCAAACCTACATCAATTTCGAGAGGGGGTTAAACAACGCTCCCCAATGGGAGCTCACCAAGTTTCACGGTAACAAAGGTCTCATGAACGTGACTGATAAGTGTGGTTTGTAGTGCTATTTCCTTGTGTTTGGTCCCGGTTTCTCTTGTGGAATCGCTCTTCGGAGCGGTTTTCGAGGCAACTTACGCTTCTTCTAGCTTGTGTTAGGTTTTTAGGACCATTATTGGAGAAATGGAACGATTCTGACTCGTTTCAGACACATTTGGAGCCAACGAGGAGAAGCGACGATGATTCGGTGGCTTAGACTCGGTCCCGAGTCACTTGGAGCCCATTCTCGAGCACCGAGAGTCGATAAGAAGCCTAGGAGGAGCAAGTAGGGGCCTACATGGCCGTGTCAGAAGGCTACATAGCCGTGTAGTGAGTTGGGAAGCAAAGAAGAGAGGAAGGGAGCTACAACAGGGCGTCATGGCCGTGACCCATGACCATCATGGCCATGACGGGGGTGCCTCATGGCCGTGAGCCCCCTCATCATGACCGTGAGCCCCCTGTTTCTCCTTGCACTTTGTCACTTCATTCCCCTTATTCTTGTAACCCTATATATACCCCTCCTCTTGTATTGTTAGAACATCTTATGAAACCCTAGACTACTTTTAGGTTAGATTAGCTTAGATTAGTGTAGATTAGTCCTTAATTAGCATTAATCTAGTAAGTTACGCTTGTATTAAGGGATCTCTTGAAGAATTCATTCAAGCTTGACAACCTTGGTGGAATTGTTTGGGTTTTCTTCTATGCAAGTGTTCCTCTTTTCATTTTCTTAGTTTGGTATAATCTTTCTTCTCTCTTTTCTCTTAATCCTTCTTTGTTAGTAAAGTTTGAATCTTTGTTTATGTTTGTTGTTCATCCTTGTTTTCCATTATGAATGTTTTGGTCCTTGTGATTGTTTCTCTTGTTAGTGCTTGTTTTAGTATAGATATGTTTGAGTAGTTGTTCCCTAGGATTAGTAGGGGGATTGGGAGTGATTAGGGATGATTAGGGTGAGATGGGTGGTACTAGTTCTTGTTTTTGTTGATTCCTTCTTACCTTGCACTCCACATGTTTGATGTAATGCTTGTGAGACTTGAGATGATCAATCCTTGTTTTTCTTGCCTCTTCTCTTGTATGTGGTTGTTTGGTTGGTTGGTTTGGTTCCCTCATTAGTAGCGAGAGCGTGGTAGGATGACCCTTAGGTCGTTCAAGTAGCGAGAGCCCGATCGGAACCTAGGCTACGAAAGCATGCTAGTGACCCCCCGTTTCCTTCTTCTGATCTCCTTGACATCCATGAACCCGACCTAGTCCTAGTTTCCTTCTTATTTATTTATTTATTTGCTTCCATTAGTCATTAGTTGCTTGTTTTGCCTTGTTAGTTCATGTTATAGACTTTAGCTTAGTCATTAGTTAACCTTAGCCATCCCCTAGTTTAGTTTGTCTCGAACCTAGTCTTAGACCGTAGCACACCTTAGTCCGACACCCCGTCCCTGTGGATCGACCCGACTTGCCCTAGCTACCAAGCTTAGGTTAGTTGGTTATTATTTGATCGGTGGGATCCACGGCAAATCCCTTCCGTCAGTGACCGGGGTGATAAATCTTCAAGCGTTGCCCATTAACCATAAATTTCCCGGTTTCTGGGCTAGAAATCTCTATCAATCCATATGGTTGCACCTTGGTCACTTCGAATGGACCCGACCATTTTGATTTCAACTTACCGGGGAAAAGCTTAAAACGAGAGTTGAAGAGTAATACCTTATCACCAACGGAGAAGTCCTTACGTAGTATTCAAGAATCGTGCCATTGGCAAGTTCGTTCTTTGTAGATCTTCGAATTTTCATAGGCTTCGAGTATTAGTTCTTCCAATTCTTGTAGTTGGAGAAGGCGATTATTTCTTACAACACTCTCATCAAAGTTTAGCTCTTTGATTGCCCATTTGGCTTTGTGTTCTAATTCCACCGGTAAATGACAAGCTTTACTATACACAAGATGATAAGGAGTGGTTCCAATTGGCACTTTGTAAGTCGTTCTTAATGCCCAAAGTGCGTCATTCAACTGTAATGACCAAGCCTTTCGGTGTGTATTCACAACTTTTTCTAAAATTCCTTTGATTTGACGGTTTGAGATCTCGGCTTGCCCATTTGATTGAGGGTGGTAGACTAGGGACATCTTGTGAGTGATACCATATTTCCTAAGAAGGTGTTCAAAGGTATATTTCCTAAAATGAGAGCCTCCATCACTAATTACGGCTCTAGGCATACCGAATCTCGGGAAAATTACATTCTTGAAAAGCTTGATTACAACCTTGGAGTCATTGGTGAGAGAAGCTACGGCCTTGATCCGTTTTGAGACATAATCAACCGCTACTAGGATGTATTTGTTGCCAAAAGAGGATGTGAACGGACCAATGAAATCAATACCCCAAACATCAAACAATTCAATTTCTAGAATGGGTTGAAGGGGCATCTCATTTCATCTTGTTATATTGCCACTCCTTTGGCAAGCATCAAATGTGAGAATGAAAGCTCTAATGTCCTTGAACATGGAAGGCCACCAAAACCCGCTTTGGTGAACCTTGGCAATTGTCTTTTAGTTGGCCAAGTGTCCACCATAAGATGTCGAGTGGAGGTGCTTCACAATATTATATCCTTCTTCGGCTGTAACACATCGTTGGTAAATTCCATCTATGCAACGACGGAACAAATAGGGCTCATCCCAATAATAGCGTCGGGCTTCATAACGTAGTTTCTTCCTCTCTTGCTTGGAATAATCGTCCGGAATATAATGAGATACTAAGAAATTGACGATATCGGTATACCAAGGTGTAATAGTTTCAATGGCCATCAAGGCCTCATCTCTCACAGCTTCATTGATGGTTATACCATCATCTTCAATGTTGTTTCCACTAACCGCTAGTCTACTAAGATGATTAGCTACCAAGTTCTCCGATCCGGCCTTATCTCTAATCTCAATATCAAATTCTTGTAAAAGGAGGACCCACCGAAAGAGTCGGGACTTAGTCTCCATTTTGGACATGATGTAACGAATCGCCGCATGATCGGTATGAATAATGACCTTGGAACCGGTAACATAAGTTCGGAATTTCTCCATAGCATAGACAACGGCAAGCATCTCTTTTTCGGTTTTTGTATACCTCAATTGGACTTCATCTAGTGTTTTGCTTGCATAATATATCACATGTAGCTTCTTGTCAACCCGTTGTCCTAGAACGGCACCAACGGCAAAATCGGAGGCATCACACATGATCTCAAATGGAAGATTCCAATCGGGAGCTTTGATAATTGGAGTGGTAGTGAGAGCGGTCTTTATCTTGCAAAAGGCCTCAAGACACGAGTCATCAAAAACAAAAGGTGCATCTTTCATAAGCAAAGAAGTTAAAGGCTCGGCAATTTTGGAAAAGTCTTTAATAAATCGTCTATAAAAACCGGCGTGACCTAGAAAACTCCTCACCCCTTTGACATTCGTAGGTGGTGGTAAGTTCTCGATCACGGAAACTTTAGCCTTATCAATTTCAACTCCTCTATTAGAAACAATATGACCTAGGATAACACCTTGTTCAACCATAAAATGACATTTCTCCCAATTTAAAACAAGTCTATACTCTTCACATCGAGCTAACTGATGGGCCGTATTTAGTTATGGTTATAATGACAATTTAAGTGTAATTGGGTTGACTAAATTGGTGTGTTTATGTCCCGTTGGTGAAATATTTATGATGTCATCATTATAAGCCTATTTGAGGATTCTCGGTTCGGGTCGTGAATGAAAAGAGAAAACAAGACAAGGTGGGCCCAAAACGAGGAACCGGAAGAAAAAGCTCGAGAACTGAAGACGGATGCTGAATCGTGTTGGATTCCATCTCAGCTTATTTATTTAGTAGTATTATTATTTTATTTTATTTTATTATGAGAGTTTGGTAAGTAATAGACTCACCTAAATTATTATGAGATAACTATTAGTATACATTATTATTAGTTTACATCAGACTATTATTCCATCTTTTGAAGTTGAACGTTCAACCTAGCCTTCTCAAGAAAATTATGTGTAACTAATATTCTTATCTCGGTTCAAGACATTGAAACGCTTAATTATCGATTGTGAGTTTGAAAGTTCTGATCTTTATTCTTGATTATTGATTAATTACTTAGTTTAAATACATGAATGTTGTTATTGATTTCTAGAGTGATCAACTAGTTTTCTGTTTCATCGTTCTATTGTTAGTCTTGTTAATTGAACATGATTTGTTGATTAATTTGACCTGAGTAACATCTAGGACTTAATTATCGAACGAGATTCGTTGATATTAAGACTTAGGAGCAATTATCATAGATTTATAGCACAACTGGATTGTATGTGTTTATTTATCTCTTTGTCGAATTCTCTATCTATTAATACTGCTGTTGAATTAAATCTAGAACTGGATTGTTTAGGTTGTTTAACAGTTAGATCTAATTAAGAACGGGATACGTTTTAATTAGTTATTCGTAAGGAGAATTAGAATCTACGATTCACGATAAAGTAACCAAGAATAATAATTTGAATCGGATTTCGATGATCAATTGTGATTAAGTTGTGGATTTGTACTTGACCGGAGACCTTTTAATCATCTGATTTAGTTAAAGTTTTAATCTTTATCAGTTTTAGTTGTTAGAAAATCATTCAAAACCCCCCATATTTATTCTGTAATTAATTAGTTTATTATCGTTCTACATTAGTACACAATTATAATTAGTCCAATTCTCTGTGGGTTCGACCCTTATTTCCATTATACTATTGTTTTAGTTAGTTGGTTATAAGTGATTATAAATTATAATTTGAGGCATACGACTTTTAGCCTGTCAAATTTTGCCGCCGTTGCCGGGGAATTGGTGTTAATTGTTTTTGTGTGTTAGTGTAGAGATTTTTAGTTAGTTAGTTAGAGTTTAGTTTAGTTTTTATTTTTTGTTGAGTGTTTTTAGAGAGTCTTAGTTTATCCGATAGATGACGACTAAATATTTTCCTCAATATGAGCATGAACTGTTTTACAAATATTTTGATAGATTGAGTGAGTATGTCTCTAGATGTTGTCATCGATATCAAATTTGGAAACTCTGTCATGTGGTATACAATGGATTAAATGATGAAACTTTGATGCATGTTGATTCTTTAAGTGAAGGGAGATTCGTTGATGGACTTAGTTATGAGGAGAAGTGTGAACTTTTCATATACTTGGCTCACGACACTGAAGAATGGGAGTTGGAAAACTCACGCTCTAGGACACCTTCAACGAGTCTTAATAAAAATTTGAACACCCAACATGATTCTCGTATATCCACAGAAGACATGATTAGAGACCTTATTACTGCTCAAATAACCCTTCAAGCTAGTATGGCTCAATACTAGCAAGAGAATAATGCTAGTATCCAGAACCTGAGAGTCATGTAGTGCAAATAACAGAATCTAATGATAGACTTGAGGTAAATGATGAGTTTTCTCTAAATTTTAAGGAGTCTGGAGCTAATAAGAACATGGAGTTTGACGATACTCTTCCTCTTAATCCCGATGTGGTATATCCCTCTTATAAAGAGCATGATAGTGATGATGACGATGGTTTTTGGGATGACGAGGAGGATGACTATGATGATTCGATATACTCCCCACCCTTTTCCGTAGTTGCTACACATATTGATTACTCTTGCACTGACGAAACACGCGTTATGGAAGATTCCTTAAGTCACAATGATACGAGTAGTATTTCTATCTTGGATGATTCTCTAGTTATGATTGTTGAGAATGAGCAAGAGGAAATGAGTGTGACCGTTGAGGAGACTGTGGAGGTTGGAGCAGGAGAAGAAGAGGTAGTTGTTGATGAGGCGAAAAATGATTTCCCTACGAGACGTGAATTAGTGAACATGAATTGTGATGAAAAAGTGGGTGAAATAGGGGGCATGAATACTGAAGTTTATATTCACAAAGAAGTACCACCATCGATACCCTTCGAGTATTCATCGGTGTCAATTCCGGAAAAGTTTTATGTTTACCCTCGAGCCTATTTGACTATATCCATAAAAAACCCATCTTATAAAGAGGAATACATTGATATGAACTCATTTTTTGAGCATAGTGGATCGAAAACAATTTTTTGCATGATTATTATGATGTGCTTATTAATAAATGGTGTCAATCGATATATATCTCTTATTGTCACGATTCTAATCTTTGTGCAAGTATTTTTGATCGATTGCTAAGGGCATTGAGTTGTTCCGCGCATTTACTCTGCTTGATTGTTTCATTGTCTCAAAGAGGTTAAGGTAAGTATTTCGTCCTATCTTAAGTTGGGTCACTTTTTCACAAAATAAAAAAGTCGAGCGAACGACATTAAACAAAAACGCTTCCGAGAGGCAACCCGTGTCATGTAAGTTTTTATTTTATTTTTATTTTTCTTAAAAAAAAAAATCAAAAATCAAATTTTATTATGGGTCATTTTTCATAATATTAGATTAATAATCGTTTTTCGTATTTTTTTTTTGTAAAATAAGTCGTTTATATATATATATATATATATTTTATTTTTATTTTTAATTTTAAGTATTTTTCTAATTTTTAGTACTTGTAGGAACGAGAAAGGTGGATTTTTTTTCTTCAGAATTTCGTGCGACTAGCATGAGGGTGGCGCGACTAGCATGACGGAGTACTAAAAAATCGAGGAAAATTTGAAGAAAATCGTCTTTTGGGACGAAATTCCAGCTATCCGCGCGAGTCGCATGGACTCCGGGCGAGTCGCGCGTCCTTCTACGCTGTACAGGTCTGCTTTCTATCCTAAAAAAAAGTTATATCAAAAATACAAAACAATCAGACGCATGACTTCTTCTTCCACCATCCTTTTCCTATTCAATTCTCCATTCACATTCATCCTTAAATCCCTTAATTCACCTCGAACTTTCACCCTCATCAAGTAATTCTTCCATTTTTTTCTTCCCCATTCACGACGCACGAATTATTGCGAGAATCAATCGACTCGAGTCGGGAGTATTTAGTCAGAATTGAGCGTGAGGGGGTTCTGTCTGAGTCCAGCAAGGTGCGACGGTTCGGTCGACAACAAGCCCACCGTGAGTCAGGTTTATCTCATTGGTTGTGGGTATGAAATCTGTCTTTCATCTCTATTTTCATATGATTTCTGTTGATGTTGGTTGTGGTGTTTGTGTGGTCGGTTTCAATTGACCTGAGTTGGTTCGGTTTGAAATTGGTGGAAGTTTGGTTTATTTCTGCTGCTAGTTTAATTTCACCGTGGCCTCGATTTGGAATTATCCTGGCTTGGGCGGAGTTGATAGGGTGTGAGTTGATTTTTTGTCTAGCTTGTTAATGTCGGGTTGGTGTTGTAGGTTTGATTTCTACTCAAAGAGCTGTCTATGAGTACGTTTGGTTGATTTTGGAGTCGGTTTGCAATTAGTCTGACTTGGTCGAGTTTGGTTATGTTTTCATTGTGGGTATTAGAGTTATTTGCTTCGTTATGGTCTCAATAGTAGATGGAGACAATGCATCGCTTGAGCTAGTGAAGATGTATGATGAGGGTGAACGTTTTACGTTAGCTAAGTGTGTTGAGGTTTGTTTGGGAACTTCATGGAATTATAGTGTTTACCACGAGTTGTTCATCGATGTTATATCCCCGTTTATTATTTTTATTTATGTCCTTAATCTCGCATTGAGGACAATGCTCGGAATAAGCGTGGGGAGGGATTTATATATTAGTCTCGTCTTTGTAACAGTCTTTTGTGCTGTAATTTGAAAGAAAAAATATTGAATGAAAAAAAAAGAAAAAATAATCTCGGCTAGGTGAAAACCCGGAAAGGGCGCCTAGGCAAGAATGGGAAAGTGGCCGAGGACGGAGTGAAAACCCGAAAGGGCGCTCCAGGTAAAAAAAAAAATCGAGTTGCGTGCCACGAGAGTAGTGTGAGAAAAGAAATGAATGCTAGAGTGAAAATCCGCAAGGGCGGACGCTCTAGGCAAAATGAGGGAATTAGGAAAAAAATCACTACTACTTTCTCTTATTTTTTTGGTGTTGGTGTCATAAGAAGGGTGACATAGAAGGTCGGTCGGGTAGGATAGTTGGCAAAGGTGAGAAGAATCGCGGTGCGGTGTAGTCGTAGCACTATATTTTATGCGATTGGTGATGTTTATTTGGTGTGTTGAACTATTAGAGGCGTTTAGGATTGATCACATGTGTGGGTTGTGGAGTATTGTGGTATACATCTTTTACCATTGGTGACATTTGTAGCACATGTGATCCGTTTAGGATTGGAGAAATAAGGGGCGTTAGATGTTGGTATTAGCTTCTTGTTATTTGCTAATGTCCTTTGTTTTGATGAAGTGAGCCGATGATAATAGTTTGATGTTGTGTTGTGTTGATACACTTGAGTAATTGGTTTGATATCAAATTTTTGTGTGGAGTTGCTCGTGCATTTTTTTCTCATAGATTGAGGGAGTTTGAAGGAAGGCGAGTGAGGGTCGTGAGTGTAATATTTGTCCCACGCGTTTTGGACTAGTGATGGTTGTTTTTATTGTGTTCTTTGAGTTTTACTCGAGGACGAGTAAAGGTTCAAGCGTGGGGATATTTGATGGGCCGTATTTAGTTATGGTTATAACGACAATTTAAGTGTAATTGGGTTGACTAAATCGGTGTGTTTATGTCCTGTTGGTGAAATATTTATGATGTCATCATTATAAGCCTATTTAAGGATTCTCGGTTCGGATCGTGAATGAAAAGATAAAACAAGACAAGGTGGGCCTAAAACGAGGAACCGGAAGAAAAAGCTCGAGAACTGAAGACGGATGCTGAATCGTGTTGGATTCCATCTCAGCTTATTTATTTAGTAGTATTATTATTTTATTTTATTTTATTATGAGAGTTTGGTAAGTAATAGACTTACCTAAATTATTATGATATCACTATTAGTATAGATTATTATTAGTTTAGATCAGACTATTATTCCATCTTTTGAAGTTGAACGTTCAACCTAGCCTTCTCAAGAAAATTGTGTGTAACTAATATTCTTATCTCGGTTCAAGACATTGAAACGCTTAATTATCGATTGTGAGTTTGAAAGTTCTGATCTTTATTCTTGATTATTGATTAATTGCTCAGTTTAATTACATGAATGTTGTTATTGATTTCTAGAGTGATCAACTAGTTTTATATTTCATCGTTCTATTGTTAGTCTTGTTAATTGAACATGATTTGTTGATTAATTTGACCTGAGTAACATCTAGGACTTAATTATCGAACAAGATTCGTTGATATTAAGACTTAGGAGCAATTATCATAGATTTATAGGACAACTGGATTGTATGTGTTTATTTATCTCTTTGTAGAATTCTCTATCTATTAATACTGCTGTTGAATTAAATCTAGAACTGGATTGTTTAGGTTGTTTAACAGTTAGATCTAATTAAGAACGGGATACGTTTTAATTAGTTATTCGTAAGGAGAATTAGAATCTACGATTCACGATAAAGTAATCAAGAATAATAATTTGAATCGGATTTCGATGATTAATTGTGATTAAGTTGTGGATTTGTACTTGACCGGAGACCTTTTAATCATCTGATTTAGTTAAAGTTTTAATCTTTATCAGTTTTAGTTGTTAGAAAATCATTCAAAACCCCTCATATTTATTCTGTAATTAATTAGTTTATTATCGTTCTACATTAGTACACAATTATAATTAGTCCAATTCTCTGTGGGTTCGACCCTTATTTCCATTATACTATTGTTTTAGTTAGTTGGTTATAAGTGATTATAAATTATAATTTGAGGCATACGACTTTTAGCCTGTCACTAACACTTGATCAAGATTTTCAAGGCAAGAATCAAAAGATGTACCGTGGACACTAAAATCATCCATAAAAACTTCCATGGATTTTTCAATAAAATCGGAAAAAATAGCCATCATACATCTTTGAAATGTTCCTGGCGCATTACACAACCCAAATGGCATCCTTTTATAAGCATAGGTGCCATAAGGACATGTGAAAGTGATTTTCTCTTGGTTATCGGGGTGAATGGGAATTTGAAGAAATCCGGAATGACCATCGAGGAAACAAAAATGAGAATGATGAGCCAATCGTTCAAGCATTTGATCAATAAAGGGAAGGGGGAAATGGTCTTTAATGGTGGCCGTGTTCAATTTTCGATAGTCTATACACATGCGCCAACCGGTAATAGTCCTAGTAGAAATTAACTCTCCCTTTTCTTCTTTCACAACCGTCATTCCTCCCTTTTTTGGCACAACTTGTACGGGGCTAACCCATTTACTTCCGGTTATTTGGTATATAATGTTAGTCTCATACAACTTGAGGACTTCCTTCATGACAACCTCTTTCATGGTGTGGTTCAACCTACGTTGACCCTCAACCGAAGGACGGTGGTCATCATCAAGGATGATCCTATGCATACAAACATTTGGGCTTATGCCTTGGAGGTCGGCAATGCTATACCCGATGACTTTTTTGTTTTTTCTTAAAACAATCAAAAGATTTTTTAATTGAGGACCATCAAGTGTGGCATTGACGATAACGGGATAATTAGTTCCTTTTAAGAAAAACATATTTGAGGGAAGAGGGGAGTGGTTTAAGTTCAAGATTAGGAGGAGAAGATACCATACTCTTACCCACCAGTAGTGGTTCTACCTTTTCTTCATGCATGATCTCATCTTCAAGAGGTAAATAGTCAAATGGTTCCTCTTCTTTCTCATAATCTACCAAGCGATAATCAACCAAACTATCAATAACTTCAAGAGAATACATTTGTTCAATCATTGGTTGTTTAAGAGCTTGAGAAAAGGAAAACTCTACCGACTCGTTCCCTATGTTATATGACAACTTTCCATTCTTAACATCAAATATAGTACCACCGGTAGCCATAAAAGGTCAACCTAAAATAATGGGGGTAATAGTGTCTTCGGGCATATTCGTTGTAATACTCCGTGTTTAATAAACGTATTTAAAAATTTTATCTTTCGTTAAACAAAGTTTAAGACTCGAAAGAATTTTAACAGTAACCTGTCATTCGGACATTTTCTCGTCTCATAAAATTTGAAACGGTTTATCGAAATTTTTATATAACATTTTTAAAATCCAGTTACACGAGGTCGTGAACAAGTACTACGGAACGTACTTACGTCTTACCAATTTTTTTTTTAAAATAAATTTTACGGGTTCCATTAATTTAATTCTGTAATCTTATATTTCAACTTTTTAAGAATAAAAGACGTTTGTCTGAGATATGGATCGAAATGAATTATTTGAGACAAAAAAAAAATACAAACAAAAATTTACATGCGCATGTAGTGACATGCATGTAATGCATGCATGTGTACAGAAGCATGAGGCATCTAGCCCAGTAAGAGGATTATACACCTGGTTGTATAATGCTTATATACAACCAGGGTTAGTTTTGTCATTTCACTGCTATATTTTAATTAACCTAACCAAATACTAATGTACGTAATCATCAGTTCTTCCCCATTCTTTCTCTAACTGTGTAACTGCCAACATATTTTTCTCTTTTTCTCATGTTTCTCCATTAAATCAGTATAGTAAATCCATTTTTCAATGGATATTGAAGAATTCAACTTGGAAACGATCAATTCTAGAAGACAACAACAAGTTAATTTTCCTTGTCAAGGTAATATTAGTATGAACTGTTAATATTATTACTCCGTACGTATTTCTAGACTTTGTTTTGCATATTGTAAATTTTCATGGTTAATTGGTTGTATTTTATGATATGCAATAAGTAAACGTAATTTTTTTCATAGATTGATTTAATATTGTCGAATGTTAATTACAGAATGAAACGTTTTTTACGGTAGCATAGCTCAATTTATTTACGACGAAACTCAAAAAGTTATACTCGATTAACTATTTAATGAGAAAATTTGGACAATTATATTAAAAGGGTAGTAGTTATATTGATATGCTCAAAAAGTATGACAATTAGCTCAAAATTTAACTATTATATTACATTTTAATTATAGCTCGAGTTATTTTCATAATAGCTCAAAACGTTTAAGAATTGATAATGGACCTAAAAATTAATTGTATCTCGGCTTAAAAAGATCGTGTAATTTGTCGGATAATATTTTTATATTTTATCTTGAACTACCAATGGTGTTGTGAAGATTCAATTGCAAAGGGAACTATTAATTTATCATCGCCAACGGATAATGAAATTCCTAAGGAAAATGAATTTTTTTTGGTGACGAGGGAAAATGAATTTCTTTGAAAATTGTAACTTCGAAAGCATTATCATTGGCTCCGGGACAAGAAGTAGAGGATGCATCTCGTTGTGAAGGTAATTGTCAATAGTATCACTAATTTTTTATGTTACTAAAATTTGGTACTGAAACTCTAGAAATATTAGTGATATCTCATATTAAAAATATGCATGGAAAATAATTATATTTACTAACTCAAAAGTATAACAAATTAACAATTAGCTCGGATTTTAAATATTACATTATTTTTTAATGTTAGCTCGAATTATGGACATGATAGCTCAAATTGTTTATTCACTAGCTCAATAATTTCTCACGAGTATTACAATTATCCCGAATTTTAGATATTAAATTGTACTCGTAATTTATTCCTAGCTTGAGTTGTTTTCCTTGTAGCTCAATTTTTTTTAATTGAATACTTAAAAATTGACTAGGAAGAGGAGTTTGATGGATATTGAAAGTAGTCGAGCTCGTGGAAGATTTAAGGTTGCCGAGACTTGGGCACGTAAACGGGCATCGAGTAATGTAGGAAAGGTGTCGGATACTGCACGAACTACGTCTACTATTAATAATCTTGGTGATAGTCACGTAGGTCTTCGTAAAATTCTCACGACGCCGGACGCCGGAGGATTATCAGTTATGATGTAATTTCATATTTATCGAGTTTTTAGTACTGACATAGTTTGCACCAGATTGTCTGTAGTTGGAGTCATTTTTTAATTTATAGTTTGTCATTTTTTTTCCGTTAGTGGACCTTCATATTAAAGGAGTAGTAAGTATATTTATTAGCTCAAGAAGGATTGCAAGTACCTCGAATTTTAAATATAATAATGCATTTTATTTACAGCTCGTATTATAGTCATGATAACTGAGAAAGTTTATTTATATGGTCAATAACTTCTTACGAGTATTACAGTTAGCTCGGATTTCAAATATTACATTATAATCAATTCATGGCTCGAGTTGATTTCATTATAGCTCAAAAAGTTTTAGAATTGATAGTTTGCATCATCTTAAAGTATGTTGCACCTCTACGAAAGATGAAAAATGCACTAGTTCGTACTAAGCTCGGATACAAGAATTAAAAGCTCGTAAAAATAATATGAAGCTCGAAAAGTTTGAAATGTTTGTCACAGAAACTCATACTCGAAAAATTATTTTGAAAGCTCGAGAACTTTACTTGTTAGCTCATAATTTTTGCACACATACTCGAAATTTTTAGTGAATGTATCTTGACATCACGAAAATATATTCATTGATTACAAGTTAGTGGACCCTCATATTAAAGAACCCTCATATCATACGAAGCTCGGATACAAAAATTAAAAGCTCGTAAAAATTAATATGGAGCTCGAAAAGTTTGAAATGTTTGTCACAGAAACTCATACTCGAAAAAGTATTTTGAAAGCTCGAGAACTTTACTTGTTAGCTCATAATTATTGCACACATACTCAGAATTTTTAGTGAACGTATTTTGACATCACGAAAATATACTGTAATTCTGTAAACAATTCGGAATGTTTATGGGCAAAGTTTGGTTAAAAAAAATGAAATTTTAATCGATACATACGACACTCGTAAAATTTAATTAAAAACTCAAAAAATCATACAATGCTCGGATACAAAAATTAAAAGCTCGTAAAAATTAATATGAAGCTCGAAAAGTTTGAAATGTTTGTCACAGAAACTCATACTCGGAAAATTATTTTGAAAGCTCGAGAACTTTACTTGTTAGCTCATAATTTTTGCACACATACTCGGAATTTTTAGTGAACGTATTTCGACATCACGAAAATATACGGTAAACAATTTGGAATGTTTATGGGCTACGTTTGGTTAAAAAAAATGATGTTTTTATTGATACATACGACACTCGTAAAATTTAATTAAAAAATCAAAAAATCTCATGATACAAAGCTTAAAAAAATATTGTACTCGTAAAAGGTTTGAAGAGAAAGTTTATTTATATGGTCATGATAGCTGAGAAAGTTTATTTATATGGTCAATAACTTCTTACGAGTATTACAGTTAGCTCGGATTTCAAATATTACATTATAATCAATTCATGGCTCGAGTTGATTTCATTATAGCTCAAAAAGTTTTAGAATTGATAGTTTGCATCATCTTAAAGTATGTTGCACCTCTACGAAAGATGGAAAATGCACTAGTTCGTACTAAGCTCGGGTACAAGAATTAAAAGCTCGTAAAAATAATATGAAGCTCGGAAAGTTTGAAATGTTTGTCACAGAAACTCATACACGAAAAATTATTTTGAAAGCTCGAGAAATTTACTTTGTTAGCTCATAATTTTTGCACACATACTCAGAATTTTTAGTGAATGTATTTTGACATCACGAAAATATATTTATTGATTACAAGTTAGTGGACCCTCATATTAAAGTACCCTCATATCATACGAAGCTCGGATACAAAAATTAAAAGCTCGTAAAAATTAATATGAAGCTCAAAAAGTTTGAAATGTTTGTCACGGAAACTCATACTCGAAAAAGTATTTTGAAAGCTCAAGAACTTTACTTGTTAGCTCATAATTTTTGCACACATACTCAGAGTTTTTAATGAACGTATTTCGACATCACGAAAATATACTGTAAACAGTTCGAAATGTTTATGGGCAAAGTTTGGTTCAAAAAAATGAAATTTTAATTGATACATACGAGAAATTGAAGAGGGAGTGTTTTTAAGGAAGCAGAAAACTACAAGAAAAAAAAGGAAAAGGAGGACTTTAAATGTGATTGAAATTAGAGGGGAAAGAGGAGTTTAAATTTTAAATATATATAAAAGTAATATAACCATTTGGTTGTACATTCCTACTATACAACCAGGTGTATAATACTTTTTTCTCATCTAGCCTAGTCTAAGATTAGAGTGAAAGGTCATTTTTTTCTTACTATAAATAGCAGTCCACAATTTTTTCTTTTACATAACTATCAACATACTATCAACCTTAGTCATTTACGGTAAGTCCGTAAGTATTTATGACTCCTCAAACCTTTCATCTTATTAGTCTATTTTAGTTACGGTACTTATTATTTTAGTAAGGTCAGAATCTAACTAAATTATTTTCTTTTGTGTGGGTAAACGTATTATTCTAGAAGAAGGAGGAGACGATATCCCAAACTTCGACGACATCATCGACCCCGACAATATTTAATTTTAATATAATTAATAAATAGTACTCCCTCTGATTCACAAAGATCTTCCCCTTTGATTAAAATATACCTCACATATATTAAACAAAGGGGAACATCTTTGTGAATCGGAGGGAGTAGCTATTAAAGTAACCAAACTTTTTCTTTTAACAACATTTTATATATAAGTATATCGTGTTACTAACTTTAATAAATTGCTTATTTAAATATTTAGGCTTATTTGTACGACTAAGTTTCTTAAACATATATAAAAAAATGTTATGTGATATTTTATTCATGTTATATATTTCATTTACGACTAAATTTAACTGACTAAATTATCACTTATTAAATTTATTTACCACATTTACATTTCTAATTATTTGAGAAACGGATTAAATAGTTAAGAGAACCTAAAGAGAGTAAAATTTACGTACGTTATTTTAAGTTCATGTTATTTGTACTTTTATGTGTTATTTATGTTCCTATACTTATAAATTCCATCTCATATTATTGGTTACTCTTGTAAATTTTACTTACTTATAGCATGTTTAAGTTTAAATTAGTTTTAATACTTTTATTGTTTAATTACGAATAAAATTTTACTCCACTTATATTTTATAAACTTAATTACGTTTTCTATAATAAACGAACTTAAATGATTCAAAAACTTTTATACGACGATCATAATTATTAAAAGAAATTTCACGTCAAAATTTTATAAATCGACTAAGTATGATTAAAATTGTATTTTTCCAAAAACGTTAAAATTTTAAATATATATTTTTATATATATCTTAAATTTTAAAATTAATATAAAACCTTATTTGAAGGAGAGATTTTTATTTTAAAAATAAAGGATACTCCATATACGATATTTGAAATATGATGTTTCGGGTGACAGTGGAGGATTAAAGTGTAACATTGTCACACTGAAAGTAAGTATTTGAGGATTTAACTATTTCAAATGAGTCCGACTAATTTAATTAAGGTCACCAAATAAAATACTACTTGTACACAGACAACTTTTATATAAAGTTTACGATACGAGTCTGGAACGAATAGCTTGTGTTGGATTCTACCACTCGTGGTGTTTCGACTGCACTTGTAATGAAAAGCAGACTCAGAGGCTGCGGTCCGAGAGTCGACCTAGTGTTTAAGGTAGTCGTCCTACGGCAGTGAGAGCTGCGGTTCAAGAGTCTGCGTAGGGTATGTGCGCACGTATAGACAAGTACTTGATCAGTATTACTACCTAGGTTATGGGGGCAAAACAAGATTCTGAAAATTGCGGGTTCCCTCTTGGTGATGTAGAGAATGTAATCATCAGCTTTCATTTCGCCCAGAGCCCCGTCTGAATAAACATATAATATAATTGAAGTTCGACCCAATTGAACCTTATGGGTGAGATGTAAACCTCATGAGATCGGTTCGGTCTACGAGTTGGTAACACGGTTACTTCTATTGGTGAGATGCAAGCCAATAGGATGTAGCGGTGATACTAGGAGCCACGACTCGTGTGCTTATATGTTCACTTGAAAAATGATTTAAAATCAAATGGCTGCCAATGTCCCATCTTCTAAAAATTTATCGTTTTCATCACCTCACATGTTGGTTAATTGGAATAAAGAAAATTATCCGTTACGTGATATCCTTTAATATTTTTATAAGCATATTATTTGTTATTCACATGATTGTCTTATATGTATGAGGTGATGTTAGATGAACGGTTTGGTTGCTGTCCCGCTCAGCGGTTTCTATTCTATATATTTGTGCAGGTCTGAGGCGATGGGAAGGGATCGAGTGAGAGACCTAATAAAATATCTATATAAAATACGGTTTATATTTCGTACTAATAAATCGAGACTATGTTGTTAATAGTCGTTTATTTTTAAGGATCCGTAGTGATCCAGATTTTATCACACTCTGATATTGTATAATTAAATGACTTAGATAATTCTCCGCATTATCTATTAAATTAAGTCATCGAAAATCCGGGTTGTTACAGTTGGTATCAGAGCGACCTTGTGACCGTAAATGAGGATTGAGCTTCATTTACCTGACGAGGAGCGCGCCAGGGTAGACTTATTAAAATATTAAGACCATATTAGATCACTAAAATGAGAGATTCACATAGAAACAGTTAAGATCCTATAAAATAATTTATCGGGGTGGAAATGATTTAAGGGAAACGCTTATGTGTTATCTTTCATTCATGTTAGTTATATGATTATATGTAAAGTATAATAATAGGATAAGGAGAAACCAAAATTTTTAAAATATGATACTGTACCCAACCTTCCTGAAATTTTTACAGTTCTAACCCTTTTATCTCATCAATAATAGGTTGATGGCAGACCCTCCGTTGGCACCAGAATAGTGTTATTTCCAGCCTACCTTAGAGAGCATAGACTCTTGTATCTTATTTCTAGAAGAATACTTCCAATTTTATGCAGATCAAGTTAACCCTTTATACATGACTAGTCAGAAACTTAGGGGCTATGCTTTGGTTCTTACCCTCTCGACTACCGGTGCCTGGGGATTTCCCAGATTCAGCTATCTACGTGATCTGGATGAACATCAGATGGTAGGACACGTTGGATACCCTGCCCAGTTTATATACTCTAGGGTGACCCGTTTCCTAAGGCACTATGAGACGGTCATCATAGAACGAAGGTGTATCAGTGAGGCAACTGTCCCTGATGTTATTGACATAGACCCGAAGGAAATGCCACATCCTTCTGATTAGGAATTATGGGAAGTACTCTCAGACTAGATGACTGTTGTATATATAACTACTAAACCAGAATGTATTATGTACCACTTAGGCTTTGCCATAGACTGGCACAATTTTGTACCGAAGTAGTGGTTACGACACTTAGTTTTTTTTTTTTTAAAATTTGATGTATAATTATATGTACCTGGTATCTCTATGTGTGTGTGTGTGTGTGTGTATGTATGTGTACATCGTTTTATTCCTAAGAGCTACTCTTTTCCATTTTTCTTTCTTATTATCCTTCATTGATTTCGTAAACCCTAAGTCACATTCGCAGAGTTAGAAACCTTATGTTCCCTTATTTTAAATTGTTATCTAAACCAAACTTTGGATAAGTTAATTTAACTTTTAAGAATCAATTACAGCCTAATGAAGCCGGATAATCCAAACATGGACATGTCTCCCGAGAAAAGGAATCGGTTTAAGAAATGGTTAGCCGCAAAGAAGGCTACGGAATATGACCGAAGGGATAAGCAAACCAATTGGATCGATAAAGCCTATGAGTTTAAATTCCATTTCCAACATTTCCAGTACGAATTGATTAGTAAAAAGGAACAGTTAATAGACGCAAACGTCAGTTTTAAGAGATATGGACCAGAATACTTTGTAGGAACGATAGCAGAGCACGGATATTGGTGTAGAAATATCGAGACCGGATTTCATTACGCTAGAGTACTGGATGAATGGAAAACCCTATTTGCCGTAGATTTTCTTGGGAATAAATACGAAGATTGGTGGCAAGAGAAACGCCCACCTGAAGGATTTTATATTAAGTGGGACGAGTTTAAAATAGCCTTGTACTATTTTGCTAAAGGTCTAAATAGAAAGCTTGTAAGATCTAACAAGTTTTAGTATTATTCCGTAACCGTATGAATAAAGGATGTAAACTACTTTTGTAATATACTGTAAAACTTTATGAATTATGTTATATATATAATTTAGTACCTAACTAAATAACATTATGTGCAATCCTTGATTTTTGTAACCTTTGCACATTAACGAAAATCACAGATGACAAGAAACAGATACAATCCAGAAGAAGCAAGACGTCAACACTTCGAAGATGTTATCACTGGAATGGCCGGTCAGTTAGCCGCAACCCAAACCCTTTTAACACAAGCTATTAATGATAACCATCAGAACCCTAATCGTAACCATCCATCAGCTTTTGAAAAATTCTCTAAACACCGACCTTCTACCTATTCTGGATCAGACAACCCTACAAACCTATTCGAATGGTTAGAAGAGATGGAAAAATTTTTGAAACTTAGCCACACACCTGCTGAGGAAATGGTGGAGGTAGCAACCTACTTTTTGAAAGAAGAAGCCAATAGTTGGTGGAGGATTGCTAAGGAAGGACATGTAGCCACACCCGGAGCTGATTGGAAAGACTTTAAGGGAAGAATTGAGGATAAGTTTTACCCTGCCGCAATGAGATGGCAGAAGGAGCAGGAGTTTAACCAGTTAGAGATGGGATATATGACCTTACATGACTATACCAAGAAGTATGAGGAATTGTCCAAATTTGCTAAGAGACTAGTACCAGATGAACTCTCTAGAATTGCCCAATATGTTCGGGGAATGGAAACCGAGTTGGGAAAAATCATGTCGGGACTTGACTTTGATACTTTTCAGAAAGCTTATGAGAAAGCCTTAATTGTGAACAATGTGATCCAAGCTGATAAGAAAAAGAAGAAACCCCTTATTCCAACTGTATCTTTGACCAGTTTCATTCAGAAACCCTTTTAAAATAGGAATAATTCTAACCAGAACAATTTCAGGAAACCGGCGTATAAGAACAACTATCAGAAACCTAACTACCAGAGTAATAACCGAGCCAACAATGCCTCTTTTACAAACCAACCGCAAGCAAAAGATACTACCACTTGTTTCCTGTGCAAACGTCCAGCTCATCCAAACAAGCAATGTAATGGCCAACCTATCACATGTTTCTACTGTAAAGTGGAAGGGCACAAGTCATTTCAGTGTCCAAAGAAACCGGGAACTAACGCAAATCAAGGACCGCCGAGTTTTAACCGTATGCAAGAATTCAGGGAAAAGTCTATGCCCTGACAGAGATGGACGCAGAGGAGTTTGAGGATGTTGATGTTGTCTCTGGTATGTTTCCCATTAACTCATGTTTGGTACGCATGTTATTTGACACGGGGGCATCTTTATCCCATGTATCACCCTCTTTTGCTACTCGAGCGAACTTATCCAACCCTGTGAGTGTAGATGCATCAATATCTTTACCTAATGGTCAACTTGTGAGTTGTAACGTATTATTTGAGGATGTGCCTATTATCATTTTGGAGTCTACCTTCTTAGCTAACATGATAAGTTTTAACCTTCCTAATTTTGATGTCATTCTTGGGATGGATTGGTTAGGCAAATATCATGCCCAATTTGAGTGTAGGGATCAGAAAATAACTTTGAGGAGCCCACTTGGAGATCGGGTATCCTATAGAGGCTTAAGATCGAATCGAAAGACTAAGCTAGTATCAGCAATGAAACTAATGAGTTTGTATCGAAAAGGATGTCAAGTTTACCTTTGTAACATCACTAAGAATGAGGACAAGATGGAAATTAGTGACATACCTATTGTGAGAGAATTCCCAGATGTGTTTCATGAGGAATTACCTGGAATACCACCCTTGAGAGACGTGGAATTTAATATTGATCTCACACCAGGAACAGCCCCTATCTCTAAATCACCTTGTAGGATGGCTCCTATAGAACTTCAGGAATTGAAAAAGCAATTGGAAGAAATATTGGAAAAAGGATTCATTAGACCAAGCACATCACCTTGGGGAGCACCTATACTTTTTGTTAAGAAGAAAGATGGTAGTATGAGACTCTGTATTGACTACCGAGAATTAAATAAGGTAACCATTAAGAACCGTTATCCGCTTCCGAGTATAGATGATTTGTTTGACCAACTTAAAGGAGCTGGTATATTTTTCAAGATTGACTTAAAGTCAGGTTATCATCAGATTTTGGTCAGAGAGGAGGATGTTCAGAAAACCGCTTTTAGAACTCGTTATGGTCATTATGAATTCCGAGTTATGCCTTTTGGGTTAACCAATGCACCACCAGTCTTTATGGATCAGATGAATAAAACATTCCACGAATATCTGGATACTTGCGTGGTAGTATTTATCGATGACATTTTGGTGTATTCTAAAGACTCTGTCGAACATGAAAAACACCTACGTACTATTTTGAATATTTTGAGGAATCACAAATGGTACGCTAAATTGTCCAAGTGTGAATTTTGGTTACATGAAGTTGCATTTTTGGGACATATTATCTGTAAGGAAGGAATTCAAGTAGACCCCACTAAGATTGAGGCTGTTAAAGAGTGGCAGGCACCTAAGAGTATGACTGAAGTACGAAGTTTTCTAGGACTTGCGGGTTATTATAGGAGATTTGTACCCGAGTTTTCAAAGATATCAAAACCCATTACAAAATTACTTCAGAAAGAGTCAAAGTATAATTGGACCAAAGAGTGTGAGAAAGCATTTCAGGATCTTAAGGAAAGATTGATTTCGGCACCGATTTTAACGTTACCAATAGATGGAGAAGAGTATGAGGTTTACAGTGATGCATCACTTAACGGTTTAAGATGTGTACTAATGCAAAAAGGGAAAGTTATAGCTTATGCCTCGAGACAATTAAAAATTCATGAAAGGAATTACCTAACTCATGATTTAGAATTAGCCGCCGTTGTCTTCGCTTTGAAGATTTGGAGACATTATTTGTATGGAGTTAGTTGTAAATTTTACACCGATCATAAGAGTCTTAAGTATATATTCACTCATAAGGAGTTGAACATGAGACAACGCAGATGGTTAGAACAGATTAAGGATTACAACATTGAACTGTTATACCATGAAGGGAAAGCCAATGTAGACATGTAGTGGCTGACGCCTTGAGCAGAAAGAAAAGTCATTCGATGAGTACGTTGATTCATGACTTGGAGAAACTTGACATAGAAATAGTAAAGCATGGAGATACGACATTATTTAATATGGTGGTTGAACCTGATCTATTTCATGAAATAAGAACCGTTCAATTGGAAGATCCTGAACTAATGAAATTACGAGAAGAAGTCCAGTCGAGTGGAAAACAGGATTTCACTATTCATCAAGATGGAAGCTTGAGACTTAAGGATAGATGGTGTGTACCCGATCATGATATTTTGAGGAATAAGATTCTGAGCGAAGCTCATAGTTCTAAGTATTCTATGCACCCAGGATCAGACAAGATGTATAAAGATTTGAAACAACGATTTTGGTGGTCGGGCATGAAACGAGATGTAGTCGAGTTTGTAGCCAAATGTATCATTTGTCAGAAGGTGAAGATTGAACACCAAAGACCAGGAGGCCTGTTACAACCTCTTGATATACCTAGAGAAAAGTGGAGTTCGATTTCTATGGATTTTGTTATGGGATTACCTAGGACACAGGGCCAGAAAGACGCTATTTGGGTAATCGTGGATAGATTGACAAAAGTTGCACATTTTGTACCTATGAAAGAAACTTGGAGATTAGAACAATTAGCTGAGGCCTACACATCCGAAATAGTCAGACTTCATGGAGTACCCGAGGAAATTATTTCAGATCGAGATCCGAGATTTGTGTCAAAATTTTGGGACAAATTGCATCAACTATTGGGTAGTAAGATTAGAATGAGCACAGCTTTTCACCCAGCAACTGATGGTCAAACGGAAAGGACTATCCAAACACTTGAGGATATGTTACGAGCATGTACCCTAGAATTTCTAGGAAGTTGGGAGAAGAACATTCCATTAATAGAATTTTCATACAATAATAGTTACCATGCTAGTTTGTTATGTGCTCCTTTTGAAGCATTGTATGGAAAAAGGTGTAGAAGCCCAGTATGCTGGGATGACATTAGTGACAATGTCGGTTTGGGACCTCAGATTATCCAAGACCAGATTCAACAGATTAAAATAATTTGAGAGAAACTTCAAGCGGCACAGGATAGACAGAAAGCTTATGCCAATACGCATAGACGACCAATTGAATTTGAGGTTGGAGATAAAGTATTCCTAAAAGTTGCACCAATGAAAGGAATGAGAAGATTTGGAGTTAACGGAAAATTGAGTCCTAAGTATATCAGACCTTATGAGATTTTGGATCGAATAGGTCAAGTAGCATATCGATTGGATTTACCCATTGACCTAGAGAAAGTTCACAATGTGTTTCATGTATCCCAATTAAGGAGATATAGAAGTGATCCATCACACATTACTACACCAGATGCGATATCCTTAGAATCAAACCTTATTTATTCGGAGAGGCCGGTTCGAATCTTAGAAAGGGAAGTACGTACCCTAAGGAGGAAGGTAATACCTCTTGTCAAAGTATTGTGGAGAGGTCAGAAATATGAACAAGCCACGTGGGAAACTGAGGCCTCAATGCAAGAGACACACCCACAACTTTTTGATTCAGGTAGAGTATTAAACCTAAGTCAAACCCTTAAGTTATATCAGAATTTCGAGGACGAAATTATTTTAAGAGGGAAGACTGTAACACTCCGTGTTTAATAAAAGTATTTAAAATTTTTATCTTTCGTTAAACAAAGTTTAAGACTCGAAAGTATTTTAATAGTAACTTGTCATTCGCACATTTTCTCGTCTCATAAAATCTGAAATGATTTATCGAAATTTTTATATAACGTTTCTAAAATCCAGTTACACGAGGTCATGAACAAGTACTACGGAACGTACTTACGTCTTACCAATTTTTCTTTTTTTTTAAAATAAATTTTATGGGTTCCATTAATTTAATTCTGTAATCTTATATTTCAACTTTTTAAGAATAAAAGACGTTTATCTGATATATGGATCGAAATGAATTATTTGAGACAAAAAAAAAAAATACAAACAAAAATTTACGTGTGCATGTAGTGACACATGCATGTAATGCATGCATGTGTATAGAAGCATGAGGCATCTAGCCTAGTCTAAGATTAAAGATCATTTTTTTTCTTACTATAAATAGCAGTCCACAATTTTTTTTTTTTACATAACTATCAACGTACTATCAACCTTAGTCATTTACGTTAAGTCCGTAAGTATTTACGACTCCTCAAACCTTTCATCTTATTAGTCTATTTTAGTTACGGTACTTATTATTTTACTTTTTATTATTATTTTAGTAAGGTCAGAATCTAACTAAATTATTTTCTTTTGTGTGGGTAAACATATTATTCTAGAAGAAGGAGGAGACGATATCCCAAACTTCAACGACATCATCGACCCCGACAATCTTTAATTTTAATATAATTAGTAAATAGTAGCTATTAAGGTAACCAAACTTTTTCTTTGAACAACATTTTATATATAAGTATATCGTGTTACTAACTTTAATAAATTGCTTATTTAAATATTTAGGCTTATTTGTACGACTAAATTTCTTACACATATATAAAAAAATGTTATGTGATATTTTATTCATGTTATATATTTCATTTACGACTAAATTTAACTGACTAAATTATCACTTATTAAATTTATTTACCACATTTACATTTCTAATTATTTGAGAAACGGATTAAATAGTTAAGAGAACCTAAAGAGAGTAAAATTTACGTACGTTATTTTAAGTTCATGTTATTTGTACTTTTATGTGTTATTTATGTTCGTATACTTATAGATTCCATCTCATATTATTGGTTAGTCTTGTAAATTTTACTTACTTATAGCATGTTTAAGTTTAAATTAGTTTTAATACTTTTATTGTTTAATTACGAATAAAATTTTACTCCACTTATATTTTATAAACTTAATTACTTTTTCTATAATAAACGAACTTAAAATATTCAAAAACTTTTATACGACGATCATAATTATTAAAAGAAATTTCACGTCAAAATTTTATAAATCGACTAAGTATGATTAAAATTGTATTTTTCCAAAAACGTTAAAATTTTAAATATATATTTTTATATATATCTTAAATTTTAAAATTAATATAAAACCTTATTTGAAGGAGAGATTTTTATTTTAAAAATAAAGGATACTCCATATACGATATTTGAAATATGATGTTTCGGGTGACATTGGAGGATTAAAGTGTAACATTGTCACACTGAAAGTAAGTATTTGAGGATTTAACTATTTCAAATGAGTCCGACCAATTTAATTAAGGTCACCAAATAAAATACTACTTGTACACGGACAACTTTTATATAAAGTTTACGATACGAGTCTGGAACGAATAGCTTGTGTTGGATCCTACCACTCGTGGTGTTTCGACTGCACTTGTAATGAAAAGCAGACTCGGAGTTTGCGGTCCGAGAGTGGACCTAGTGATTAAGGTAGTCGTCCTACGGCAGTGAGAGCTGCGGTTCAAGAGTCTGCGTAGTGTATGTGCCCACGTATAGACAAGTACTTGATCAGTATTACTACCTAGGTTATAGGGGCAGAACAAGATTCTGAAAACTGCGGGTAACCTCTTGGTGATGCAGAGAATGTAATCATCAGCTTTCATTTCGCCCAGAGCCCCCTCTGAATAAACATATAATATAATTGAAGTTCGACCCAATTGAACCTTATGGGTGAGATGTAAACCTCATGAGATCGGTTCGGTCTACGAGTTGGTAACACGGTTACTTCTATTGGTGAGATGCAGGCCAACAGGATGTAGCGGTGATACTAGGGGCCACGACTCGTGTGCTTATATGTTCACTTGAAAAATAATTTAAAATCAAATGGCTGCCAATGTCCCATCTTCTAAAAATTTATCGTTTTCATCACCTCACATGTTGGTTAATTGGAATAAAGGAAATTATCTGTTACGTGATATCCTTTAATATTTTTATAAGCATATTATTTGTTATTCACATGATTGTCTTATATGTATGAGGTGATGTTAGATGAACGGTTTGGTTGCTGTCCTGCTCAGCGGTTTCTATTCTATATATTTGTGCAGGTCTGAGGTGATGGGAAGGGATCGAGTGAGAGACCTAATAAAATATCTATATAAAATACGGTTTATATTTCGTACTAATAAATCGAGACTATGTTGTTAATAGTCGTTTATTTTTAAGGATCCGTAGTGATCCAGATTTTATCACACTCTGATATTGTATAATTAAATGACTTAGATAATTCTCCGCATTATCTATTAAATTAAGTCATCGAAAATCCGGGTTGTTACATTCGTGACAACAAAGTGGGAGGGGATGAAAAACTTACCAACTTGCATCGGTACATCCTCAAGTATCCCAAGTGGGTACTTGACGGACCTGTCCGCAAGTTGAATCGACATACTAGTGGGTCTCATCTCCCTAACACTAAGTCTCTTGGCAATGGAATAGGGTAGCAAACTAACACTAGCCCCTAGGTCACACAAAACTTGATTAACAACAACATTTCCAACCCAACGAGGGATGAAAAAACTATCGGGATCCTCTAGTTTCTTTGGTATTTGATTCATAAGAATGGCATTGCATTTGTGCCGTGAGAGAGACACATTCTTTTTCTTCTATGGTTCTCTTTTTAGTCAAGACTTCTTTCAAAAACTTAGAATAAAGGGGCATTCGAGAAATTACCTCGGTGAAGGGTAAAGCTACCTCCACTTTCTTCAACATATCCACAAAACGGCTAAATTGGGCATGCTTCTTAAGTGGCTTAGCTCGTTCGGGAAAAGACAATGGTGGGACAAAGGTGGGCGGCGGTGGAACATTGGATTCTTCTTCTTCAGCTAATCGCTCCGCCCCTTTTCTTTTTGCTTCTTCCGCTTCCATTTGATCTTTCTTCTTTCTTTGTTCTCTTTGTTCGTTCTTCGCATTTTGGAGAATATCAAACTCCGCTTGTATTCTCCGATTTTGTTTGGGGGAAGTGGGAGATGATGTTTGTGGTGCACTTTGTTGATTAGCTTTGGTTGTGGTGGTTTTGGTGTTCAAGTTCAAATTCTTGTATGGGTCCTCAAGTTCCTTGACAGCTCTAAAAATGACGGCATTTGCTTGGTGTGGAGGGTCTCTTGGGTTTTGGGGTTGCCCGGGCAGACCATAGGATGGATGAATTGGGGCGGCTAAGGCTTTTGTTGCTACTTGTGATTCCCAAACCTTTAGCCTTGCTTTGGTAGCTTGATGCTCACTCCATAGTTGCCCAACGGCTCTTTCCAAATCACTAATGTTATCCCATGAAATTCCTCCTTGACCATATTGAAAGTTACTTGATTGGCCATAAGATTGAGAGGGTTGATTTAATGGTTGTTGATTGTAACCTTGATTTCATTGAAAAGTGCCTTGGAACCCTTGATTGTATCAATGATTGAAATGATTACCATGTTGATTTTGATAATTGTTGTAATTGTTGGGAACATGGAAGTTGCTACCTTGTTTATTGAAGTTGTTCCTTTGATGAGGAGGCAAATATGGGGGTATCTTTGGAGGACCTTGATTAAAGGACCTTTTTTTACTTTGATTAACTGGCCTCGGTTGACTCCCATGGGCACGTGGCATAGGATTTTGAACATTTTGATTTCCATAAGAAAAATTGGGATTAAACCTTGTGCTGGCATTGTAAGTATTAGAAAATGGATCAAATTGAGGTCTTTGCCCATACACTTGTATAGCTTGGACTTCATTCGGCTCTTCAAAATAAGTTTCTTCATTAGGAACACAAGAGCTAGAATCATGGCCATAATTGCCACAATGATCACATTGAACTTTCCAAGTTATTTGCTTAGGAGGTGATGGTTGACTTGGCGGAACACTCTCTTGAATTTGGTACATACCTCTAGGAGTTGGCCTAGAACTCATGGCATCCATTCTTTTTGTTAATTCTTCAACTTGTGCTTCAAGTTTCAATTCATTGGAACTCTTAGATTCACTTCAACTTTCTTTCTAGAATTCCTTGATTGACCCACTCTAGCATCACTCCTTGCCATCTTTTCAATAAGACTCTTAGATGCCTCATCGATAAGGGAAGAGAAATCTCCTTCGGCGGCCGAATTGAGGTTCTCCTTGGTTCTCGATGAAAGGGTATTATAAAATGTTTGGGTAGTTAGCCAATCGGTTATTCCATGGTGAGGGCATTTGCACAATAAAACTCTAAATCTTTCCCAAGCCTCACTTAGGCTTTCAAATTCATCTCGCTTGAAGGTTTGTATATCCATGCGATATTGGTTAGTCTTTGACGGTGGGAAATATTTCTCCATGAAGGCATTAGATAACTGAGCCCATGTTGTGAATGTATTAGCGGGATGGCCTTGAAGCCATCTGCGAGCTCCATCTCTCAATGTCTTTGGAAATAATAAACGGTGCAATTGGCATGAAGTTAATCCATTGAGATGGGCTCCTACTAATTTTTCCTTAAATGAAGCGATGTGCTCTTGAGCATCTTCTTGAGAGAAACCATGAAAATATCTTGTTGAGCCGCATTAGTCAAAGAAGCTTTGAATTCATAATTCTCGGGTATCACTCCAAAATTGACGGGTGAAGGTGTTTCTTCATGTGTAAGTTGAAAATGGGAACCTAGGGTCGCCATTGGTTGGATTGGTAGTGTTGGTGGATTTGAATTTGGAGAATTTGGAGGGGATGGATTTTGATTTGGTGGTGGAGTTTTTGGTGATGGTGGGGTAGGTGGTGAATTTTGTGATGTAGATGGTGTGGAAGGATTATTTGGAATGAGATTATTTGGTGTAGAAGGTGTACGGGGTGTAGGTGGTAAGATTGGATTAAGGTTAGGAAATGATAATGAAGGATGTGGAATAATGGTGGTTGAGTTATTACCCCGAAAACGCAATGCTCTAAAAGTCTTCTCCGGCTCCGGATCGAACCACAAGGGCGATGATGTATTCCTGGGCATAAACTCAATTAAACGGTAAGTCTCCTAGCACCTAACGGTACTAGGGAAGAGGGATAAAAGCAAATAACCAAACACAATTACTAAAAAGACAATAACTCGTCGTTCCCCGGCCCAATCGGATCGGTCGTTTAGCGAAGGATTGGGGATCAAACAATATTTATAGACTCGCATAAACACAAAAACTACTAGAGTATTCGTGGTAAGTCGAGGTCGGTCCACAGGGAACGGAACGGTATCGACTTAAAAGCAACGTGTGTGGAATCTATAGGGAGTTTTAAGGGTCGAGTCTAACCTAGAAATGCGGTAAAAGACGGAAATTAAATAACTAGAGAATTAACAAGAGAAATGACAAGAGGTGATCAATCTAAGAAAAGGTGTTAGGGGGAAGTCGGGAATCGGAAATTTGGGGTCTAAGAGTCTCGGAATCGGGTCGGTCACAACACTGATAAAGAGAGAATGCCACCTTTCGGTTTCTTCACCCAACCCAACTGAAAACCCGCTTTCATGGCAAAGAAGGGTAAGTCTCAAGTTAAGGTAATTTCTACCCCGAGTTTCCCCATATTGATAGAAATGAGTCAAGGTCGGTCTAGTTGGCCGGACTAAAACAACAATGACACAACAACCATAAACAAGATAAAACAACAAGTAAACAACCAACCAAAATCCCTCAATTCAAATAATCCAAGATCTTCATCCCTAAATCCCCCAACAAGAAATCTACTCACTACTCATAATAGAAAACAACAAAACATTAACAAACGAGAAAATAACTACAACATGCATAATAACTAAATCTAAAAGAAATAACAACAAAACAATAAGAAAATTACGATCTACCAAATTATGGACATGACATAGGTCCACCCTGACGTGGCCACGCGCGGGTTTGGGGCGGCGAATGAATCTCATGTGAGATGGATCTCGGATTGAAATTTAAATCTAAATGGAGTCGCCACCGAACTTTGTGGGAGATCGGGCCCGTTCGAACCCACTCTATATCTAGTGGGCCATACACAAAGTACGGTCCATTTGGATTTCAGAGTTTATTGGGTTCGTCCCTTTGCATTGCGATACCGATATCGATATTATCAGTAGACGTGTATTGAATGACTCTCGTATGCCAACGGTTTCGGACATCCGGAAACCATGGTTTTGAGTAAGGGGTGAGGGTACGTGTTGGGAAGTTCACAAAGAACACCCAACCCTGTCCGCACTTAGCGGCCTCTACTTAGATATCGTTCATTGTTCGTGTACGCGCATTAGTTTGACGGTTGAATGTTATGAAAATGGCGTTTTGACTAAACATGTGAATTATGTTTGACTACGTCGTTTAATGCATCTTTGAATTAAGTCGAAGTTGTTTTAGCATGTGAGGTTCGTTTTAGTACAATAAAACAAACAATGAAAATAAAGCGCCAAAATAGAAACAAACGAGTTAGTAACGATATAACGGTTTGTAAAAAGATTACAATGACGTAAATGACATGATGCATGGTTTTGAAAAGAGTAGGACACGTGATAGACTTGACACGTGTTGACCGAAGTCGTTAAAAAAGATTTTATCGGGACTCAGAATTTGTTGAAGGCTCACGGTTTTGTCGTGATAAAGGCCACTTGATCGAGTCATTGAGGGACTCGATCGAGTGGTCCTCGTAAAAAGCCTTCTGCCCAACTTTTGGGGTGTCACTCGACCGAGTGGCTATGGCACTCGATCGAGTGACTCCTGTACGAACTACGGTTCGTGAATTTGGTTTTAATTTTGGAATCGACAATTTTGCTAAGTCGTGTAAATATATGATACGATTTATACTCGACTTAATTTTCGATACTCATCATATTCGATACTTGATTATAAAATCAATATCTAATATTTAGAGTGGATTTTATAAAAAGATGTTTGTAAATCGAACTAGGACGAGATGTTTCCCTCTGCGTTATAATGTCGTATTAGTCTTTTCGGATCATGTGACTATTATTTCGGCGTCAACGGGATCGTGCTTAATACGGTTTATTGATTGATCCTTTAGATCCGATATTCGAATATAGAGTCGATATCGTATCCTAGGAAATAATGCTTTTAGAAAATAGTACGATGATATCGATATTAGAAACGAGAAAAATACAAATAAAAAATTAAAAAAAATGTGAAGGAGACGAGAAAGATGGAAGAAAAGGAAGAGAAAAAAAAAGGAGAAAGCGGGATTTCTGAGACCCTCAACCTACATGCTTAATTATCTCGAAAACGGACTCGTAGTAGCGGCTTAGGCGCGGGAGCGTTAAGATGCATATAGGTGAGTTATGGTGTGTATGGTTAGGGAGGGGATTTGACGAGCTTTGCTCTCAGGTCTTTGACGAGTTTTGATCTTGGGTTTCCTAGAGGACTTCTAGGGGAAAGGTCGGGATTGTAAAAAGTATAGGATTGTATCGCCAAGGATGTTGATGGTTGTAAGGTTGTTGTCGTTGTGAATTGTGTTGTGAATTGTAGTTGTGCAAGGGGTGTATTTATAGGAGAGGTTTCCGGCTTTGGCTAGGAAAGGTAGTAGTCTTGGATGAGAAGAAACCTACTTGGGATAGGGAAAGCCGGTTGTAGATGGGAGGAACCACCCGTTTTGGATAGGAAAGGATTCCTACTTTAGATAGAAAAAGAATCCGGTTTTAGCTGGAAAAGGGGCCACTCGATCGAGTGGTGCATAGCACTCGATCGAGTGCCCGGTCTGACCATGGTTTTCGTGGGTTTTACGAGCCTACTCGACAGAGTGGGCCGGTCCACTCGATCGAGTGGGTCTGGGTCGGGTAAGAGTCTTTTTAGAGATAGAATTTTATCTCTAACGAGTTCGTTTGGTTGCTTGATTCTTCTTTGTAGCTGATATTTGTGGAGTATTTGACTCTGAATCAGATTTCCAAAGCTGCGTGACTGATTTTTATGGCTCGGAAATGTCTTTGACTGGGGTTTGACTCGGTCGCTAAAAGACGGTTTTGCCCTTGGTGTCGGTTTTGACCCAAATTAGTCTGATTTGATTGGAAACGACCCACTGGGCCTGGATTTGAGGTCAGTTTTGTGATATTTGTACTCCGTAAAAAGCCCAAGCCATGTTTGCGTCCGATCATCATTGGGTGTTTTTTGGAAACTGTTATAGACATCTAGCGGCCAAATGTGGGTATCTATAGAGCCCCCACTCTGACTGATGCTTAGACAAGGCGAAAGTCTGAGTAGCTACCAGGCCAATCGAGGATTAAAAACCTGGTAGACTTCCAGTCGGGTTTTTTATAGTCCATTAGACTTGCGTAAAAGGACTGGTCAGCCATAAGTTAGAAATTATACCTGAGATCTGTTGTCAGGAATAACTCCGTGGGACTTGTTTTTGAAGCCCTGGGTGTATCTGTATGCGGATATATCCCATCTTGGAGCTGTGCGGGAGCTTGCCTAAGAAGCCATGGGTGCATCTGTTTGCAGTTACATCCCATCTCAGAACTATGCGGGAGCTTGCCTAAGAAGCCCTGGGTGTGTTCGTTTGCAGACTGATCAACATATTTTATATCGCATTTTATAGTCCCCCGATACCTATTTTTGAGCTTTTCCTCTTACTAAATTATATGTTTAATGTCGATTTCTATTAGAAAGTCGATACTGTTGATTCTCGGGCTATTTTGCATGTTAGGTGCAATTTCGAGCATATTTAGGAGTAATAACCCGGATAGCCGAGACGAGGACGGAAGACGAGGAAGAAAACGAAAAGCCGAGAAATAAATGAGAGCTCAACCACGAGTTCAGCATCACCCACTCGATCGAGTAGTGCTAAGCACTCGATCGAGTGCTTCATATCCGTTCTCAACCGGACTGCATCGGAGTTTGGGCCGATTCATCTTTTCAGCCCAAAGACGAACTCAACTTGGAGCGATCACGTATCCACTCTATCGAGTGCCATCACACACACTCGATCAAGTGCGTCACACCCAGGCCGCGAAGTGGATTTTAATTCATTTAGAATTTTGGGCCTGTTTTGGAAGTCCAACTGATTTCTTTTAAATCAGTTAGAGGAGGAAGATTGTCAGACTTTTATCATCTTTTACAATAGATATTACGTTACATTTTCTTTAGTATTGAAGTCACGCTCTTCTCCCGCTTTCCTTCGCAAGATACATTGAATTCTGTTCTTCCCTTTTCAGATCTCGAATTGTTCGGTATCGATTACTTTTAATTTTAATTTCAATTTCAATTTTAGTTTTCTAGTCTTAATTCTTGTCTTAATTCGTTCTTAGTTTTTTGCAGTAATTTTAATTTCAGTCTCGATTATTATCTGTTAGTATAGAATTGTTATCGTTTGCGTAGTTTAATTCAATTCGTGTTCATCATGTTTAATTGCAATTCATATTTTATTAGTTCAATTATAATCATCATGAGTAGCTAAATTTTATCTAGGGTTTAAGGGGATCGATGGGTATTAATTGGATTATAGTAAACTGACCTCTCTCTGATCATATGAACTGTCGCCTGAATGTTGTTTTAATTCTGATTGATTAATTACTGGCCAAGATTAATTAGTTAGTATCACAATTACGACTTTTCGCCGACCGGGTTAAGGACTAATTAGGTCACGATATTTTGGGTAGACTAGCTTAATTCTAGCGACCGCAGGTTAAGTTTAGTTCTAAAGTTCGTAGTAGTACCGACCGGACCTACACCTTAGACAGTTCGATTATTGACCTGTTAGTTGACTCCCTGACCCGATTGATATTCATTGTGAACCTGAGACCCTAGACTCTTTTATTATTGATTTACCTTTTAGTAATAAGCTGTCAGTCAATTTAAACAAACAGAAAAACAGTGACCCATAGTCTTAAGTCTAGACCTTAGAACAAGTATTTGAGTCCCGTCTCCTGGTGGTTCGACCCCTAATTCAATATCTGCATTAGTTAGTGGACCTTAGGGTATCTTTGATTCGGGATACGACTTACCCCTGTCAAATTTTGGCGTCGTTGCCGGGGAGACGGTGTTATTTAATTGCTTGTTTTGTGTTTTAGTCTTTTGATTACCTTGTCTCAAGGAACTTCAGTTCCTTGAGACCGTTTCTCACATTTTTCATGTAGTTTCCTCGTATGCCCAGGTCCTCTCGAATTTCAGGCTACTTACCACCATACGATCCTGAACCAGAGAGAACTCTCCGCAGGTCTGGTAAATTTTACAGGGAGATTGCTGAGACAGAAAGATCAGAATCAGTGGAACATTCGGATGACGAGCACATATCCGAATCACAATCCTTTGAAGAGGATAATTCCTCTATTGCCCCCGAGATGCCGCTAGTCAAGATGCCTCCCAAACTTGCTAGCCATTCCGAGCCGGAGCAAAGTGCCCTACCGAAACCATTGAAGAGGCCCACGGCCACTACTGGTACATTTGAGATTCACCCCGCCTTTATTACGTTGGTGGAGCGAAATCAATTCTGTGGAGGTCTTGATGAAGACCCGGCGAAGCACATGAAGCTCTTCACCGACTATTGCTCTACTATTCCACTCCCCGTGGGAGTAACACAAGAAGAGGTGATGGAGATGCTATTCATGTTCTCCTTACGCGATAACGCAAGAGACTAGATCACGGATCTAGACCGCGTTTATGAGGGAATCACGGATCTAGACCGCGTTTATGAGGGAATCATAGATTGGAACTCCCTAGCCTTAGCTTTTTACAAGCACTACTACTCGCCGCAGAAGACCAACATGTTGAGGAGTCAGATTACTACTTCCGACAGACATCTCACGAGAATATCTACGAGGCATGGGTAAAGTTTAAAAAGCTAGTCAAGGAGTGCCCACATCACCGCTTCGAGGTATGGTTTTTGTGCAATCAATTTTATAATGGTTTATATGATGATTGTCGAGCTACGCTCGGTTCTGCAGCTAATGGCAGGTTTCAAAATAACGTTGATGATGATAAAACGTGGAAACTGATTGAAGATATGGCTACTCATCATTCGCGTTGGGGAAATCCACGGGGTAACACCCGAGGAAATAGTGGTGACTACGAGTCATCAAATGCCATAGTTAGCCACCTAGCCACCTTAACGAAGCGGATTGATACCATGGAGCTTGCTAGAACCCAAAACCAACAACAACAAGGCGGTATGTACCAAGTTAATGCATTGTCCGAGGTAGTTTGTGAGAATTGTGGGAATATGGGTCATTATGCACAAGAGTGTGTAAGTTTAGAAACAACTAATGCTTTCCAATCCATGAGACCACGCCTCCCATACATGAACCAACCGGGCTATGACATGTCCTTGTTGTTTTATAGGTGCCAGAACGTGCTTAACCCACCACCACCTGGTGGTAACAAAACCGTCCCATATGTAGCACCCCATAACCGACCTTCCCAAAACAATAACCGACAACAATTCCGAGGGCAACAAAATTGGGGTAACCAACAAAACTGGGGTAACCAATAGTGGGGTAATAACCAACCTTGGGGTAACCAACAAGGGTGGGGGAACCAACAACAATTCCAACCGATCCCACAAAACCAAAACCAAACCCAAGCTCAAGCTCCAACCAACACCGAGTATGCGGAGATCAAAGCATTATTGATGCAAGGTATTCAAGCTCACCAAAAGCAAGAAACCCAGATCAACCAAATACTTGCCCATAACAAGATCCTAGATACCCAAGTAGCACAACTTGCCGCCTAAAAGCAAGCTAGGCTACCGGGTACTCTACCTCCTCAAGGCGAACAATCACACGAGCAAGCCAATGCGATCACATTAAGAAGCGGAACCCATTATAACGGTCCGAAAATGCCCGAGGAGTATGTTGTGGTTGATGAGACCGAGTTGGAGAAGCAAGGGCTAGCCGAGGAAGCATTGAGTAGACCACGGATTGAGGCCACTCAATCGAGTAACACCACTTCACTCGATCGAGTAGACCCCCAAAAACCTAGCAGAGAGCAATCAAGTGGACCACTCGACCAAGTCATGCCAGACTCGATCGAGTTGTAGATCACTCGACTGAGTGGTGTCAGCCCACTCGATCGAGTAGACCCTCCAAAATCGACCAGAAGCTCCCCAGCGATACCACTCGATCGAGTGCCTCCAGGTGACTCGACCGAGTATACCGGCACTCGACCGATTCAGCACGGACTCGATCGAGTGGAGACCGTAACGCCTAATTCAGCTGTTTTTCGTCCCCAGTCTTCGACCAAAGATGGAAAATCTCCTCAAGCATCCCCGTCTCAAATCAAGGAGCCTGCAATTCCGATCATACTTCCATTTCCCCACCGACAACGTAAGACAAAGCTAGATCAGCATTTCGGTAAGTTTATGGAAGTTGTTAAGAATCTGCAGGTAAGTGTTCCTTTTACTGATTTGATCACCCAAGTTTCTGCCTACGCAAAATTTATGAAAGAAATACTAACTCGTAAGCGTTCTTTTAGTGAAACTGAGACAGTTGCTTTCACGGAGGAATGTAGCGCGCTACTACAGAGTCGTACTCCGCCCAAGTTCAAGGATCCAGGGAGTTTTTCTATCCCATGTACTATAGGGACATTAGCTATTGATAAAGCCCTGTGTGATTTAGGAGCTAGCGTCAGTGTTATGCCATACTCGATTTGTCAGAAATTGAATATGGGTGTCTTAAAATGTACTAATATGACTCTGCAGATGGCTGACCGATCGGTCAAATATCCTTTAGGTGTCTTAGAGGATGTTCCGGTCCAAGTAGGGAAATTCTTTATTCCCGTAGACTTTGTAGTCTTAGACATGGCTGAGGATGCCATAATCCCTATTATCCTTGGCCGCCCTTTCTTACACACGGCAGGGGCGATCATCGATGTCAAAAATGGGAATCTCACATTCTCCGTAGGAGATGATACCGTGACTTTTAGTCTCGATCACGCTCTCAAGAAGCCCATGATAGAAGAATCCTGCTATAGTATAGATGTCATTGATTTGGAAATTGAAAACTATATTGACGATTATCTTGGCAGGGACCCTTTGGAGAAATTGTTGACATCCGGCGACGCTGATGCAGAGAAGAGATCATGGAGCGCGGAAGTGGATGAGCTAGAACGCATGCTAAACGGGAAGGAGAGCACTATCGAGAAGGTATACAGTCTCGATACCCCTAAAAAGGAGGTCGAGGTAAGTAAACCCGAACTAAAATACCTTCCCTCTAATCTGAAATATGCATTCTTAGATGATAAGAGTCTAAACCCCGTAATAGTCAATGCTGCACTCACAAATAGCCAACTTTCAGAATTGTTAGTCATCTTACAACGACATAAGAGGGCTATTGGGTACAGCATTGATGACTTATATGGTATTAGTCCCGAGTTTTGCATGCAACGCATTCATTTAGAGGAAGACCATAGACCGTCTATTCAGGGACAACGTAGGTTGAACCCGAACATGCAGGATGTGGTTAGGAAGGAGGTTATGAAACTCCTAGATGCTGACATTGTCTATCCCATTTTCGACTCTAAATGGGTTAGTCCAGTCCAAGTGGTCCCTAAGAAGGGAGGATCCAGGGTCATCACGAACAAGAAGAATGAGCTTATTTCTACTCGATTAGTGACTGGATGGAGAATGTGTATTGATTACCGTAAGCTAAACGTAGCTACTAAGAAAGACCATTTCTTACTCCCCTTCATTGACCAGATGCTAGAGCGTCTTGCTTACCATAAGTACTTTTGCGACTTAGATGGCTACTCGGGATTTTTTCAAATCCCAATTCACCCGGACGACCAGGATAAAAAAACATTCACCTGTCCCTACGGCACCTTCGCATACCGAAGGATGCCTTTTGGCCTTTGTAATGCCCCGGCCACTTTTCAACGTTGTATGATGTCCATATTTTCGGACCTTATCGAGTCTGTCATGGAAGTCTTCATGGATGACTTTAGTGTATATGGCATTGATTATAATGCATGTTTACTTAATCTTTCACGGGTTTTACAACGTTGTGAGGAGACCAATTTGGTCTTAAACTGAGAGAAGTGTCACTTCATGGTGACCAAGGGAGTCGTTTTGGGTCATTTAGTGTCCGAACGTGGCATCCAAGTGGATAAAGCGAAAGTCGAGGTGATTGAGCAATTACCATACCCCGTTAATGTCAAGGGTGTGAGGAGTTTTCTTTGTCACGCGGGTTTTTACCGCCGTTTCATCCAAGATTTCTCCAAGATTGCCAAACCTCTGACTCAGCTGCTCCTCAAAGATGCCCCGTTCGTATTTACTGACGAGTGTGCTCGAGCTTTTGACAGGATTAAGCAGGCTCTTGTTTCCGCATTGATTATCCGATCACCGGATTGGGATTTTCCTTTCAAGGTTATGTGCAACGCTAGCGATTACGCTGTAGGAGCTGTGCTCGGGCAATGGAAAGACAAGGCTCTACATGCGATCTATTATGCTAGTCGGACGTTAGATATGGCGCAGATTAATTATGCTACCACGGAGAAGGAGTTATTGGCCATTATCTACGCTCTAAACAAGTTTCGAACCTACATCATCGGCTCGAAGGTGATAGTATATACGGATCACGCAGCCTTGAAGTATTAGATCCGTGATAAGTCCGGGGCCGAGAATGTCGTAGCCGATCACCTATCCCGGCTAAGATATGATTGTGGGGATCTTACCCCAATTGATGATTCGTTCCTGGATGACCATTTGCTCGCTATTACCATGGATACTCCATGGTTCGCTGACTATGCTAACTTCTTAGTTGGAGGTACTCTACCTCCCGACCTTCAGTATCAGCAGAAGAAGAGATTCTTACATGATGTGAAGCGTTATTTCTGGGACGATCCATACCTTTTCCGAGAAGGTGCAGATGGTTTATTTAGAAGGTGTATTCCCGAGAGTGAGGTACATTCTATCCTCACTAGATGCCACTCCTCCCCTTATGGTGGACATCACGGTCCTTCGAAGACTTTCGCGATGGTAATGCAATCGGGCTTTTATTGGCCCACTATCCTAAAAGATGCCACCACTTTCATTCGTTCCTGCGACGCATGCCAACGAACGGGAAACATTTATCGACGCCATGAAATGCCTCAAACTGGGATCCTTGAAGTAGAATTATTTGACGTTTGAGGTATTGATTATCAAGGACCGTTCCCTTCTTCTTATGGGAATCAGTATATTTTAGTCGCCGTAGATTATGTTTTGAAGTGGGTAGAAGCCAACGCTTCACCTACGAATGATGCCAACGTGGTGATCCGACTCTTTAAGAAGACAATATTTCCTCGCTTTAGGGTCCCACGAGCTATTATTAGTGATGGCGGTTCACACTTTCATGAACGCCAACTCACTAAGTTATTGAAGAAATACGGTGTTCACCACCGTACGGGGCTAGCCTACCACCCACAAACTAGTGGGCAAGTCGAGATCTCAAACCGAGAGATCAAGTCTATTCTCGAGAAGGTTGTCCATACCTCGAGAAAAGATTGGAGTTCAAAGCTCGATGATTCTCTATGGGCTTACCGGACCGCATTCAAGACTCCTATCGGGACATTCACGTATAGGCTCGTTTATGGCAAGGCTTGCCATTTACCCGTAGAGCTCGAGTTTAGGGCAATGTGGGCCTTAAAGGAGCTTAATCTTGACCCGAAGCTAGCCGGAGAGAAGCGCCTCATGCAATTGAACGAATTAGATGAGTTCCGTCTCCACGCTTATGATAATGCAAGAATTTGTAAGGAGCGGACCAAAAGATGGCATGACAAGCGCATTATCCCCCGAGAGTTCAATGTCGGCGATAAGGTACTTTTATTTAATTCCTGACTTTGACTCTTTCTCGGGAAACTTAAATCCCGATGGTCTGGACCGTTCACGATGACTGAGGCGAATAAATTCGGGTCGGTTACACTCACTACCGACAAAGGCGAAATATTCAAGGTGAACGGTCAACGCCTCAAGATTTATCACGAAGGTGCACATGTCGGTGTCGTAGAGGCCATGGATCTCAACGACACTCTCGAGTCCGCCTAATTTTATTGAGGTAAACCGCTCGAGCGGGACCGTAAAAACCAGCGCTAAGCGGGAGGCAACCCGGCATCAATTGTATATATTTGTAATTTTTCTTTCCGCATTTTTTTTAAATTTTAAATTTTTACCTTTTTAGCTTGGTGGCTCTAATTGGGAGTTAGTATTATTTATCGAGTGAGGACGAGTGAATTTTACGATTTTTTTGAATTAATTTCACGAATTTTGAAGTAATTAAAGAGGAATTATCGAGCAGTAGCAGCTACAGCGGTCACTCGATCGAGTGGCCCAAGCACTCGATCCAGTGCCCTGACGGATAGCAGTCTGCCCATTTTTCATGGGGTCACTCGATCGAGTACCCTATAGGCACTCGGTCGAGTGCCCCTGAACCGGGTTCCATATCGGTTTTTCGTGCTCTTTTAATTGTTCCTTATTCTTTTATTTCAAATCAGTGTTGGAATTAAAACCCCCTCCCCTCACTAGTCTTAAGAACCCTAACCCCCAAATCACTCAAACCACTTCTATTTCATCAATCCTTCACCAAATTTCACAATTTTTGCTTCTAAATTGCAATTGGAAGTGTTTATTTGTGTTTCTTGGTGTTGATTTTTGAAATTTTTTGCCCCTCTTCCCCTAGTTTTGAAATTTTTGAGCTACTTGAGGTATTTTTTGGATTTTGATTTTCTTGCTTCTTTACTTGATTTTATGGTATAATTTCATCCTTAGTTAAATACTAATCCCATTGCATGCTTGATTTGGTGTTATTTCACCGTCTTATGCTCAAAAATCGATTTTTGTGTATGGTGTGTGATTTTGGCCGAGATTTTGTATTTTTTGTGGGATTTTTGTGTAATTCTGTTTTGCTATTATGCTATAGTCATGACAGGAAGAAGGAATCCACCCCGGAACAACAATAGGAACAGGACCGCAAGGCAGTCAGTTGTTCCGGCTGTTCAGCCTGTACCAGGCTATGAGGAGATTGTTTGAAGAGACGAGGCCCAGAGAGCTCGTTTAGTTGCCTTGATACCAAGGACGATGGAGGCTACCCGGTGTTGCTCGTCACAGTTCCCGATCGAGCTTGGTTTAAACGAGCAATTACTGCACCTCTTGTCCATGACCGGATTCGGTGGACTATGGACACTATGTGAGTTATCTTACCGAATACTCACTTTAGAATTCCTTAGTTCATTTGAGTACGATAGACAAGATAGCAGGATATCATTTCGCTTGAATAATGTTGCGCAATCCATTGCCCTTAGCACCCCGTCCGAGTGTCTAAGGTTTACCTTTGATCGGGATGAAGATATCCTCGACATACCCGAGGGTTCGAAAGCCCCTCTTTATTTTAAGTTATTTTCGGGTCGAAGTGTCAGTGTCACTGCGATGGCACTCAACGCCATCCCACACCCTACTATCCGCCTCTTCTTGCGGATTCTGAGTCATTTGGTTTTTCCACGCTCCGACATGAGTAAACTACACTCATTGGAGGTGTTGATTTTAGGACACTACCTAAACCCCTTTAGGCGATCCCTGAAGGCGTTTAGTGCACCGGGTATGATCTGTGTCGGAATCGAGCGCCAAATCAATGGATCCCTTTGCGACCGCGTCCCTTTGCTAAACCACTTTTGAGAGTCTCACCGACCGCGTCCCTTTGCTAGACCGTAGCTACCTCTTCTTCACTTTGAAGTGGATTCGGGGCAACCCCCCGGACTTTCTGTGGCGCGTCCGAGACAAGGTTTGGATGAAACTCCCGGTTGCCGAAGGGACAATCCTACCGCCATTACTTGCACTACAACCCACTCCCGAGGGTGAGAACAAACCCGACCCACCGAGCTACCTCATCCCTGAAGAGCTTTTCATTTTTGACGAGGGCGTTCAACCCCCTCGACGTAGGGTTTGCATTGAGACCGAACCCTACGAGACCGAGCCACCTAGGGCCACACCTACACCCACCCCAACCTTCCCGTTCCAGACTCCGGGTGCTGAGTTCCCGCACCCGTATCCGTTTATGTATGATCCAGTTCATGAGCACCAACGACGGATACACGAGGGGATTAATCAGAGCATCGTCAACCGCGAGATCCACGAGTTCATGCTTACTCAATGCATCTCGGCACCTTAGCACCCGTCCTACTAGAGAGGTCCGGGTGACACTAGTGGTATATTCCACGACTACGGGGTTGATCCAGCTGCCTGGGGTCCGGACTACGGACACACTTACGGCGGCCTAGGAGCACAGTGGCTGAGAGGTCTGAGACAGTCGGGTCAGCAGGGTGGTACTAGCGGCTCAGGCCAGGGCGATACTGGAGCCGGTCCATCTGGGAACGGTGGAGATGATGAGATGGCTGATTAGTAGGTTTGGGGGAGCTACCATTGTATATACGGTACTTTCTTTCCTTTTTTATTTCTGTTTTTACTGCTTTCCTAGATTTTTCTTCCCCTTAGATCGAGTTGTCCTTAGGATTGGCAGTGGATTTGTCTGTCTTATATGCTGTAGAGTCACATTGAGGACACTGTGACATTTAGGTTTGAGGGAGAGTTTGTGTGTTTTTGTGTGTTTTCATTTTTCGTTGTGTGCTTTTATTGCTTTCAAAAATTCTAAAATCCAAAAAAATTGAAAAATCAGAAAAATTCAAAAAGATTTTAATTTTTGTGTGCCTTGTGTCTGTCTTGTGTCTGACGTGAAACATGCAAAACGGCGATGATGACATTGCATTTTACATGATTTCTCCTAATTGACAGCTGACTCCGTACCTGAATGCATGTAATACTTGAGATGAGATGATTTTGATATGATTGCCTATTAAACTATTGATTGCCGAATGAGTAAACTTGACCATTTTATCGGCAAACCACAAAAATTCTGAGGATTTAGAGCTTCTTAGGCCAGTAACATCCATAACCGGTCTCATTTACAATTAGGAATTGAGTGGTTTCTCCTTATGGAATGTGTAACATAAATTTGCATAAATATGACGTCCGTCTCTTGATATTGAATACGTGTTTGGCTTGAGGAGGAGGTACATCAGGAAAGACATTTCTATTTTTGATGAGCTCCACATAGCCAAAACGACCCATTTTTACTACCCTGTAGATTTAGGTCAGTTTCCCTTTGTTCAGCCCATTTCAGCTGTTGTAAGTCTTTTTTTATTATATATATATATATATCAATTAGCTACAACACAGATTAGCCTACCTTACCAGGACAGTCGCAGTGAACATAATTAGAATTAATTTACTATTAGATCATAATTTGGATTTTTACATCTTTTGGATCTTAGTGTGCAACATTATTGTGCGACTTTATATTCGCCTTCCCCTTGTCCGAATTGAAAAAAATATAGAAGCATGAAAAAGAAAGAAAAGAAAAGAAAATGGAATTAGAAAAAGTAGAAAAAATTCCAAGAAAAAAAATCTATATGTGCTTCTTGTAATTTTCGGGGAACGGTAGAGATGTTGTAACTAGAATTGAATTATAATTAGGAGGATGGCAAGATTCCCTCTTAAGCTCTTTTGAGTTATAATTCTAGTTAATGGCCGGAATTCATAGATGAGGTTTTTGGATGGATTGTTTTTATTGTGTAGCTGGACAACTGGTCTTAGCCCCACATTTCCATACGTGCTTTAAGCACAATTCATTTTATTCCCTCACATATAAGTCATCCTTTGTAAGTCATTGGCATGTACTATGGTCCTGAATGGTGGAACACGTATTTGATTGGGGAGATTGATTTCATATTCGATTGCATACATATTTCATAAGTCGAGTGAGTGTCTTTAATCTTTCTTATCTTCACATTTATACTTACCCGTACTTATGAGTGTCGATTGACAACCGTAAGGAAGTCCGACATTACTGGTCTTGCAAGATTGAAAATTTGGCAGGCAATTGTTTGATTATGGCATGATTATTGATCTCGTTGCATTCTTGAGCATTACATGTTTTCTCGTCGGTTTTAGCCGATTTTAGGAGAATAATTTTAATTCAACTCTGAGTCTTGTTTCAAATCACTTGTCCTCGTTTGTATATATTAGTTGTTTGCTTGAGGAAAAGCAAAGGTTTGGTTTGGGGGAGTTTGATCAACATATTTTATATTGCATTTTATAGTCCCCCGATACCTATTTTTGAGCTTTTCCTCTTCCTAAATTATATGTTTAATGTCGATTTCTATTAGAAAGTCGATACTGTCGATTCTCGGGCTATTTTGCAGGTTAGGTGCAATTTGGAGCATATTTAGGAGTAATAACCCGGATAGCCGAGATGAGGACGGAAGACGAGGAAGAAAACAAAAAGGCGAGAAATAAATGAGAGCTCAACCACGAGTTCAGCAGCACCCACTCGATCGAGTAGTTCTAAGCACTCGATCGAGTGCTTCATATCCGTGCTCAACCGGACTGCATTAGAGTTTGGGATGATTCATCTTTTCAGCCCAAAGACGAACTCAACTTGGAGCGATCACGTATCCACTCGATCGAGTGCCATTGCACGCTCTCGATCGAGTGCGTCACACCCAGGCCGCGAAGTGGATTTTAATTCATTTAGAATTTTAGGCCTGTTTCGGAAGTCCAACTGATTTCTTTTAAATCAGTTGGAGGAGGAAGATTGTCAGACTTTTATCATCTTTTACAATAGATATTACGTTACATTTTTCTTAGTATTGAAGTCACGCTCTTCTCCCGCTTTCCTTCGCAAGATACATTGAATTCGGTATCGATTACTTTTAATTTTAATTTCAATTTCAATTTTAGTTTTCTAGTCTTAATTCTTGTCTTAATTCGTTCTTAGTTTTTTGCAGTAATTTTAATTTCAGTCTCGATTATTATCTGTTAGTATAGAATTGTTATCGTTTGCGTAGTTTAATTCAATTCGTGTTCATCATGTTTAATTGCAATTCATATTTTATTAGTTCAATTATAATCATCATGAGTAGCTAAATTTTATCTAGGGTTTAAGGCGATCGATGGGTATTAATTGGGTTATAGTAAACTGACCTGTCTCTGATCATATGAACTGTCGCCTGAATGTTGTTTTAATTCTGATTGATTAATTACTGGCCAGGATTAATTAGTTAGTATCACAATTAGGACTTTTCGCCGAGGGTTAAGGACTAATTAGGTCACGATATTTTGGGTAGACTAGCTTAATTCTAGCGACCGCAGGTTAAGTTTAGTTCTAACGTTTGTAGTAGTACCGACCGAAACTACACCTTAGACAGTTCGATTATTGACTTGTTAGTTGACTCCCTGACCCGATTGATATTCATTGTGAACCTGAGACCCTAGACTCTTTTATTATTGATTTACCTTTTAGTAATTAGCTGTCAGTCCATTTAAACAAACAGGAAAACAGTGACCCGTAGTCTTAAGTCTAGACCTTAGAACAAGTATTTGAGTCCCGTCTCCTGGTGGTTCGACCCCTACTTCTGTATCCGCATTAGTTAGTGGACCTTAGGGTATCTTTGATTAGGGATACGACTTACCCCTGTCACAGACACATGCCAACTAAGAATCACGCGGGAGTCCGCCTAAGAAGCCCTGGGTGTGTCCGTTTGCAGACACATCCCGATCCGAAATTCGCGGGAGCTTGGCTAAGAAGCCCTGGGTGTGTTCGTTTGCAGACACATCCCGTGTTTCTTTAGGAGAAATGCCACCTTGGGCTTTTTGCTGGGGAGTTTTAGTGAGTTGCGCGGGCCTTCCTCTGAAGCCTTGAGTTGTACATGCTTACAAAACTTTGCAGGTAACATTTAGGTAAAACACGACTCACGCTGGGGAATAAAAATTTGATGTTTCGTTGGGAAGCCAAGCTGGTACCTGAAATGTTAAATATATAGGCCGAAAATAGCAAATATAGCAGATAGCAAGACAACATACAGGAAATGCAGTTAGCATCTATAGACCGACTTGCGCTGGGGAAAATGATTTTTGCTTCATTTTGAAATCGAAGTCCGGCAAGCAACTCACGTGCTAGGAGATAGGTTTTCAAAATTGAAAGAGGTAGAAAAGAAATTTGCAGTTTAAATAGACTGAAATTTTGATCTTGTCGAAAAGGATTTTCTCAAATGGCTAAGTTTTTGCAAATTTCAAAGTAAGAATTTGAAGAGAGAGGGCTCGAACTGGACTCTCTAAGGGTTGGATCGTGACTCGGTAGGGGGTGGGCCACCTAAGATGACACGACTCTTAAGTTGCGCTATTCCGTAGCCTAGGCGAGTGGCAACATGGTCGAATCTTCGGAATTGGAAGGATGTGCTATAGGGGGATTGCAGTAGTCTCTAATGAGACTGTTTTGGCATGACCGGACTTAGCAGTAACGGTGCTGTGGTCTAGTGTTCTTTTAAAAAAAAATTTGGTTTTGGGGTATATTCCCAAAGTGGGTGTTGCTTCGAGTCTCTAACAGACACTTGTCTTTGACTGAGGCAAGTACTAGGACACACTGTAGAAAGGAGGCTAGTGTTTCAAAATCTTTGGATTATGTGAGTGGAAGAAGAACTTTCTGTCTAATAGAAGCCCCCAGGACGACAAAGCTAGCTACTGAGAACATGACAGTGTCGTGACAGGAATGACGGTGCTTTTGAATTTGTGTCAATGTGGGTGGTTGCGCCCTTGTTGAAAGACTGCCTACGTATTCACGTGTAGTGAAATCAAACCAAGCCGTAGTTCAGTGGATTGAAAGATATATTATGGTGCCTAGTTTATTAGGGCTTTGTGTGTAACTAGCCATAGCAATGGTGTAGGCTAGGTGCATTCTCAGTGATGTCTTGATCAAAGGGCTAGAACAGTTAGGATGTTGATCATGTGACTGTAAGCGTTCTCCGGGGTAGCCCCCAGAGGTGGTGTGAACTATTTGGGCATGTTCTATGCCGATCGCAGGTTGAGTTCCCGTGTTTGGGGCTGGTAACAGGTTTGGATGATTTTGGAAATGTGGAGCTAGGTCGTAAATGGCTTCGATGATTTGACATCTGGAGCTCGATTTTGTGGAGCTAAAGCTTCGAGGGTAAGGTACCGTAATGTGGTAGGAAAAGGGAAGTTGAGTAAAAATGACTCGAACTTCGATCGGGGTAGGTTTGATAATGCGGGATCTGGTTTCCATGTCCGGCCCTAATGGCTAGGGTGTATCCTATGGAGCTTGAATCCTCAAAATTTCGGGCTGTCTCTTAGCCTAGGTCTCGAGAAGGTCTTGAGGGTTGTAATGTGGGAAGGCTAGACGTGGTGTTAGCTGACTAGCTCGATTATTTCTCCCCTATTTGATGGTATGGGGATTGATAATTTTGAATGGACCCTACCCCGGTCAAGGGACTTTCACTTGAGTTGACCGCTAACCATGGTCATGGGTTTTTGAATTTTTTTTTGGTTGACCTTTTAGCCCCGGTCATGGGTGCCCTTTTTTTTTTATGATGACCTGCTTTTTCATTTCGGCCTTTTGCTTTTTCTTGGACTCTTGCTTTTTTGTCCAGCCTTTTTTTTTATCATGGCCAGCTCTTTTGTTTTGGCCCTTTGCTTTATTTCCTTTTTGTTGGTCAGACTAACACTTAAGGTAAGGATTGGTCGGTCTTATTGGAGGGGTGTTTATTGTGGGAAATGGGCTTGCCTCCCGTCTTGAACCCAAACTAGGAGACTACCTAGATTTGTCATAGGATTCGATACCGTTCCTGCTAAGGGTAGTTATGTGGCTTGCTATGTCAGACACAGAACAGGTAAAGGAAAACACGGATCTCAGTTTCCTGCAGTCATTATAGATGTGCCTATAATAGTCACGTGCATGTGCTCACAGTGTATGATGGTGTTCATCATGTTCTCGGAAACACATGAGAAATAGAAAAACCGATTTTGTTGAATTAGAGAAGAAGACAGAATGCAACTGACTCTGACTCTTACTTTGATTTGGAAATGAGGATGTACGGTATCCTAGACTCGGGCTCAGACTTAGACTTGAATCAAATCCGAACTTTTGGATGCTCAGTTGGTCGTTTCTTTGGTAAGCTCTTTGATTGGAGAGAACGACAAGTGCCACAACTCGCCTAAACTCAACTTTGCGCAAAGGCAAGAGAGGGAGTCAAACTAGACACGGCCCAGGGTGACGGGTTGAAAAAGACTCTTGGACCGGGATACTCGAACGTTGACCTAGACAAGATAACCCTGGCTTGGACTCGACGATGAGATTCAAGCTGAACGAGGGTGAGTCCGAAAATGGGGCGACCGTGTTTGACCGCGTCTCGTGGTTGGACCAACCGTGGCGACCTTGCCCTAGGTGACTCAAGTGCTCGCAGCATAGGTACGACTCGAAGAAGGCATCATAAGGACTCCGGTGTATGATGAACGTAAGGTACCCCTTAAGGTGACTGTGGTTGAATGCTCGGGTGGAGGACAGCCCCCGATTAAGACTAAAGACTCTGATTGGACTCAGATGGTGTGGCGTCTGAGTGACTCAAAAGTGGGGTACGTGAGACAACACGTGTAAGACACGACCCTTAGAGCAACCGTGATTGATCGCTCCGCTGAAGGGTAGCCCCCGAGTGTGATCAAAGATTTTGTTAAGACTCGAGTGTCGAACGAGTGACCCTTAGACGTAAGGATCATGAACCTTTTGTTATAGGGCTATGCCTTGTAAAAGGTTGACTCGCCCTCGAGGAAAGGAAGACGGGGTAAGGGAAGAAACTTGAGATCTAAGATAGGCAAAGTTTTGAGGCTAGAGACCCTCGACTTGACTTGAATAAGGACGGCCTTGTGATTAGAGTAGACCCTTAAGTTAAAGGACTCTCGAATTAGGATGACTCGACTAACAAATTGAAAGATGGGCGAAATTCCCTTAGGAAAGGTCGTGGGGACCGTCCTGCTAGAGGGAAAGATTGCGTGGGACTTTCTAGTTAGGACTCGAGTGTATAGACGAACCTTCCATTTACGAGTGTATGACTCGTGTTGGTTGGTTATGCCTTTAGAAAAAGGCGGACTAGGATGGGGAAGAAACCCGTGATGCAGGATCGACGGAGTTTCGACGCTAAAGACCTTCGACAAATTATGAAAAGACCCGACACACGGATTACGGTAGGTCCTATAATAAGGAAGGTTTTTTGAAAAGGATTGAATTTTGAAAATTGGGAAAATGGTCCCGAAATTGGTAGTGGGCCAATAGGACCGAACATTTTGAAAAGTTGAGTATTTGGAATTTTGAAAATTTGAATATCGAAAATAAATTTCTGAAAATTTGAAAAATCGAAAACGGGATCCCGCAGATTTCAAAATCAAAAACCGCATCTCGGAGATTTAAAAACGGAGAATGGAATCTCAAAGATTTGGAAATCGAAATTGAATTTTGAAAATTTGGAAAAATTGAATAGAATTTTGAAATTTTGAAAATCGGAAAGGAATTTTAAAAATTCGAAAATCGAATGAGGATCGAAAATTCGAATATTGAAATGGACAGCATGCCGGCTAGAAAATAGGCTTGTTTTAAGTCAAATCTTAAGTCTGAATTTCGGCAGCGTTCCGATTTTTTTAAAATTGGATATTTTGTAAAGATGCATTTTTTTTTGAAATGACGGCTTTTTAAAAAATGACACGGAAACCAAGTAGCACGTAGTTAAGCATTATGACGACAGCATGTATGCTTTATACTAAGTCTCGGTCGGTCGAAATAGGGTCTATACCAATAACGACGGCTTTCTCGTAAATCAGGATGGACTTCCTAAGCCGAATTGGCCTTAGAACATGCCGTGAAACCCATACGAGTTCGGCCATTGAAGTTTTTAGCGCACCCATTTAGGAATGCACCGTGGTACAGTGGGACGTCGGTCACAAGTAACCGGCCCGGGAAAGATTTGGGTTATGCATGAACCATCGAACTAAAACGCGTACATTAGTAATCGAACGATTTCTTTTCGAGTCTCACCCTAGGAGCCCCGATGACTAGTGGTACATCAGGTATCCCCAGTGGAGTCGCCAAATTGTGGACATTACATAGGTCCACCCCGACGCGGCCACGCGCGGGTTTGGGGCAGCAAATGAATCTCATGTGAGATGGATCTCGGATTGAAATTTAAATCTAAATGGAGTCGCCACCGAACTTTGTGGGAGTTCGGGCCCGTTCGAACCCACTCTATATCTTAGTGAGCCGTGCACAAAGTACGACCTATTTGGATTTCAGAGTTTATTGGGTTCGTCCCTTTGCATTGCGATACCGATACCGACATTATCAGTAGTCGTGTATTGAGTGACTCTCGTATGCCAACGGTTTCGGACATCCGGAAACCATGGTTCTGAGTAAGGGGTGAGGGTACGTGTTGGGAAGTTCACAAAGAACACCCAACCCCGCCCGCACTTAGCGGCCTCTACTTAGATATCGCTCGTTGTTCGTGTACGCGCGTTAGTTTGACGGTTGAATGTTATGAAAACAGTGTTTTGACTAAACATGTGAATTATGTTTGACTATGTCGTTTAATGCATCTTTGAATTAAGTCGGAGTTGTTTTAGCATGTGAGGTTCGTTTTAGTACAACAAAACAAACAATGAAAATAAAGCGCCAAAATCGAAACAAACGAGTTAGTAACGATATAACGGTTTGTAAAAAGATTAGAATGACATAAATGACATGATGCATGGTTTTGAAAAGAGTAGGACACGTGATAGACTTGACACGTGTTGAGCGAAGTCGTTAAAAAAGATTTTATCGGGACTCGGAATTTGTTGAAGGCTCACGGTTTTGTCGTGATAAAGGCCACTCGATCGAGTCATTGAGGGACTCGATCGAGTGGTCCTCGTAAAAAGCCTTCTGCCCAACTTTTGGGGTGTCACTCGACCGAGTGGCTATGGCACTCGATCGAGTGACTCTTGTACGAACTACGGTTCGTGAATTTGCTTTTAATTTTGGAATCGACAATTTTGCTAAGTCGTGTAAGAATATGATACGATTTATACTCGACTTAATTTTTGATACTCGTCATATTCGATACTTGATTATATAATCAATATCTAATATTTAGAGTGGATTTTGTAAAAAGATATTTGTAAATCGAACTAGGACGAGATGTTTCCCTTTGCGTTATAATGTCGTATTAGTCTTTTCGAACAATGTGACTATTATTTCGGCATCAACGGGATCGTGCTTTATACGGTTTATTGATTGATCCTTTAGATCCGATTTTTGACTATAGAGTCGATATTGTATCCTAGGAAATAATGCTTTTAGAAAATAGTACGATAATATTGATATTAGAAACGAGAAAAATAAAAATAATAAATAATAAAAAAACGTGAAGGAGACGAGAAAGCGGGATTTGTGACACCCTCAACCTACATGCTTAATTATCTCGAAAACGGACTCGTAGTAGCGGCCTAGGCGCGGGAGCGTTAAGATGTATATAGGTGAGTTATGGTGTGTATGGTTAGGGAGGGGATTTGACGAGATTTGCTCTCGGGTCTTTGACGAGTTTTGATCTCGGGTTTCCTAGAGGACTTCTAGGGGAAAGGTCGGGATTGTAAAAAGTACAGGATTGTATCGCCTAGGATGTTGATGGTTGTAAGGTTGTTGTCGTTGTGAATTGTGTTGTGAATTGTAGTTGTGCAAGGGGATGTATTTATAGGAGAGGTTTCCGGCTTTGGCTAGGAAAGGTAGTAGTCTTGGATGAGAAGAAACCTACTTGGGATAGGGAAAGCTGGTTGTAGATGGGAGGAAACACCCGGTTTGGATAGGAAATGATTCCTACTTTGGATAGAAAATGAATCTGGTTTTAGCTAGAAAAGGGGCCACTCGATCGAGTGGTGCATAGCACTCGATCGAGTGCCCAGTCTGACCACGGTTTTGGTGGGTTTTACGAGCCTACTCGACCGAGTGGGCCGGTCCACTCGATCGAGTGGGTCTGGGTCGGGTAGGAGTCTTTTTAGAGATAGAATTTTATCTCTAACGAGCTCGTTTGGTTGCTTGATTCTTCTTTGTAGCTGATAATTGTGGAGTATTTGACTCTGAATCAGATTTCCAAAGCTGCGTGACTGATTTTTGTGGCTCGGAAATGTCTTTGACCGGGGTTTGACTCGGTCGCTAAAAGATGGTTTTGCCCTTGGTGTCGGTTTTGACCCAAATTAGTCTTATTTGATTGGAAATGACCCACTAGGCCTGAATTTGAGGTCAGGTTTGTGATATTTGTACTCCGTAAAAAGCCCAAGCCAAAAACTAATGATTTTGAGCCCATATTCGAGTATATTAAAGCATGTTTGCGTCCGATCATCATCGGGTGTTTTTTTGGAAACTGCTATAGACACCTAGCGGCCAAATGTGGGTGTCTACACAAATCAACCACAAAACTATGAAAGAAATTGCGATTATCAAAATGAACTAGGAAATAATCTAGAACAACATAAATTAGATCTAGAGAAATTAACAACATTAAGATGATCGAAATTACAATCAACAAAATAAAACATAAAGCAATCTAAAACAACGTAAATAAAGATGATCAAAACAAGACAATAATGAAATAACAATAAGATGAACAATATTGAAAATGCAATAATAAATCTGAATAGAGATTAGAGAGTGGAAATAAATATATACCAACTATGAAGTTCAACAATAAAGATAAAGATTTCATAAATAAAGGATGAAGCTTTGATGAAGGGAATAGAGGATTTGTCACTAATCCATTAGTAATCTCCATAAATTTTCAATAAAAACTTGAAATAATCTTCTACAAAGCTTGACTGGTGAATAAAACTATGAAGATCTACCACTAAATTACTAAGGAAGTTGTAGAGAATTAATAAACTACTACTAGAATAATCTACTAAAATGGATGGTAAGTAGTGAGAGAATATGGAGTAGTCTAAACTAATGATGAGATAATGAAGCTGTAATGAAATTCTAATGTGGTGTCTTAGGCAACAAACTAGGGTATACATATATGTAGTAAAGCCTTAATGGATCCTTAACCTAAAGTCCAAATCTAACTTTTTGCTCCATTAGTGAGACAATCACCCTTTAATCTTCATGAGGTGGAACTTCACCCTATCGTACACGGACTAATACCGCCGGGTGAAACTTCACTCGGTGGTTTCACCCGATGAACTTTTCCCAGTTTTGCAATTTTGGACGCCTTTACCGTCAGGCGAAACTTCACCCGGTGGGCAAAAGTTTCGTCCGGTCATTTCGCCCGGTGGAGAAGCTCTCAGAAAATTTTTAGGGAGGAAATTTTACCATCGGGCGAAACTTCGCCCGGTGGTTTTTCATCGGGTGAAGTTTTACCCGGTCATTTTCCAGCCTCTTTTCTTGTCTCATTCTTCGTCGTTTGATTGGATGGCTTTGAACTTTAAGTTTAATGCATTGCTCTTCGGACGATATTCCCTTCTCTTGTGCTCGTGGAAGCTCGATCATGCTTTTGGTGCCAAATCCTATCAAAATTGATAGAAAAACTACCAAAAACTCATGAAATTCACAAGAGGGACGCTAATGCGAAAATCACACTTTAAACTCGCAAAACAGGGAGAAAACAGGTCTAAATGAGGGAGAAAACGGTCTAAATTTAGCACACAACACATACAAAAGCTAAAATAAAGAAGAACAAATATGGTAAACATAAAGGGGGGTTTTGGAGGGTTGATGAGAAACTAAAGAACACAAAGTAAGGATAAAAAAATGATAAAAAAAGTAACTTGTTATAATTCAACCAACATGCCCAATCAATCACAATGTAAGACAAACATCAATCTCAATGACAAATATCTTCCTAGGTGATCAACTCTATGCTCAATACCATTACACATAGAATATTCGTCCGTCCACACAAAATCTAGCATATCAATATCGACATGTGTATGGAACATAGAACATCAAGGAGATTAAGATATTGACTAGGCAATCATAATCATCAACTCCTACAACATGCGAATTCCTTAATCAAGGCAATCAATGACGGCATCTACACTATAAATCATGCCAAGAGTGCTACAAGGGGTGAAAATAGGTATACCAACTTCTCTACACTCAAGAAAATAGTGCAAGCACACAACCAGGTAGCCACTTTGATGATAAGTCAAAGACCTAATACCTGGACAATACATATGAACAATGAAGCTTAGGAATTGCATAAGATAGTATGAGATTAAGAAAAGAAAGTGTTACAAAGTAGTAGATTAAGGGATGAGGAGGAATTACACCAAGCATGAAGATTAGCTTCTCATAACTACCCAATCACAAGAGTTTTCTCCCAAAGACAAGAACTAAACAAACTTGGATCCCCCTAAGATTATAAGCTAGGAATTAGAAATCTAATTCCAACAAAAGATGTCACTAAATCCCTTAAGCAAAATTATTTATACTCTAGACACAAAATCCTAAACAAGACAATGAGCCAAGGCACAAACAGGGCCGCCAAATAGAGCTCGGACCGGGATTTAAATGGATTTGCACCGTTTGCGGTTTCAGCTTCACAGCACCATCTTGCGAACGCGATGATAACTCTCTTGTTTTTTTATTCAAATAAGGCATGTGACCTATCATTGGAAAGCTAAGAGAAAGAGCTTTGACCTCCAATTAACCTTGCATCATTTCGATTTCTAGAAAGAAATTTATGCTTGTTTGAAATTGATGCAGCTAAACCGAACTAATACAACTTGTAATTTCCAACTTCTTTAATTTCTTCGTGTTTTCTTCATAATGTTGTCTTCTTATTTATTCGACATGGCATATAGTCCTTGATACTTATATGGGATGATATTTGGGACGTTGTCCACCTACTAATGTCTGTCTTTGGCTAACTTAAAGGACATTTTCTTCACCATTTGCTTGAAGACCAAAAACATAGATAAAAGCTGAAAAATAGAACAAATACACAAAGCGGGAGAAAACATAAAAGTACTCTAAATATGAGTATTTAACGATAAAACCACCCTGATTGGTACCTAAAAACAGCCTACAATGAAGGTATATTTTGTGTCAATCTGTTCATAACTCAACGAATTACAAACCCTCCCTACAATCTCAAGGATTCATAACTCAAAAGTTTTAAGAATTTATAATTCAATCACTTTTAGGAATTGCGAACGAAACCCGAACCTTTCGGATTAGTGCATAGTTCTCTTGAAGTAAGATTATTAGCCTACTAAAGACGAATTATACGATTCATAATCAAATAATTCACACAACACTGCACATTCGAGAACATTAGAAACATTGTTATCGTGAACAAATTATAAACCTTTTGGACTACTTCATAACTCTCTTGAATTAAGATTTAAAATTAGCATCCTAAATTCATAACTCTCTTGAATTCTAACAGTTCATAATCTAATAATTCACTACGTTGTTAACGTAAACCAAACCATCATAGACGTTTTATAGCCATCGTTCATCCCGTCCAAGTCATTATCGTCACTAGGTTAACACTTAATCTAGCATTTTCGATTCAATTTAAATAAGGGTCTTTAATTATGCATTATGATTTTTATAGACCAACGAGTTCTTAACTCACCTAAATCGGTGCACACACCATCATTTTCTAAACACGGTGTGCAACTCTTCATTATAGCTTGGTTCAGTCGCAGTGCATGTCTGACCAGACCCCATAGACCAAATCGTTCAATCTACGTAACGTCCACAACTTAAACCCCTAATTAAAACACTTAAATCCGAGTAGTCGTTATTAGATTCGTTCTTAACGTCTACGCATTATTTTCATCGTTTTTGTGTACAATCTGAGGGAGTGTAACAAATCACTTAACATGATTTACTTACGCTATCGTATCTTTATCACTTTTCCTATAGTAATTTTCTTAGTAATAAAAGGAAGAATGGTGGACAAATGTGATGCGTAATTATATTTACAACACTCAATCAAACTAAACTCATCGGCACTGAGTATCGCTTTTTTTTTACAGAGTATTAATTAATTACTTAACTATATCACTACCTACATTTTCTTACTATGTTTACTATTTCATCCGTTCCATCCATTTAATTTGTATACGTTTACTTTATGCATATACGTCGATGCTCATTTTCTTTTGTCTATAGTTATAGTTACATATTACTAAAAGTTATAAAATTTGACATACACAATGTATTTGATTAGACGATTTAAACAATATCCCACACTATCTTTTATCTTATACGAGTACTCCGTGTATCAGATGTTAGATTGAAGATTATCCTCACTTATGCATATTGTCAAAAAAAAGTAAACGTATACAAATGAATCGAAGGGCAGGAGTACAATTTTATTATTGCTCCCTCCGTTCAAATTCAAAGTACATATTTCTTTTTTGGCATTTTTCACAACTAAAGAGAATCTTCGATATACTCGACAATATATAGGAGAAAATATAGCCATGTGGATGTGAGATCTTGTTTGATCTGTAACACCCGGCCCAAACTAGGACCGGAAATAATAGTCACGGTAGCTCGCCAGACTCTGTACTGGTCCCACGGACCAACACGAGTCCTTTCCAGTGCATTTTGACCTCACTCATGCGCATTCCGGGAACCTTCCCAGGAGGTCACACATCCTAAGATTACTCTCACTCAAGCACGCTTAATTAACTGTGGAGTTCTTTTGCATGGATGACCAGAAAAGAAAGTGCACTTTGTTGATATGAGTAGTACTTTCAATCCCTTTAAGCACTAATCATTTAAGCTCATAAATAGGAAATCTTCAATCAATGTGGGGTGTTTCATGATCGATTCTGAGACCTGCGGATATTCAATCAAGCACTATTAGCTACGCAGGTCTGGCGGATCTATACGGTCCCTGATTTTATGTTAGCGGGAGTTTTGAAAGCAAAATACTTCAAGCACAACTTGATTCTCGAGGCGTACCGTGGCCACGACTTGAGATTTCATTGGCGGAGTATCTGGGGTGCGAAGTCCTTTCTGCTTAACGGTCTCAAATAGAGGGTTGGAAATGGGGAAACAAAAAATATGAAGTGATCTGTAGCTGCCCATCCATGATATTATACGTTTCTCGATCATCAATCTTGAGGCAGATCCAAATCTGATAGTGGCGGAGTTGATTTATAAGGAGTGAGGGGTTCGGAATTTAGGAAGGTTGACAGAGCTTTTGTGTCCAGCAGATGTGAATGGTGCTTTAGAACTTCCTCGGTTCCTCTTAGGGCCCATGGCAGTATGGATGAGTTATCTTTGTGGTCTAATAATGATGGGTGCTACTCAGTTAAAACGACCTATCGTTTAGGGACTGCGGATCTTACAATCTCGCGAGATTCTGATTCTAGCTTGCAGACTGTCAAGGTTTGGAGCAAGATCTGGAGTCTCTAAATTCCGCCCAAATTGCCTCATTTTGTTTGGAATGCCTACTCTAGCAAACTTGGTGTTCGTCAACAACTCTTTCGTAGAGATTGTCTTGATGACCCAAGCTGTAGTCTTTGTGGGTTGACGGAACAGTATAGCATTCGTCATGACATCCTTGATTGCCCGGTTATGAATGGGGTTTCGGTTGCCAGTGGTTTTGAGGACTTACTTGTCGCTGCTCCAAGGTCGAGTTTTTCCGATTTCTTTGAGTGGTTTGTGTAGCAGCTATCTGGGGAAAACAGGGGCCGACTTTTGGCTATTGTGTGGGCAACGAGGACCTCGAGAAATTGTAGACACCCAGATTTGGACCTGGTGGCTACAGAAATGCCCAACAAACACCCGATGACGATAAGACTGCAACGCCACGCAGGTTCGCGACGTTTTAGGTAGTTTTTCTATAGAACGGATCAAATAAATTACTCGGAAAAATTAAACTAACATGATGGCGGCCTTAGTCGTGTCGTAACAGTCGCAAAGACACTAATTAGAGTCATATCTGACACCGGGATCCCGAGTCGGTCCCGAAACTCGAACCGAGTCAATACCGCGCACAAGCGAACCTCGGAATGCACACCTGAGGCCCACTAAGCTCATGGTGCTAGGTTAAACCCGGGGAAACCTTAGGCCCCAAGATACGTATTGTACTCTAGGTTGCACCGACGCGGACACGGACACGGACACGACATTCGAAATTTTGTAGGACACGGACACGGCAGGAAAAAAATCAATATACATATTTAAATAAAGAGAATTTGAAATATTTTATACCTAAGATATACGTTTGGTTACTTACACTGTCACAATTATCGTAAAATAATAAAACAAAAATTAAAGTCTTATGAATTTGAAGTTAAAAATTAAATCTTAAAAATTCAAACAATTGTACCACTATAATATAATTATTAGTTAGTTATAATAAGTGTTTATAGCATCAATTAACCACCGTAAACCTACAGTATTATCATTTATTAAATCCTCAACCCAATAAAACAACGTTAGGTATGTTCGACGAGTCTTTAAATATTACGAACCGGGTCGGACACGTCTCCAAATCTGACGAACCGTGTCCGATACGTGTCCGAATAAATTAAAAAAACCGGACACAGTTTTACAGGTGTCCGACACGTATCGTCGTGTGTCCGACGTGTGTCGTTGTCCGACACGACACGTTGATTTGGAGGAGTGTTCGTGCAACCTAGATTATACTCCTCCCTCTCGGTTTTGGAAAGTATCAAAATCGTATCATCAAAACTCCAACCGCCTCACCCCACGTGTCTGAGACTCCCCACGCCTGAACCCAGGCGCCTGAGTCTTGGTGCGCCACAACTCAGGCATCCATATGGGTGACGAGGGCCGAAAACACCTATAAATACCCCCCTCACCTCATTCATTCGACACACAATTCTCAATTCTCTTCTCCCCTCACATTCTCGCTAAGGGCTTGCACTCCGACACCCGAGGCAAACGATCCACTCGATCGTAGTTCCAAAAAAGCGACATCGAGGCTACTCCTCACCTTCGAGCACCTCACTCGATACCGAGGTGCCTATGTTCGACTAGCTCAAGTCTAGTAACGAAGTTCTGTCGGATTAGCCGCAGAAACAGTCCTTAGTAACGGAGCTCTGCCGGAGTAGCCGCAGGAGGGGTCAACGGTAACGGAACTCTGCCAAAATCACTAGGCAAGCTAGGAGGATCCGCCTTGGAAGCCGAGTCGTCACTAGGTTGTCATCTAAACAAAACTTTACATTCGCACTTTCTTTTATTATGCATTACGACAACACTAGATGTGGACACTAGGTCCACAAACACTTACTAAAACACGTAACGTCACAACTTCAACCGCAAATACTAAAATATATGCTTAAGAGTACAAGTCTTTATCTTTAGGTCCCGTGTCCCTCAACTTTGAGCCGGCTAGGGATCAAAGTTGACTTGAACGATTTCCGAGTCCCCATAATTGACTCGGTGGCGACTCCACAAATCGGCAACGAATTCAGTTCACTAAAAAGTTCGCCATACCAAATGAATCGGCCCTTAAACATTTACAACCACGACTCGATCGATTCCTAACGGAAACACGGGTGCCCGCACCCGTCTAGTACAAGTCTGGATCGTCACCCGAATCGAGGTCCGAGATATCGCCCCGTACGCGAGATCGGACCGGCCCCCGACGGGGAGGGGCCGCGTGGGTGGCCGCCGCCACACGTTGAAAAACCGGGTCGGTCCTGGGTGGGCGCGCCTGGGGCGCCGGGCGGTGCAGACGGACGTCCACAGTTTGGTGACTCCGTTGGGGATTTGGAAACAACTTTCTAGTGGTGGTGTAACTTGAACGAGGTCGGTGAAGCTCATTTCTTAGTTCCTAGTTGTGGTCACTACAGGTTTTGGCCCTAAAAAGCCCACCCTAACCAATATCAGGACCAATCGACCTCTTCGCGGTAAGATCCTTAGGGACACGCGGGGAGATCCTCGATTGACGCTCCGGCCACCTAACGCGTACTTCGCGGGAATAATAAGCGGATAGTTCCGAACGGACGGTATGACACTCGTCTCCCGAGACGATTTGTCAATGCCTAAGTAAAGATTATTCGTGGGCGGTAGCCTACCCTAACCTACCCATGTCTGCATCCTGCACGAGTGTATGCATTCCTAGTTACGTGTAGCGTGTTTGCACAACCCAAATAAAACACTAAAAATTTGGATTCAAACACGCCAACATATTCAACCGCACCAAATTCCGTTTTCGAAAAAAAAACCTCCTTTTTTCAAAACGATCTTTTGAATGTCGTTATTCCGGTCAAACCGTAATTTTCAAGGGGAAAACATTTTTAGTTGCCATCATCATGGCAAATTTTACACACTATTTTCAGAAGTTTTTAGTGCCATCACCTTGGCCAAAGTAAAACCCGTCAACAAAGAATACTGTTAGCACCACCGAGACTCCAAATTAATGGGATCAAGGTACCTTAAACGGTTACATTTTGTTTCAAATTTTTTTTTGTTTTTACACACATACCGTTAACACAACCGAAACTTCAATTAATGAAGTCAAGGAATCCAAAACGGTTACACTCTCAAATCACCTTTTCCACAATGCATCACCCCCCACCGTTAAATGCTAGTTAACGCAACCGACGAACGTGGAGCACTCGTTTTAAAAGTTTTTTTTTTCTAAAAACACTATTCACTACCTAAATTCCTTAAAAAGGATTTAGTCACATATTTCGAAGCACCGTCACGGACTTCAATCTCCGCCACGAGCACCACATACACCATGAGTGTCGAACTGGCTAATTAATAGTAGTTTCGATAAGAACACCACGTCATCATTTTCAAAACTGGTTCCCCAAAGAACCTTGGTCCTTTCAAGAAAAAAACATTTCCACTTTTGCTATCGTTGGAATCCCGACACACACCTATAGCGACACACTTTCACGTCACGAGCGATGTCTTCACACCATCGTCACTTTTTTTACAAATCGTCCTTTTTAAAATCTTTCCCCTGCACGGATTGGTTGTTTTCAACAAAAATCAAAGTTCTTTGATCCTGAGCCGGGATCGCGATCAACTTCTTACGTCGTACAACCGTGTGATTAACTGTCTGTGTTAGTTACTAGGATCGCCTCTACTCGAGGTCTTACATTTTGGGTCGTCTCGTTCCGAGAAGTCCCCTTTAAACCTCACCTCCGAGGTTTGTGTCAGATCGTCTCGCTACAGAGACCTAAAATTCGTTAGGCATTTCGCCGAATACACCATGAGTCTAAAGCACCTGAGTCCCTAAGCCAGCGACCGCACACACACGCGAGTCAAGAGCCTCATTCCTGCGTCGCTCAGTCGCGAGCATTCCTCGAGTCCTTAAATCGTCTGGTGGACCCGACCTCTTGTTCCCTTTTCCTTTACCTAGGAATGGCACTGAGTGGCAACGAAAGTATCATCGACCAGCTCAATGCCTTGATGAACGTGGTCCATGGGATACTGGGGATAGTATCGTCGATTTCCTCCTCCATCGACGATGTCAGGCGCCGCCTTGAGGCCCTCGAAGGCCTAGAGAGAAAACCCCATGCGGGACCGATAAGTTGGGAGCTAGTACTCAGTGGGGACCCATATGTCGAGTATATATATGCCAGGCTCGCGCACCCGGTCGAACTTGCAAGATTTCGTCGCCCTCTTACGCAATTCCCCGAATTAGGAGAGTCCTACGCCGAAGCCCTCAGAAAATTGCAAGAGGCCTGGCTATTATGGCCAATCGGACCTACCCCAGACCCGCCCACAGAAAAAAGAGCGACATGGAACCCAAACGCTTACTGCCTATACCATCAAGGTCGAGGGCATGAGACTCAAGTGTGTACTGAGCTTAAGCATGAGGTGCAGGACCTGATTGATAAAGGGCTCTATGTACCTGTAGGATGTCTTCGAAGGAGGGCTGGTTCAAGATACCAAGCCCATCAAGAGGGCGACCCCCGTGAGCACCGAGAGTCCAATCAGTGGAGGTTCTTCTAAAGGCGCGTGCGGCCGGTCTTAGAAAGGGTCTAGTTCACCTTAGGATCTAGACCAAATAATAACAATAATGTCTTTTCTTTTTCTTTTTTTTCGAGTCCGGGGAAGTGCGAGGGACATGTCCTGCACCTCCCCCAAAAAAACAAACTTAATCACGGGCATTTAGCCCGTTTTACCATCTATCAATAAAACAACTCTCTTTTCTTTATAAACATGCCTCGACAATCGCTTGACTTCTTTCAATAACTTACTTTAAACGCTTAAAGACTCGACACTACGCCACTTATCGATAACAATTGACTTAAATGCGAAGGCTACAAAAAATGGCCCACTTAACTTCACCCTAAAAAGAGATCGGGAACGACAACCCTAGGTCCAACCCATCACTGACCCCCCTTGACCAAACGACAAGGAGCCCGCAACAAACAAACCCCCATCAAACTAGACTTCCCCGTTACCAACAACGCAGCTGAATACGAAGCCTGCCTAATAGGTCTAAAAGCCGCCGTATCTCTAGGAGTTAAAAACCTAAGAGTACACGGGTATTCATCCTTAAGTAGTCAACCAAGCCACGGGTACCTGGAAGGTTTACAGCGAAAGCCTAACCCCATACCAAACCAAAGTGGAAACAACATTATCCCGAGAATTCACCGAAATCGACTTCGTACAGATACCCCGCGAAGAAAACCAATTCGCCGACGCGTTATCCAAACTAGCCTCACTAATAAACATGCCCGATCACCTTTTCTCTATGCCTATCTCCGTAGAGAAAAGCGAACAACCAGCCCACATCCATAACCTCGAAACTGACGATACCCCCGAGGAACCCTGGTACAAAGCAATCCTAGACTTTAAAACCCACGTGTAATATCCACCCAACACCAACACCAAGAACAAAAGAGCCCTACGAATACAAGCCACCCATTACGTCCTGAGTCAAGGACTATTATACAAACAAACCCCACAAGGAGTCCTCCTTAGGTGCATAAGTAAAAACCAATCCGAGAAAGTCATGGAAGAGGTACATGACGGAGAGTGTGGACCCCACATGAGTGCCCACCTACTAGCCCAAAAAATAATGAGACTGGGCTATTAGTGGATTACCTTAGAGGCAGACTGTCGACGTCTCGTTCGTCATTGCCATAATTGCCAAATATTTGCCAACATCCAACACCTACCGCCATATCCTCTACACACTATAGCCACACCCTGGCCTTTCTCTACTTGGGGAATAGACATCATAGGAAAGGTACACCCATCCGGGACCGGCGGACACTGCTTTATATTAGTGGCCGTCGATTATTACACCAAATAGGTAGAAGCCGCCTCTTACACCGTATTAACTTCAAAACAAGTAGTCAAATTCTTAAAAAATAACATCATCTGCCGCTACGGCATACCTCACGAAATCATCAGTAATCAGGGGGCTCACTTCAAGGCTTATAATCCCCTATAAATTTTAACGCAATACAGTGGCGGAAACACTGTAGATTTGGGATTAAAACACACTAATTTTCTAAATTTTACAAAAAGAACGGTCAGTCAATACAAATGCCACTTTTCACAAAAAGGGCTAAAAATAAAAATTCTCCAAATGGGTTTAACAATCCAAAAATTAATATAAATGAAGTAGAGTAGGATTCATGCTACTCGCTAGCTCACACCCAACCCAGCAGCAAATTACCTGTCATGTTATAAACATAACAGCCACAATTCAGTGGGGAGTAACGACGACGTTCTCTCAGCCATATTACACGACATTAAAGCATAATTACTATTATATCAAAATAGTTCAAAATAGAAAACTTTTAAAACGATATAGTAAAATAATTCAAAACGATTTCCAACCTGTAAATCAATATCAACCAATAATAATAACGGCATTATGGATATGAATCAGTGCAACAGAATAGACTTTCACTAGGAGAATACTAAACTAGCTTCGAGAACTTAGTTCAAACAAATCAAACTTCGATCTCTAATATAGGCAACTCAACCATAATAGGACGGCGACTTATCAATGCGAGGTCCTAGCTTAAGTAAATATTCACACCCCTCCTGGAACACCAAGTGTGTCCAGTTCAACCCGACGGCGTCTTACATGCGAGGTACGAGCTTAAGGTCAAAATGACCATACACTCCTGGACAAGAACATGCCCAGTTCAACAACCAATGCATCCCGCTCGGATACACTAGCCTTATAGATGATGGCAAAACGTATACTCTAGACTGTATTACTCTACCCGTACACTTCTCTTATTCCATAACTCCAAAACAAAGCCATTATCGAAATTTAATAGAATTATAGTTTATTCTTCAAAAGAGGAAACTTTACAGATATAAAACTTTTCTTAAAATAATAACTTTCCAAAAGTTGGTACTATTATAAATAGAAATCAATTAAAATAGGAGTTATATAAAATAGTTAATATTAGGCTTCCAGACGTAAACATTATATTTGTTATATATATGTATAATTCAAGATTAAAAGTCAAGTTAAGTCAAAATCAGAATCATTTCTAAAAAGATTGAAGTTTAAGTAATTAAAAGTATTTAAATAACAAATTGACAGATTTTCCAGAATCGCACTGTCTTACTATAAGATTTGTAATTAAATCATTAAAAATCAAAACAACGTAAGACCAGTGGGGTTAAAAACTTTAGAAACTTAGCAACAACTTTTATTTCTGGAGAAAATACAAATTCTAAATAAAACATGGGTTTTTATTCGTATATTTAAAACCTGACAGAATTAGACATCCGATTGTATTTCTTTAATAAAACCCGTTTAAGAATTGATTTTAAATAAATTCCAATTGCAAACATTATCTAGACTCTCCATAGTTTGTGTATGTAAATTACCAAGGTTAAATACAAAGTTTGTCATATGTTTCAATTTAGATCTTATCATAACTGATAGATTCACGGACTAATTTGACACCTGTTCATAAACAATTTATTGTGCCCAAACCAATGGGAATTATTTTACGAAATTAAATTGGAGTGAATTAGACGTAAAATAAATAGTAGTCTCTTTTCAAAGTTTTTGGAAATAAGGTATTTAAAATAGAATGTTAATTCGTACAAAACACAAACAGATTCTGAAACATGCTGTAACTTTATTAAAAACAATAAAACTTTCAATTTGACACTTTATACCAAAAATCACGAAAATTGTTAGAAAATTATTATTATGTGTATGTTTTAGTCTTGGCCTTATAATACTTTTTAATTATCAAAAGAATGATTTATTCGCAAATCTCGTAAAAACGATTAAAAACAACAAAACATGTGAAGATTTACGATTTTAAAGTTTTTGTTATAAAAAACGAGACATAAATATATTGTCTAACGAAAATCTAATTTCTATACATGCAACTACAACAATAACATCACATAATACCGAGTAACATATCAATGTTACCTTAACCGAATCAATTAAATAATCGTCTTCGTCGGATAGAACGATAGCCTACGAAATAAACAAACATATGGCATTAAAACCACATTATAAGTGAATAGAAAGAAGAAAACAAGGTGAAGAACGAGTAAGAGTAATTAAATTACCCTCAAGATCGGAAAGCATTAGAGACGAATTAGGATCGGATTGATGAACGAAAAGGAGGAAAATTTAACGTGAAAGAGAAAAGAAACTTGTGTTGTGAATAAAATAGACTAGAATTTTAGATAATATAAAGATAAATTAGGAAGCTAAAAGATAGGAATAATTGAGTTACAAGGACTCTTAACTCAAATAGAAGACGAGATGGTTGAGATGGAAAGAACAAGCAAAAATCGATGTGATAAGTTTTCGATTAAAACAAATACTTTTAAAATAAATAGGATAAAATAATATGTAGCGGTTATGAAGAAATCATATTAAAAACGCATTACAAAATAATTATTTATGAAATCGCGTAGTAAAATAATTAATAAACCATTTTTCAAAAATAAAATATTTTTGAGCTAGAAACCATTATAAATATAATCGAGCACTTTTAGAAAAATAAATAGTTCAAACTCGATTTTAAAACTATTGTTCATAGAAAATACGATTCCTCAAAAATAATTAAACATACTTGCGATTAAATGAATTAAATGTGTTTTCGAATAAAAATAGAATAATTAAAATCCTTTTACGAAAATAAATAATTTTAGGCTCGATAATGAAAGAGACCTCGAAATGGAAAAATGCAATTGACGAAATATTACAGGGTTACGATATAATCGTAACGGAACAAATAGCAAAACTAGGAAATTTGCGGGTGTTACAATCCTCCCCACTAAAAAAAAGTTTCATCCTCGAAACTGGAAAAAGGTAGAAAGGAAATCGAGATTCCAAGTACGACTCCTACGAAATTCGGGTTCCTATTTCCATCAAACAATAGTAAGTCCATCAAAGCTCTAATCAAAACGGTCCAACAACTATGTGATTAATATCCCAACGAAGCCACAATCTCGTTGATCTGAGGGTTGCTAACTGTAAATTCCATTTAGGTGGTTTGCACTAAAGTATTTCTGAAAACAAGTTTAGATCACTCAACTCAAAAGTTCATAAGTTATGACCTTATCACACTCCACGATTTAATCCATAAAAACCAAGGTTTAATCTATGTCAACAAAAATTACTAAAAACATTAATGAGAACCTGAAATGGTACCACAACACTCAGGCTAACGATCTAAACGAGGTTCTATGATCTTTAAACGTCCACGGTACATCCATTAAGTATGCATTAGGCAGGAATCCCAAAGTAATATTAATTTACACTTAGCTTGGTAATAGGTATCCGTCAAATAAAATATAGTCTTACCATCAAAACTGATTCAACTGCAAGTACTCCATATAATCAGGTAACCTATACTCAAGGTCAACACTCAAGGTACAATCTTAATTCCATTGATTAACTAATACCATCATATCAATCCTCAAAACCTTACAATGTTAGGAAACTGTTAGAATATGTGACTTGAAGTTGATATTTCCTAATTTGGTGGTTGTCCCACGTCTAAGGAAATAGGAAAGTGTGGTTCATGTACAACATATATATTGTATTCTTGTCCCACATCGGAAGATTAGAAAAGGTGAGGGGATTCTATTCATATAAATAGGAGTCTCCCCTCCACCTTAGAATCCATCCAAAAATATTTGAGTCTCTTAAGTCATTACTTAGAGAGAGCTCATACGAGTCTGTAATTTGCATTCTCGACATAGTAAAAGTTTATCCCTTCGCCTGTGGACGTAGCTAACAAGTTGTTAGTGAACCACGTTAAATCTTGGTCTCTTTCTTTTATTATTGCCGTGTTTGTTAGCTTCCGCACAACAAACTGGTATCAGAGCTCAAGGTATCTCGGGTATCTGTGATCTCGGGAAATGGCGGCGATGAGTATGAAGATTGAGAAGTTTACGGGGAGGAATAGCTTCGGGCTATGGAAAATTAAGATGAAGGCCTTGCTTAAGCAGCAAGGTATTTGGAAACCTTTGACGAAGGGTATTAAGGCTACGGTGTCAGCTGAGGGAGCGGAACCTACAAAAGGGGGCATCACAGCTGCCGAATTGGAGGTGATGGAGGAGAAAGCTCACTCCACCATTTTTTTATGCTTGGCGGATGACGTCATCACCGAAGTTGCTGACGAAGCCTTGGGGCTTTGGTCAAAGTTGGAGTCTTTGTTTATGACGAAGTCGCTCACCAACAAGTTGCTTTTGAAGCAACGCTTGTTTAGCCTCCGAATGCAAGATGGTATGTCCCTTAGAGATCATCTCGGTAGATTAAATACTATATTGCTTGATTTACGTAATATAGATGTTAAGGTCGAGGATGAGGATGCTGCCTTAATACTGCTTGTTTCATTGCCTAACTCGTATGAAAATTTTGTTGAGTCATTTGTTGTTGGGAAAGAAACCTTGACCCTAGAAGAGGTGAAGTCGGCCCTTCACACTAGGGAGTTGCGTCAAAAGGCCACAGTTGATGTGGGTGAAAGTCATAATGTGGGGTTAGTAGTTAATACATCCAAGGGGAATGGTCAAGGAGGTAAGAAGAAGAATAAGTCTAAATCTAGACCTAAGGGACTAAGCCCAAATGACCTTCGCCACATTTGTAAGGAACCAGGACATTGGAAGGCTGATTGTCCAAAGAAAAAGCCTTCAACTGCAGCCATTGTCCAGGGTCAAAAGTATGACTCGGAGGATGATATAGCCTTAACTGTCAATAAGGTTCAACATCCTTCCGACAAATGGGTTTTAGACTCAGGTTGTTCATATCATATGTGTCCACATCGTGATTGGTTTTCCACTTATGAGAGCTTTAATGGTGGTAATGTTGTTATGGGAAATGATGCTGTCTGCAAAGTTTCTTGGAAAAGGTCAATCAAGATTAAAACATGTGATGGTATGATTTGTACTTTAACTGACGTAAGACTTGTTCCCTTGTTGAAGAAAAATTTGATATCTCTTGGTGTTCTAGATGAAAAGGGTTTCACTTTTTCGGGTTCAGAAGGGACATTGAACGTTATGCAGGGTTCCAAGGTGATACTTACGGGTATCAAGAGAAATACCTTGTATTTATTGCAAGGTATGACGTTGACAGGTTCTGCAGCTGTAGCGTCAGAGGATCGTCACACAGATGAGACTAAGTTATGGCATATGCGACTTGGTCACATGGGTGAACGAGGGATGCAGATATTATCCAAGAGAGATCTTCTGGGTAGGTATAAGATGAAGAATCTTAGTTTCTGCGAGCATTGTGTGTTCGGGAAGAAGCATCGTGCTAAGTTCGGCAAAGGGGTGCACACTACCAAGGGAACGCTTGATTATATCCATTCAGATTGTTGGGGTCTTGCTCGCGTAGAAGGTATTGGAGGTTTTCACTATTTTGTCACCTTTATAGATGATTTCTCCAGGTACACGTGGCTTTATCTGTTGAAGCACAAGAGTGAGGTCCTTAAAACCTTCATTCAGTGGAAGGCGTTGTTGGAAAATCAAACGGGAAAAAAGATCAAAAGGCTACGAACGGATAATGGTCTGGAATTTTGTTTGTCTGAGTTCAATGAGCTTTGCAAGGATAATGGGATTGCTAGGCTTCACACCATTAGGGGAACACCGCAGCAAAACGGTGTTGCAGAGCGCATGAATCAGACGTTGCTTGAGAGAGTTCGGTGCATGCTCTCCAATGCAGAGTTGACTAGGAAGTTCTGGGGTGAAGCTGTGAAGACGGCCTGTTACTTGATAAATCGTGCACCTCATACGGGGATTGACTGCAAGACGCCTTATGAGGTATGGTCTGGTAAAGATGCTGATTATTCATGTCTGAAGGTTTTTGGTTGTTTGGCCTATTATCATGTAAATGAGGGAAAGCTAGAACCGCGAGCCAAAAAGGGTTGCTTTATGGGATATGGAGATGGAGTTAAGGGATACCGCATTTGGTCTCCATCAGAGAACCGTGTCATTCTTAGTAGGGATGTCACTTTTGATGAAAGCTCTATGTTTGTGTCTTCCGATAATTCAACAAGTCAAGATAAGAATGATAGTCTCGAGAAACATGTGGAGCCAGATGTAGCGCCAGCCGTGTTGTTACCAGGAACATCGATTCAAGTTACAGAAGAAGCTCCAGAGACTACTCCGGCTGGGGAGGAAAGTCAACCAGAAGGGTCCAGTGTTGATGAACTAGAGGCTTCTGATGGGCATCCTAAACGGACAATAAGATAGCCTAGTAGGTTGATCAAAGACATAGAGGGGCGAAGAATTCGTTCCCAGAACTGTTATGCTGAAGAGATGGTGGGATATACACTACAAGTAGCCGTCGAAATTGAGTCATCTGAGCCACTATCTTATAGAGAAGCAGTTTCTAGTGGTGATTATGCGCAATGGATCACTGCTATGAGTGAGGAGATAGAGTCTCTTCACAAGAACAAGACATGGGAGCTAGTTAAGGTGCCACAAGGCAGGAAGGTGGTTGGTTGCAAGTGGGTATTCAAACGGAAAGAAGGAACAACAGAGGGTGAAAGCATCAGATACAAGGCACGTCTAGTCGCGATAGGTTTTAGTCAGAAAGAAGGAGTTGACTACAATGAGATCTTTTCTCCTGTAGTGCGACACACTTCTATTCGAGTTCTTTTAGCGATGGTCGCTCATTATGATCTAGAACTAGAACAACTGGATGTGAAGACAGCTTTCCTTCATGGGGAGTTAGAGGAAGATATCTTGATGAGTCAGCCAGAGGGGTTCGAAATTCCGGGAAAAGAGGCCTATGCTTGTAAGTTAAAGAAGTCTTTATACGGGCTCAAACAATCACCGAGACAGTGGTACAAGAAGTTTGACAACTTTATGGTAGGGCATGGTTACAATAGGAGTCCTTATGATTGTTGTGTTTATCATAACAAAATGGAGGATGGCTCGTATTTATACTTGGTCCTATACGTAGATGATATGCTCATAGCTGCGAAGAAGATGTCTTATGTTCAGAAGCTCAAGGTACTTCTCAGTTCCGAGTTTGATATGAAAGATTTGGGAGCAGCTAGGAAAATTCTCGGCATGGAGATTTATAGAGATCGGGTTCAGAAGAAACTTTTCTTGTCACAGAAAAGTTATATTTTGAAGGTTTTATCCAGGTTTGGGATGAGTGCCGCGAAACCTATAAACACTTCATCGGCTGCGAATGTTCGGTTATCTAATTCTTTTGCACCTCAAACTGAAGCTGAGAAGACATACATGTCAGGTGTTCCGTATGCTAGTGCAGTTGGTAGCTTGATGTACGCTATGGTTTGCACGAGGCCTGATATTGCGCATGCTGTTAGTGTTGTAAGCAGGTTTATGGCTCAACCTGGCCGCGAACACTGGCAACAAGTTAAGCGGATATTCCGCTATTTGAGGGGAACATCAGATGTCGGTCTCATATATGGGTGTGATACAACGTGTTGTGTGACGGGTTATTCTGATTCTGATTATGCAGCAGATGTAGACGGTAGAAGATCGATGACTGGCTACGTATACACTCTTGGTGGATCTGTTGTTAGCTGGAAGGCAACTCTACAGTCGTCTGTTACTCTGTCAACAACAGAGGCTGAGTACAAGGCTTTAACTGAAGCGGCCAAGGAGGGTATTTGGTTGAAAGGGTTAGTTAGCGATCTTGGGTTACATCATGATCAAGCAGTTGTGTACTGTGATAGCTTAAGTGCTATATGTCTTGCTAAGGATCAGGTGCATCATGAAAGAACCAAACACATTGATGTAAGGTATCATTTCCTACGTAGTGAGAAGCGCATCATGGTGAAAAAGGTTGGGACAGCTGATAATCCAGCTGACATGTTCACTAAGCCGGTTCCGCCTAGCAAATTCAAACATTGTTTGGATTTGCTAAATGTTGACAGTTATATGTAAGCCCTTCGGGGCTGTACATCTCCACGAAGGGTATTAAGTCCTAGGTGGAGCAGGCCCGTGCCTTGGGTGAAAAAGGCAAAGCCCGTGTCTTGGGTGAAAAAGGCAAGACCCGTGCCTTGGGTGAAAAAGGCAAGACCCGTGTCTTGGGTGAAAAAGACAACCGAGGGAAGGGAGAAAAATGACTATTGACTGAAGACCGTTGAAAGATGCGATCGTTCAAGTCAAGGTGGAGAATTGTTAGAATATGTGACTTGAAGTTGATATTTCCTAATTTGGTGGTTGTCCCACATCTAAGGAAATAGGAAAGTGTGGTTCATGTACAACATATATATTGTATTCTTGTCCCACATCGGAAGATTAGAAAAGGTGAGGGGATTCTATTCATATAAATAGGAGTCTCTCCTCCACCTTAGAATCCATCCAAAAATATTTGAGTCTCTTAAGTCATTACTTAGAGAGAGCTCATACAAGTCTGTAATTTGCATTCTCGACATAGTAAAAGTTTTTCCCTTTGCCTGTGGACGTAGCTAACAAGTTGTTAGTGAACCACGTTAAATCTTGGTCTCTTTCTTTTATTATTGCCGTGTTTGTTAGCTTCCGCACAACAGAAACATGTACAACTCACAATCCTCAATCGTAGGTAATAAGGGGTTACTAATCCTCAAAAATCTTTAACTTCCAACAAGGTTTACTAAGACAAGAGTCGGTCTTACCAATGAATCTCAAGAAGGAAGGTGGTAAAGTAGGAGAATAATAGAACGAAGATTTACCACAAGAATGGAGATGAGAATGTGTAAGAGAAGAATTGGGAAGAAAGTGAGGTTGAAAGAAAAGAATCAATGATCCTAGACTACAAAAGTCTTGTCCCGATGTAGAGCAGCATCAAGTCCAAGTCTTGTCCACTCATCTTCTTCTTGGGCATATCAAACAAATATTCAATGCTAATCATTGAGTTACAAGAACATGAAAGTCTAACATTTAAGTCCTTAATTGGTTTCTATCCATCTCTCACTAATCTTTCATTAATGTTCAAATCATTTATGGGTGTTTTTCCTAAAATCAGGTGTAAGCGTCGGGAGCAAAGATGCTCTGATACCAACTGTAATCCCCTATAAATTCTAACGCAATACAGTGGCGGAAACACTGTAGATTTGGGATTAAAACACACTGATGTTCTAAATTTTACAAAAAGAACAGTCAGTCAATACAAATGCCACTTTTCACAAAAAGGCTAAAAATAAAAATTCTCCAAATGGGTTTAACAATCCAAAAATTAATATAAATGAAGTATAGTAGGATACATGCTACTCGCTAGCTCACACCCAACCCAGCAGCAAATTACCTGTCATGTTATAAACATAACAGCCACAATTCAGTGGGGAGTAACGACGACGTTCTCCCAGGCATATTACATGACATTAAAGCATAATTACTATTATATCAAAATAGTTCAAAATAGAAAACTTTTAAAACGATATAGTAAAATAATTCAAAACGATTTCCAACCTGTAAATCAATATCAACCAATAATAATAACGGCGTTATGGATATGAATCAGTGCAACAGAATAGACTTTCACTAGGAGAATACTAAACTAGCTTCAAGAACTTAGTTCAAACAAATCAAACTTCGATCTCTAATATAGGCAACTCAACCATAATAGGACGGCGACTTATCAATGCGAGGTCCTAGCTTAAGTAAATATGCACACCCCTCCTAGAACACCAAGTGTGCCCAGTTCAACCCGACGGCGTCTTACATGCGAGGTACGAGCTTAAGGTCAAAATGAACATACACTCCTGGACAAGAACATGCCCAGTTCAACAACCAATACATCCCGCTCGGATACACTAGCCTTATAGCTGATGGCAAAACGTATACTCTAGACTGTATTACTCTACCCGTACACTTCTCTTATTCCATAACTTCAAAACAAAGCCATTATCGAAATTTAATAGAATTATAGTTTATTCTTCAAAAGAGGAAACTTTATAAATATAAAACTTTTCTTAAAATAATAACTTTCCAAAAGTAGGTACTATTATAAATTGAAATCGATTAATATAGGAGTTATATAAAATAGTTAATATTAGGCTTCGAGACGTAAACATTATATTTATTATATATATGTATAATTCAAGATTAAAAGTCAAGTCAAGTCAAAATCAGAATCATTTCTAAAAAGATTGAAGTTTAAGTAATTAAAAGTATTTAAATAACAAATTGACAGATTTTCCAAAATTGCACTGTCTTACTATAAACTTCGTAATTAAATCATTAAAAATCAAAACAACGTAAGACCAGTGGGGTTAAAAACTTTAGAAACTTAACAACAACTTTTATTTATATAGAAAATACAAATTCTAAATAAAACACGAGTTTTTATTCGTATATTTAAAACCAGACAGAATTAGACACCTGATTGTATTTCTTTAATAAAACCCATTTAAGAATTGATTTTAAGTAAAATCTAATTAGAAACACTAACTAGATTCTCCATAGTTTATGTATGTAAATTACAAAGGTTAAATAGAAAGTTTATCATATGTTTCAATTTAGATCTTATCATAACTGATAGATTCACGGATTAATTTGACACCTGTTCATAAACAATTTATTGTGACCAAACCACTGGGAATTATTTTACGAAATTAAATAGGGGTAAATTAAACTTAATATAAATAGTAGTCTCATTTCAAAGTTTTTGTAAATAAGATCTTTAAAATAGAATATTAATTCGTACAAAACACAAACAGATTTTGAAACATGCTATAACTTTATTAAAAACAATAAAACTTTCAGTTTGACACTTTATACCAAAAATCACGAAAATTGTTAGATAAATTATTATTATGTGTATGTTTTAGTCTCGGCCTTATAATACTTTGTAATAATCAAAATAATGATTTATTCGCAAATCTCGTAAAAACGATTAAAAACAATAAAACATGTGAAGATTTACGACTTTAAAGTTTTTGTTATTAAAAACGAGACATAAATATATTGTCTAACAAAAATCTATTTTCTATACATGCAACTACAACAATAACATCACATAATACCGAGTAACGTGTCAATGTTACCTTAACCGAATCAATTAAATAATCGTCTTCGTCGGATCTAGATCGATAGCCTACGAAATAAACAAACATATGGCATTAAAACCACATTATAAGTGAATAGAAAGAAGAAAACAAGGTGAAGAACGAGTAAGAGTAATTAAATTACCCTCAAGATCGGAAAGCTTTAGAGATGAATTAGGATCGGATTGATGAACGAAAAGAAGGAAAATTTAACGTGAAAGAGAAAAGAAACTTGTGTTGTGAATAAAATAAACTAGAATTTTAGAGAATATAAAGATAAATTAGGAAGCTAAAAGATAGGAATAATTGAGTTACAAGGACTCTTAACTCAAATAGGAGACGAGATGGTTGAGATGGAAAGAACAAGCAAAAATCGATGTGATAAGTTTTTGATTAAAACAAATAATTTTAAAATAAATAGGATAAAATAATATGTAGCGGTTATGAAGAAATCATATTAAAAACGCATTAGAAAATAATTATTTATGAAATCGCGTGGTAAAATAATTAATAAACCATTTTTCGAAAATAAAATATTTTTGAGCTAGAAACCATTATAAATATAATCGAGCATTTTTAGAAAAATAAATAGTTGAAACTCGATTTTAAAACTATTGTTCATAGAAAATATGATTCCTCAAAAATAATTAAACATACTTGCGATTAAAAGAATTTGGGTTTTCGAATAAAAATAGAATAATTAAAATCCTTTCACGAAAATAAATAATTTTAGGCTCGATAATGAAATAGACCTCGAAATGGAAAAAATGCAATTGACGAAATATTACAGAGTTACGATATAATCGTAATGGAACCAATAGCAAAACTAGGAAATTTGCGGGTGTTACAGGGCCGACACCCAAAAACTCCTAGACAAATACAAAATCCAAAACACAAGTCCCCACCCTATAGACCACAAACAAACGGAGCCGTAGAAGCCGCCAACAAAACCATCACCACGATCCTTAAGAAAATGATAGACAATTATCGGGATTGGCCAAACAAAATCCTTTTCGCCCTATGGGGGTACCGAACACCCTATCGAACACCCACCGGAGCCACACCATATTACCTAACCTACGGTTCCGAGGCCGTACAACCCGTAGAGCTAGAGGTACTATCACTAAGGATATTAGCTGAGAGTGGAACCAAAAGCGATATGACGAGCGTAGGATACATGCCTTATCCAACGTACAAGCTTACCAGCAACGCATCCAACTAGCCTTTAATAAACGAGTGAAATCCCGAAACATACACGAGGGAGATTTAGTAATCAAATCCATTAGAGCACCCATTCCCGTCGATCCTAGAGGGAAATTCAAACCAAACTGGGCGGGCCCCTACTTCGCTAAGAAAATACTCTCGGGGGGCGGCGTGATCCTCACCGACCTAGACGGTCAAGAGTTCTCCACTCCAACCAACATGGACATCCCGACAACCCCATAAACAACCCGACAACCCCATACCGACCTCTGACTTAGGGGGAAGCCATGCAAAAAAACAAAAAAAAGAGAAAAAAAAACACAAATTCGCATCGATAATTGGCATAAACGAGTCTAAAGAAAATTCACTCACATTTTTGAAAAAACTACGAACATGGTTTGATTCCGTTTAAAAGCGGATACGTAGACAACTCTCCTTCGGGTACAATCAAACAACCAAACAAACAACAGCAAAAAAAATAAAGAAATCGATTACTCGATTCATGTACAGACCGGGACTCCTTCCACGTCCCGGCTAATGAGTGATTTAAGTGACGAAGCACAAACGACGAGCCGAGGACGGGGTGAAAACCCGAAAGGGTGCCCCGGGCAAAATGGAGAAACAAGTTGCGAGCCGTCGTTAAAAAAAATGACGAGCCGAGGACGGGGTGAAAACCCGAAAGGGCGCCCCGGGCAAAATGAAGAATCAAGTTGCGAGCCCTCAAAAAAAAAAAAGGTGAGCCGAGGACTGAGTGAAAACCCGAAAGGGCGCTCCGGGCAAAATGAAGAATCGAGTTGCGAGCCACCACAAAAAAAAGAGAAAAAAAAATAATAACAATGTGCTTCTCATTAATAATGAAATTTGGTTAAATCGAGCATTTGTCGAGGCATTTACATCAAGCATCTGAAGCCCGGATATTCCGGAAAGCAACAACGAGTCAAAACTCCACAAAAAAACTAGTACTAATACGCCACATAATATCAACTAATAAGACATAGTACAAAACGGCTGAACTACCGGTCTAACCTTTTCTTTCCCTTGCCCTTCGGGTGTGCGTGCTTGTGTTCCTCATCATCGATCCTTTGAACACAAGCTTCTACCGCCCTAGCCAAAGGCGAGTCCAGCCAATCCCACTTTCCTTCCTCTCTAACATTTTTAATATGGGTCTTGTTAGTCTTGGCCCACATAGATGAACTGACGAAACTAGGATCGGTAACGAGTCGCCTCCTCGCCTCTTAGTGGCGCTGTCTTCCTAACTTTCGAGTTGCTCTGTCCTGACGGGTGTTCACCAACCCCCCGCCGGACGGAAGTAATAACGACGGGACGCAAAAACCTCTGTTCCCAAGACGCCCTAAATTCCCTGAGCGAATCCTCTGTCCATGGGTCGAAACTAGAAATGTCCATATCAGTCTCCGAGGTGGGAGCACACCTATTTGGTTCGACAACACGCCCGGATAAATATAAACCTGATCCCTCATGGATACTATTAACAAAGCCTCGGTTGAAGACGAAAATGGAAACCCGGTACGCCCACTGATATTCCACCATGGGATAGACCACCTGATGACCAACTGCCCTTTAGCCAAATAGGAAAGCCACTCCTTGTCCTTGTGGCCTTTACTCCACACTTGCACCATCTTCCGCCCCGTGAAACCCCTGTAGTTATAACTTTTGAAACACAAGGGAGGGTCGACCAAACCAAGCTGCTCCTATAACCAAACTAGTACAAAGCACGACAAAGAATCACATCTCCAAACCAAAGCAACCACAAAACAAAACAAAAACACAACAAGAAAAAAGGAAAAAAAACAAGCAACAAAGGAAACACGACACCCAAAACACCTGTAAAATCACCCGGGAACCCCGAAAAGATGTCTTGTGGAGTCGGGCAGGAGCATCGAGACCTATTATGAGCTCACCCAAAATAAGCAAAGAAGGCGATCATCCATGTTCCATTCCCATAACCACGTCCAAAACTCGAGAGTTACCCCAACCTTCACGCGCCCTCGCATCCTCGAAAAGATAATAACAAGCCACCGCGATGTTAAAAGCACGCCAACATGCTAAGGCCGAAACATAATGGGAACCAGCCTGTGAGAATGTCCTGAAAAGCAACTCTAGGTTAATGTCATCTCTCCCAAAGAAACCTTTAGCCTCCTCCAATGAAGGAAGGTCCAAAAAGTGATAAAACCGCTCCACATAAGCATCATCCCCTAAAGGCACGCAAGGCCGAACCAAACTCCACCCACCTATAGCATCTATCTCTTCGGGGAGAGGACAAATTTTACCCCCGGGAAAAGCAAAAACATAGCCTTTCGAGTCCCAAAACTTAGAACATGCCAATAAGAAGTCATCTTGTATCTTGACCCGACTCATCGCAACGACGGTGGACAAACCGTCATTTGAGCAAATCTCGGGGTCACACTTCTTAAAAGAACCAGCCCACTTGGTTAGGAGATTCCTGAAACCTGACATGATCCTAAGTATGGATGTTCTAGAGCCTATGGATATTCTAGTATGTCTAAAACGAGCACCCACAACCCGTATATATAGCCCTAATCTCATAAGAATTAGGAAACAACAAAAAATTTCCATAAACATGGCTCGAACCGCCCAGGCCCAGGCGCCCAAGTCTCCAGCCGCCCGAGCCCAGGCAACCCAGAACCCGAGAGCCTGAACCCAGGCGCCTACCCCTAGGCAAACAACATCTAGAGCAACGCAAAATAAAGACGTCGATCCCGCATTATCACCACTGCTACCACATGACACCTCGGACATCGGGAACGACCTCCCGAAGTCACTAAAACCCGCTCCGGAAACCGAAATACCCATGCAGGAATTACAGGAACACGAGTTCACCCGTCGGACACACGAGACTTAGGCGTCTTTTTCATTTTCTTTTTAGGGGGATAAGCTACCCAACCTAGGCGTGTTGTAGCCTTTTAACGGTTATGGTCAAGTCGCGTCTGTAGCCTAATAAGGCGATGTTATGAGTATTCAAAAAGTGATCTAACTTTTTTTTCAAAAGTCGCCCGAATTTTTAACTTCGACTTCGTTCTGAATGTCAAAACAACTACACTCATATCCCAATACCCTCGGTCAGAACACATTAATGTTTTACATTTCACCCGTCTCAAGTCAAAACGTTTTAATCGACGTGCTATCCGATCCGATTCCCGGCTCAAGGTAACGCATTTTAAAACATCCAAAAAAGGAACTGTTTTCGTACTCCCATGCAACGCCAACGCATCCTAAACTAAGATCGCATCACAAATAAATGAACGCAAAGTGATTACTTGTCAACCTAGATAAACAACTCACCGAACGAAAACACAAGATTAATCCAGCTAATTCAAATACTAAGAATCTCAAGAATATATACAAAACACACAAATCCATACACAAATTGAGGCTAGGGAGGACCCCTAGAAGCCGCGCCAATGGCTATCACGACCTCACAAATGTCGTCATCCAAACCGAGATCCGCCAGATCCAGAAGAAGAGACTTTCTACCATCCATCCCCGACAGCATATCTAAGGTAGCCGTCTCGGGGGCTCCTCCAATCTCCTCGGTAGCACCCGTAGCTCGACCCGTAGCCTCAGCCTCAGCCTCCCTCTCGATCCGATGCCTAGCCTCACCCTGCGCGGAGGTCTCGCCCTGAGACCGAGCCAGCTGCTTCTTAAGGTGAGCAATCTCGTCGGCCCGAGATTGCAGGAGCTGTCGCGCCTCAGCCACCTCCGCCTCGAGCTCGATCACCCGAGTCTTCAGCTGCCCACAATATCCGGAACATCCTACAAATAAACCTGAACATTAGGAAAACACACAAGCAGCCTAAAAAATTACCCTAGTCACCCAAACTCACCGATCGAGGTCCCGAAGTGTCACGGGAAACCCTCGAGGCATAGACCCGGAAGCAGTTGGCGGCCTGCCACAACCGCTGATGGCAAGCTGATGAAACCTGAAAGGTGAAACCACAGAATTTAGACAAACCAATCCTAACTATAGAACTCGAATTTAGAACGAAAGCAAAAACTCACCCGGTATACCCGGTCATGCCACTCTATCCCAGCGTCCATCTCCTCGGCCGAACACGGGGGGAGAGGCTCAGTGAAAGATATCCCGGCCGTGTCCATCCTAAGCAGCGTCAGGGGAAAATCTGGGGGCTGAATAGCATCAGCTGGGTTGGCCAGCTGAGGGAACAGCAAATCGGCCGGTCAAGAGGTAAGAAAGCACTAAACCATGAAACAAACCTTAGAACCGAAAATTAGAACCTTACCACAAGGCGGTGGAAAGCTAGCCGCTGGCTGACATGAGATAGATAGGAGGCACCAGGCACCAAGAGCGCATCGCCTGCTTCTCTATCCCTATACTCGAGGACCTCTGCGGTGGTCGGTGGTCTGAACATGGTCCGGGGAAGATCAACCGGCACCCTGAAGTCCTCATATAAGCGCACCAACCGCTCGCCCAGGTACCAAACCGGGTGAAACAACGCAGGAAGGAGCATCCTCCTGTAACTCCGAGGCCTCAGCTTCGCAGCCACGTACTCCGGCACGCCCTCATAATCGGCCCAAGGGCGGGCCACAAACTACACAAACAAAACCAGCATCTCAATAAATCCTAAACCTTGGGGACTATTAGGAAAATAGGGCATAAGGAGAAAACTTACATCCTCGAGGCTTAGCTGGTTGACTAGCGCGTTCTTCGACGGATAGTGGCTGATTGTACTCTTAGGCTGAGCCAGCCTTCACTCGATCCCCGCCGGGAATCTCCTCGGATGTACCCGCACCGTTTTAGATTCCAAACAAGGAAAATAGGAGTAGATCCAAGCCTGCAAAATCCCAAAGCACCTTTAGCGAAACTGAGCCAAAACTAAGCAGAACCCAGAAATGCAAGAATGAGAATAGCAACTAACCTCTAGTATAAGGCCTGGACCCATGGTGGGCAAAGCTGAGGTTGACCATATCGCCAGCGACCTCACCATAACTTGCAGGCAGCGAGTCATCTCCACGAAAGCCGCGGTTACCCAATCATAACGTCCTAGCTGAGCCAGGTCAGCTAGGAGAGGCAAAATCCTAGTACTAAACCTCTGGCCTTTATCCGAGAAGTGAGTCGACCCTAGGAAGTACCACAACCACAACCGGGCATCCTGCTCCGGCGTGTTGGGTTCTCGACCCTCTAACACCGCCACCCGCTCAAAGTGATCGGTGATGTGCGAGCTCACCAAAGCATGAGGCGCGCTATATGCCTCACGCTCCAAACAATCCCCGATAAGGCCCCGCACCTCATCACTATCTAGCCTAGGGCCCTCGGCAGCCCACCTAATCCAATACGAACCCCAGGAAAAACCGGTAAAAATCCCGAAATCGTCTAAGGTCATCCCGACCTCCCCAAAGGCCATGTGGAAGGTCGAGGTAGTATCATGAAAGCGATCTACCATCGCTCTAATCACCACGAGGTTGTACTTAGTCTTGCAACCCACCAACCGGACCCACTGCTCTACCACGGGACCTAGACCAGTCCTCGCGATAATCCCCTTCACCGCGGGGGTCAGCTTCTGAGAGTAAATCTCGAGACATGTAGTAAAGCCCGACAAAGTCCTCATTTAACCTGGGGGTTGCAAACCAAGACAATATGAGTATAAACGAAACAAATCTAACCGAACCCGAGCCAAAACCCAAGACATAACCAATAAACACGAATAGGACATTCACCAGACCATGCACGATGCGGTGTGAGACGTGTAGGTCAAGATGAAACAGCAACTGATGACCATCCCAGTCCCGAGCCCACTCGGGATCCTCATAACCAATCTCCTCATTTCTCCGGTACGGGAACCGGAACATGGGCCCTCCTAGCAACTGTCTCGGGAAGCCTGCGCTTCCTCACCCTATCAAAATCAGCCTCATTTATGGCCACTGGATCACGACGATGAGACGAGATACTCCGTCGCCTCCTGCGAATCCCACGGGGAGTCTGTGAACTCGTCCTGGCGGCCTCGCCACTAGTACCCACCGAAATAGCTCCCTCGGGACGCTCGATGTTACCTCTAACTATAAAATCAAACAAAACACGAAGAAAAAAAACGGCAATTTTTTGTCTAACAGGTCTTAGTTATCCGAGAGGCATTGGAGTCTGATACCTCCACAGCAATTTAACTCGAGTGGATACCAACGTCCTCGAAGGAGTCTGATAACTCCACAGCAATTTTGCTCGAGGGGTCTTAGTTATCCCGGAGGCAACAACAATTTTGCCCGAGGGGTCTTAGTTATCCCGGAGGCATAGCAACAGCAACTTTTGCCCGAGGGGTCTTAGTTATCCCGGAGGCACAGCAACATCAATTTTGCCCGAGGGGTCTTAGTTATCCCGGAGGCACAACAATTTTGCCCAAGGGGTCTTAGTTATCCCGGAGGCACAGCAATAGCAATTTTGCCCGAGGGGTCTTAGTTATCCCGGAGGCACAGCAATTTTTGCCCGAGGGGTCTTAGTTATTGTAATCCCCTAGAAATTCTAACGCAATACAGTGGCGGAAACACTGTAGAAGTGGGATTATAACACACTGTAGCTATGCCTTGATTAAATAAAAATGGTAAGTCAATACATAAGCCATAAAATAAAAATGGCTACAAAATAAAATAAATAAAATAAAATCCATAAAAAGGGTTTTAAACAATCCATAATACAGTGATCTTATTAAAACAAGTAGGATCCATAACTGCTCGCTAGCCCACCCGAAGGGAAACACATACACCTGCCATGTTAAAAACATAACAACCACAATCAGTGGAGAGCAATGTCAACGTTCTCCCAGCCGCAAAACAGGATTTTAAAACTGTAATTACTATTATAGGAAAAATAGTAAAAACGAAAAACAGTAAAACATTATAATGAAAATAAGTTTACAGTGAAAAACTTCACGTATCGAAACAATATAATAAAAATGAGTGTTCCGGAGAAAACATAAAACATTTGCCAATCTGCAAATCAAAATTATATCGATAATAATAAAAATATTCAAAATGGCGTTATGGATAGGATTAATGTAGATCTAGACTTTCACTAGGATAATACTAGAAACTAGCTTCGAGAACTGTAGACTTAACTCATAACAGAATCCAGTCTCTAACTAGGCAACTCAACTATAACAGGACTACGTGCAGCGAGGTCTTGGTTTAAGTAGTATACACCCCTCCTGGACACCAAATGTATCCAGTTCAACTGACGGCGACTAACACGATGCGATATCTAGCTTAAGGGCACAATGCACACTCTCCTGGGCGAAACTACGCCTAGTTCAACGACCAAATGTGCCCCAAATGGGCACACCGGCTTTATAGCTGATGGCAAAAACGTACACCCCAGACTATATTACTCTAAACCCACACTTTTCCTTATTCCATAACTCCAAAACAATCCATTATCGATATTTAAAAGATGTAACCAATATAAACAATAAGAGAACAAAAGGAAAAGGAATCACTTTCCAAAAGAGGAAACTTTCTATTTTAGGAAACTTCTATTTTTAGAAACTTTACTAAAATAGCATCATATCAAAATAGCAAAAATATTAGTTTATACTAATAAATATTTTTAGTAAACAATGTGGAATTATAAAACTAGTACTTTCGGCCTTAACGATATTAATTTCTAAAACGAGAACATTTGAGTTTATGAAATTATTGAAATGTCATACAAATGTTTATAAAATGATTTAGAAATGTCTTAAACATTTTAAATACTATTAATTAGGGTGTCTCCAAAATTTACAAAACTAAAATTCCCTAATTATTATTAGTTTCGACAATACGATTATAAATAGGATTTTACGGCAAATGACAAATTAAATCTTTTAACGTCTTTTATTTAATTAAACCATTGAATATATTTAGAATATGTTAAGGGATGATTTAACTCCTAAAGTTTCAGAATCAAATATTTTCAAAATAGTCGGAAAAATAATTCTTTTAGGTAAGACGAAGCATTTTAACGATAAATCATAATTTGTCCAAAAATCAGTACTTATTAATTAAAGACTTTAATAAATAGTACAAAAATTACACAAAATAGTTAAAATATATTATGGACATTCTGTCCAGAAAATAAAATTTCCAGAATCCTAAAACTCGGTTTTCAAAGCGTTTTCTCGTTAATCGTCTAATCTCGACAATAACGATTAATAAAAATAGTAATTACAAAACGATTTAAGTATTAATATCCAAAAATTATTATTAAACCTAAAAATCACGATTTTCCAGAAACTACTATTTTTTCCAGATTACCAAAAAATCCAGATTTAATAAATCCCGCTAAAACCGTCTTTTAAACCCGTTTTCACAATTAACGATTCCACTAATAAAACTTATCGTTCCCAACATTTTATTAAAGCACTAAAAATCATAAAATTACATTTTATTATGAAATCATCAGAATCATATTTTTTTCCAGATTTACACAAAAGACCAGAAATCGAGAATTTAAACGACAAACACGGTTTTAACGATAAACGATGATTTAAAGCTATTAATTAATTCATCCACTTAACAATTCCGAAAAATTATGAAAAACTTCATAAAGTTGTATTTCACCATAAAGTTTCACCACGTCAAAAATCAGATTAAAATAAAATGTTTAAGTACTGGAACCAAAAATTGGTTTTTAATCGTTTTTGTCCGTAAATGGTAATAATTCAATAATTGATATCAAAAATATCAGAAAAATACCAAATTATCAAAAATCATCAAAACCTTCATTTGTACAGAATATATTCATATATTAAAAGTTTAGGCCGAATATTACGATTTTACAATTTAATATGACGATTTAATCGTTAATCTCATAAAAGCAATAAAATACCGAAACATGCAAATTTTCAACTTTTTAAAAATTTTCCAGGTTATATGACATACTGTGGACATGACATAGGTCCACCCCGACGCGGCCACGCGCGGGTTTGGGGAGGCAAATGAATCTCCATATGAGATGGGTCGAATTGAATTTTAAATCGAAGTAGGAGTCGCCACCGAATTTTGTGGTTATTCGGAACCATTCGAACCCACTCTATATCGTAGTGGGTCATATTTAAAACATGGCCCATTTCCGATGTCAGAGCTTATCGGGTTCGTCCCTTAGCATTTGATACCGATACCGACATTATCGGATATCGTGTATTGAATGACTCTCGTTGCCAATGAATTCGGACATCCGGAAACCATGGTTCTGAGTAAGGGGTGAGGGTACGTGTTGGGAAGTTCATTGAGAACACCCAACCCCGCCCGCACTTAGCGGCCTTTACTAAGATATCGTTCGTTTTTACGTACACGCGTTAGTTCGACGGTTGAATGATATGCAGAGATTATTTTCCTAAGCCATGTGAGAAAAATAAATAAATGGGTTGCTAAGTCGTTTAATGCATGTTAAACTAATAACGTCAAAGTTATTTTGGCATGTGAATTCGTTTTAGTCTAATAAAACGAAGAAATAAATAAATTGCTACAAACACGAGAAAACGGGTTAGTAACGATTGAATAATAATATAGCAAATAAATATACGAGATCGAGAAAATAAATATTAATCGAAATCTGAAAAATATTGCTAAAACGCTGTTTTGTAAAAAACGAAGTTCGAAAAATAATAAAAAAACGAAAAAGACGCGTCGTGGCAGCCGGCCGCGCGGCTCGCCCGGGACGCCGGCGAGTCGCGTGTCGGTCTGATTTTTTGAAGACGATTTTTGAAGATTCGACTAGAGCGCGTACAAATATTGCATAATTTGTACTCGATCTAATATTTTCAATATTCGATAATTGACTATGAAATCAATATCAACTACTCGGAATAGTTTTGGAAAAGATATATATTTTAGAAATCGTTTCGTAGAATAATAAAATTAAACGATCGAAAAGGTTAAAAAGGGACCCGGGTCACAGGCTCGTGCGCGAGTCGCCTGGGCATGGCACGACTCGCGTGCGGGTCTGCCCGTTTTTATTATTTTGTCGAAAATCGTTAATTTTATAAATCACGTACAAATGGATTAATTTATACCCGATTCATATTTTCGATATTCGTCGTATTCGATATTCGATTATGAAATCGATATCGAATAGTCAGAATGATTTTAGAAAAGGTTTTGAAAAGAAAAGTTTGTTTCGAACGAAGAGTTTAAAAAAAGATTTTGAACGAAAAAAAGGTGTAACGATTTTTAATATCGTCGAAATCTTAATATAATTCTTTTCGATACAATATTCGATTATAGAAAATCGATATCATATTTTTTAGAATGTTCGATGAAAATAGTTTTTAATAATATTGATATTAGAAAATAAAAAAAGACCGACGAAAGACCCGTAATAAAAAACGAGAAGGAGAAAAGAGAAAAAGAAGAATCGGGTTTAATTTACACCCTCAACCTACATGCTTTGTTTTCTCGGAATAAGGCTCGTCGGAAAGTGGCTTAGACTTGGAAGCGTCGAGATGATGAGGATGAGTTTAGGGTGTCGGTTTGGACGTCGGGTTTGGCGTATGGTCGGACGGTTTCTCGGGGCTTCGAGGCTTCGGGAAGATGTCGGGATTTGCTAGATATCGAGGATGTAGGATGTGTTTTTTTTTATATGTGTGAAAACCGTGTTATGAGGCTGTTCTATCGTGTTAATCGTGGTTTTTTTGTGTTGGACGAGAGGTCCTATTTATAGGAATCGAGGTAGTCTTGCTTGTGTGACAAGAAATACCGGTTTGGATAGGATTGTAAGAAGTTGAAGGGAACGAGAAGTCCGTTGCTTAGGAAGGAAGTAAGGGAATCTCGCCTGAATTGGGACGCCTAAACCGAGTGTTTGAGCTCGTTTTGTGTCTGTTCCGGTTTCTGGATAGAATTCCTACTTGAGGTCGAATTCTACCTTTAACGGAATTGTTTAATGTTTATTGAAGCTGATATTTTGTAGTGTTTGAGTATGAATCAGCCCTGTCAAGTGTCACGGCTGACTCACGTGTCTCGGGAAAATCTTTGACCGGGTTTTGACTCGGTCGCTAAAAGACGGTTTTACCCCTGGTGTCGGATTCGGCCCAAATTAGTGTTATTTGACTCGAAACGACCCACTGGGCATGGATTTGAGGTTGGTTTTGTAAGATTTGTACTCCGTGATAAGTCTAAACCAAATGTCCATGATTACAAGCCCATATCCGAGTCTATCAATGCACGTTTACGTCCAATCATCATCGGGTGTTTGGCGGGAACTACTATAGACACCTGGCGGTCAAAATGTGGGTGTCTACAGAGCCCCCACTTTGAATGAGGCTTAGACAAGGCAAAAGTCAGAGTAGCTACCAGGTCAATCAAGGATTAAAACTTGGCAGACTTCCGATCGGGTCGTCAGCCATAGGATAGAAATCATACCTGGGTTGATGCTGATAATGTCGCGGGAGCTGTCTTGGAAGCTATGGGAATACCTGTTTACAGGTACATCCTGTCTTAGAATTGCGCGGGAGCTTGCCTTGGAAGCTATGGGTATATCTGTTTACAGATATATCCTGATTCTTAGGTAGAAAATGTCGTCTGAGCTTTCCACTGGGAACTTTTCTTTGAATTTCTCGGGAGTCTTGGGTGTACCTGTATGCTGGCAATAATTTGCATGTAATATCCAAGTGAAACACCGACTCATGCTGGGGAAGAAATGACGATTTTTTCGAAAATTTGGAAAAGAAAGATGCTGAATTATTTTTTTTTGGAAATTAGAATGCTTGGGATGACTTGATTCCTAATCGGATTCTGACACGGATTCCTGAAACTTCCTGGTTAGGCCTGTATGACAAGATGAAGTAGGGGATGTGATAAAAAAATTCCTATTCCCTTGGTGACTAGGAAAGGGATTTTCTCAAATGGCTAAGTTTTGCGAATTTTAAAATGAGAATTTGAAGAGAGAGATATACCGACCGACTCGACTCTGGACGCGAGAGGACGAGTTGACAGACACGACCTTGACTCTCTAAGGGTTAGACCGTGACTCGGTAGGAGGTGGGCCACCTAAGATGACAAGACTCTTAAGTTGCGTTATCCCGTAGCCTAGGCGAGTGGCAACATGGTCGAATCCTCGGAATGGGAAAGATATGTACTCTGTAATGACAGGACCCAGTAGTAGCAATGCTGTAGACTGGTGTTCTTTTTGGATCTTTGATTTTTGGGTACATTTCCAAAGTGGGTATTGCCTCGAGTCCTGACAGATTCTTGTCTTCGGCTGAGCCGAGTACTAGGACACACTATAGAAAGGTGGCTAGATTTTGAAAGTATTTGGATTATGTGAGTGGATGGAGAACTTTTGCCTAGGAGAAGCCCCCAGAATGACAAAGCTAACTGTTAAGAACATGACAGTGTCGTGACCGGAATGATGACGCTTTTTTTGAATTTGTGTCAATGTGGGTGGTTGTGCCTCTGTTGAAAGGCTGCCTACGTATTCACGTGTTAGTGAAATCAAACCAAGCCGTAGTTCAGTGGATTGAAAGATATATAATGGTGCCTAGTTTACTAGGGCTTTGTGTGTAACTAGCCACAGCGATGGTGTAGGCTAGGTGCATTCCCAGTGATGTCTTGATCAAAGGGCTAGAATAGTTAGGATGTTGATCCTGTGACTGTGAGCGTTCTCCGGAGTAGCCCCCAAAGGTGGTGTGAACTATTTGGGCATGTTCTATGCCGACTGCAAGTTGAGTTCCCGTGTTTGGGGCTGGTAACTGGTTTAGATGTTTTTGGAAATGTGGAGCTAGGTCGCAAGTGGCTTTGATGTTTCGAAATCTGGAGCTCGATTTTGTGGAGCTAAGGCTTCGAGGGTAAGGTATTGTAATGTGGTAGGAAAGGGGGAAGTCGAGTAAAAATGACTCGGACTTCGATCGGGCAGGTTGATAATGCGGGATATGGTTTCCATGTTTGTCCCTAAAGGTTAGGGTGTATCCTATGGAGCTTGAATCCTCAAAATTCTGGGCTGTCTCTAGCCTAGGCCTCGAGAAGGTCTTGAGGGTTGTAATGTGGGAAGGCTGGATGTGGTGTTAGCTGACCAGCTTGACTGTCTCTCCCCTATTGGATGGTATGGGTATTGATAATTTTTGAATTGACCGTTTCACGATCATGGGTTTTTGAATTCTTTGGGTTGACCTCTTAGCCCCGGTCATGGGATTCTTCATTTGAGTTGACCGTGTCTAGTCGAGAGATGTTGATAATTCTTTTTTGATCATGGCCAGCTTTTTTGTTTTGGCCTTTTGCTTTTTTTCTCTTGGACTTTTGATTTTTTTTGTCCAGCTTTTTTTTTTCGGTCAGACTAACACCTAAGGTAGGGACTGGCTAGTCTTATTGGATGGGTGTTTATTGTGGGAAGTGGGCTTGCCTCCCGTCTTGAACCCAAACTAGAAGACTACCCAGATTTGTCATAGGATTCGATATGCTCCTGCTACGGGTAGTTATGTGGCTTTCTATACCAGACATGGAATAGGTAAAAGGAAAACACGGGCTCGGTTTCCTGCAGTCATATTAGAAGTGCCTATAATAGTCACGTGCGTGTGCTCACAGTGTATGATGGTGTTCATCATGTTCTCGGAAACACATAAGGAAAGTATGTATGAGAAATAGAAAAGCTGGTTTTATTGAATTTTAAAAAAAGAGGACAGAATACAACTGACTTTGATTTGGAAATGAGGATGTAGGGTATGCTAGACTCGAACTCAGACTTAGACTCGAATCAAATCCGGACTCGGACCCTTGGTTGGTTGTTTTTTTTTGGTAAGGTCTTTGATTGAAGAGAAAGACGGGTGCCACGACTCGCCTAAACTCGGCTTTGCGCAAGTGCAAGAGAGGGAGTCAAACTAGACACGGCCCGGGGTGACGGGTCGACAAAGACTATTGGACCGGGATACTCGAACGTTGATCTAGACGAGGTAACGACTGCGAATTGGACTCGAGCTGCATAAGGGTGAATCCGAAAATGAGGGCGACCGTGTTTGACCGTATCACGTGCTCGGACCAACCGTGGTGACCTAACCCTAGGTGACTCGATTATTCGTAGCATAGGTACGACACGAAGAAGGCATCATAAGGACGCCGGTGCAGGATGAACGTAGGGTACCCCTTAAGGTGACCGTGGTTGACTGCTCGGGTGGAGGACAGCCCCCGAGTGAGACTAAAGACTTTGATAGGACTCAAATGGTGCGACATCTAAGTGACTCGAAAGTGGGGTACGTGAGCCAACACGTGTAAGACCCGATCCTTAGAGCAAACGCGGTTGATCGCCCCGCTAAAAGGTAGCCCCCGGGTGGGACTGAAGACCGACTCCTAGACGGGTGACTCGTGGATGGTGGACTCTCCCTGGGTTTTGGCAAAGTGGGCCTAGTCCCGTTCGAAGAAAGATCCGTGTGTGAAATCCCCAGACTTTGGACTCGATTGTGTAAATGGGCTTCCCTTTGTAGGAGTTTGTCCGACGTAGGTGGACCGTGCCTTGACAAATAAGGCGGACATGGTATGGGGTAGAAACTCGTGATGTAAGATCGACGGAGTTTCGACGCTATAGATTCTAACAACTTATGACAAGACCCGACATTGCTAAATACGGGAAGTCCTAAGAAGAAGAAAGTTTTGAAAAGGGAATTTGGATTTGAAAACCGAGCAAGGTCGGATTGAAAGGCCCGATTTTTTTGAAAAATCGAAAAAAAGGTTACCGGGCCGAGATTTTGAATTTTTTTGGAAAGTTTGGACAGCATACCGGCTAAAAATAGGCTATTTTGAGTCAAAATCATAAGTCCTAAATTTGGTAGCTTTCTGGGTTTTGAAAAATAGATGGGTTTGAAAAGATGCGGGTTTTTGAAAATGACGGTTTTTGAAAAGACCAAAGAAGATCAAGTAGCATGTAGTCACAGAAACAGTATAACGACACCATGTATGCTCTTAGTCTAAGTCTCGGTCGGTCGAATAGGGTCTATACCAACGACGATAGCTTTCTCGCAAATCAGGACGGTCTTCCTAAGCCGAGTTGGTCTTAGAACCTGCCGTAAAACCCATGCGAGTTCCGCCATAGAAGTCTTTAGTGCACCCATTTAGGAATGCACCGCGGTATAGTGGGACGTCGGTCACAAGTAACCGGCCCGGGAAAAATTTGGGTTATGCATGAACCATTGAACTAAAACGTGTACATTACTATTCGAACGATTTCTTTTCGAGTCTCACCCTGAGGATGCCGATGGTAAGTGACACATCATTTGATCCCCAGCGGAGTCGCCAAATTGTGGACATGACATAGGTCCACCCCGACGCGGCCACGCGCGGGTTTGGGGAGGCGAATGAATCTCCATATGAGATGGGTCGAAATGAATTTTAAATCGAAGTAGGAGTCGCCACCGAATTTTGTGGTTATTCGGAACCATTCGAACCCACTCTATGTCGTAGTGGGCCATATTTAAAACATGGCCCATTTCCGATGTCAGAGCTTATCGGGTTCGTCCCTTAGCATTTGATACCGATACCGACATTATCGGATATCGTGTATTGAATGACTCTCGTTGCCAATGGATTCGGACATCCGGAAACCATGGTTCTGAGTAAGGGGTGAGGGTACGTGTTGGGAAGTTCATTGAGAACACCCAACCCCGCCCGCACTTAGCGGCCTTTACTAAGATATCGTTCGTTTTTACGTACACGCGTTAGTTCGACGGTTGAATGATATGCAGAGATTATTTTCCTAAGCCATGTGAGAAAAAATAAATAAATGGGTTGCTATGTCGTTTAATGCATGTTAAACTAATAACGTCAAAGTTATTTTAGCATGTGAATTCGTTTTAGTCTAATAAAACGAAGAAATAAATAAATTGCTACAAACACGAGAAAACGGGTTAGTAACGATTGAATAATAATATAGCAAATAAATATACGAGATCGTGAAAATAAATATTAATCTAAATCTGAAAAATATTGCTAAAACGCTGTTTTGTAAAAAACGAAGTTCGAAAAATAATAAAAAAACGAAAAAGACGCGTCGTGGCAGCCGGCCGCGCGGCTCGCCCGGGACGCCGGCGAGTCGCGTGTCGGTCTGATTTTTTGAAGACGATTTTTGAAGATTCGACTAGAGCGCGTACAAATATTGCATAATTTGTACTCGATCTAATATTTTCAATATTCGATAATTGACTACGAAATCAATATCAACTACTCGGAATAGTTTTGGAAAAGATATAAATTTTAGAAATCGTTTCGTAGAATAATAAAATAAAACGATCGAAAAGGTTAAAAAGGAACCCGGGTCACAGGCTCGTGCGCGAGTCGCCTGGGCATGGCGCGACTCGCGTGCGGGTCTGCCCTTTTTTATTATTTTGTCGAAAATCGTTAATTTTATAAATCGCGTACAAATATGGATTAATTTATACCCGAGTCATATTTTTGATATTCGTCGTATTCGATATTCGATTATGAAATCGATATCGAATAGTCAGAATGATTTTAGAAAAGGTTTTGAAAAGAAAAGTTTGTTTCGAACGAAGAGTTTAAAAAAAGATTTTGAACGAAAAAAAGGTGTAACGATTTTTAACATCGTCGAAATCTTAATATAATTCTTTTCGATACAATATTCGATTATAGAAAATCGATATCATATTTTTAAGAATGTTCGATGAAAATAGTTTTTAATAATATTGATATTAGAAAATAAAAAAAGACCGACGAAAGACCCGTAATAAAAAACGAGAAGGAGAAAAGAGAAGAAGAAGAATCGGGTTTAATTTACACCCTCAACCTACATGCTTTGTTTTCTCGGGATAAGGCTCGTCGGAAAGTGGCTTAGACTTGGGAGCGTCGAGATGATGAGGATGAGTTTAGGGTGTCGGTTTGGACGTCGGGTTTGGCGTATGGTCGGACGGTTTCTCGGGGCTTCGAGGCTTCGGGAAGATGTCGGGATTTGCTAGATATCGAGGATGTAGGATGTGTTTTTTTTTATATGTGTGAAAACCGTGTTATGAGGCTGTTCTATCGTGTTAATCGTGGTTTTTTTGTGTTGGACGAGAGGTCCTATTTATAGGAATCGAGGTAGTCTTGCTTGTGTGACAAGAAATACCGGTTTGGATAGGATTGTAAGAAGTTGAAGGGAACGAGAAGTCCGTTGCTTAGGAAGGAAGTAAGGGAATCTCGGCTGAATTGGGACGCCTAAACCGAGTGTTTGAGCTCGTTTTGTGTCTGTTCCGGTTTCTGGATAGAATTCCTACTTGAGATCGAATTCTACCTTTAACGGAATTGTTTAATGTTTATTGAAGCTGATATTTTGTAGTGTTTGAGTATGAATCAGCCGTGTGAAGTGTCACGGCTGACTCACGTGTCTCGGGAAAATCTTTGACCGGGTTTTGACTCGGTCGCTAAAAGACGGTTTTACCCCTGGTGTCGGATTCGACCCAAATTAGTGTTATTTGACTCGAAACGACCCACTGGGCCTGGATTTGAGGTTGGTTTTGTAAGATTTGTACTCCGTGATAAGTCTAAACCAAATGTTCATGATTACAAGCCCATATCCGAGTCTATCAAAGCACGTTTACGTCCAATCATCATCGGGTGTTTGGCGGGAACTACTATAGACACCTGGCGGTCAAAATGTGGGTGTCTACACATACATATATTGTCAAAAATGAAATATAAAAATATACATGCAATTACACAAATAAAATCAAGTAATACCGAGTAACATCGACGTTAGCTCTAATCCAAATCCGAATCTACGATATATTCGTCTTCTGCGGGATCGCTTCGGAAGCCTAAAAAAACATGAATTCCATGGTATGAAAATACCATAAGATCGCTGAAAAATCAAGGTGAAAATGATTGGAAAAGAAATCGATTAATACCTTAACGAAGGAGACGGAAAGACGATTAATTTGGAGATGATAATGAGACGATCAAGACTCGATTTTAAGAAAAATATTGGCTGGAATTACTGCTGAAAACCATGTCCAAAGGAGAGGAAATGAAAAGTATTTGCCTGGAATAAATTTGTGAATGAATGAATAAAAGAGTATGAAAGCTTTATGCATAAATGAGACTTTAAAATTGATGAAAACAAGGCTACACTAACTTGATAAAACCAGCCAAATGAAGTGTGTATGGAGTATGAAAAGTTTATTCATAACTCACCCAAAATAAATGAGAAGAAAGAAAATATCTAAAAGCTTAATCCATGTTATAAAATAAATTGTAGTAAAAATGTAATGTAGTGTGTGACATGGGAGTCACGGTCCACACAAGGAAAATATGAGTCCAAATTAGTTGTAGATTGATAAAAATAAGGATCGTAAAATTATTAAAATCATTTCAAAGCAATTCGAGTAAACCTCGCGTTGAAAAATAATTATTTACGAAACTTCGTAATAAAATCGTTAAAAGCTAAATTTTCGTAAATAAAAATAAATCTTAATTGAAAATATTATATAAATGTGTTTAGACATTTTTAGGAAAAGAAATAATTTAAATCCGAGCTTAAAAAGTTAATCGTAGAGAAATAGAATTTCTCGCGAATAAATAAATAGTTTACGATAAAAATCAAATAAATAGTTTAAAATAATTAAAATATTTTAAAATAAAAATAAATATTATTTGACTCAAAAAAAAATTAAAGCTTGGAAAAATGATGAAACGGAAGGCCAAAACGTGATTGAGTTATGATGAAGTCACAGCGGAAAGGATAAAAGCGTTACGAAAATATCGGGTGTTACAGTTATCCCGGAGGCACAGCAACAGCAATTTTTGCCCGAGGGGTCTTAGTTATCCCGGAGGCACAGCAGGAACAATTTTTGTCCTAGGGGTCATAGGCATCCCGAAAGACAGTTATTCGAGTGGAGACTGACGCCCTCGAGTAGTTTATTTCGCTTTATTTTGTCCTAGGGGTCATAGGCATCCCGAAAGATAGCTATTCGAGTGGAGACTGACGCCCTCGAATAGTTTATCTCGTTCTGTTTTGTCCTAGGGATCAGAGGCGTTCCAAAGATAAGTGTTCGAGTGGAGACTGACGCCCTCGAACATTTCTGTTTCGCCTTATTTTGCCCAAGGGGTCACAAGCATCCCGAAGACGACCGCTCGAGTGGAGACTATCGCCCTCGAACATTTTATTTCATCAAGGGTCCACGAGCATCCCAAAAAAAATATTTGTTCAAATGGAAGCCAACACATATGAACATTCTTTGCACTTACGCTTAACGCGTCACCTACACACGTAAACATTTAAAATTGGACAAACTTTTAAATAATCCGAAAAGGCAAAACTCACGAGCATGAAGAACTGAGAACGAGATGACAAGTACTGGCTCGGGCCCAAGCAAGCAACCGCATGCGAAGACGTCAGGTACGATTCCTAAGCCTTGGTTGGCGAGCCTCAACACGTAGTCCAACGGACTTAAAACGACCCGACCGGACAGCCACCAGGTCGTAATCCTCGATTGACCTGGGTGGCTATACTTTGACTTTCGCCTTGTCCATGCCTCAGTAAAAGTGGAGGCTTCTGTAGACACCCAGAATTGGACCTGGTGGCTGCAGAAATGCCCAACAAACACCCAATGACGATAGGACTGCAATGCGACGCGAGTTCGCGACATTTTAGGTAGTTTTACTATAGAACGGATCAAATAAATTACTCAGAAAAATTATACTAACATGATGGCAGCCTTAGTCGTGTCGTTACGGTCGCATAGACACTAATTAGAGTCAATTCTGACACCGGGACCCCGAGTCGATCCCAAAACTCGAACCGAGTCAGCACCGCGCCAAGCGAGCCTCGGGATGCACACCCGAGGCCCACTAAGCTCACGGCGCTAGGTTAAACCCGAGGAAACCTTAGGCCCCAAGATACGTATTATACTCCTCCCTCTCGGTTTTGGAAAGTATCAAAATCGTATCTTCAAAACTCCAACCGCCTCACCCCACGTGTCTGAGACTCCCCACGCCTGAACCCAGGCGCCTGAGTCTTGGTGCGCCACAACTCAGGCGTCCATATGGGTGACGAGGGCCGAAAACACCTATAAATACCCCCCACCTCATTCATTCGACACACAATTCTCAATTCTCTTCTCACCCCACATTCTCGCTAAGGGCTCGCACTCCGACACACGAGGGAAACGATCCACTCGATCGTAGTTCCAAAAAAGCGACATTGACGCTACTCCTCACCTTTGAGCACCCCACTCGATACCGAGGTGCATATGTTCGACTAGCTCAAGTCTAGTAATGAAGTTCTGCCAGATTAGCCGCATAAACAGTCCATAGTAACGGAGCTCTGCCGGAGTAGCCGCAGGAGGGTTCAACGGTAACGGAACTCTGCCGAAATCACTAGGCAAGCTTGGAGGATCCGCCTTGGAAGCCGAGTCGTCACTAGGTTGTCATCTAAACAAAACTTTACATTTTCGCACTTTCCAATATTATGCATTACGACAATACTAGATGTGGACACTAGGTCCACAAACACTTACTAAAACACGTAACGTCCCAACTTCAACCGCAAATACTAAAATACACTAAATAGACCCGAGTAATTTTGAGATCCGTTCTCAACTATCTAACCATCGTGTCCCGTTTAATGTATACTCTGAGGGTGAAACTCCTCACAATGTGATTTACTTACATTCGCATTTACAGTTTTTTTTATATGATTTATTGTTTTTATGACCTTATAATCGCATGCTAAATCACCTAACACAAAATTCAAAACGTAAAACAACTAAAACTGAACAAAGTGATGGCCGGGTTCCGTATAGTCCGGGTGCTCGCCTTATTAGGTTCGACGCATCTCTATTAATACCGAACCGACGCATCTTAAGCAGAATACCAAGTAAGGTATATCATGAGAACGACTAATATCCGTATTATCGCGTTAAAACTGATTTGCTAATACATATAATATTAGTACTCTCTACTCTCCTATGCGCATCTTTTCATGACTTGCTTGTCACGTGAAATCACATGCAAAGAATGTAAACACAACTACTTTGACGACAAAACTTACTTGTCTTTAAACAACCGACGTAGCAAAAGGTATAGGTTGAAAACAACGGATGTTACAGTACTTCCGCCACAACAAAAGAACTAGGATATCAGTCCACCAATTGATTAGTAGAGACCGCTATAGTGCGGGCGGGATTGGGTGTTGACATCTATCGGATGTTGGCTTCCCAATACGTACCCTCACCCTTACTCAGAATCGACGGTTTCCGGATGTCCGAAACCATTGGCAATGAGAGTCATTCCAGACATGGAGTGCTTAAGGGTACAAGTTTTTATCTTTATGTCCCGTGCCCCTCAACTTTGAGCCGGCTAGGGATCAAAATTGACTTGAACGATTTCCGACTCCCCATAATTGACTCGGTGGCGACTCCACAAATCGGCAACGAATTCAGTTCACTAAAAAGATCGCCTTACCAAATGAATCGGCCTTTAAACATTTACAACCACGACTCGATCGATTCCAAACGGAAACACGGGTGCCTGCACCCGTCTAGTACAAGTCCGGATCGTCATCCGAATCGAGGTCTGAGACATCACCCCGTACGCGAGATCGGATCGGCCCTCGACAGGGAGGGGCCGCGTGGGTGGCCGCCGCCACACGTTGAAAAACGGGTCGGTCCCGCGCGGGGCGCCGGGCGATGTGGACGGACGTCCACCGAAACGCTCTCGTTTTTTAGAATGAGATGCTATAGCATGCTTTGTGACAATGGTTAAAGATTATTTTGGGTACGGTTATCGTGTGGGTACGGGTCCGACGAATAATCAGAGCGTTGGGAGTATTTCATGGCATAAACCACCTCCGGGATGGGTCAAGGTGAATGTTGATGCTACGTGCTCGGAGGAAGGCGAGATTGGGCTTAGTGCTGTTGGCAGCAGGCCAGGATTAGGAGGGTGTCGTGGTTTGGTTAGGATGCAAGCGTTTCAAAGCACGTTGGCCTACAAAGGTGGCGGAAGTTATGGCTGCTATTTTTGGGATACAAATTGCGAAGTGCTTGGCTTTTCCCCACGTACAATTGAAGGGTGACTCGATAATTATGGTTAATGTTATTAATGCTAAGAAGGAAAGGCGTAGTCTGATGGGGATCTGTGTCTCGATGAACTTTTCAGTCTGGTAGATTGTTTCGATTCTTTTTCTTGCTTTCATATGAAAAGAGAAGTTAATACCATAGCACATAATGTATATGTAGCACGGCTTTGTCTTTCGGTGGGTGAAGAGCTTGTGCTAAACTCGTGATTTTCGCAAGTCATTTTGGACTTAGCTGCCATTGATTTAATATAATTCTCATCCGTGGTTTCAAAAAAAAATAGATTAAGAATATCAAATTTTTATAATTTTGCTAATGTAAATGAAATATATTGATGGAGTATAACACGCCTTGACATGTAGTTGTCAAAATTATTTCCATCTACATTATTTTAGGAGCATGTCTCCTTTAAGATTGATTATCCGTCTTAAGTTTATAACAGGTCAAATAATACCTCATGTCACTTGCATAGATAAGACACTACTTTTACTCTAAGTTTTTTTGTTTTTTTTTCAACTACTTGACCCGTCATACATTTATCATAGATATTCTCGTTACGGACAAAAATTTGTCTAATTGTAAAATGGATATGATGATGATGTAGGCACTCAATACTAAGATGATTAAACTCTGTCACTTTGTGGGAAAATGGGAATGGACCGAAATTGAGACATTCATTCAATTCGGTGAAAGCCATGTTTTTGGATTTGGGGTTTCCTCGTGTAGAGTGTAGTTGATTCTGTGACGACGGTCCTTCTTGGGATGCATGCATTACTATTACTTATTACTCCGTACTATGCATCTTTGAGGATTAATGGATTACATATATTTGACTGCGTTGCTACCAAAACATGCAAAGTGTGTATTTGAAGTTTGGGATCTTTAAGGGAATAAAATGGCTGTGTCTGTACCTTCTAAATCTAATTATGACACTGCCTTCTTTACACATGTGCTCTCCTTCATTTTATTCCCAATTCCATCCCCTTTTCTCAGTCAAATGTAGTAGCTCTAATAAAGTACTCCGTAGTAGTATTTCCAAAACCTTTACTTCTTTCCTTTAGAGACAAACTTATCCTTGCAACAATTAACTACTCTCGGGACTTAGTTAAGTTAGGACTTAGGATAATTGTAAACCCGGCCCAGCAATTTAATTAAGTTTTTTGACCGGCAGAGAGTTATGAATCTAGCGCCACCCTAGCAGGCGGTGAACTTTAGAGTTCATCTCGTTAAGTAAAAAAAGAAACAGAAAAACAATGAGCCGAGAAGAGTAACTACAAAAGCTAAGGTTCTCCAAAATTTTGAGGTTACAAGTAGTCTTGTTGAAATCTGCAACTTGCTCTGAAATAAGTTTAATTAAGTTCGTTATAGTAATTCATTTTAATTTATTTTAGTCTCATTAAGTTAAGTAAAATTAATTTAAACATCTTTCATTTCATTATTTAAATCCAGTCCAACCCATAATATTTTAAATATAGAAAGAACATGATTTTTTAGACTATCTCACAATTAACTATTGGTTGTTACAATCACTGTGCTACAATCACCGAAGATGTCTTAGCCTAGTGGTTAGGACTAGGTGCTCTGGGACAGTAGGTCTCAGGTTCAAATCTCCCCTCCCCCTATATTGTAATGCGACTAAGTGCGCTCTTCGTTGAACCAAAAAAAACTAACTAGATGGGGTGATTATTATTGGAATAAAATGATTATATCACATAAATAAAAGATGGTCTTGAAAAATATTATAAGAATATTCCAAAATATACTCCCTCCGTTCCAATGAATTGTTTGCCTATTCCATATTGGGGCGTCTCAATGAATTGTTTGTTTTTCTATTTTAGGAAAGTTTTTTATGTGTAATTTGACTCTTGGCTCCATATGTCACCTTCTAATTGAATCTCTTGCCCTTGATGCCAAAAATAAAGGCAAACAATTCATTGGAACGGAGGGAGTATCTTAGTAGACCATACCATCAGTTGATATGCTAAATGATTAGTTTACTGGTACTTGTACTTAAAGAAGAGATCAGATGTTCTACAATTTTTAGGTTGTACATCACAAGATCTAGATCAGTATCCTATGTTTTGGCATGCTTTATTTGTTCCATACTATCTTAATCCACGTACTCCACTCTATAACTCTTTACTACCCCTCATAACCTTCAGGGATGATGTATGTACTCCAATTCAGTTCACTTTATGACACCAATTGATATCATAGTACAGGCCGTTATGTGCGGACGAGAGGTTAATTGTGTGTCCGACTAAAGGGCTTCCCAATATACATACTCTCATCCATCACCCTTTACTCGAATCTGTTATTTCCATCTCGGAACCATTGGCCAATAAATTCATTCAATTATAAAAGTGCAAAGGGTCAAATCCCTAAGTTGTACGGAGTAGCATTCTAAAACAAAACCTTACTTTATACGGAGTACTTTGTTAACATATACTAATATGTAATTAATTGAGTATATCACTGATAATGTAATTAATACTCCGTATATCACTAGTCACTACCTCTCATTAACATCAAATTCATCAATCTCCATTCTTAATTTTGCTGATGCTAATAACTAACTAAGCTTTCAATATCCCATCAAACATAGACACGTACAATACAACATGATCATGTCATTTCTTAACGTCAAATTTGATGCAAGCGAAGGAAAATAAAGTAGCATGAAATTGAGCAAGAAAGGTAGGAACATCATCATAAATTATGGATAACAGGCTGAGTGTTCCTGGGAAATATTCCCTCCGTTTTATGCATGCATGCATGGATGTTTAAATTGATTGTACAACTAGCTAGAATTATCAACGTGTATGCATGGTGATACATTATACTACTCCATGTTGTGACTAAATTAAAGCCATGGCTAATAATGTTTCTGATATTCTCCATACTCCATCCGATTGTCTATTTTCTCCACTTTTTTTTGGGGGACGAAAATAAGGAGGGAGTATTATATTAGTAGAATATGAAATATGTAATGAAAAATTAAGAGAGAAAAATATTATATTAATTAAATGAGTAAAAGTAGAATGGAGAAGTAGGAGAGAGAAATATTATATTAATTAAATGAGAAAAAGTGGGACGGAGAATTAAGAGAGAGAAATATTATATGATCGCCTAATGTTCTTACCATGCATGCCTCCAAGCCTGGCCTGTTGAAACCCGTATAGGGGTTATGAATTATGATTACATGCAGAGACGGGCCCAGGAAATTGATGTATATGAGGCTAATTTTTACATCGTATTATTATTATTCACAATATAATTTACGTGTCACTATCATAATATTTTAGCTAAACATGATTAATAACTAAATAATATGTTTTGAGATTGTAGCATTAAAATATTATTACTCGTATAATCGTATACTAGCTATATGAACAATTTTGAATTATTCTAGCTATTTGGCGAAGAATCACTTAAATTGAACTTTGATTAAAATTCATCGAACTTCATTAGTTGTGATGTACCTGACATGTTTTGTAATATCATCACTTTGGTACATGAAATAATATACACTAAAATGAGTTGGAAAGTTAAAATTCAAACATATAACTTATCACAATATAAAATGCGACTCATATTTATCAATTTTGTGAACAAAAATATACAAACCCAACATATGTGTATGATATACGTGAAAGCATCAAAATATATTTTTATATAAGAAATGAAATATTCGTGTTAACCTTAAATGAGTTAAATTGGATAGATGATGCGACTACAATGAAAATACTTACGAGAAGGAATTAGTAAAAAAAACTGACCTAAATTGGATATTATTTGGACTATTTTGATCTTTAGAGAAGGAGAAAAAGTAGAAAAATAAAGAAAATTAGAAACGAAGGTATTTGGATGCTCTACTTGCGGGTGTGAACTCAGGACTCCTTAACGAAAGACAGACTATCAAGCCACTGAGGCAAGAAAGGATGAATGATTATAACTTCTTACACTGATTTTAATATAGCCCAACAAGCCTAGCCCTAGAGATCCACCCCTGATTACATACATACATGCATCTATCAGAACATATATAGCCTTAGCTTAGTGTCAACCAGGCCACCCAGTGGCGGCCTAGTTACATCTTAGAACATATTCGATCAACTCATCATAATGTTGTGCCCGACGGCCCGACCAACATGTATACATGTCCGAGGGTGTGATTCGATTTTTATGCGAGAAATCATGTTAATTACACTTGTCAAAAAAATGAAGTTTACAAGCAAGCGTCATATATACCGGCCAGTCGGCCACCATATTTTGTCAAACACAGGCACAACCCTAGCTAATTAGCTACAAGGAACAACCTAACTTCAAAATTCCAATGGTACTCCAAACAACATTTTCGAATTAAAAATGACAATAATTGAGTATCTAAAGTTACATTCCCGAAAATGAAAATAATAATTTCAAGTTCCCAACCACGTACCTTAGTGTACAATCAAAAATACGAGTAATGAAGAAGAAATAAACCTTATCAATAATGTATTACGGAGTATGTATTTTTGTATTTAATTTCCCGAATTCCAAGCCAAAAACATCATACTTAGCTAGCTCGGAAAAAGTTGGGTAATAATTAGGATATGGCAATCCAACTCTTCTAATGCTATGATAATAATATAACCTACCAAGATACAAGCTATAATAAAAGTGGAACAACAATTAAACGAAATCAAGCCCCAACTTACACTACTATATATTAAGAACTAACACAGACAGTAGTACAATTAAAGCCTAAACAAGTTGCTTACTCATACTAGACACCACAAATCACTAATAACATCAAACTAATAAAGGTACAACTAACTTACTAGTAAATCAAATCAATCATCCCAGGAGATGACCGCCGTTTGATGAAGGCAATGAGGCGAAACCGGAGAGATCAGAAGCATTATTATTATTAGTCGTCCACATATGAGTATTCCAATTGAACTGATGATGATTATGATTATTATTATTATTTCCCACATTTACCCCTCTAGTAGGGTCTTCAATTTTCGAGAATGCCATCCGGTTTATGACCTCCGGATCCATATCCGACGAGGGCTTAGATTGAAGGGAGTGATTGATGAGATTCCCAAGAGAAGAGTTTTGGAAAGGGTAAGGGTGGTGAATCTGGTGATGAATAATCTGATTATTCATTCTTCCCAGTCCTTCAAAACTTGCCAATAAATTTGGAAATTCCATTTCTGACCCTCCTCCTCCTCCTCCATGACCACGACCTACCAAGTTTAGCCCTATGTTGCTACTGTTAGGGCTGGAGTTCCCAAAATGATGATGCGATGAGGGTAAAAACGGCAAATTATTATGTGACAAGAATAGATTGTTGTTATTGTTATTATTATTGTGTCCTCCACCGGAACCAACAGAGTTGGTACTACCAAGTAACGACCTGGTGGAACCGCCGCTAACCGTTGTTGTGGGCCTTGCTGCTTTGGTGCGCTTGGCTGTCCTGCGAGACGCACCCCCCACGGGAACGTTCCTCAGGGACCCACCTCTGGTCCAGTACCTCCGGCACATCTTGCAGAAGTGGCGAGGCTGAGAAAGGTTGTAGTTGTTGAAGTAGCAGAACTTTGTGTTGGTGGAGTCGCAACGAGGGCATTTTAGGCCTGCTTCTGGTAACGGAACCTGCGCCTGACGGGCTCTATCAACCATCGAGTTTGGTTTCATTATTCCCGTCGTTACCACCCCACCACCACCATCCCCGCCACTTTGGCTCCCCGCTGGTGGCGCTGCTGCCGTATCTTGTGCTGAACAAATACTATTATTTTTGTTGTTGTTCTCGTGTTGTTGTGCATGGTATAGTACTATTTGCTGATTCTCATCTAATTGCTGCTGCAACAAGATAACAAAAGAGCGAAAAAAAAAAAGATTTATTCTCATAGTATATTCAAACCCACTAAACAAAATAACAATAATAATAAGAAGAAAGAATATTATCTCTATGTTCTTTATTTTTTGTTCGATTTTATTTATTATTTGTTTCGATAAAGAATATAGGGAATATATATTATAAGTATATTATTATGATTAATTTACCTGATGATGCCAGTTAGCTTGAGGATCAAGATGGTAGAGTGGAAGAGAAGAGTACACCATTATTGTTTTTCTTTAATTAATTAATTAATTAATTAATTTCCTCTTCTTCTTTTTTTCTTTTCTTTATGTTATGTTATGTGTGGTATATATGTGTTAGAAAGAAAGGTTGATGAGTTTACATCAATGAACAAAGTAAGGCAAAGAGAGAGAGAATGGAGAAAGATAGAAAAATGATACTCGTCGAAGTAAGAAAAAGGAAAGAAGATAAAGTGAATGATATATGAGGGAGGGAGAGGATATGATCTGAAAGAATGATGTGGGTATTTATTTGATGCTCATCCCCCTCGCCTGGGCTCTTGTTCCATTGAAACATACACACTTACTTTAACTTTATTATTTGTATTAAAACTAGAGAGATTCGTAACCTTTGATAAAGCCAAAATCAATGATGGGTTCCCTTCTTCCCTTTGATTGCATTTTGAACAGCTATCTGCTCAGTCCAATGTCGGAACCAACTTCACTGCTTGACTTACGTAAGTTAAAACCCTAGTTTCATTTATACCCATACAACTCCCTCCATTTATACTACTCCCTCCGTTCTAATGAACTGTTTGTCTTTTCTTTTGGTACTAAGGGCAAGAGATCCAATTAGAAGGTGACATGTGGAGTCAAGAGTCAAATTAAATATAAAAAACATTCCTAAATAGAAAGGCAAACCATTCATTGAGACGCCCCAATATGAAATAGGCAAACAATTCATTGGAACGGACGGAGTACTATCTCTATTTATTAATGTTCTACTCATTTACTTTATACACGATTCTTAAGAAAAAATAATAATGAAAGAGAAGTTGATACAAGTGAGGTCATAGTAGAAAATATTAAAAAATGAAAATGGAAAAACTAATATGGAAATAATAGAAAAGAAAAATTACAAATTACCACCACGTATTTCTCGTATTTTACAAATTACGACCATGTATTTGATTTTTTACAAATTACCACCTACATTGTTTCATATATTTTCAAACTCCCACCGTATTTCATTTCCGAACCTCATTCAACTTAATTCCCGAGTCACTAAGTGAATAAACTTTATAATGACGAAAATACCCTTTCGTTTGTCCATCAAACACACATTTTGTCACTAACTTGAACAAAAATACATTCATCTACATACTCATCATTAATCACATCTCACTATCTCACATTCTCACAACCATCATCAACAAGATCCCCAATAATCATCAACATTCAACAATACCCCCAATAACTCATCAATAAAATTACCTAATAATAATGTACACAGTCTCAAGTTCACAATATTCACCATTTACTACTTCCATTCATTTATCCAATTTGATACTCGTAATGATTTGCCCCCCCTTCCCTGGGGGTCAGTTAATACCTCCAAAATCCAACCCAAAAGGTTCCATAAATCTCACAAGTCACAAATGTATCAATTTTGTAGCTAGTCCGAAGCTTTGGTGTTACATTTTACACTTAGCTCATCAAATTATGGCAACTAGATTTCCATTATCCCATATCAATACAAAACCCCAAATTTCATCCTTCAATGGCACCAATTGTTCTTGTTTTATCGAACAACTTATTAATTAGATCAAGTGGAAACGCCCTTAAACCCTAGACCACCTCGTGAACTTCATCAACATCTTATTCATCAGTTTCCATATATACTAAACCCCAACTCAAATCAACCCAGAAGGATTTCTCCGAAAACCCAGAAAAATTCCTCCGAAATAATCAATTGCGAAATAGGTGTCGAAGGTTCATGAGGGGGCGAAGAACAAAAGAAAAATTATAGACGTTTTGGTTAGCCTAATTTTGATGTTTTTAAGGTTGATGTGTTAGATTTAATCTGACCCAAACTGAAACTTCATACTAAATTACTCCTACCAAGCCCCAAGATCTTACTTTGCACACATAATACACCATACATATTTAAACCTTCATATGGTGCAATCTTTAATGTAAGATCAAACTTCTCTAGAAATTATCCGAAATAATCTTGACCTTATTATCCTGAATAGTCAATTTGTCAAAGTGTTTCCACTTATGATCGGCATGACATCTTTAATCCTGTACCGAGAATATATCTCAGTCAAATATGTGATAAAAATGTCTAGGAACTTAAAACTTCTCAATATTGAGATATAAGTATCAAGCCATAATTTTGTCTACAAATTAATATAGTGATGTCAACTAATACAACTTAAAACATGAAATAGTTCACACATGACACACCCTTATATATCAATTATAAGACATCCAAAGTCATTTTGATATCTATTTTCTCTTTTCGTCTTTATCCCCCTTCAATATGATCCGAAGTAGAAGGTCAATAATTTCATTTTGACACAAAACTTTAATAATCCTTTTAATGTGTCATACCGAAAAGAAATTATTGTCTTCAATTCTTTATATCCACTGGAATTTTAATGCAAGTCTTTAAATAATATTTCAATCTAAGCTATATAAAATTATCAAAAATGACAATTTTACCATTATTTGAATCAGGAAAATAAAAAATTAATTATTTCTCAATGGACAATGAACCAAATTTGACCAAACAAAAAATAATTGAACTCCACCAAAAGGCAGTACCGAAAATTTTCCAGATTCAAATAAAATAACAAGTCAATAGTGATAACTAAATTAGCCGATTGTCTCAAACTCAGATGATGACATACCCCAAATAGATGAATCTTTCATCACCAATTGACATACAACATCTTAGACTCTTACTTCTACTTGCATTAATGTACTTATGTGAATGAAAAACTAAATCCACCCACAAAACATAACTGGATATAATGAATAACTTTAGACGACAAATCTTAAATGAGAAGTGTACTCTTACCGACACGCGATGAGGCGTACAAACTGATAATATATTCCTTATGTGTCCATACTCATAACAAGCAACCAATAAACTTTATCTTGTTATTCTTTGAGTTAGACACTTGCAGCTTATTTAATAGAAACAATGTCCTTTAATATTTCCTTAATGTCGCTTATTAAACAATCATTAAACACATGCATTAAATTTTCTACTCCACAAAAACACGTGAGTCCACACGATATTTTCATGAGTAGCACAATCATACATTCTCAATGTTGTGTTAAGATTGCGACGACTCAAAATAACTATTTACATTCTCTTACCATTCATTTAAATAAACGGCTTTATCCGAATTGAGAATGTAATCTGAATATGACAGATATAATGAAGAATAATGTCAAATTTGATGAACAAAACAATATTTTCATATTTTGAATAAATTCAAACAGTATATAGTGTTTTTGCATATTTAAAATTTAGCCGTTGGGCATAAATTATTAACTAAGCATTGACACTACAATTAAATAATCGTGATCAAATATTGACGATAAACTCATGCCGAATACTAAGTCTTCCTTTGGGCCGACTTAGTATACACATGAAAATACCAAATAATCGTCACACATTTATCACCCGAAATTGTATATGTATTCGGCCAAATAATGGTCTTCCTTTGGGCCGACCATTATCCGCATGATTACACATACAACCAAGCTTAAAAACCAAATGTTTGAATTTACTCTTCATATTCTCTTATAATGGCCTTATGAGTGTCATAAATTTAAGAACACTCTCTAACTTGTATTTCAGATTCGAATATTAGCATTCCCATCATAACAAGATACCTAGCACAACATCTAATCTCATCTTTGGACGATAATTAGACTTGTAAGTGGTACCCTTGGTGTAGTAATCAAATATTAACAGTAAGATCATGTCAAATGTCAAGTCTTCCTTTGGGCCGACTTAACATCTACACGAGAACCGAATAACTGTTACATATTTATCACCACAAGTATGATTAAATTTCGGCCAAATAATGGCCTTCCTTTGGGCCGACCATTACCCGCATGAAATTCAATCACACACAATCGTCTAATTATTTAAACTATCTAATCTACGCAATAGAGGTTACTTTGGCAACGTATTGTTTCGATCAAACAATCCAAAATATTAGACGTCTTATAAAAAACCAAATAGCCAATATTATTGAAACTGAAACAAGTTCTTTTAATCAAACCGTAATTAACAAGTGACTGAAACCTTAAATGATAAAAGAAATTACAACCCAAAGTTCTTTCATCATACAAGTCAACTTGTCAATTATGAATACGCGATAATAATCGCAACCGAAACTCCAAACAGGTCCCAATTCAAATATAAAACCATAATATGTGATAATAATCAAACATATACATCATATGACTGAATACTAAACGAAATTATGAACCAACCGCAATCGATTAAAAAATACCTTATATACTGAATATCCAATTACAAGAATGTAAAACTTAATATCCAAAGTATAAATCTTTAATCCTTATATAACTATATCGACCGCATAAATAAAGAAAAAATCTTCCAAACATATATTCCGTACATAATCAAATATTCAAGAACAATATTATGCAAAACCAAATCATAATATATTAGTATCCCATATACTCCAAAAATACGTACAAAGCATCATATAATATGTACAAAAAATCATGTCCAGAATATGACAACACTCCAAAAAAAAATTTATACGACTGAACAATATTCCAAGATCTGTAATATAACAAAATTCATTCATCAAGACAAAATATGCCAAACACAAATAATCTCAGGCAATGATGAAGAATGAGAATAAGGCACATGATGATGCATACAATGACTTAAGCTCAAAAAAATTGGAGAAAGAATTTAATTTCAGCGAGTGAACAAAACACAAGCACAGCAGATGCAATCACATAATCATTACGTACGATATGATTTCAGATAATTAATTCCAGCCCAACACATGAATTCATCACGGCAAAAAAAACTCAGAGAACCGAAAAAATGAAAGGCAAGCATAAATCAAACCAAATAAATATGACCCAAAAAATTTAATATGAAGACGGCTCTGATACCACTTGTTAGATTTAATCTGACCCAAACTGAAACTTCATACTAAATTAATTGGTATATACCGAATAGACCAAATAGCGGAAGCGTACCTGACTCAATTGGAGAAGTGAGTTGGAATGGAATCACTCGATTATGGTCTTCTAACAGACACACTCGCCTTTTGGTTTCTCCATACCGATGGGATATATGTGAGATTAGGTCAAAAGTGTGCTGTCAGGGACCATAACCCTGACTATATATAGGGAGGGATGTGAAACCCTGGTGACCTATATTAGTCGCCTTTAGTGGATAAGCCCATCATATATCCCATAAAGCCCTAATGGGTCTCTACACTATTATAGTATCCGACCCATACTTTATAAGACGTAAATAAGCCCGTATTATCTGTATTATAACGGATCACGTATTTGGGCCCAACTTTAATGATAGCTAATAAATACAATAGGTCCAAATAATGTTGTCCACATATATTGTATTAGACCCGTAATTCTTACATGATGAATTACTGGAGGTGTTGATGAATGATGATGATGATTGATGGTGGTGGTGATGAGGGTTGACGGTGAATGATTTTTTCAGTTAGTGGTATAACGTCTATTTGTTACTATACAAGGGCATTTTTGTCATTATAGAGTTTAATTCACTTAATGAGTCGGTGTGGACATGACATAGGTCCACCCCGACGCGGCCACACGCGGGTTTGGGGAGGCGAATGAATCTCCATATGAGATGGTCAAATTGAAATTTAAATCGAAGTTGGAGTCGCCACCGAATTTTATGGTTATTCGAAACCGTTCGAGCCCACTCTATGTCGTAGTGGGCCGTGTACAAAATACGGCCCATTTCCGATGTCAGAGTTTATTGGGCTCGTCCCTTTGCAGTTCGATACAGATGCCGACTTGAGCGGTTAATCGTATATTGAATGACTCTCGTTGCCAATGGTTTCGGACATCCGGAAACCACAGTTCTGAGTAAGGGGTGAGGGTATGTGTTGGGAAGTTCACTAAGAACACCCAACCCCGCCCGCACATTAGCGGCCTCTACTAAGATATCGAATGATGTTTTAATACGCGCGTTACTAATACGATGAATGATATGCAAACATTGTTTTCCTAAGCATGTGAGGAGTTGAATGGGTTGCTAAGTCATTTAATGCATGAAAAATTAACGTCGAAGTTGAATTTAGCATGTGAGATTCGTTTTAGTATAATAAAACCAACGAAGTATAAAAAAAAATGAATTTGCTACAAGATGAACAAACGAGTTAGTATCGATTTGTAAAATAATATAGCAAGAAATAAATATGCGAGAATTGAGAAAATACCAAAATCTGAAAAATATTGTTGAAAATACGTTGTTTTGTATAAAAAACGATGTTCGAAAAATAATAAAAAGAACGAGAAAGGACGCGGCAAGGTAGCCGGCCGCGCGGCTCGCCCGGGACGCCGGCGAGTCGCGTGTCGGGCTGGTTCCGAGAGCGGTTGAAATTCGATTAAATCGTGTACGAATATTGTATGATCCGTACTCGAGTTAATATTTTCGACATTCGTTATATTCGATAATTGACTACGAAATCAATATCAAATACTTGGAATAGTTTTTAGAAAAGATGTAAATTTTAGAAATCGTTTCGTAGAATAAAAAATAAAACGACCGAAAAAGTTAAAAAAGGTTCGGGTTTCAGGCCCGTGCGCGAGCCGCCTGGGCGTGGCGCGACTCGCGTACGGGTCTGTTCGGCTTTTTTTATTTTTGTTCGAAATTGCTAAATTTGATGAATCGCATACAAAATATGAATTAATTTGTATTCGATTCATGCTTTCGATATTCGTCGTATCCGATATCCGATTATGAAATCGATATCGTATATTTGAAATGAGTTTAAAAAGGTTTTGTAAAATTGTTTGAAAAAAGGAATTTGAGCGAAGAAAAGATGTAACGATTTTTTTAATATCGTCGAGATCTTAATATAATTCTTTTCGATACAATATTCGATTATAGAAAATCGATATCATATTTTTTTTAAGAATGTTTGTTATGAAAATAGTTTTTTCGTTAATATCGATATTAGAAATAAAATAAAAAGACACTTTACCCGTAAAAGGAAAAAAAAACGACGAGGAAGAGAAGAGAAGAAAAGGAGAAATCGGGTTTGGTTACACCCTCAACCTACATGCTTCTGTTAACTCGGATCGGGGCTCGTCGGAATGTGGCTAGGCACGGGAGCGTCGAGGTGATGTCGGTCGGGCTATGGTGGCTCGGTGAAGGTGACGGGTGAAGGGTGTGTCGGGTATCGGGACCGGCTTCCTTCGGGTTTTGGATGCACTATCGGTTTCTCGATGCTAAGGAATTATATTTTTTCAGGAATTATGTATGTCGAGGATTGTAGTAATTAATTGTGTCTATGATCAAAAGTCGTCGTGTATGTTGCTAATAATTGGTGTCTCAAGTGGTTGTATGCAAGGGGCTATTAATAGGGAGTTCCCGACCTTGGCTTGGAGGTGTGTTTGAGTTAGAATTACTGCTTGGGTAAGAAGCTGAGCAGAACGAGAATTCCGTTTTCTTGGTGAAGAAGTAAGGAAAACCGGCTGGTTTTGTGCTACTTGGCCGAGTATTTGCACTCGGTTGAGTGTTTGAATCGGTTTTCGGATAGGATTCCTGCTTGAGATCGAATTCTACCTCAAACGGAATTGTTTAATATTTTGTGTAGCTGATTTTTGTAGAGTTTGGGTCCGAATTGGACACGTGAGACATCACGGTCGGTCCACAAGTCTCGGGAAATATCTTTGACCGGGTTTTGACTCGGTCGCTAAAAGACGGTTTTACCCTTGGTGTCGGATTCGACTCAAATTAGTGTTATTTGACTCGAAACGACCCACTGGGCCTGAATTTGAGGTTGGTTTTGTGAAATTTGTACTCCTTAAAAAGCCCAAACTAAATATCCATGATTTCGAGCCCATTTCCGAGTACGTTAAAGCATGTTAGCGTCCGATCATCATCGTGTGTTTGTCGAAAACTGCTATAGACACCTGGCAGCAAAATGTGGGTGTCTACAGAGCCCCCACTCTGACTGAGGCTTGGACAGGGCGAAAGTCAGAGTAGCTACCAGGTCAATCAAGGATTAAAACCCGGTAGCTTCCGGTCGGGTCGTTTAAGGTCCATTAGACCTGCGTGAAGGGCCCGCCGGCCATGGACTAGAAATGTACCTGAACTGATGATGATAACTCCGTGGGGAATTGAACTCGTCGCATAAGACTTAAAATGGGCCTATATGTGGGCTCATCTTGTTAAATGCCGTTGGGGAGTTATGCAAATTGCATGGTCCTGTTCGAGTCGTCCTGTACATATTTATGCAAAGTAGCAAAGTTTTGCACATAACATTTGTAGGAAAAATGACTCGTGCTGGGGAATAAATTTTTTTGAGAAAAGGTTTGAATTTGTGAGTTTGTAGGAGTCTTTGAAAATTAGGAATTTTTTTTTACTCTGAAAAGGAATAGGAATGCTCGGGATGACTTAGCTAAGCCTTAGGATAAGGATTGTATGCTAAATACTCTAGGACTGGGAATCCTAAGGTGAGGAGGAGGAATTGGTTTTATGCTATAAATACCCCCTCCTTGCTTCATAAATTTCCACAATTCCCACAATTCCTTAAAGAAAAGAATAAGCCCTGAAAAATTTATTCTTTCTTTTAGCAAATCAATTATGGGGATGCCGATAGGGCTATTCTAAATCAGAATGGTGTTACCCAATTGTCCGTGATCCGTCAGATGCAAGTAGACCGTCACTTCTTGGATGCTTGCCTGTCCTATTGGGACGATACCTACCATGTATTTGGTTTTCCTCGAGGAGAAATCTGCCCTATTCCTGAGGAAATTGCTGCTGCAGGGGGATGGAATCCCATACTTCGCACTGCTATCCCTTTTTCAGTTCCTGACGCAAGGAGGAAGTTACGGGAATTTTTAGGCCTTTCTCATATGGAGGTATCCCGTATGTTAGAAGGAGATACCGTTTCCTTGATCGATTTAGCTGAAAAATTTATGAACCCAGATGACGTCCGGGTTAGGCCGGTTCACAGCCGTAGGGCATATGGATTTAGCTGAAAATTTTTGCATGCTCCATAACTATGCCTTCGAAGGGCATATGGATATATTATCTTGCATGGGCCACCTTAGACTTTTCACGGTGGCTGATCTGATGGAGACGGAGCATAGCCCAGCTTGGTTGATTACGGGAGAAATTATCCAGGGTTTGGATAATCGCAAGAGGGATCCGTCGGTTCGACTGACCGGGAGTACCCGTCTTCTACAGGTATGCCGTTTTTTGATTTTTTTTTTCGGCTTTTCCCGATTTTCCTGTTTTTCCCGATTTTCCCGATTCCTGTGGTTTTCTCGGTTTTCGCGTTTTTTTTTTACGCGATTTTGACGATTTTTTTGCGATTTTGATTTTTTTGCGGGTTTTTCAGCTGTGGCTGTTCGAGAGGCTATCGATCTTGGATCCTCCCTTAGACGTGAGCCGGTATCAACCCAGGCAAGTAATGGCGAGGAGACGAGCTATTGCCTTTTCTCGCTTCAACACCCAAAAATACTGGGACGAGGTGCTATCCTTCCATGGAGGCTTACTGATCCGCTGGGCCGTGCCATGGTGGCCGATTTACGTTTGGACCGGCTTGGAGTCCCGAGACAGGGCTAGATACCAGGTAATCCTATCTTTTAGCCAGACAATTCACCTCTTCCCCGATCGCATACTCAGGCAATATGGTCGGGTGCAAAGAATCCCGGAAATTGAGGCAGTCTTGAGTGAATCTACTCAGTTGACGGATGTAATGTGTGACACCTGGATGCAAAGGTGGTATACACGAGCTACTTGGCCCGTTCCCAAAAATCCTCATTCGATCTGGGTAACTGACTCTTATGTAAGATGGACCCGAGCTGATTCAGCTAAAACTCGAGCTGCCTTGAAGACTGACGAGGCCTATGACCTGTTACGCCGAGAGCATGCTAAAGATAATATGAGCTTCTTTGCCGAAGAAGCTACTCCGACAGGTCAGAAAGGAAGATCTAGGACTCAGACTGAAGGGTCCAGTACTAAGGGTGCATGGGGGAAAGTGAGCCCCCAGACGGAATAAGAAAGGAGACTAGGGCCAAGGCTGGCGGCTAAGGACCGACTTGCTCCTCGAGACAGGCTTCCCGAACCTGTTAGGGCTCGGCTTGGACCGGTGCAAATGGTGGACGACCCAAAATCGAAGAAGCGGGTTCGAACTAAAGAAATTCCCCTTGTGATTAGGGAACGTTCGCCCCCACCCCGTCGGCCTCGGACTCCACGTGACCCGAAAGATAAGGGGAAAGAAAAAATGTACGAGTAGTCTCCTAAATTTATTATTTAAGTACTACTACTATTTTTGTGGTGTGATTTTTTTTTTGTGATGTATTTTTGAAATAATAAAAAGACATATTAGTGAATACCGTTTCCGTCTTTTCGTTATTGCAATGGTTGTACCCTTTTGAGGGGTTGCCTACGTATTCAAAAATTAATGGAATCAAACCTTCCGTAGTTCAGAGTATTTTTGCAATTTTTCGAAATACATCAAGATTATTAATTCGAGATGTGCAACGGTAGGATAAATAATCCTAACTTATTGACTTGTTAAAATTTTTGAAAACTCATAAAAGAAAATTTTATAAATTTTGCAAATGACATTGAGATAGGGTTTATGGGTAGTAACGCTTTAGCTGGTCCAAATTTGTTGGGTTGACGAACTCGTTCCCGTCCAAGTCTGTTAGCATTACTGCTCCTCCTGAAAGAATCTTCTTTACTAGATACGGCCCAGCCCAATTAGGTTTGAACTTCCCCCTTGGGTCAACCGGTAGTAAAGCTCGAACAGATTTTAGGACTAGATCGCCCTCTTTGATATTCCTGGGCCTAACCCTTTTGTTAAAAGCCCGTTGGATCCTTTTCTGATATATCTGAATATTATTCAGAGCTCGGGACCGCCGTTCGTCTAAGAGGACTAGCGAGTCATATCGGGTTTGGACCCAGTCCGCTTCAGGTACCTGACTCTCGAGTAGAATTCTGAGGGATGGTACTTCTAGTTCGACTGGTTGGACTGCTTCCATTCCGTATGTCAGATAATATGGAGTTGCTCCGGTTGCAGTTCGAATTGATGTCCGATATCCCCATAAGGCAAAGGGTATCTTGTCGGGCCAGTCCCGGTAATTCTCAGCCATCTTTTTAAGAATGGTGACAATTGTCTTATTGGCTGCCTCCACCGCTCCATTTGTTTAGGGATGGTAAGGCGACGATGTATGCCTTTGGATCTTGTACTTTTCCAGCAAAGTGGCAGTTTCAGCTAGGAAATGGGTCCCGTGATCGCTGATGAACTCGTGCGGAATCCCGTGTCGAGATATAACTTTATTTTGGATAGCACGTGTACCTCGTGACTAAGCATATAGTGTCGGAGCTTTTTAGTGGCCCATACTAAAGCTAGACACGTCTTTTCGAGCATTGTGTACTTGCATTCGTATTCCAAGAACTTTTTACTGATGTAGTAAATAGCCCGTTCTTCAGAATCGACCGTCTGGGCTAGCATAGCGCCCATGGCTGTCTCGGTCGTTGTTAAGTATAGTGACAGAGGCAAACCATGCTGAGGTGGCCTTAACACCGGTGGAGAGGATAGAATCTCCTTGATCTTGTAGAAAGCCATTTGACATTTGTCGTCCCATAGTCTTCGTTCTCCTATCTTAAGTTTCTTGAAAATGGGTTCACATACCATGGTTAGCTTTGAAATGAATCGACTTTTATATTGGACTTTCCCGAGAAACCCCCTTATCTCCTTTTCGGTTTTATGTAGTTGCATCTCGGTAATGGCCTTGATCTTTGCTGGGTCAACTTCGATGCCACGTTGGCTGACAATGTGGCCCAGTAGCTTGCCCGATGTTACCCCGAAACTGCATTTTTGAGGGTTTAACCTCATGTTGTACTTGCGTAGTCGGGTGAAGAACTTCCTTAGGGCTGCAATGTGCCCGTTTCGATCCTTTGACTTGACAATCATGTCGTCGACGTAGACCTCTACCTCCTTATGCATCATGTCATGCAATAAAGTGGTGGCGGTCCGTTGATAAGTGGCACCAGCGTTAATAAGCCCAAATGACATTACGGTATAGCAGTAAGTCCCCCAAGGTGTGATGAAGGTGGTCTTACTCATGTCTTCTTCCGCCATTTTGATCTGATTATATTCGGCATACCCGTCCATGAATGATAGAAGGGCATGGTTAGCCGTGTTATCCACCAATATGTCGTTGTGTGGCAACGGAAAATCGTCTTTTGGGCTGGCCTTATTAAGGTCCCGAAAGTCTACACATACTCGGACTTTGCCATCCTTTTTGGGTACTGGTACTATGTTTGCAACCCAGTCTGGATATTCAGACACTTGGATAAAGCCCGCTTTGAATTGTTTATCGACTTCTTCCTTGACTTTGAGAGACCATTCGGGCCTCATTCTTCGGAGTTTCTGTTTTACCGGCTTGTACCCGTCTTTGATGGGTATTCGGTGTTCAGCTATCTCCCGGTCTATTCCTGGCATGTCCTTGTAGGACCATGCGAAGACGTCTTTGAATTCCTGGAGGAGATTGGTGAATTGATGTCTCTCCTCGGGATCTAAAGATAGGCCCAAGTTAAGCATCTGAGGTTCTAAAGGGGTTCCTACGTTGATGGAATCGGTTTCTTCGATTACCGGATCTCGGGATTCCCTTTGCTCGAGTTGCTCGATTAGATGCGGAGGCAATGGTACCTGTTCGTCGGGTTTCTCAATGTCATTGCAAGTGAGATTTTTGAAAACATTTTGAAAATAAGCCAAGTCGTAAGCAGAACGGTTATCGTTATTATTGATAGTAAATTTTGGAAAGAGCTCGAAGAGAGCTGCCATCTGATCGTTGGTCAGAGGCGGGATAGGGAGAGCCCTCGGGACAGACTCCGGGGCTCCCGATGGTGTGGCTAAGGAATGGAGAGGGGTTACAGACTCGATCCTAGTACCGGACCCTCTAGACTTTGACTCAGACTCCGACTCTGACTCTGACTCGGACTCGGACTCAGATTCAGATTCGATAGCATGCATATCTCCTTCACCAGTAGTTAGCTTGTAGACTCGACCCTGACTGTCGGTCCACTTAGTTGTCTTCCTCCAAGCTCTCTTCCCAGTGTTGGCACCAACTTCAGAGATCAGCTTGGTTGGATCAAACCTGCTGCTGCGGAGAATCAAGCTGACTAACTCCTGTTTAGGGGTCGGGACGACCTTGTCTTTCCCGAAGAGTAGTCCTAGAATGGGCTCAGTATTATTTGTGCCCTCCTTCGATTCAGCCTGGATAAGGGCGAAGATGTCATCTGGGATGAAATTGCATTCCCGAGCCAGTTTGGTCCCGGGGTATGAGATGGTGGGCAGATAGAGGCCCGTTTGAATAGCTCCGAACACCGGGGTGACGAACGTGACCACCTTGGTTTGGTCCGTGTATCCGGGCGCCATGGTGTAGCCTAGACCGAGGCGCGATTGTCCGTTGTTCAGGGTTTCGATAATTTTCCCGGGTGGAAGATAGGGCCTTGATGTGATTCCTGGTAGACAACCCAGATTCTGTAGCATCGTATCGATGATAATAGTGAAGTATGGCCGGAAAAGGTATTCTTCCTCGATCATTCCCACGAAGTTGAAACCTCGTGGGTCAGCTGAGCCTGCCGTGTTGCAGCTTGACACGGTTATGGGAGTAGCTTCAAGAGTGACGATGCCATCTTGTAAAGGTAGCTTGACCTTCCTGTGAAGAGTGGAAGACACAGCTTTGACCGCGTGAATCCACGGTCTCCCGAGTAGCAGATTGAAAGATGAAGTAACATCGATCACTTGGAATTCTAACTCCTCGATCGGGCCCGTTATGATTGTTAGCTTAACGGCCCCAGCAACTGATTTTGGGCTCCCATCAAAAGCCTGGATAGTTTTTGCAGTCGGAAGGTAGTCAGCCTCGGTAATGCCGAGAGCTTTGGCTGTCCTTAAAGGAAGGACGTTTACCGCGGACCCGTCATCAATCAGGGTCATTGGGAGATACTTGTTTCGGCAGATTACCGTGATGTATTGGGCCAAGTTATGGGTGGTCCCGAATGGTGGAAGGTCGGACTCGGAGAAAGTGATAAGTGGGCCTTCTCCTGTAGACCTGCCTTGAGGTGTGGCAAGATCGTGGCTACCATCTCGGTGGGGGTAACCGATGAGTCGACCTTGATTTCATCAAGGGCCCTAGTAAGTGCTGCTCGATGCTCCTGAGAACTAACCAAAAGCTGCCATATAGTAATATCAGTTCGGACCCTATTCAATTGTCTGACTAGGGCCGTGTCAGCGTTTGGCTCTTCGGTAGTGAGTTCCGTCCTGGAAGGTTCAGTGACGGTTTCCGGAGTGGTGAGATTGGCCGTGATGGTGTGTGTACCGGCCAGAGCTCTGGCTTTGGCTTTCCGGATTTCTTCGATGGTGACGGGGACAGCTTCCCCCTTAGCCAAGTAAACATCATCTTCATCGTCGTTCCATGTCCCATTGATTTGGGAAATGAAAGGGGAAATGAGATGAGAGCAGTCAACTACCTCTCTAGTAAAAATGGCATGAGTAGCAAGAGGATTGTTTTTGTTACTTGGCTTACCACTGGGTAGTGGTATCTTGCCACTTTTGATCAGATCTTGAATAAGATGCTTCAATTTCCAGCATTTCTCCGTGTCATGCCCATTGCCTTGGTGATAGTGGCAATAAGCCTGAATATTGTAGCTTTTGGATCGCTTTTCCACGGGAACTTCTGGAATTGGGCCTATCGGTTGGATTAGGCCTTTCGAAGACAGCCTTTGTAAGGCATTAGCATAGGTTGTCTCTATGTCGGTAAATACCCGATTTGGAGTATTCTTTTTGGTCGAGGTGTCCAGTGAGTTAACCTCGTCGAAGATGCTTCGGGCCGCCGTTGTGGTTGCGGGCTTGCTGGAGGATGAACTGGCTCCTTGATACCCCTTGGTAGAGGCCTTAGTAAGGTTCTCTAGCCTTAGATCATCTTCGATTCTAGTACCCATCTCGGTCAAAGTGGCGAAGTCGGGTATGATGGCGTACCTGAGATGGAATCGGTAAGCGGGGAGGAGGTTTTTGACAAAGGCCTCCACTAGCACCTTTTCGGTGGGCTTGTCCACCAGCTTAACACTTTCGGTCCTCCACCTTTGAAGGTATTTGGTGAAACCCTCTTTAGGCTCTTGGGCCATAACTTCCAGAGTACGCATGGTAGTCTGGATTTCAGCGTTATCCGCGTAGTTCCGCGCGAATTCCATTGCAACATCGTCCCAGGTTTTGTATTTCTTGGGGTCAAGCCTGTAGTACCAGACTTTCAGGTGTTTTTCCAGAGAGGAAGCAAAGAGATGCTTAAACATGGTTGATTTGACCCCCTTGACAGCCATAAAGTCCTTGAAAGCCCTAATGTGAAGTACCGGGTCTTCAGTCCCATCGAACATTGGCAAGCCCGTTAAGTTGAGGTTAGCGGGCAGTTCATCAGTTAAAGGTGAATAGGTACGGGCATTTTCCGTGAGAATGGTGTTTCTGGTGGTCGAGTGGACCTGTTCTTGCAGCTTTTGGATTGCGCCGGCCAGTGCTGCCAGAGGTCCGTCATCTTCGATCGAGGCATTGGGGGTTCCCTGTTCCACGGCACTAACCCGAGTGATGATGGCAATTTGGTCCTCCCGCATTTTCCTCAATTGGTCCTGGATTTGGGTCAACGAGGCGGTCAAGTCGTCTATGGCTCGTTGCGTCATGGCTCGAGTGAAGGGTGGCCTGTCTATAAGAGCACCGCGTAATTAGCAACTTAACCCGAATCCTAAGAAAAGTACATCCCGAGCAAGGGAAAAGGAAGAAGACTAAGACGGTAATGACTCGGAAAAGACACCTAGACGGGCGACTTGTGAAAAGGTGGGCCTTCCTCAGGATCCAACTATGTGAGTTGGGCCCTGTCGAAAGGAAGGTTCACGTGAGACATTCCCAGACTTTTAGACTCGATTGTGTAAATGGGCCAACCTTTGTAGGAGTATGTCCTACGTAGGTGGGCCTTGCCTCAGTAGAATAAGGCGGACTAGGATAGGGGGGAAAATCCGTGATGTAGGATCGACGGAGTTTCGACGCTAGAGACTTCTACGACTTATGACACGACCCGACACTGCTAAATACGGGAAGTCCTAAGAAGAGGAAGTTTTGAAATATGATTTTGAAAGCCCGAGTAAAATCGGGGAGAAAAATCCGGCCCCTTTTTCGAAAAAGAAAAAAGAAGTGGGCCGAATGACGGGTTTTGAAAGTTTCGAAAATATTTTCGAGTTTTGAAATGGGCATAATACCGGCTAGAAAAAGGCTATTTTGAGTAAAATCATAAGTCCTAAGTTCGGTACATGTCCGGGGTTTTTTGAAATTGGATATTTTGAAAAGGATGCAAATTTTGAAAAATGACGTTTTTTGAAAAAGATGATGTGGATCAAGTAGCACGTAGTCATGGAAACAGTATAATGACGCCATGTATGCTCTTATGCTAAGTCTCGGTCAGTCTATAAGGGTCTATACCAGTGTACATAACCTATCGAGAATCGGGGCGGACTCCCTAACTCGAGTTGAGATTAGGACATGCCGTAAAACCCATACGAATCGGCTAATGGACACCTTTGACATAACCAATTTGGACTATATCAATGGTATAGTGGGACGTCGGTCACCAGTACCGGCCCGACAAAAATGGGGTTATGCATGAACCGTAAAACTAAAACGCGTATTGTACTAGTCAAACGATTTCTATTCGAGTCTCACCCTTAAGGACACCGAAGGTTATTAACGCATCAGTAAATCCCCAGCGGAGTCGCCAAATTGTGGACATGACATAGGTCCACCCCGACGCGGCCACGCGCGGGTTTGGGGAGGCGAATGAATCTCCATATGAGATGGTCAAATTGAAATTTAAATCGAAGTTGGAGTCGCCACCGAATTTTATAGTTATTCGAAACCGTTCGAGCCCACTTTATGTCGTAGTGGGCCGTGTACAAAATACGGCCCATTTCTGATGTCAGAGTTAATTGGGCTCGTCCCTTTGCAGTTCGATACAGATGCCGACTTGAGCGGTTAATCGTATATTGAATGACTCTCGTTGCCAATGGTTTCGGACATCCGGAAACCACGGTTCTGAGTAAGGGGTGAGGGTACGTGTTGGGAAGTTCACTAAGAACACCCAACCCCGCCTGCACATTAGCGGCCTCTACTAGGATATCGAATGATGTTTTAATACGCGCGTTAGTAATACGATGAATGATATGCAAACATTGTTTTCCTAAGCATGTGAGGAGTTGAATGGGTTGCTAAGTCATTTAATGCATGAAAAATTAACGTCGAAGTTGAATTTAGCATGTGAGATTCGTTTTAGTATAATAAAACCAACGAAATATAAAAAAAATGAGTTTGCAACAAGATGAACAAACGAGTTAGTATCGATTTGTAAAATAATATAGCAAGAAATAAGTATGCGAGAATTGAGAAAATACCGAAATCTGAAAAATATTGTTGAAAAGACGTTGTTTTGTATAAAAAACGATGTTCGAAAAATAATAAAAAGAACGAGAAAGGACGCGGCAAGGCAGCCGGCCGCGCGGCTCGCCCGGGACGCCGGCGAGTCGGGCTGGTTTCGAGAGCGGTTTTTTGGAAATTCGATTAAATTGTGTACGAATATTGTATGATCCGTACTCGAGTTAATATTTTCGACATTCGTTATATTCGATAATTGACTACGAAATCAATATCAAATACTTGGAATAGTTTTTAGAAAAGATGTAAATTTTAGAAATCGTTTCGTAGAATAAATAAAACGACCGAAAAAGTTAAAAAAGGTTCGGGTTTCAGGCCCGTGCGCGAGCCGCCTGGGCGTGGCGCGACTCGCGTACGGGTCTGTCCGGCTTTTTTTATTTTTGTTCGAAATTGCTAAATTTGATGAATCGCATACAAAATATGAATTAATTTGTATTCGATTCATGCTTTCGATATTCGTCGTATCCGATATCCGATTATGAAATCGATATCGGATATTTGGAATGAGTTTAAAAAGGTTTTGTAAAATTGTTTGAAAAAAGGAATTTGAGCGAAGAAAAGATGTAACGATTTTTTTAATATCGTCGAGATCTTAATATAATTCTTTTCGATACAATATTCGATTAAAGAAAATCGATATCATATTTTTTTTAAGAATGTTTGCTATGAAAATAGTTTTTTCGTTAATATCGATATTAGAAATAAAATAAAACGACACTTGACCCGTAAAAGGAAAAAAAACGACGAGGAAGAGAAGAGAAGAAAAGGAGAAATCGGGTTTGGTTACACCCTCAACCTACATGCTTCTGTTAACTCGGATCGGGGCTCGTCGGAATGTGGCTAGGCACGGGAGCGTCGAGGTGATGTCGGTCGGGCTAGGGTGGCTCGGTGAAGGTGACGGGTGAAGGGTGTCGGGTATCGGGACCGGCTTCCTTCGGGTTTTGGATGCACTATCGGTTTCTCGATGCTAAGGAATTATATTTTTTCAGGAATTATGTATGTCGAGGATTGTAGTAATTAATTGTGTCTATGATCGAAAGTCGTCGTGTATGTTGCTAATAATTGTTGTCTCAAGTGGTTGTATGCAAGAGGCTATTTATAGGGAGTTCCCGACCTTGGCTTGGAGGTGTGTTTGAGTTAGAATTACCGCTTGGGTAAGAAGCTGAGCAGAACGAGAATTCCGTTTTCTTGGTGAAGAAGTAAGTAAAACCGGCTGGTTGTGTGCTACTTGGCCGAGTATTTGCACTCGGTTGAGTGTTTAAATCGGTTTTCGGATAGGATTCCTGCTTGAGATCGAATTCTACCTCAAACGGAATTGTTTAATATTTTGTGTAGCTGATTTTTGTAGAGTTTGCGTCCAAATTGGACACGTGAGACATCACGGTCGGTCCACAAGTCTCGGGAAATATCTTTGACCGGGTTTTGACTCGGTCGCTAAAAGACGGTTTTACCCTTGGTGTCGGATTCGACTCAAATTAGTGTTATTTGACTCGAAACAACCCACTGGGCCTGAATTTGAGGTTGGTTTTGTGAAATTTGTACTCCTTAAAAAGCCCAAGCTAAATATCCATGATTTCGAGCCCATTTCCGAGTACGTTAAAGCATGTTAGCGTCCGATCATCATCGGGTGTTTGTCGGAAACTGCTATAGACACCTGGCAGCAAAATGTGGGTGTCTACAGTCGGAAATTAAGTTAAATGAGGCTCGGAAATGAAATACGGTGGTAGTTTGAAAATATATGAAATAATGTAGGTGGTAATTTGTAAAAAATCAAATACATGGTGGTAATTTGTAAAATACGAGAAACATGTGATGGTAATTTGTAATTTATCCTAATAGAAATAGATAAAACATTAAAAAAAGAGACAAAGTGGAAAATGGGTAGAACATTAATTAATAAATGGAGGGAGTATATATAATATTCCCTCCGTTCCGATCATTTGTTGTCCTATTTCATTTTGGAGTGTCTCGATCAATTGTTGTCATTTCCATTTAAGGAATGAAATTGATGAGCAATTTGATCTTTCGCATTCACTTTGGTCCACTTATCATTCCTTATCGCCCCCCTCAAGTTTTCTTGGTCTTTGTGCCAAAAATCAAAGGACAACAATTGACCGAGATGGAGAAAGTACTCCGTATTTGTTAGTGTCATTTGCTTTATACACAACTTATTAAGAAAAATCATTAAAAAATGAAAATGAGTGAGAAGTTAATACAGGTGGATCTTGATAGAAAATATTTAAAAAATGAAAATGAGAGCGATTAACATGGAAAGAATGTAAATAGGAGAAACAAAAATAAAAATCACAAAATAGAATATGGGACAAACAAAATAAAATATGGAGGGAATTATACTATTCCGTACTACTCTACTACTTAGCTTCATCCCTCGATGCTTGTTTAACTTCAATTTTCACGTTAAACAAGACTACATATTACTACCTCCGTCGTTTTTCGACCTCATTCACTTTTCGAGATATATCTCTGATCTCAAAATATTAACTAAATAAATTGAAATGTATATACTCCTATTAAAATCTTTGTTTAAAAACAATTTAATAGTCTAATTTTTTTCATAATTTTTCAATTAATAAATGTTTGTAGAAATTCAATTCAAAGGCTCACCTCGTAAAATGAAATGTCAATTAGCGTAGTTTTATGTCCACAAAAATTTGTGAGTTTTATGCATAAGCAATTTTAGGATTTTGACGCGAGTTACAGAAATTCAACAATAACAAGGAGACTTAAAGTTATTACTATGAAAAATGATAACAAGGGTTTCAATTTATAAATTAAAATTTATGGGAAGGTGGTAAACTATTACTTCCACCGATTTAATTTTATTTATCTTCCCATTTGAATATAATACACAACCCAATTATTAATATAAAAAATGGGAAGGTGATAGGACGTATCTAGTCGTAGTTATTATGACGATTTATGTTTATTTTGGTGGACTCAATCATTTGTCTTATATCGCATTTGTGTCATTTTTATATGAATGTATTATAAGCTATTTTGAGGATTCTTATCATTGGATCGTTGATTCGGGTTAAGAATTAATGAAACATTAAGGGAAGGAAAGCCCAGTTGAAGACACGGAACGGATGACGAAGGAAGGCGTGAAGCAGCAGCAGCCGAAGGCTACGCGAGGCACCCGAAAACCATGCGAGTCGCCCGGATCCCTGAATTTCATGATGCGTCTCGTCCTATTCTGTGTTACTTTCACTACAAGAAAAACAGTCCCGCGCGTCCACCTGGTGAGCACCGACAGTGGACGCTATAAAGAAACGGGCGTCCGCAAACAGACGTCAGAAAGCGGAAGCCACGCTCGCTCGCCAACTTTTTAAACGGGGGTCCACTATTGGACGCCAAGGGATTTGGCGACTGACTGAGGACGCCAAGGGTGGCGTCCAACTGTGGACGGCGGATTCCCCTGGATGGCGTCCACAGTCGGACGCGATGGTCCTGAAGTTGGCGTCCGACTGTGGACGCCATCCAGGGGTATCTGCCGTCCACAGTCGGACGCCATTTTAGCTTTCCCTGGCGTCCGTTATTGGACGCTATTTACGCTGTTGCATGACCGTAAACATACGTTCAATGTCTAGCCAAAACCTGCAATATAAACCACATCCACAACGCTCAACCAACCACAAATGTCGACTATCCACAATAACTCAACCTCATTCACTCTCAGTCAACCAATACACTTCATCTCTCGACTCATTTATGCTGAAAAAACTTATATAAAAAAGATTTAACATACGGTTTGAAGGTACACAAATCTAAACTAGTTAGAATATACATAATCTGTAAATAAAGTTGCAACAACAACAACAACAACAAAAAACAATCAGCTAACTAAGAAGCTAGCTGAAGCACCAGAGTTACCGCCATCCCCACTAAAGGGGTCTCTGTCGTCTGGAGGGGATGGGAGACGACCTTGGTTGCATTTATTGAACATGGCCTGAAACATGGCCATCTGTTCCTGCATCTTCTTTGTGGTCTCAGCCTGGTCCTTCAGCTGCCGCTGCTTCTCCGTCAGCGGTTCCTTCATGGCGTCCTTCTCCGGGTCGGGTTTCAGAGATTCAGCCGGCGTGTACTCCATTTGTGTACAGGTGTTGAGACGCGGTGTGGGAGGTTTGATGTACATACCGTGTGCATTTCCTACACCGTACACACTTCCTTTCTTGTAACCCTTGACGACCTTGAACCAAGTCTCATTCGGGTCGACTTCCTCAGCATCAGGATCAGCCTCGAGTCTTGCTAGCTCTTCTTGGTAGGCGTCCTGCGTACAGAACAACGATTTCAATTCAAGTTATTATTAGATGAAATCATTGAAGATAGTTATCTACCACCTAAAGTCGATTTATTTGAAATAGTTAGTACTCACCCAGATCGCCTGATCCTTTTTCGTCTTAAAGCTAGTCCCTTTGTCATCGGTCTGCCCATGCATGTCGAAGAATACCTCCGCCGCGGTTGACACCCTCCCGAGCTCAGCTTGCAGCTATTAAATGAGTACGAATGTTATTAGGCGAATATAAATTATGCGAACATAGTTTCCGATTATTCAAGGACGAGTACGGTATTATTAGAAATCATACCCTCTTGGCACGACTGACAGAAGACTGAGAACCCCGATGATGTGTCGGGTTTGCGTGGCCCTCACGCTCACAGTTCGACAATTTGTTCCTCTGAGCCGTTTGAGACCTAACCTTAAAGTCCTTCTTGTCGTGGTAGGCAACCCATCTCTCCAACGCGTCCCCTAAAATATGACGACCCCAATATATTATTGAATACAGTGAAAGATTAAAGTTAGATTGTTTGTTAAAATTGATTACTAAAAAAAACAACACCTTTAAGGTCCTTTAGCGGAGTCCCCCGCGTGCGTCGTTTATTCATCACACAAGAGAAACGTCGTGTGCACGTCTCATTATACCAGTCTCAAACCCTTCCAAGTAACTCAGATTTCCAACTGAACTTCAACTACACAATCAAGACGGATTATGAATTAGTAGCAAAAATATTTACAAATTCCACATTATAAATTAAAAACTCGGTAGCAAAAACTATCCACGTACCCGGAATTGGTTGAACCACCACTCTCGTACCTCCGCCGGCACCTGAGTCCAACAGGCGTACCCCTGTCCTTTGTCCACCATGAAGCTGTTAGTACAGCCTCTGACGACCGGTTTATGCAGAAACCTGCACCGAGTCAAGAAGCACATTTATGTACAAAATCGTACAAAATGTAGTCCAAAAATAAATATGTTACAAAAGAATAATCAATACGTTAGATTATATTACCATGTGCCTGTAGGTTCGAGAACCACCCGATCCTCATCGTCATTCTTCAGCTTCTCCTCCTGCCCCTGTTGCTGCTCCTCTTCCTCCTGCTCATTAGTCTGCTCCGGTCCCGTTTTGGGGACCATTTCCTCCTCCTGCTGCTGCGTGGTGGACGTCTGAACAGACCTACTACTCCCACCACGTTTCCTGGTCGATCTAGCGCCTGCCATTATCTAAACCTTGCAAAAAATTAAACAATGTTAACAACAATTGGCAATTACATTCTAACTTGATTGAAATAATGTAACAAATAACTAGCACATTCACCTAAACATGTAATCATCAATGTAAGCAACTACAACAACTCTAGTACTCATCTTCGCTGTCGTTATTCTCTTCAGCCTCATCCTCCTCAGTCTGATCCTCCTCGTCCGTCTCCTCGCTGTCCACTATATCGTCCTCCAAATTCTCTTCATTGTGTCCGTCATCCTCCTCAGCAAGGATCTTCGGGACATCCCCAACCATGTATTCTCCTTGTCCATCATCATCATCATCCTCAAAATCTTCCTCTGCCCCTTCATTCTGATCTTCTTCGGAGAATATGGTCTCTTCAATAGAAGATAAGCGTGTACCACTTGAAGCGACATCTTCCTGGAACAGAGAACTGTCTATTTGTCCCCGTGGTTTAGTCGTAAAGACTGCCCACCATTGACTTTGATTTCTGTCATTTTCCATGTGAGGAGAAGGAGCAAAGTAGACTTGCTTCGCCTGATGCGCGAGTATGAACGGATCGTACGTAGGATATTTCCTTGTGTGATTGACTTCTACAATCTTGTAATGTTCATGCGCTCGGGTCCCATTCACGGAGCTGTCTTTCCACTCACATTTGAATACCACAGCTCTATACCCTCGTTCTCTGCCAGCATAACACAACTCAAAAATATCCTCCAAAATACCATAGTACTCATCACCATCAAGAGATGACACACTCACACCAAAATTGCATCTAGCCTTGTTCTTCCCGTAGTTGAATGTGTGAAAATTGAACCCATTCACCGAGTACCGGTTCCAGGTTTTAACCGCTCGCACTGGACCAAATGCCAAACTTCTAACCAAATCATCACGTATGTCTAAGGCAACTACGTGATCCTTAAGCCACTTAGGAAAATGTTCGTCGTGCTTACTCCAAACGTCATCAGGGTTCACATCAGGGTTCGCAGCGACATATTCAGTTACAAATTGCTTCTCATAAGGCTCTAAGATCTCACAATTAGAGAGTAGGTAAAGGTGCGCTCGGTTGTACTCTTTCTCATCTAGCGTCCTAGAACCCTCAACGGATGAAGTTCCTTCATCGTCCTTCTTTTGAAAAAACTCGGGTATAGTGGGATCAATGGACACCGAATGTTCTAGGTTCAGGTTCTTGGTTTTTGTTTGGACATCTTTATTGAAGTAGAGGGAGCTTGCAATCTCTTCTGTCAAATAGCATTACAAATAGAACCCTCTACCCTAGTCTTGTTACCAATCTTCTTCTTCAAATGATTGAGGAACCTAAATAAACAAGTTATATATTTCAATCAATACAAATTTGTTATGGTAATTTTTTTTTTAAAATGAAGTTACTAACAGTTACGTACCTTTCAAATGGGTACATCCATCTATACTGGACAGGTCCTCCAACCTTAGCCTCGTAGGGCAAGTGGACAGGTAGATGCTCCATGGAATTAAAGAACGACGGTGGGAAGATCTTCTCAAGTTTGCATAGTATCTGTGGAATTTGATTCTCGAGCCGAGTCATGTCCTCAATTGATACTGTAGAAGAACACAAATCTTGGAAGAACTGAGATATCTCAGTTATAGAATTCCACACCGTCAGTGGCAGAAGGTGCTGTAGTGATACCGAAAGCAACCTCTCCATGAAGACGTGACAGTCATGACTCTTTAACCCTTGCAGCCTCAGGTTCTTAAGATCAACACAACATTTGAAGTCGGAGGCGTACCCATCAGGGAACTTCAACTTCTCTACCTACTCCAACAACGCCTTTCTCTGAGCCTTGTCAAGTGTGAACAAGGCTCTCGGTTTCGACCCATCCCGTTTTATGTGCAGTTTAGGACGGTCACAAAAATTCTTTACATTTCTTCGGGAGCCTGTAGTGTCACAACTCTTCCCATCCACATCCATCACAGTGTGAATCAACTGCTCGAAGAAGTTTTTCTCTATGTGCATCATATCTAAATTGTGACGAATTAACAAAGTCCTCCAATATGGTAGGTCAAAAAATATGCTACGTTTAAACCAACCATTTTTCAACTTCTTGAGGTCTTTGAACTCCTGCTCGGTTCCGTCGATAGTGGACGGGTAATCGGAAATCACTCCCATATTTCATCTCCGGGAAGTCGATCAGGTGCGTCATCAAGCACAATCTCACCCTTCTTGAATGCCTTCTTATTCTTTCTATATGGGTGACCTTCTGGTAGGAACTGTAGATGACAGTCAAACCAACTTATTTTACTAGAATTTGGAAGATAAAAAGCTTTGTTCTCATCCATACAACACGGACATGCTTTCTGACCCGCAGTAGACCACCCCGAGAGCATACCGTACGCGGGAAAGTCGTTTATAGTCCACAACAGAGCTGCTTTCAACTGAAAGATTTGTCTTAGAGAGACGTCATAAGTTTCCACCCCAACCTCCCACAGTTGTTTCAGTTCCTCAATAACAGGTTGCAAGTAAACATCCAAATGATTTTTCGGGATTTTGGGTCCGGGCACAATAAGAGATAGGAAGATAAAAGGCTGCTTCAAACACAACCAAGGAGGTAGGTTATAAGGTGTGATCATCACTAGCCAACAAGAGTACGATTTACCAAATTGGCCGAACGGTGCAAATCCATCAGTGCACAACCCAAGCCTTACATTTCGGGGTTCTAACGCAAAGTGGGGATGTAGTCTATCGAAACGCTTCCACTCCTCACCATCACTCGGATGACACATCTTCCCTAGTACCCTAGCGTCCTCCTTGTACCACCTCATTTGCTCCGCCATGGTTTTTGTGGCATACAATTTTTGAAGCCTAGGTGCAATAGGGAAATACGTAAGCTGACTTATTGGGATTGGTTTCTTACCCCAGACACCGCTTCTTCCTTTTCTACCTCTCAAAACAATATCCCCCTCAACCGTCTTATACCTACCCTTACCACATCTCCTACATTCATCAAGCATCGCATCATCCTTCCAAAATAACATGCATCCATCTGGGCAAGCATCAATCTTTTGATGCGGGAGTTGAAGTCCCTTTACAACCTTTTTGGTTGTGTAGAATGTTCGGGTCATGATATTATCTTTGGGAATAACTCTCTCGAGCAAGGCAACAATACCATAGACACAAGCAAAGGGTAGATTGAACTCACATTTAAGGCTAACTACCATAGACGCGACTTCTAACAAAGTGACATCGCACCCTCCGTATAACGGTTTCTCCGAAGCCTCCAACATATCAAAGAACGCCTTTGATCGTGGATTAGGCTCTTAGGGGTTAGGTGAGTCTTGTGGGTTGGGTGAGTCTCGTGGGTTAGGTGAGTCGTCATTCCCATATGTGTTCTCGTTATTAAACAAGTTGCACTCCACAATGTCAACTATCATACCTCTCAATCCCCCCTCATTTTGAGGGTTTTCGGGTTCCTCAGACTGAGGTGGCTTGATGGTAAGGATTTGCCGTGGATCCCCACCGATTAAGTAGAGTCCAACTATACCTAACGGGTAGTTAGGGTAAGTCGGGTCGATATCCACGGAGACGACTATAGGTGTCTAGACTAAGTCTACCTAAAAACTAGGCTAAGTCACAAACAAACACAAAGATGATGAGAATTGACTAACTATGATGGTTGGAGGAGATGAAAGTGGACTAGCAATGTACTATGTATGATATGAACTAATGAAATAACTAAAGATTAACTAAGCAAGTAAACTAGAGAAGATGATCGACTAAAGAGGTAGAGGAATCAAATATGGGAAAGAGTAGGGTTAGGTCGGGTTCATAAGTGTAGTAGGATGATTGGGTAATCAAGGGTGTAGGTGCCACTTAGTTACTAAGGTCGGTTTGCGCTCTCGCGCCAAAGCCAAAGTCCGCACTCTCGTGTCAAATACTAGACCCGAACATTCATGCTAGATGCTACTCAAAACACAAGCATTCAACCACAAATCGAATACACAATGAGAAGATGAGAACAAGTATGAAAAGCATTGGCCACTACTACCCACACAAGCAATACAACAAACACATAGTGTGCCCAATATGTGACTAGCAACAAAGGAATCACCTTTACCCACAATCAAACCCTAATCACCCATAATCCACACTTAATCCCCCTACTAACCCCACAAGGAATCTACTCACTCATTATCAAACTAATACTAACATAAATAAGAGTAATCAACATAAACATCCAAACATCCATAATGAACAAACAAGAACAATAAACAATATGTAAAGATTAAAACTTGAAAGGATAACAAAGATCAAGAGAGAAGAGATTATACCAACTAACAAGGAGATAAAAAGATGAGAACTTGCATTAATAAAAAAACCCAAAATAATCTTCCAAGGTTGTCAATCTTGGATGAATCTTGAAGAATTCTCTTAATACAAGACTAACTACTAAGATTAAACTAAGATTAACAAAGGATTAAAGAAAGATTAAACTAATGAGAGGAGGAAGTCTATCTAGGGCTTAGAGTAATGTAGAGGAGTCTAAGGTCATGTAAGATGCTTAAACAATACAAGGGAGGAGTATTTATAAGGTTACAAGAGTGAAGGAGAAGAAAAGAAGTCACGCGGCTACAGCAGGCTCATCCCGGTCGGGATGGATGGTCCCGTCCGGGATGGCTTCATGGTCTCATTGGGGATGGCTTCATCCCGTCCCGGTTGACTCAGCAGAAGAGCTTCTTTGTTTGCACTTCATCTCGGACGGGATGAGGGTTGTCCCGACCGGGATGGGTCTTGTAGGCCTCTAATATGGTCCCAAAGGTCCCTCCTTGCTCTTGTTAGGCTTCTTATCGATTCTCGGTGCTCGGGATCGGGTCCAAGGGGCTCGGGAATGGGTCCCAAGGTCTTGGGATCGAGTTTAGGCTACCGAGTGATCGTCGCTTCTCTTCGAAGGCTCCAAATGTGTCGGAAACGAGTCGGAATCACTCCATATCTCCAATAATGGTCCTAAGAACCTAACAAAAGCTAGAAGAAGAGTAAGTAGCCTCTAAAACCGCTCCGAAGAGCGACTCCACAAGAGAAACTGGGACCAAACACAACAAATAAGCACTACAAACCACACTTATCAACTCCCCCACACTTAACCCTTACTCGCCCTCGAGTAAGCAAAAACTAACTAAAGACTAAAAGAAACTAGACTACTAGCCGAGCGGGTATTAGCGCACCCTACGCCCTTTCAACTCACGCGAGAACACTTAGAGGACAAGTGCTCTCCGCAAGGCAAGTAGGGTCTTGCGACAAAACTGTGGATACAACCGGACACGAAAACACTCAAACAAACAAACACACACACACATAAACACCAAACGGTTGCATCCAAGACAAAACAAATACCGCTTCCCTCAACAAAGTGGTGAAATAGATACCGGTTAAGGACTCAAGGCAAGGGACAAAGTTCCCAAGCTAGCAATACAAACCGAAATGGACAAAACCCTAATAGTATGACAACAAAGCAATAAAAACGTTGGTAACTTACCTAGGTTCCTCCTAACCTTCTAAGAACGTACCACGGGATGATAGGCGGGATGGAAAAAGGATGAACCACGGAGTTAGTCGACACTGTAGGTAAGTGAAGTCCCGCCCCCTTTAGCGTTAAGCCAAGAGGGTCGTCCCATATCCAAAATCGCCCAACTAGTCCAAGTAAAAAGGTGGTCAAGGTTGCAAAATGAGGGAAGACCGACCATTACCGTTATCATCCTTCCTAGGGACTCGGTTCTTTGGTAGGCTCTTCACGGTAATAGTCGGAAAAAGGCTTATTTTTTAGGGTGGGGGTTCTTTTTGTGAGATGATTTTCTTTGGCATTCTTTTCTTTTGCATTTGACTTTTGAGTTTCAATGCCACATCTTTTTTTTTCTTCTTTTGTATTTTGTTTTTCTTTTGTTGTGCCTTTTCTTTTTCTTCTTTCTTTTCTTTTCTTCCTTTTTCTCTTTTCATTTTTCTTTCTTTTTCTTGGTTTGCCCTTTTGGCTTGATTTTGTAGGCATTTCTTGCAACCAAGTAACAACTTATGAAATTTGCAACTTATTTGTGGAAATGTGTATGTGGTAGGGAAATGGGTAGGTCGGGAGTCGCGATCTCCATTCAAACCCACAAAAAGGGGAAAACTTGGACTAATCAAAGAAATTTCGAACATGGTCACCTAAGAGACGAAACCCGGCAACCAAGGCCTTTTCACTCCGTGGGTGGTCAAAATGGTCAAAATGCAAATCCCGTAGTAAATCCCTAGTAAGCTAGGTAGACTCAAGGTAAGAAACCAAAGAAATCATTGATTTAGGGTCATTCTACTAGACTAAAGTCCAAGACTCAACTCATATTGCTAAGAAGGGAGAGTAAACACTTGCGCACTAGCCTCAAAACCGGGTTTTCGAAAACCTTTTTACACACTAGATAAAAGCACAAGACACAACAAGGACGAAAGGAGATAAGACACACACAACAAAACAAAACATAATAAGAGAAAAGAAAACAAACATAAAAACAAAACAAACACCACCCCGAAACATCCAAATAAGCAATCAAATCAACCACAAACTCTACAAAGCTCCACCCGAGCACATTTCATTACACAATCTCCTCCAAGCTTCACAAGAGACAAAGAGGTAAAAGGGGTAAAAAGATGTTACCGAATGTCTTGAAAGCCCTCCAAAGTTATCGATGATTAGGCTACCTACAAGGAAAAAGGGGGGCAAAACACACACCATACAACAATTATACGACACAACGATACAAAAGGAAAAAAACATAAAAGAAAATCTTTTTGATTTTTATCAAAATTTTCAATTTTTTAGAGGTTTTTAAGTTTTTTCGGAAAAAACTACGAAAATAAAACTAACTAGGCTAGAATATCGCTCCCCCACACTTAAACCAAGCAATGTCCTCATGCTCGATCAGTAGTGTGCGGAGGCACTAAAAAGAAAAGAAACTATTAAAATAAAACTAAAAATCAAAAAGAAAAGCGGAGAAAATGTAGAATGTGTCCGGTCGGGTGTAATCAAGTCACCATAGGCCGAGACGAGAAAAGATATGGATGGGGGAAGAATGAAAAGAAAATAAAAGGAAATGGGAGGGGAGGACTAGGTGTAATCAAGTCACCTAGCCCAGATTCCGCCCGAATCCGACTAATTCCTAACAAAAGAAAGAGAAATCAAAGAAAAAGTGAAAATATAGTAATTTGGATTATGAAATGACTCTCGATGTAGTCACGTCATCGAGAGTCGGGAGCAATGACAACCAAGGCCCCGAGAGCCACCATGACACAAAAGTGTATAAGGGAAAGGGAGCAAACAAAGAAAGACAAGCAATAAAAGACGGAAAAGAAAGGATAGTTGCCGTACCGATCGGTTAGCAACTCACTCGCTCCATCGTCTCAAAGTTCGATAACAGCACATAGCTAGTCTTCGTCATTGTTACTCCTCTTCATTCTTGATAAGGCCGCATGGTTGAAGTACAAAGGTATAAGGAGGTGGGATTTGATGTGAAATTTGGTGTAAAGTGAAGAGAAAATGAGGTCAATGTATGTATATGACGTGTAGGTGTCATATGATAGGCGCAGGGGTAGGTGGGGAGGTTGGGAGGGAGTAAAAAGTGGTTGGGTGGGATCGAATGTCGAAGAAGAGGCAAAAAGGAGGAGCAGGGAGCCATCCCGGTCGGGATGGATGGTCCCGGTCGGGATGACACACCCTTCCCGGTCGGGAAGCTCCCATCCCGCTCGGGATCACACTCCAGAAAATTCGATTTTTGGCACACTCATCCCGATCGGGATGGCTCCTTCCTGGTCGGGATGGTTCATCCTTCCCGGTCAGGATGCCTTCTTCTCGGTCGGGAAGAGTCTTCTAGCTCTTCATATCCTTGTTAGCTTCACCCACAAGAGAACCAATACATCGAGATATAAAATCTCGTCCCCAAAGGCTTGTCAAAAGCCTCAAAAACCGACTCCCATGCCTAAATCCAAGCTTCTATCATCAACTACTCACTCAAAACTTCATCTTCACTATAACCTATCAAATATGCTCAATAAACATCCATCAAAATCCCTCCCTCGCATCGCTCATCAAACATCCAAATAACAAGAATTTCACAAAACTCAAAAGGATAAGGAAGAGATATATACAAAGAGACGGTTCTTTTGGAACTCCGTCAAACCAAGGATGGTGCATTCTTCAATCATTTTTTTAACAACACTTGGCCAATTCCATCGCCATCAAGGGCACGAAGAAACAAATCGAAGGCTCTCGAGAAGTCTTCGATCAAGCTAGTGGAATACCAACCTCCACTCCAAGGGTCTTCAGGATCTAACCTCGAGGTTCCCGGGACATCCCGATCTACTAAGTTCAATGGCTTGAACTTGTACTTGCGATCCTTCGGGATATACCCAAACGTCCATCTATCTTCATGTGGCCCCAAGGGAGGCTCAACTTTCTTCTTGCCTTGCAACTTGTCCTCAATATCATGATATGGGCATTCATCCGCCCCAAGTTCGGAATCATCATCCTCAATTCCATAGAAGTTGTTCTTCAAGCTTTTACCCGACTCATCCCCTAGATCGATGTCTTTCATGGCGTGGATCATATTGCAAGACTCATCATTAGTAGGCGAGGTGTTGCCTTGGAGGTCAAACACGAGCTTCTCGTCGCCTAGCTCAAATGTGATCCTACCATTTTTTACATCAATCATAGCACCGGCGGTATGTAGAAATAGGCGCCCAAGGATAATGGGAGTGATAGCATCTTCCGGCATGTCAAGTACAAGGAAGTCGATCGGAACGAGGAACTTCCCGATTCTTAGTGGCACATCTTCTAGCATCCCCAATGGTCGGTTGAGTGAACGATCGGCCATTTGGAGTTTAATAGAAGTACACTTGAGCTCCTTCATCCCAAGTCGCTCACAAATGGAATAGGTAATGATGCTTACACTCGCACCCAGATCACATAATGCTCTATCAATTCTCAAGTGGCCTATGGTGCATGGGATTGAGAAACTACCCTGATCCTTCAACTTCGGAAGCGTAGAACCTTGGAATGAGCTCGCTCACCTCTCTTGTGAACGCTATGGTTTCTTCCTTGTCGATGGATCTCTTCCTAGCCAGGATTTCTTTCATAAATCTTCCATATGCCGGGATTTGGGTAAGTAGATCGGTAAAAGGGACACTTACATCCAATTTCTTCACAATATCTAGGAACTTGTCATATTGAACATCCACTTTAGTCTTCAATTGCCGTGTTGGGAAAGGCAACTTGATATGCACCTTGTCTTGCTCATTAGGGTTGGACTTTTCAAATGACATCTTCCCTTTTCGTTTGTCTTTTCTTTGAAGTGGGGGAAGTTTGTTTTCATGGGGTTTCTCAATCTCCCACAAAACTTGTTCCTCCATTGGATTTCCCAAGCTTGAATTGTCTTGAAGTGGAGATACAACCTCTTTCATTGGTTCTTGCTTATTAGGGAGTAAGGGGGAGTCATAAGATGCACCACTTTTCAAGGTAATAGCATTCACACGTTCAAATTTTGCCGTTTCACCTTGAGGAGGTAGTTGCCCCTTTTGCCTTGAAGAGCTACCCGAAGCAACTTGAGCTATTTAAGTTTCGAGCATCTTCATATGAGTATCTCTTGCCAAGTTATATCTTTGAAGTTGAGAAATAAGTTCTTGTTGGGATCTTTGTGTCTCCAATTGACTTCTTTGCATCTCCAACATTTGCTTTTGTATATCTAAATCCCGAGGTGGAGATTGTTGGTTATGAGGAGTGTTGGTGATGGCTAGAGGAATGCCATAATCATGAATAGGAGACCGACTCCTTTGCTTGCTTTCATGTTGAGTACCTTGAGATCCTTGTTGTTGTTGATGGTTCCCTTGGAACCCATGAGAGTTGCCTTGATTAAGGCCTTGATTGTTACCATGGTTATAGTTATGGTGTCCTTGGGAGTGTTGGTTCCCTTGGAAACCACCTTGATTGAAGTTCCCTTGTTGGAACCCTTGATTTTTATTGAAGGTACCTTGGTTATGTTGTTTGAGGTTATTGGATTGCCTTGGGTTGCCTACATAACCTTGGTAGCTTTGTTTGTTGTCCCTTAAGGGAGGTGGAACATATGGACGGTGTTGTAGAGATTGTTGTTGGGAAGCTTGAAACATGTGAGGATATGGGGCACCTTGCTTGAACGCTTGAAAGGCATTCACTTGTTCAATACTACCTCGACAATTTAGAGGCTCATGTCCAAATATCCCGCAAATATCGCATATCCCACAATAAGTTGTAGGAGGTACAACTCCCAAAGCATTGACTTCATGAATCGTGTGTTGGTTGGAGGAACTAGTGCTTTGAACTTGATTAAGGTGGCTTTGGAGCTTCTTATCAATAGTATACATGTGAGTTTTCAATTGAGCTCCAAGATCGGCACTTAGTTGTGTGATGGCATCAATTTCATGCCTTCCCCCTCGATTCGCCTTCCTAGGCCTAGAATATTGGGAATTGTGGACCACCATTTCTTCAATTCTAGCCCATGTTTGATCGTCATTGACCTCAGTAAACCTTCCATTAGATCCCATGTTGAGTATGGCCCTAGAATCTTCATATAAACCATTCCAAAATTGTTGTACAAGAAACCATTGGGCCAATCCATGATGGGGACAAGAACGGATCAAGGCCTTAAACCTTTCCCACGACTCATAGAGACTTTCTTCGTCACGTTGTTGAAACCCCGTGATAGAAGCTCTTAAAAGATTAGTCTTCTCCGGTGGGTAGAATTGTTGGTAGAACGCTAGGGCTAGCTTCTTCCAAGTGTCTATACCGAGAGCCGCCTTATCTAGGCCTTTGAACCATTGCTTTGCCTTGCCGATCAAAGAGAAGGGAAATAATACCTACCGAATTTGGTCTTGGGTTATTCCCGTTTGTGATATGGCATCGCAATAATCTAATAAGGTTTTCATGTGTTGATGTGGATCCTCCGTAGACAAGCCACTAAATTGGCTCCGCTCGACCAATTGGATGAATTGAGTCTTAGCCACAAAATTGCCGGTGTAGGTTTCCGGTAAAGCGGTGGGACCGGGCAAGACATCTTCCATAAACATCGAGTGCGAAGAGAACGTAGGTATTATTGGATATGCGGGAGAGGACGGTGTAAATGGTGTTGATGTAGATGTAGAAGGAGAACTAGGTTGAGAACCGTGACTAGAAGTACCAAAAGGATTGATGAAATTCCCTTCGACCGTCTCTCGAGGTGTTTCGTCTAAGTCGGATCCTTGAGCTTGTTCTTGATTGGTATTGCTAGCACTTGGTTGAGAGATTCTAACCCGGTCAATCGTCCGTTGGCGAAAGGCTCTAAAGAGTCTTTCCGGCTCTGGATTAAAGAGAAAGAAATCGCCTCTCCTCCTAGGCATGCACTACACACTAGAACAAACGTGAGAACACCTAGTGCTTTATGGGCACTAGGCAAAGACAATAAACGAACACAACGAAAGATAAAGAGAAAAGAAAGCTATGAAAACAAGAAAAACCTACAAAAAAATGCACAAGAGATAGAAGAAGAGCACAAGAAAGGTAACTAAGTCAAGCTATAAGCAAACTAAGTCTAAACAACGCCGTCCCCGGCAACGGCGCCAAATTGATGGTAAGGATTTGTCGTGGATCCCCACCGATCAAGCATCCAACTATACCTAACGGGTAGCTAGGGTAGTCGGGTCGATATCCACGGAGACGGCTATAGGTGTCTAGACTAAGTCTACCTAAAAACGAGGCTAAGTCACAAACAAACACAAAGATGATGAGAATTGACTAACTATGATGGTTGGAGGAGATGAAAGTGGACTAGCAATGCACTATGTATGATATGAACTAATGAAATAACTAAAGATTAACTAAGCAAGTAAACTAGAGAAGATGATCGACTAAAGGGGTAGAGGAATCAAATATGGGAAAGAGTAGAGTTAGGTCGGGTTCATAAGTGTAGTAGGATGATTGGGTAATCAAGGGTGTAGGTGCCACTTAGTTACTAAGGTCGGTTTGCGCTCTCGCGCCAAAGCCAAAGTCCGCACTCTCGTGTCAAAGACTAGACCCGAACATTCATGCTAGATGCTACTCAAAACACAAGCATTCAACCACAAATCGAATACACAATGAGAAGATGAGAACAAGTATGAAAAGCATTGGCCACTACTACCCACACAAGCAATACAACAAACACATAGTGTGCCCAATATGTGACTAGCAACAAAGGAATCACCTTTACCCACAATCAAACCCTAATCACCCATAATCCACACTTATTCCCCCTACTAACCCCACAAGGAATCTACTCACTCATTATCAAACTAATACTAACATAAATAAGAGTAATCAACATAAACATCCAAACATTCATAATGAACAAACAAGAACAATAAACAATATGTAAAGATTAAAACTTGAAAGATTAACAAAGATTAAGAGAGAAGAGATTATACCAACTAACAAGGAGATAAAAAGATGAGAACTTGCATAAATAAGAAAACCCAAAACAATCTTCCAAGGTTGTCAATCTTGGATGAATCTTGAAGAATTCTCTTAATACAAGACTAACTACTAAGATTAAACTAAGATTAACAAAGGATTAAAGAAAGATTAAACTAATGAGAGGAGGAAGTCTATCTAGGGCTTAGAGTAATGTAGAGGAGTCTAAGGTCATGTAAGATGCTTAAACAATACAAGGGAGGAGTATTTATAAGGTTATAAGAGTGAAGGAGAAGAAAAGAAGTCACGCGGCTACAACAGGCTCATCCCGGTCGGGATGGATGGTCCCGTCCGGGATGGCTTCATGGTCCCGTCTGGGATGGCTTCATCCCGTCCCGGTTGACTCAGCAGAAGAGCTTCTTTGTTCGCACTTCATCCCGGACGGGATGAGGGTTGTTCTGACCGGGATGGGTCTTGTAGGCCTCTAATATGGTCCCAAAGGTCCCTCCTTGCTCTTGTTAGGCTTCTCATCGATTCTCGGTGCTCGGGATCGTGTCCAAGGGGCTCGGGAATGGGTCCCAAGGTCTCGGGATCAAGTATAGGCTACCGAGTGATCGTCGCTTCTCTTCGAAGGCTCCAAATGTGTCGGAAACGAGTCGGAATCGCTCCATATCTCCAATAATGGTCCTAGGAACCTAACAAAAGCTAGAAGAAGCGTAAGTAGCCTCTAAAACCGCTCCGAAGAGCGACTCCACAAGAGAAACCGGGACCAAACATAACAAATAAGCACTACAAACCACACTTATCATGGCTCACTATGACAAATCCAATTATAGTAATCGGGTGAAAAACCACTATAGATGACATGTTCCTTAACTACAAGGACCTCAAGAAATTTTTGGTTCTTGCATTTAGTACACGGACACCTAACCTCCCCCCTCGATGCATAATCTACTGACTTTTTAGCCACCTCGACAAATGATTCAACACCCTTCAAAAATTCGACGGTGGGACATCTCTTATTATCAAGTCTTCCCTCATATATCCATTTCGGTTCAATTCTCTTCATTTTCTATGTTCAAAAAATATATATAACAAATTAAAGTTTAATTTCCCTAACTTAATTTAGAACTTACTAAACGAAAATTTAATCACCATTTAACTTAAACTTAATTTCTCTAACTAAGTTTCATCAATTTAATCACTAATACGTCAAAGTAAACCCAAATGTCTTATTAATTTAGGATTCACCTTACAAAAATCAGTCACCGATTTTAATCACAAATGTAATCACAATTTCAGCACAATTTACGAAAACCCTAATTCATTTATCAATTTAATCCCAAATTAACCGAACAAAACAGAAAAATTCATGGCCTACGACCGACAAAAACAGCTAAAACAGGTCAAAAAAGGTAAAATTTTCGGATACAGATATCAAAACTCTGAAAGCACCGCTAACACCTAATTACAACCCCGATCAAGATAGAAGTGGTTTCGGGAAAATCCGGCATTATTACGACACCTTTTGGTCCGTCTTAAGTCATACAAAACCTCACGGAAGGCCGTAGAGGGCATTCTAGCTCAATTCAACCAAATTGATCAAACCCTAATCAAAATTGTGATTGGCAAAAATAATCTACCTAATCGAATTTGGGATAAACTAATCAACCTAATCTAACTTGACCTAAACTAATCAACCTAATCGAAATTTAGACCTAAATAATATTTACTAGCAAACTATCAATAAATAACGATAACAATAAAAAACAAGAACTAATTATAATGAATAAGAACTAAGTAAGAATACATACCAAAGATTAATAAGAAGTAGGAAAAATGGAGGAGAGGAAGAGGGAATAGGCTCGGCGAGGAGAGGAAGAGAGGGGTTAGAGAGTATTTTTTTTTAGAGAGTGAAGGGGGAGAGGGGGGTGGGCGAGTATTTGTCGCCAAATTCAACTGGACGGGCGTCCACTGTCGGACGCCATGGGTGGACGCCCGCTACTCCTCTTTTGGCGTCCGACAGTAGACGCCATTTGTGGTATATGGCGTCCGTCTGTGGACGCCCGTTGGCCAGAATTTCGTCCTTCCCAAATTCAGTCGGACGCCAAAATTGGCGTCCGACTGTGCACACCCGTTTGTTTTTTCAGATGCCATGTAGGCGTCCATATGCCCAGGACACCCACCAAGCGGACGCCTGGGACTGTTTTTCTTGTAATGTTTGCTACGTTTTGAAGTCTTCGGTTTTATTTGGGAAACTTTATTATTACTAGGATGCTTTATTATTTTGTTATTATTGTGAGTAGAGTATATTATGTTAAGCTTAGTTTTCATAATCATTATTCACGTCTTCACAAGTTGAACGTAACATTGAGAAGAAAAAAGGTGACTTTGGAAGAACCCTAATTTTCCATCTCAAGTATGTCTAACTAATTCTCTCTACTTAGATTCAAGCCTTTGAAACACTCGAGAAACGTTTGTGAGTTTGAATGTTTTGATTGTTAACCTTGATTATTGTGAATTGCTTCGTTACCAATTTCATGAATGTTGTTGTTAATTGCTAGCACTACTACAAAAAAGCCCTAAGAGACCACCGATAAGAGATCAGTTAAGAACTGAACTGGTTTCTTTAAGATAAGAAACCAAGTATTAACATAGATGATTTCTTATCTTAATATATGAAACCATTTACAAACCAAACCGATCTCTTAGATCAATATAAGAAACTATTTCAAAATAGAACCGGTCTCTTTCATACTCCACAATAAACTGCTAAATCAGGCCATCCACTTGTATATCTCCGTCTCACATTCTTTTTTCCCACTTCGCCCGCCAAACCCAAATTCCCCCGCTCACTCTCTCTCTCTCTCTCTCTTCTTACCCACACCTCCAGTTTCCCCCAATTCACAAAACCACCCAGAACCGGACCCGGACCCGAAGTTTCAATCCTGGACCCAGACCCGACCCGGACCCGAACGGGTCCAAAATTGTCAGACCCATACCCGAACCGTCCGGGTCTGGACCGGGTCCGGGTCTACCTGCGGGTCCGCCTTATTTATTACGTTGTTGTATTATTCATTGTTTCCATGAAAATTTTGTAGAAAAACACGAACTTAATTTCCGAAAAGAACTACGTAATGTCTTGAGTCATCCTTACGCATAAGATCTTTAAAAAGTGTTTACAAACTACGCATAAAAAAAAAGTGCCTACAAGTCTCACAATACAACCGAAACGTCTCACAAAATATAACACAAATGTCGTCTTAAAAACATTCGTCACAAAGTAATTCATTAAAAAACACATTAAGTGATACATGAGTCACTGCTTGGTATGTTTAATGAATTAAAATTTTAATTTTTTTTAACGGGTCTACGGGTCGGGTCCGGGTCCCAAAATTCAGACCCGTACCCGTACCCGAATTTTTTGGGGAGGACCCAGACCCGACCCATGCCCATCGGGTCTGAAAAATTTAGACCCAGACCCGACCCATTCGGGTCCGACCCGCCGGGTCTGGGTCGGGTCTTAGACCCACTGCCATCCCTACTCCAGGCCATCCAATGTCGGTCGTTAGTTTGCCGGGGAAAATCCATCAGCTGGAGCTAGAAAAATTTAAAGCCTACAAAGCTCAGATCACCCAGTTAGGTTGGTTTATAGCTTGATTAACAAGCTAGGAACGGAGATTCAATTGGGATCACTATAATTTCCTCATTTTTCAAGTTGTTATCTGTTTTTGTTTGTGAATTCTCCGAAGTTTTTGTACGATTGTTTTATTTTGTGATCGATAGGTTGTTAATTGAGTAGAAACTGTATTGATTTGGAATTTTAATTTATGGTTTAGGGTTGTTTCTAGAATTTTTTTCCTTGTTGTTTCTTCTCAAGGACCTGTGACCGATTGTAAGATTTTATTATACAGCATTTAGGTGATCGGTGACCGCCTATGTACAAGAGGAGGATGTAGCAGCAAGAGAACGTGTGCTTTTATTCGCTCTTGGAAGATCATAAAATCCTCAGAATTTGGTATCTTGCATCTTTTTACTCCTCCACACCTCTATGTTTGAACAATTTATGGTACAACAATTAAGCTTTGTTGTACTATTCAGTAGTTTTTCGTGACCCAAAATTAGATTTTTGTACATGTTTCTTTGCGGCAGTTGGTCATTTTTTATCGTTATTTTCCAGGTTACCGAGGTTTACTTCAAGGAATTGAGAAAGGTGGCATATCTGCTTTAGCTTCAGTTCAAGGTCACCTGTTGATAGCTGCTGGACCCAAAATTATCCTGCATAGAGTTGAACGAGGTAGCATTCTTCGATGCCCCATCTCTGCATGTTGTCAGCCTAAACATTGTATGTGAGACCTTTTTAGCATATCTTTGCTTCAGTTTCCTTTTTGTACTTTAAAATCCCTTTGTAAAAGAATATCAAGGTATGTATAATAAAATCTTGACAAAGACACTAGATGCTTGAACCAATGCTATAATCATATTCATGTAAGTTGATTGATGTTTCATTAAGATATTGTCCTCGTCAAGCTCAAGGCACGAAAGATTGTGGGTACTATGTATGTCGTTATATGATCGAGAGTATCATGAGTAGACGACAATTTATTCCCGATGATGTCATATGTAATGTTTGATGTGAGGTTTATGTAGCGATCAGCCTCTTTCACCCTTTGACTCTTTGAGCTAAGTTTTTAGGACCGTTTTATTATATATTTGGAGGATTGATCTTTTGGTGACTAACTAGTTTGTTTTACGGTCCACGACGTGGTATAGGACTTGAACAGTCTGGCATCTGGGTTGTTTGACACGAATTGATTTGTTTCCCTCACCAACTATGTCAAATTATAGTATAGACAGCAGTCTGTGGTGAATGTAGTAGTTTAATCTTGGGAGTAGCAGCTATATTCTTTGATTTGTGGTGAATGTCTTCAAATTACTGTACTACCAGCAGCTATATTCTTTGGTTTGTGGTGAATGTCAAATTTGTTTCCCTCACCGCGACTATATTCTTTGGTTTCCACTCACCCATCTACTCCTTACTGATTTGTTTTGTAGGATATGCCTATAAGTCTCTATACTCCACAAAATTTAAAGATACTGACTATTTGTAGTAGCTAATTGGGTTTATATATGTATATATGTATGTTTTTGTGTGTGTATATATATACACACACACACTATATGCTAATTGTGTTTTTTTTGTAGTATTTTTTCGGAAATAATGACTTTTATGAACACGAAAATATTGACGAGATTAGAAATAATTGGGCGACATTTACTGGACCAGATTGAAGACGAGGATATCGAAGACAATGACAATATGGATGTTAACGAAGCCTGATTTAACCGTACTCATTAGTAGAACTTTTTTGTTGCCAACTCATATTAGCAATCAATGTTTTTTTCCCGCACATTTGTCTATTTTTTTAAAAACACCGATTATATTAGCATTAGGATGCACATTTGTAATTCAAATTTCATATATATGAAAACGACTTTTTATTATTACTACCGTGTACTTTTTTTTTAATATATACGTTGGTATATTATTGTTCGCATGTTTATATATGATATAAATTATCTTGGAATTGAATAATAAACGTTTCGATAGTGTGCTTTTGTGAATGAAACTAATTATTGTAAGAGACTGGTTCCTTTGCAAACCGGTCTTTTAATACAACTCAAAGAGACCACTTTTTTTTAATGCTGGTCTCCTAGCCCTCCTCAAAGAGACCATTTTCTTTGTAAAACTGGTCTCTTAGACAACTCAAAGAGACCGGTTATAACAAACCTCCGGTCTTTTAAGTATAGAGCAAAGAGACCATTTCTAAGAAATATTAAGTCTCTTAACTTCACCAATGAGACCGCATTATTCAACCGATTTCTTAGACTTAAGACACCGGTGAGATGGAGACCGGTTGTTAACCGGTTTCTTATGCAATTTTTAACCGATCTCTTTGACACTTTTTGTAGTAGTGAGGTGTACAACTAGTACTTGATTTCATCATTCTATCGTTAGCTAGTATTGTTAATTGAGTAGGATTTACTGATTGACTTTACTTTAGTAACAACAAGGAATTAATATTGAATGGGATACGTTGATATTAGTACTTAGAAGTGATTCACATAAATATCTAAGGCGCAACTGGATTGTACGCGCTATTTATTCTCTATCGAATTCTCAGATCTATATTGTTTCCATTTAATTGAACCTAGAACTGGATTGTTTAGGTTGGTTTACGGTTAGGGTTATTTAAGAACGGGATTTGTTTTTGTTAACTATTCCTAAGAGAATTGGAATTTTATGTTGACGATAGAGTAGTCAATGTTATTAATTGAAATAGTCTTACGGTGATCAATCGCTATTGAGTATGGATTTGTGCTTGTGTCTAAGTTCTTTTTTATCATTTGATATTTCAAGCCATTATCTTTTTACTTTAGTTTACTAGATAATCAATCACACACCCCCCCCCCCCGGTTACTACGGTCTCCAATTGCATTAGAGATTGATTTCATCTACATTTAGTTAGCATAGTTTCGTTATTCTGATTCCCATGGTTTCGACCCTTATTTCTACGTACTGTACTACATTTTAGTATATAGATTTAAATGCTTATAAATGTTACTTTGAGCATACGAATTTAGCCTGTCAAATTTTGGCGTCGTTGCCAGGGAATTGGCATTAATATTTTAGAGAGTCTTAGTTAGTTTTAATTTTTGTTGAGTGTTTTTAGTGAGTCTTAGTTTTTTTGGTAGATGGCGACTAAATATTTCTCTCAATATGAGCATGAACTGTTTTACAAATATTTTGGTAGATTGAGTGAGTATGTCTCTAGATGTCGTCACCGATATCAAATTTGGGAACTCTGTCATGTGGTATACAATGGGTTAAATGAGGAAACCTTGATGCATGTTGATCATTGACGGACTTAGTTATGAAGAGAAGTGAGAACTTTTCATATATTTGGCTCATGACACTGAACAATGGGAGTTGAAAAACTCACCCTCTAGAGCACATTCAATCGCGTCCCAATACGCAATCAAATCCAAGTTAAATAAGATCAAATATTTCCCTTGTTAAGCCCGGATTTTGCTCCGGGTCCCCTAACGGCACTCGATCGAATGCCCCAAAAAAGGTTTCTGGTTGATTTTTGGGGGTCACTCTATTGAGTCCAGCAAGGAGCACTTGATCGGGTGACCTAAACCGGGGAGTAAACTCTATAAATACCCCCCTTACTTCACCATTTTGAGGGGCCCTTTTTATCTCCTTCTTTAGGTTTTTAGAGAGTTCTTCATACACTCTTGCACACATAGCCATTTCCCGAGACCCTACCTCACAAAAAAACCGAGTCAAACCTCGTCAATCTCGAAAACTACTCCCTTCATTCGACAAGGGTTCGGTAGTCCCAAATACAAAAACACACCCTAACTCATTCTACATACTCGAACCGCTCCCTGTGTCTACGATGATACTATACGAGCCCGTTTTCCGAGACAATTGACAAGTAGGTTGAGAGTGTACAAATCCCATTTTCTAACCTTTAACTCTCTTTTATATATTTGTATAATAACTACTAACATCACTAACATTTTATATATCGTTACTAACATTTTACATTTTGCATCTAACATTTTAATTTTCGTTCCTAACATCTAACATTTAATTTTCGTTCCTAACATCTAACATTTAATTTATACTTTTATATTTTGCTATACTAAATACCGTGTATATTATCATACTACAGAACTATTTTCAAAATCGATTCGAGCAAACATCCGATGACGCTAAATCGAGCGTCGTAGGTCTTAAAAGTCAAACTACGACGCCGAAACACAAAGGACCTAAGATCTTTAACAACAAATCGGACTTTCCGATAGAACACATTCAATAATTAACGCTGCCTAAAGTCCGTAGAACCCCCGAACAGGCCGCACCGAAGGTGGCGCCCCATTATGGAGGCGCGCCGCCCCAGGCGCCTGAGGGTCAGGGTGCCTTATGGCGTGTGCCTAATCTCTCGGGTTATAACGTGATCGTAGTAATTCGTTATCGAGCATATTTGATATTATTTCAAATGTCGCTCTAAATGTTTGATATTGATTCCATAATCGAGTGTCGGGCATGAAGAACCATCGAGGATCGAATTAGTATGAAACCCGTTGACGTCAAACCAATCGTCGTATGGTCCACAAGACTCGACTACGACGTCGTGACACGGAGGGGCCCGATATTCATGCTAGTTCGACTATCTCCGATTCAAATCATGAAATTGGGTCGTTTTAGAAGCCAATGTCATCCGGTACAGGGGGCACTCGATCGAGTGCTAAGGGTCACTCGATCGAGTGACCCCCCTAAAAAGTGGCAGGAAGTTTTCGTCAAAGGCACTCAACCGAGTCCACCCAATGACTCGATCGAGTGACCCTTTACAAACCTCAAACGAGGACGAAAAGGCGGTACAAAGCTTTGTCAAGTTATATTCATGACAGTAAGTCGATACGTGCCAAATCAATCACGTATTTCTCTTCTAAAACCCACATTTTATATTGTTTCCAATTTATCATCATCCTGTTTCTTCACGACTTTGAGTGACGTCTCATACGACTAATCTTACATCGACGACTATTTAGTCGTATCCGATATTCGATAAGTCGAGGCAATCCCATTTCACTAGGATAAGTCGGGACAAGACCCGGAGGCCCGGGGATCAAGCTAGCACTACACTTTGGTCCCGTGCGCTAACGCATATTAAAGCCTTTGTCCTCCGGTCAATACATAACGTAATGTTTAAGTGATCGGAGTCCGTCCAATCATTTGATTTACGGTTTTAATTCACGTTTTCTATTTACGGTCCGTTTATAGTTTACATTACCGTTGCTAATCCGTTTATTATTACTGCGATTTTTTCAAATATTGTGAATTCCGGGTTTTATTCCGCCCTTGTAACTTTAATCTATATTTCAAGTTCTTTTGCTTTACTTGCTTGGCAATTCATCGTTATCAAATGAACCTGCATGCTAATACAACCTCGACATATTTAAGATGCATTAAACGACGTAGCAAAACACGTATTTCACATGCGTAGCTTAAAACAATGATTGCATACCATTTCATCGTCTTACTAATGCGCGTACACGAACACCGATCGATATCTTAGTAGAGGCCGCTAAGTGCGGGAGGGGTTGGGTGTCCTTCATGGGCTTCCCAACACGTATCTTCACCCCTTACTCAAAACTTTCGGTTTCTGGATGCCCGAAACCATTGGCAACGAGAGTCATTCGATATACAAATAACTCGACATTGGTAGCGGTATGCAAAGGGACGAACTCCCACAAGCTCTAATACTATAAGGCAAGCGTGCTTTGTGCGCGATACGCCCAAGTATAGAGTGGGTTCGAACGAGTCCGAACTCCCATAAAGTTCTGTGGCGACTCCAACTTTGATTTAAATTTCAATCCGAGAAAAATCTCACCACGAGATTCATTCGCCTACCCAAACCCGCGCGTGGCCGCGTCGGGGTGGAGTTTGCCATGTCCACAGCTTGAGGCACAAGATGAGTGTTCTCTTAATTTTAAGGAGTCTGGAATTAGTAAGAACACAGAGTGTGATGACACTCTCCCCCTTCAACCCAATTTTATATGTCACTCTTATAAAGTGTGTGATAGTGATGTTGACGATGACGATGGTTTTTCGGATGACGAGGAGGATGACTTTGATGATTCGATATACTCCCCACCCTCTTCTACTGTTTTTTCACATATTGATTCCTCTTATGATAACAAAACACACATTGAGAAAGATTCCTCAAGTCGAAATGATATGAGTGATAGTTGAATCTTGGAGGATTCTCTAGTTATGATTGTTGAGAATGAGCAAGAGGAAATGAGTGTGACCGTTGAGGAGACTATGGAAGTCGGAGTAGGAGAAGAGGAGTACATTGATATGAATTCAGTTTTTGAGAATAGAAGGTCAAAAACAAATTCATTGCAAGATTATTATGATGTGCTTATTTATAGGTGGTGTCAATTGATTTTTATCTCTTATTATCACTATTCTAATCTATTTGCGAGTGTTTTTTTATCAATTGTTAAGGACATTGAGTTGCTCCGTGCATAACATAGCATTCATTTTACTCGATCTATAATGTTTCATTGTCTCAACAAGGTTAAGGTAAGTATTGTGTCCTATCTTAAGTCGGGTCACTTTGTCGCAAGTACACCACTAGAAAAAATTAAACTACCGACCGAAATCAGCTACTGTCATCTGTCGCTAAAAAAGATGCGCGACAGATGACAGTCTCTGAGAAGCAGTCGCACCTGGTAGTCGCTTGTAAAGGACACGGGCGACTGATATCGGTCGTAAAAAAACTCGGGCGACCGATATCAGTCGCTAAGATTAGCGACCGACATCAGTCGCTAAATAGGACGCTTAGCGACCGATTTCAGTCGCTAATGGGATAACTGTAGCGATCAATATCGGTCGCTAATGGGTTTAGCTGACGAGTTTTGGGGACCTTGAGCATTTTATTTAGCGACCGTTATCAGTCGCTAATAATTTTCTTTAGCGACCGATATCGGTCGCTAATGGACCTGTAATTGGCCGATTCAGTTTGTTTCATATCTAGCCAAAATCTGCAAACAGAAAAACAACCCAACAATCACAAATACGTTCCAAACACCACGCTGTATCGACCACATAATACCGGCTTCACATTTCCATAATTGCCAACCAAGGTAACTAATGTCGTGAATAAACTAAATTAAGAGTAATGTTACAAACTGTTTTCAATCAACATTCATAAAATACAAGCTAGGTTTCTTAATCTACAATTACTGACATCTACTCAACGAACGGGAAAACTAGCCGCAACAACACTACCACCCCTATTGAAGGGGTCTCTAGGGTCTGGGGGTCGGCGTTGCAGTTCTGCTGCAACATGCTCCTCAGGAGGGCTTGCTCTTCTAGTATTTGCCTGTTGACCTCGTCCTGTCGCCTTATATGTTGGACTGCTCTTTCACTTGATCACTCAGAGCAGCCTGTTCCGCCTTCCCTTCTTGTATTTCTGACCTCATCTCAGCCACGACAGACAGTACATACTTCGTCAAGGTCGAATGCCCCCCCCCCTCCCCCTCCCACCCGAGCATTTGGTGGTGTCCATGTCAGAAACTCACCCAAATTGCGGCGTCCCTCTTCGTAATGAATCCCCTTCGACCGTTGCAGTCCACCTTGCTCTTCGTCGCAGGAAACAACTCTGAAGGTTCGGGGAGTTCTCCTGTTTTCTTCTTCAACTGGTAACAGTACATGTAGATTTCTCATTAATACTTTTAATGAAAACATTAAATAAGAATCCAAATTAAAAATCATAGGAAAGGAAATACTTACCTCCATAGCCCGCTGGTGCATCGACTGCGACCCACCGTAGTGGGTGGGCTCCACTTCAGCCTCAAGGTTTCCCCGCCTCTTGTTTTTCTTCGCTTGGACGGATCTCTTAATAAACTTAGGGTCGGGGTGAACTTTGTGGAACTGTTCAAGTGCGGGACCTACAATACATATGAAGAGATCAGTAAGCGAAGATATAACTTTGTTATGTATTCAAGTACGAACACTAATTGAGTAATCAAACCTCTAAGGTATTTCTCTGCCTTCCCCTCATTTGCCAACTTGAACTTGTTGTCCTTGTACCGTGGCTTGGCAACGTCCATGTAGCGGTCCCTTGCAGCCACCTCGAGGCTTTGGTCCCACCAAAATTTCAACTGCAAGATCGTTTGTCGTTAGTGAATTAGTAATTCGTAACAGTAATAGGTAACTACTAAACCCAAAAAATGGTGCACCTTGAAGTTGTTGAACCACTTCTCCTGTTGCCACGCAGGCACCTTGGTCCAACTGGTGCAGTAAGTCGTCAAGTCAGTCATGAAACTATCGGACACACCAGTCACGGTCGCTCGATGCCGAAACCTACACAAAAAAATGAAATAAGATTGAAGTTTAAAAGTATTTGAAAACCTTAACCGGTTCACAATAATGAAGTTGTTAATATGATTGAAGTTTGAAAATCAGTCATGAAGTTGCTAATATGATGTCTCACCATGTGTGATCGGGGCCCAAAATTAGGCACCCGTCCTCCTCCCGATATCTAAGCTCGTGTTGTGGTGGTGGAGGTTGTTGTGGTTGCTCCCTTGTGACCTCCTGGTTCTCGTCTAGCTGCTCCTCGTTCTGCTGCTGGTCCTCCTGCTTCTGCTGCGGCTGCTGCTGGGTCCTCCTGCTCCCGCTCCCAGCCCAAAATCGTCTGTCCAACGTCATATCTGCTGGCGAAGATAGAATGTTGGAAATTAACAACATAATCAACTACTCAAAAAAGTAAAGAAAGACTTAAATATTGAAATAATATAAATTATTAAAACTATAGCCTACTAGCAATCTCCAAGAATTTGAGATTTTTACATTTTACACAAGGACATCTAAATCTACTGTCTGATGCGTATTCGGGGTGGTTTTTAGCAAACTTCAGAAAACTATCAACACCTTCTACAATTGCGTTGTGGGACATCGTCTCTTATCTAATCTTTTCTCATACATCCATTTTCGTTCAAATCTCTTCATTTTTTATCTAAAAAAATTTAGACAATAACCAGATACACATTATTTCTTCTAAAGTAATTTACTTTTATACACTACTCACATATTTTGTAAAATTCATAATTCACCTAAATATAGTACTATTTGCACGTCTATAATTACATCACTAAATCGGCATAATTGTATTTTCACTTTAAATTTCCTAACTTTATACTAACCAACCATTAAAACAACCCAATTCATTAAAACAACCCAATTCATTAAAACAACCCAATTCATTCAAGTACCCAACCATAAACCCTAACTTTATACTAAAAATATACATATTTCAAATTGGGGGAAACCTATGGCAATTAACATGCTAACTACACTACATATTCCGACAACAACAAGACTATACTAAAAAACATCTAACTTAATAACTAATTTATTTAAATCAATAAATACAAAAAATTAACTAAAAATTTAAATTAAGTATAGATAGAAAACATATCGTAGTCAAGGAAAATTGGAGAAAAGAAGAAGGAATGAAGAGAAAGGTGGAATGGCATCGGTAGAGAGAGAGAGAGAGAGAGAGAGAGAGAGAGAGAGAGAGAGAGGCGTGGGTAAAGAGAGAGATAGTGAAATGGAGAAGTGAAGGAGAGAGGAGGGGGGGGGGGGGGGTTCGTCTGATTTAAAAAAAAAAACTCAGCATCTTAGCAACCGACAGCGGTCGCCCGCCTTTTTTTTGTCGGTCGCTGAGGTTTGTTTTTATGGGTTTTTAGTCATCAGTTAGAGACCGATATCGGTCGCTAACCCTCTGACTTTAGCAATCGACATCGGTCGCGCATCTTTATTTTAGCGATCGATATCGGTCGCTAATATGTATTTTTTTTTCCAACCTTCACCCTACTCGGTCTCTTCGTTTAGCGATGGATATCGGTCGCCCGAGTTTTTTTTGGTCACTAAAGGAGCGACTGACAGTTTCGGTCGTGCGTGTATGGTAGCTAATGGAGTTCTTTCTTTTAGTGGTAGTCGAGCGAACAACGTTAAACAAAAGTGCTTCCGGGAGGCAGCCCGTATCGATCTTATATATTTTTCTTATTCGTTTTATTAAGGGCCGTGTTTCAATATATTAGATAAGTAATAGTTTTTCGTATTTTTCGTAGAATAAGTCGCTAATATATTTAATTTTAGTTTTAAGTAATTTTTTCTAATTTTTAGTAGAGTACTTTGTATCAGCGGTGAACAATGATTTTCAGCATATGGAGCAACTTGCATACAATGGGGACGACTAGCCTGTTGATTCGTCAGAAACTGAAGTTGAAACGAAGAAATCCGTACTCACAAACATCGATCTGTGCGAGTCGTGTAAGTTCTAGGCGAGTCGCTCACCTACACTACCCTACAGGTATGTTTCTTTCTTCTTCCTTTTAAAAAAAACAGAAGACTCGGAAAATCAAACCATACGTTTCCCTCTTCATCCTTCCTAATTCCATCCCTAAAACTTCATATTCAATTCACCATTAACATTCACGACATTCCAAATCACATCAAATCTCCATCACTAATCTATTCCTCATCTTTCCTCTTCACCTTCATTCCCCAATTACTCCACTCCTCTCCTTCACTCTCACATCCAAATCAAATATCGAAATTCATTCCCCCTTCATCTGCCATCATCGCGCGTCGTCCAGTTTGCACTGTCGATCAGTAGTCAAAGTCACGGTCGTCGTCGTTAGTCTGTGTCAGGTCGTATGCATCGCCGTCCATGCGTCTACGGGTCAGCGTCGCCGGTCTCAGGTTGGGTCTATCAACAGTCATGAGTTTCACTTCTCCTTCCCTTTCCCTTTCCTCATTCCGTTTATAGTTTTATTTTGGCTTTGTCTCATGTCGCCCTAGTTGTAACCTGTTTTGAGTCAATTCCCAGCTCCGTTTTCCCGAGTTGTGTGAGTTCCAGTGTCGATTGGTCTTGGTCATCGATTTATGTTGATTTAGTTTTGCCTTTTTGTTGTCACTGGGGATTTGCAGTGCCTCTAGTTGAGTGACACGGAGTTCTAGGTTATTGGGTTGCGTCTGAGTCGGGTGTTTGGTTCACTGTTGGGCATTGTGGCTGTTGTGTGCTAAATTTAGACCGTTTTTCCCCTCATTCAGACCCATTTTTCCCTCGTTTTGCGAGTTTAGAGTGCGATTATCGCCATATTTTGAGTACTTCTCGCAGTAGCGTCCTTCTTGTGCGTTTTACGTGTTTTTGGTAGTTTTTCTATCAATTAAGATAGGATTTGGCACCAAAATCACGATCGAGCTTCCACGAGCACAAGAGAAGGGAATACCGTCAAAAGAGCAAAGCACACAACTTAAAGTTTAAAGTCATCCAATCAATCGACGAAGAATGAGACAAGAAAATAGGCCAGAAAAATTGACCGGGTGAAATTTCACCCGATGAAGTACCACCGGGCGAAATTTCACCCGACGGTAAAATGCCTCTCCGAAGATTTTTCGAGCTTCCCCACCGGGCGAAATTTCGCCCACTGGGTGAAATTTTGTCCGATGGAGAAAAGCGCCGAAAACCGCAAAATGAGAAGAAAATCTCACCGGGCGAAATTTCACCCGGTGGGATTAATTCGACATACCGCAGGGCGAAGTTTCACCCCATGAAGATGCAAAGGGTGATTGTCTCACTAATGAAGCAAAAGTTGGATTTGGTCTTTAGGTTAAGAAGACCCATTATGGCATTACTATATATACATCTACCCTAGTTTGTTGCCCAAGCAAGTAGTCATAATCCATCATTAGAGTAGTAGAGGCTTCCATTAATGTAGTTACACATCCATTAGTATAGTAATCTAGTAGTATTCTTAGTAGTTCTCTATAATTCTAGTAGTAATTTAGAAAAGATCTACTTAGTTTCCATCATCAATTCTCTAGATTTCAAGTTTGTAGAAGATTATTTCAAGTTTTATTTGAAGATTTGTGGGTTTATTGAAGAATTAGTGACAAGTTCTTCATCTTCTCCATCAAAGATTCAACCTTTATTTATGCAATCTTCTTATTTATTTTAGATCTTCATAGTTGGTACATTTCTTTCCACTCTCTAATCTCTAGTTTAGATTTATTTTATGTTTCTCATTATTGTCTTGTTAGATCATCTTAGTGTAGTTAGTTTCTCTAGATTTTATTTATGATGTTCTAGATTATTCTCTAGTTTATTTTGTTAGATCTTGTCTCTTCCATAGTTTAGAGGGTAATTGTTAGATTGTAGTTTCCTTATTATCTTGTAGTTATTTTCCTTAAATCTAGTTATTATGCATGCTTTAGTTAGTTTCTCCTTAGTTAATGTTTTGTTGTCTTCCATTATGATTAGTGAGTAGATTTCTTGTTGGGGGTTTTAGGGATGAGTACTTGGATTATTTGAATTTAAGGATGTTGGTGGGTTGCTTGCTTGTTGGTTCATCTTGTTTGTGGTTGTTGTGTCATTGTTGTTTTAGTCTGGCCAACTAGACCGACCTTGAGTCGTTTCTATCAATATGGGGAAACTCGGGGTAGAAATTACCACAACTAGAGATTTACCCTTCTTCGCCGCGAAAGCGGGTTTTTAGGTGGGTTGGGTGAAGAAACCGAAAGGTGGCATTCTCCCTTTATCAATGTTGCAACAAAAACTTGATCCTGACCTTCTTAGACTCCATGTTCCGAATCCCGACTTCCGCCTAACACCTTTCCCTAGATTGATCATCTCTAGCTACTTTTATCGTTATTTCTCTAGTATAGACTCGACCCTTAGAAACCTCCCTTCTAGACATCAAACGCATCACTTTTAACTCGTTAAAACACTCCGTTCCGTTCCCTGTGGACCAACCTCGACTTACCACGATTACTCTAGTAGTTTTTGTGTTATTCCGAGTCTATAAATATTGTTTGACCCCCCGTCCTTCGCTAAACGACCGATCCGATTGGGGTGCACGTCAAAATGGCGTCATTGCCGGGGAACGGCGAGTAGTTGTTTTGTTTTTAGTACTGCAAGTCGACCGACTACCCCTATGCCACGTGCCCAAGGGAGTCAACCGAGGCCATTTAATCAAAGTCAACAAAGGCCTTTTAACCAAGGTCCTCCAAAGATGCCCCCATATATGCCTCCTCATGAAAAAAGCAACTTCAATCAACAAGGTAGCAACTTCCATGTTCCCAACAATTACAACAATTACCAAAATCCACATGGTAATCATTTCAACCAAGGATACAATCAAGGGTTCCAAGGCAATTTTCAAGGAAATCAAGGTTACAATCAACAACCATTTAATCAACCCTCTCAATCTTATGGCCAATCAAGCAATTTTCAATTTGATCAAGGAGGAGTTCCATGGGATGACATTAATGATTTACAAAGAACCGTTGGGCAACTATGAAATGAACATCAAGATACCAAGGCAAGGCTAAAGGTTTGGGAATCACAAGAAGCAACAAAAGTTTTAGCCGCCCTAATTCATCCACCCCATGGTTTGCCCGGGAAACCCCAAAACCCAAGAGACCCTCCACACCAAGCAAATGTCGTTACTTTGAGAGGTGGCAAAGAACTTGAGGACCCATATATGTAATCCCCTAGAAATTCTAACGCAATACAGTGGCGAAAACACTGTAGAGTTGGGATTAAAACACACAGACAAACTATATCTTATTAAAAGAAATGGTAAGTCAATACAAAGGCCTCTTTTTACAAAAGAGCTAAAAGAAAAATCTTCAAACGGGTTATACAAATCTATAAATTACATGAATAAAGAAAGAGTAGGATCCATGCTACTCGCTAGCTCACACCCAAAACCCAGCAGCAAATACCTGTCATGTTATAAACATAACAGCCACGTCAGTGGGGAGTAACTCTGACGTTCTCCCAGCCATATTATATCATATGGAAAAATAATAGTATTACTATATCAAAATAGTTAAAATGGAAAACATTAAAACGATATAATAAAAATAAGTTTTCAGCGTAACTTAAAACATTTGCCAACCTGCAAATCAAAAATCAATCGATAATAATAATAATAAAATAATCAAAATGACGTTATGGACAGGATTAGTGATGAAGGCTAAACTTTCACTAGGAGAATACTAAAACTAGGTTCGAGAACTTAGTTAAAACAAACCAGAATTCGGTGTCTAACTAGGCAACTCAACCATAACAGGACTGCGTGCAGCGAGGTCCTGGTTTAAGTAGTGCACACCCCTCCTGGATACAAACCATATCCAGTTCAACCCGACGCGACTTACACGATGCGATATCTAAGTTTAAGGTAAACATACACCCTCCTGAACACAAACCATGCTCAGTTCAATGACCAATGTGTCTCAACATAGACACACCAGCTTTATAGTTGATGGCAAAACGTACATCCCAGACTATATTACTCTAAACCCACACTTTTCCTTATTCCATAACTCCAAAACAATCCACTATCGATATTTAAAATATGTAGTCAATATAAATAATAAGAGGATAAAATGAATAAATATTTTATATTAAAAGGAAAACATTCTATAAATAGAAACTTACTAATTTTAGAAACTTACTTAAAATAGAAATTTTGTTATAGAAAATACGTAAGTTATTGAAATATGTTAAATGTATTAAAAGTATCATTTCTAATGGAATTAACATTTTATTATTATCGTCGTTATCGTAACTTTAATATATTTCTAAATTCGTTAGTCAAAATATAAATAAAATATAATAAGTCATTATATAGTATTTTATAAATAATTTAGGAAGTCGAGTTAAAACAATAAATCTTAGAAAAGAGATATTTTAAGAAAAACGATATCAAAATTAATTGAGTCAACGAGTTTTATAAATGAAATGAATTTTACAAACGTTTCAAATTATTTTTAAGAAATAGCTTTGATTTATAAATAATACAAATTTTAATAAAAATAGTCAATCGGAAACAAATAGGAAATTATTAGTGAAAATAGTCTCGACTAAAATGTATTTAAAAAACTAAATCGACTATTTTCTTATTTATTAGTATAAATCGTAAAATAAAAATTAATTTATCAAACAAGTATACAAATCTCGATTATAATATGAAAATACGATTTTGAGTTAAAAATTAGAAATTAACGAAATATGACGAAAATATGAAATCGATATTATTTAGTTACTAGTATCACGATAACCGACAAAATATTATAACGATCGCAAATAATAAAATTACTAACGATTTATAAAATGGTATCGAAAACTTGTAAAAACATTTATAAATACGATTTAAAATTAATATAATTAGCAATAATAAATAGCTAAAATTTAGAAAACCGAAGTTAAAATACTTACTACATACTACTACTCAATCATACGATATAAAATCGACTAACGTCCTAAAGTTACCTTGAGTCTAAGTCTGAGTCGATAACTTCAATGCAGTTGCCAGTCCAAACAGTCCAAGTTCCAAACCATCAACGGTAACACGTCCTTAAGCTCCAAGTTGTAGAGTCGATAATCTTCTTCAAGCAGGCTTCAGCACGAAAATCGAGTTGGCATCCTGAACGATCATCTACATGTACTGTCCTCTGTTGGTCTTCACGAAATCGAGATTAAGAGATGAAGGATAGCACTAGAACGAGAAAAGATCGAGATTGACGTGACTTCTTGCACAAATGAACTCGAATAAACATCAACAATTAACTGCAGCAACCACGAGACGAAATATAGCAAGGATAAGATGACGAAGAGTAACGAGCAAAACAAAGAATGAAGGAATGAAGAGGAAAGATGAAGAGAGCACCAGCAACATTAACAACGAGGAATAATGATGACAAAAGGAGACGATCAGACCAATTTGAAACGGGGCAGAAATCGAGAGTGGAAACGCAATTGCACAGAAGGCAAGAGAGATATTAAGCAATAACATGAAATGGCATGAAATGGGTAAACAAAGGAAACGGACAGCGGCTCAGAACCGTGACGTACATCAGTAGTAAGCATAAGTGTGGACATGACGTAGGTCCACCCCGAAGCGGCCACGCGCGGGTTTGGGTAGGCGAATGAATCTCGTGGTAAGATTGTTCTCGGGTTCGAAATTTAAGTCAAAATGGAGTCGCCACCGAATTTTGTGGTTATTCGGAACCATACGAGCCCACTCTATGTCGTCATGGGCTATGCACAAAGTAAGCCCACTTCGATTTCAGAGTTTATTGGGCTCGTCCCTTTGCATTGCAATATCGATACCGTTTAAACCGGCTTTTGTATATAGAATGACTCTCGTGCGCCAAGGGTTTCGGACATCCGGAAACCAAAGGTTCTGAGTAAGGGGTGAGGGTACGTGTTGGGAAGCCCACTAAGGACACCCAACCCCGCCCGCACATGGCGGCCTCTACTAAGACATCGTTCGTGTTCGTGTGCGCGCGCTAGTAAAACGATCAAATGATATGCAAACAGCGTTTTCGGGCTAAGCATGCGAGTTGTTGATTAACTACGTCATTTAATGCATCTTGATTCACGTCAAAGTGATTTAGCATGTGATGTTCATTTAAGGCAATAAATAAATGGCAAACATCAAATAATAGAAAACTCGTAAATAAATTACAAATTACACGGGCGGAATACAACCCGGAATTCACAATACAACGAACAATAAAATAGAATAATTGAATTATAAGCAGCAAATGTTAACTAGAAACGGACCCGTATATAATAAATATAAACTAGACCGTAAGTTGTGCAAACGGACGAACTTCGATTAAATACACATTATATTGTGTATTAAACGGAGGACGGAGATATGGAACCTAGACGTGGTGCTAGCCCGATCCCGAATCTCGATGCCTTGTCCCGACTTATCACATCGAGGAATAGAGTCTAAATTAATCATGTGTCGGATACGACTAAAGAGTCGTCGACACAAGATTAATAGTGCAAGACCGTCGATCAAAGTCGTTTTAAGTGATATGATATGCATGAGTTTTGAAAAATTGGATCACGTGATTGACTTTACACGTGTCGACTAAAAGTCGTAAAAAAATGACGAGGCTCGAATGTTGCATTAAAGCTCTCAGATTACTGGGCTACAGGACCCACTCGATCGAGTCACGGCATGGACTCGGTCGAGTGCGCCTTTAAGGTAGCTACTGGACAGTTTTTGGTGTGTTACTCGATCGAGTGCCCTCTGTACGGGTGTTTAATTAGTGTTTTAAAACGACCCATTTTATAGTTTTATGTTTTTGAATCGAGATGCAATTACGCTAAATATAAATATTGTCCAATTTATATTAGTTTAAATCTCGATGGCTCGTCATACTCGACATTCGGTTATAGAACCGACATCTAGTATTTAGAGCGAATTTGCAAAATCGAGTTTGATCGGGCTAGAACAAATATCGATTCCCTCCGCGTCATAATGTCGTAATCAATCCTTTCGGATCGTGTGACAATTAATTCGGCGTCAATGGGTTTCGTCCTAGTCCGATTTGTCGATGATTCTTTAGAATAATATTTTGAAAGAAATGTGGTCGGACATATTTAACGACGAATCTCCACGATCTATTACGCCCTTAAGTGTTTAGGGCGGCGCACCTCGAAGGGCGCCACCTCCAATACGACTTGTAAAGGGATTAAATAGACTTTAGGCGGAATTCGTAATTAAACATATTCGACCCAAAAAATCGACCGTCGTTGCAAACTTAAGTCCTCGGCATTTTAACATCGTAATTTGGCCTTAGGGCCTACGATCATTAATTTAGCCTCAACGGACGTTGCTCGGATCGTTTTGAAAATAATTTTGTTAAATAATTATACGCGGTATTAATATTATAACAAAATGTAAATGACGATAATTAAATGTTAGAAGTTAGAATACGATAAGTAAATGTTAGATGTTAGTTGACATAAAATAAAATGTTAGTAGCAAAATTAAAATGTTAGTAACGAAAATGAAATGTTAGTGTTAGTAGTTAGTAGTTAATAATAATAATAATAATAATAATAATAATAATAATAATAATAATAATAATAATAATAATAATAATAATAATAATAATAATAATAATAATAATAATAATAATAATAATAATAATAATAATAATAATAATAATAATAATAATAATAATAATAATAATAATAATAATAATAATAATAATAATAATAATAATAATAATAATAATAATAATAATAATAATAATAATAATAATAATAATAATAATAATAATAATAATAATAATAATAATAATAATAATAATAATAATAATAATAATAATAATAATAATAATAATAATAATAATAATAATAATAATAATAATAATAATAATAATAATAATAATAATAATAATAATAATAATAATAATAATAATAATAATAATAATAATAATAATAATAATAATAATAATAATAATAATAATAATAATAATAATAATAATAATAATAATAATAATAATAATAATAATAATAATAATAATAATAATAATAATAATAATAATAATAATAATAATAATAATAATAATAATAATAATAATAATAATAATAATAATAATAATAATAATAATAATAATAATAATAATAATAATAATAATAATAATAATAATAATAATAATAATAATAATAATAATAATAATAATAATAATAATAATAATAATAATAATAATAATAATAATAATAATAATAATAATAATAATAATAATAATAATAATAATAATAATAATAATAATAATAATAATAATAATAATAATAATAATAATAATAATAATAATAATAATAATAATAATAATAATAATAATAATAATAATAATAATAATAATAATAATAATAATAATAATAATAATAATAATAATAATAATAATAATAATAATAATAATAATAATAATAATAATAATAATAATAATAATAATAATAATAATAATAATAATAATAATAATAATAATAATAATAATAATAATAATAATAATAATAATAATAATAATAATAATAATAATAATAATAATAATAATAATAATAATAATAATAATAATAATAATAATAATAATAATAATAATAATACATATATTTATATAATCGAAAAGAAAAGAGTAAGGAGAAAGAGATGATGGGATTTAATGACACCCTCAACCTACATGCTTAAATGATCTCGGAAACGGACTCGTAGTGGCGGCGTGAGCGCGGGAGTGTCGAGATATGTAAGTAGAGTTATGGTGTATGTCTTTGACGAGTTTTGATCTCGGGATTTTGAATATGTATGTGTGTGTGTGTGTGTGTGTGTGCCTAGAACTTAAGATGATGAAGGTTTAAAATGTGTAAGGTTGAATGAGGATTGAAAGAGTTGGAAAAACCTTGTTTTTTTGAAGGTGGTAAAAGGTTGAAAAAAAGTTGTGTAATGTGTTGGGGTGATGGGGTATTTATAGGGAAATACCCCGGTTTAGGGTCACTCGATCGAGTGTCCTAGTGCACTCGGTCGAGTGCCTTCAGAAATGAATCTGGTCCGTTTTTTGAGGCTTCACTCGACCGAGTGGGTCAATCCACTCGATCGAGTGGATCAATTAGGATGAGATATTTTAGGAATGATTTGTTGACTTTTTTTTAATGATTTGGTTGTTGTGACTTGATTCATTTTGTGTACTTGGACATAATGTGAGGCTGGTTCGTCTCGGGATTCGACTTTGACCGGGTTTTGACTCGGTCGCTAAAAGGCTGTTTTATTTCCGGTGACGGTTTTGGCCCAAATTAGTCTCGTTTTGCTCGGAACGACCCACTGGGCCTGGATTTAAGGTCTGATTTATGAGATTATTACTCCGCTAAATGCCCACGTCGGATACTATTGATACCGAGTCCGTATTCGAGCGTATTAAGTCACGTTAGCGTCCGATCATCATCGGGTGTTTTGTCGGAAGCTGCTATAGACACTAGCAGGCAAAATGCGGGTGTCTACAGAGCCCCCACTCTGACTGAGGCTTGGACAAGGCGAAAGTCAGAGTAGCTACCAGGCCAATCGAGGATTACGACCTGGCAGCCTTCCGGTCGGGTCGTTTATAGTCCATTAGACTCGCGTGAAGGGCTCGCCAGCCATAAGAAAAGGGTCATACCTGTCCTGATGATGATAGCTCTGTGGGGAGTCGGACTTGCCTTTGAAGTCCTAGGTGTACCTGTATTTGCACATAATATTTAGGTGAAACACCGACTCATGCTGGGGAGTAAAGTAGCTGCGCGGGACTTGCTTCTGAAGTCTTGGGTGTACCCGTATGCCGACACATGACAACTTGCATGTAGCATTCCAGGAGAAACACCACCTTTGATGTTCCATTGGGAAGCACTAGCTGGTACCTGAAATGTTGGATACATAGGCAGAAATAGCAGGCATAGCAGATAGCAAGATAGCACATAGGAAATGCAATTAGCATCTATAGATTGACTTGCGCTGGGGAAAATGGTTTTTGCTTAGTTTTGAAATCGAAGTCCTGAAAGCAACTCACGTGCTAGGAGATAGGTTTTCAAAATTGAAAGGGGTAGAAAAGAAATATGCAGTTTAAATAGACTGAAATTTGACCTTGTTGAAAAGGATTTTATCAAATGGCTACGTTTTGCAAACTTCAAAGTAAAAATTTGAAGAGAGAGGTACCGACAGACTCGACTCTGGACGTGACAGGACGACGAGTTGACAGACACGACTTGGACTCTCGAGGGGTTGGACTGCGACTCGGTAGGGGGGTGGGTCACCTAAGATGACAAGACTCTTAAGTTGCGTTATTCCGTAGCCTAGGCGAGTGGCAACACGGTCGAACATACATCAAAATGGGAAGGATGTGCTATAGTCTGTAATGAGACTGCTTCTGCAGGACTCAGCAGTGGCAATGTTGTAGTCTAGTGTTCTTTGAATGTTTGGTTTTGGGGTACATTCCCAAAGTGGGTGTCGCTTCGAGTCCCTGACGGATTCTCGTCTTCGACTGAGCCGAGTACTAGGACACACTATAGAAAAGAGGCTATTTTTTGAAAGTCATTTGGATTTTGTGTATGGATGGAGGTCTTCTGCCTAAGAAAAGCCCCCAGGACGACAAAGCTAGCTGTTGAGAACATGACAGTGTTGTGACAGGAATGATGGTGCTTTTTGAACTTGTGTCAATGTGGGTGGTTGTGCCCTTGTTGAAAGGCTGCCTACGTATTCACGTGTAGTGAAATCAAACCAAGCCGTAGTTCAGTGGATTGGAAGATATATTATGGTGCCTATGTTATTAGGGCTTGGTGTGTAACTAGCCATAGCGATGGTGTAGGCTAGGTGAATTCCCAATGATGTCTTGATCAATGGGCTAGAACAGTTAGGATGTTGATCCTGTGACTGTGAGCGTTCTCCGGGGTAGCCCCCAGAGGTGGTGTGAACTATTTGGGCATGCTCTATGCCGACTGCAGGCTGAGTTCCCGCGTTTGGGGCTGGTAACTGGTTTGGATAATTTTGGAAATGTGGAGCTAGGTCGTAAGTGGCCTTGATGATTCGAAATCTGGAGCTCGATTTTGTGGAGCTAAGGCTTCGAGGGTAAGGTATTGTAATGTGGTAGGAAAGGGGGAAGTCGAGTAAAAATGACTCGGACTTCGATCAGGGTAGGTTTGATAATGCGGGATCTGATTTCCATGTCTGGCCCTAATGGTTAGGGTGTATCCTATGGAGCTAGGATCCTCAAAATTCCGGGCTGTCTCTTAGCCTAGGTCTTGAGAAGGTCTTGAGGGTTGTAATGCGGGAAGGCTAAGTGTGGTGTTAGCTGTCCAGCTGATTGTTTCTCCCCTATTCGATGGTATGGGCATTGATAATTTTTGAATTGACCGTACCCCGGTCAAGGGATTTTCACTTGAGTTGAACGTTGACCACGGTCATGGGTATTTGAATTTTTTTGTTTTTTGTTTGTTGTTTTTTTGTTTGGGTTGACCTCTTAGCCCCGGTCATGGGATCCTTCACTTGAGTTGACTGTGTCCCGGTCAAGGGATTGATCGTATCTGGTCGAGGGATGTTGAGAGTTCTTTTTTGGTCATGGCCAGCTCTTTTGTTTCGGCCTTTTGCTTTTTTCCTTGGACTTTTGATTTTTTTTTGTCCAACTCTTTTTCTTTTTTTTTCTTTTTTTTCACGGTAATCCCCTCCTATGGTGTTGTGGGTGGATTTGGGGGTGGGCCCATCGGTTGAATTAGGCTTGTGGAGCCAAACCTTTGTAAGGTGTAAGCCTAATTGGTATTTGTGTGAGTGCAACTCATGGTGGAGTACTCTACGGTAAGCATGCTGGTTTGGATCTCGGTATTGTCATCATAATTCCGAGCAGGCTTGGTGGGAGCATCGTCCTGAGTTGGGTATTTTTGGCATCAAGCCTATAGAGTTACGATGCTTCTTTTTTGCTTCTGGTCAGACTAACGCCTAAGGTAGGGATTGATCAGTCTTATTAGAGGGGTGTTTATTGTGGGAAATGGGCTTGCCTTCCGTCTTGAACCCAAACTAGGAGACTACCTAGATTTGTCATAGGATTCGATACTGCTCCTACTAGGGGTAGTTATGTGGCCGTCTATGCCGGACATGGAACAGGTAAGGGAAAACATGGGTCTCAGTTCCTGCAGTCATTATAGATGTGCCTATAATAGTCACATGCATGTGCTCACAGTGTATGATGGTATTCATCATGTTCTCGGAAACACATAAGGAAGCATATAGATTGAAAAAGTTGATTTTATTGAATTTTGGAAAGAGGACAGAATACAGTTGACTCTGACTCTAACATCGGAATTGAAAGAAATAGAACATCCCAGACTCGGACTCAGACTCGGACTTAAATCAAATCTAGACTCTGGGATGAGGTTGTCAGTAATCTTCGACTTCTAAGGACTCAAATGGATGTCCAGTATAGCCTTCGGTAGAAGCTTTACCCAGATCTTCATTATGTCGAAGATCGTCTTCAATCCTAGTGCCCATTTCGGTAAGCACTGCAAAGTTTGAAATGCCAGCATACCTAAGATGGACGCGGTAGGAGGGTAGAAGGTTGTTGATGAATGCCTCTACTAGTGTCTTCTCGCTGGGCTTGTCTATCAGCTTAACACTCTCAGCCCGCCAACGTTGAAGGTATTTGGTGAAACCTTCTGTTGGATCTTGGGCCATGACTTCTAAAGTCCGCATGGTAGTCTGAAGTTCAGTATTATCAGAATAGTTTTTAGCGAACTCGGTAGCCACATCTTCCCAAGTGGGGAATCTTTTTGTATTAAGCCTATAGAACCAGGCTTTTGGATATTTCCCGAGAGATGTGCCGAACAGATTGATGAACATGTCGGCTTTGACCCCCTTGATCGCCATAAACGCCTTGAAAGCTCGGAGGTGTAGTAATGGATCCTCCGTCCCTTCGAATATGGGTAACCCTTCTAGATTGAGATCTGTTGGTAGTTTCTCACTAATGGGTGTATAGTCTCGGGAGTTTTCAACTCGGATGTTGTTCTCTTGGGAGGCATGGAACTGTTGTTCGAGCTCACGCACCGTGCTGATCAGTTTGGCAAATGGCCCAGTATTTACCGACCCGTAATTGAAGTCTTGTTCTTCAACGACAGTTAGACGAGCATCCAAGGCCTCTTGGTCGGCTCTTATGAACCCTAGTTGGGTTTCAAACATGGCCTGCTTACTAGCCACGGTTTCTAGCAAAGCCTTCAGTTCATTAATGGTGTTTTCCATCTCCCTATTCCCGGTTGTGGATGCCATCCTTTGCGAGAATACCCACGTAATCAGAAATGTTGCTTCAGAACTTGAATACACCAAGGCATAGGAAATAGCGCGGGAGGAGAGACAACTCTGGTTTGACTCGGGTTAGACTCTCCTAAGACAAATATGTAGGGTACGATTCTCGGAGTGATTATGATTAATCGCCCCGTCGGAGAATAGCCCCCAAGTGAGACCAAGGGATCTTGTAGGACTCAGATGGTGTGACATCTAAGTGACTCAAAAGCGGGATGCGTGAGACAACACGTATAGGACCTGACACTTAGAGCAACCGTGATTGATCGCTCTGCTAAAGGGTAGCCCCCGAGTGAGATTGAAGGTTTTGTTAAGACTCGAGTGTCGGACGAGTGACCCTTAGACGTAAGGATCACGAACCTTTAGCTACAGGGCTATGCCTTGTAAAAGGTTGACTCGGCCTCGAGGAAGGCAGACGGGGTAAGGGAAGAAACTCGCGATGTAAGATCGGCAAAGTTTCGACGCTAGAGACCCTTGACTTGACTTGAATAAGGATAGACCCTGTGATTAGGGTAGACCCTTAAGTTAAAGGACTTGAATTGGGATGACTCGACTAACGGATTGAAAGACGGGCTAAATTCCCCTAGGAAAGGTCGTGGGGACCGTCCTGTCGGAGGGAAAGATCGCGTGTGACTTTCTAGTTAGGACTCGAGTGTTCAGACGAACCTTCCATTTACGAGTGTATGACTCGTGTTGGTCGGTTATGCCTTTAGGAAAAGGCGGACTAGGATGGGGAAGAAACCCGTGATGTAGGATCGACGGAGTTTCGACGCTAAAGACCTTCGACGTATTACGAAAAGACCCGACACACGAATGACGGTAGGTCCTATAATAAGGAAGGTTTTTGAAAAATGATTGAATTTTGAGAGGACGGTCCTGAAATTGGCAGTGGGCCAATAGGACCGGGCATTTTGAAATATTAGAATGGTTGCGAGTAATTTCACGTTTTGAAAATTGAGGAGGCGATCCCGTCTTTTGAAATTGGCAGCATGCCGACAGGGCCGAGTTTTTTTTTTTGATAAGTTGAATATTTGGAATTTTGAAAATTTGAATATCGAAAAATAAATTTCCAAAAATTTGAAAATCGAAAATAAGATCCCAAAGATTTGAAAATCGAAAACGGCATCTCGGAGATTTGAAAATCGAGAATGGAATCTCGAAGACTTGAAAATCGAGGTGGAATTTTGAAGATTTGAAAATTGAAGTTGAATTTTGAAAATTCGAAAGTCGAAAGGGAATCGAAAATTCGAAATTTGAAATGGGAAGCATGCCGGCTAAAAATAGGCTATTTTGAGTCAAATCGTAAGTCTAAATTTTGGCAGCATTCCGAGTTTTTGAAATTAGATATTTTGAAAAGACGGGTCCCGAAACGGACAGTATTTCGGGTTCTTCAAAATTTTGGTATTTTTGGAAAGATGCATTTTTTGAAATGACGGTTTTTGAAAAATGACACGGAAACCAAGCAGCATGTAGTCAAGCAAGCATTATAACGACGCTTATGTATGCTTTACACTAAGTCTGGGTCGGTCAAAATAGGGTCTATACCAACAACGATAGCATTCTCCCGAAACGGGACGGACTCCCTAGCCGAATTGGACTTAGGACCTGCCGTAAAACCCCGGCGAGTTCCGCCATCGAAGACTTTAGCGCACCCATGTAGGAATGCACCGTGGTATAGTGGGACGTCGGTCACAAGTAACCGGCCCGCGCAAAATTTGGGTTATGCATGAATCATTAAACTAATGCGCGCACACTAATATACGAACGATTTCTCTTCGAGTCTCACCCTAGGAACCCCGATGACATGTGGTACATCAGGTATCCCCAGCGGAGTCGCCAAATTGTGGACATGACTGATGGGTAAGGATTTGTCGTGGATCCCGCCACCAAATAAAAACCAACTAACCTAACTAGGGTAGCTAGGGTAAGTTGGGTAGAATCCACAGGGACGGGAGGTCGGACTAAGGTATGCTACGGTCTAGGACTAGGTCGAGACGAGCTAATCTAAGGAGGGGGAGACTAGGACTAAGCTAGGTCTAAAGCAAGAAAACAAACAAAGGAAACGAGCTAAGGATTAGGTCGGGGTCAAAGGGGTAACGGAATGGTCAAGGAAGAGCTAGAGTGAAGGAGGTAGTAGGGTGATCTAGGTCGGTCCGGGCGGTCGCAACTTAGACCGACCTAGAGGTTCCTCATGGAACCCATTTTGGCGACACACATGACAAACGGGGTTCTAGCGCGCTATGGCCTAGATCGAATCCGGGCGGTCGCAACTTAGACCGACCTAGGGGTCGTCCTCACCGGGCTCTCGCAACTTAGTGAGGGAACCGAACCCACAACAAACTAACACCCACAAGGGAAAGGCAAGAAAAATAAGCAATCTAACTTACTTAGTCATTCAAGCATTTCATCAAACATGTAACATGCATCAACCAAGAGGAAACCCATATCTTCCAACCACATCTCCAACAAACCCTTAATCATCCAATTAACACCCTAATCACCCTATTAACCCTAGCAAGAATCTACTCAAACATATCTAAGTTAAAACTAACACTAACAAGAAGAACCAACTCAAACAACATAACATTCATAAACAAACTAGTGTAAACAATGAACAATAACCATGACAATGAACAAAGATTGGAACTTGGATGATAAAACAAGATTAAGAGAAGGAAAAAGAGAGATTATACCTACTAACAAGATGAATGGAAGAAGGAAACTTGCATAAATGAGAAAAACCCAAAACAAACATCCAAGTTTGTCAAGCTTGGTGAAGATCTTGAAGAATTCCCAAATTACAAGCATTAAACTAAGATTAACTACTAATTACCAACTAATCTACACTAATCTAATCTAATCTAACCTAAAGTAGTCTAGGGTTTAAGGTCTAATGTCTAACCTAAGCTAAGATAACAAGGGAAGAGTATATATAGGGTTACAAGTGGAAAGGAGAAGGAAGAAAGCAAGGCGCGGCTGCAGCAGGCCCTTCCCGGCCGGGATGAGGTGGTCCCGGTCGGGAAGGTGTCGGTCCCGGCCGGGAGGAGCTGGTCCCGGTCGGGATGGACCCAATACAGCAACCCTCTCTTTTGTGCACCTCATCCCGGACGGGTTGAGGTCATACCCGTCGGGGATGAGTCTTGTAGGCCTCCAATATGATCTTTAAGGTTCCTCCTTGCTTCACATGGACTTCTCATCGATTCTCGGGACTCGGGATCGGGTCTCGGAGGCTCGGGATTGGGTCCCAAGGTCTCGGGGTCGAATCCAAGGCATCGAGTGATCGTTCCTTCACTTCGTTGGCTCCGAAAAGTGTATGTATTGAGTCGGAATCGCTCCAACTCTTCATGAATGGTCTCGGGAACCTGAAACGAACTAGAGGAAGCATAAGTAGCCCATAAATCGCTCCCAAGGAGCGATTCTACAAGGAAAATGGGACCAAAACACTACAAAATAGGCACTACAAACCACACTTATCAACTCCCCCACACTTAACCCTTACTCGCCCTCGAGTAAGCACATACTAACTACTATACTAGCCGAATTGGTATTAGCGCACCCTACGCCCTTTCAACTCACGCGAGTGCACTTAGAGGAAAAGTGCACTCCGCAAGGCAAGTCGGGTCTTGCGACAAAACTACGGATGCAACCGGACACAAAACACATAAACAAACAAGCACACAAACGAACACACAAAAGGTTGCACCCAAAAGAAAAGAAATACCGCTTCCCTCAAACAAGCGGTGAAAGAAACACCGGTTTAGGACTCGAGGCAAGTGACAACGTTCCCAAGCTAGCAATACAAACAAAGATGGACAAAACCCTAATAGTATGACGACAAAGCAATAAAAACGTTGGTAACTTACCTAGGTTCCTCCTAACCTTCTAAGAACGTACTACGGGACGATCGGCGGGATGGAAAAAGGATGAACCACGGTGTTAGTCGACACTGTAGGTAAGTGAGACCACGCCCCCTTTAGCAAAGAGCCAGGAGGGTCGTCCCGTGTCCGAAACCGCCTAACTAGTCCAAGTAAAAAGTGGAAATATGCAAAATGAGGGAAGACCGACTAATGCCGCTATCATCCTTCCTAGGGACTCGGTCCTTTGGTAGGCTCTTCACGGCAAAAGTCGGAAAAAGGCTTATTTTGAGAGGTAGGGGTTATTTTTGTGAATCGGGTTTTCTTTTGGCATTTTCTCTTTTCTTTTGCATTTTTGCCTTGTTTTGCCATGCCATTCTTTTTTTTCATCTTTTCTATTTTCTTTTTGGCTTTTGTGCCCTTTTCTTTTTCTTCATTCTTTTCTTTCTTTTTCTTTTTCTTTCTTTTTCTTTTCTTTGCCCTTTTGGCTTGATTTGGCTTTTTGGCATTTCTTATTGCAACAAGAAAGACGACTTCAACAATTTGCAATTTTATTGTGTGGAAATGTGTATGAGGTAGGGGAATGGGTATGTCGGGGTTGCGCATCCCCTTTCAAACCCACAAAAAGGTGGAGAACTTGGACTAGTCAAACGATCCTAGACACGGTCACCTAAGGAACGGGACTCGGCAACCAAGGCCTTTTCACACCGTGGGTGGTCATAATGGTCAAAATGCAAATCCCGTAGTAAATCCCTAGTAAGCTAGGTGGACTCAAGGTAAAGGACCAACGAATTCATTGATTTAGGGTCATTCTACTAGAATAAAGTCCAAGACTCAATTTACACTACTAGTAAGGGAAAGTACACACTCACACACTAGCCTCTAAACCGGGTTTTCGAAAACGGTTACACACAAGACACACAACAAAACACTAAACAAAGATTCAATGAAAACGAAAGAAAAAGAAACAAAAGCAACAAAACAAGAACAACACAAAACGAACACATACATAACACAAACACCACCCCGATCATCCAAACAAGCCACCAAATCATCCACACTTTACAAAGCTCCACCCGAGCACACAACATCACAATCTCCTCCAAACTCCGCAAGAGGTAAAGAAGAAAAAGAGATAAGATGTTACCGGGAGTCTTGAAAGCCTTCCAAAGTTAACGGCGATTAAAGCAACCTATAAGGGAAAGGGAGGCAAAACACGCACACAAAACAAATATACGACACAATGACACAAGAGGAAAACACACACAAAAAAATCTTTTTGATTTTTGTGAAAAGTTTTCAAATTTTTAGGATTTTTTAGATTTTTTTTTCCAAAAACTAAGAAAATAAAACTAACTACGCTAGAATATCGCTCCCCCACACTTAAGTCGAGCCATGTCCTCATGCTCGACCGTAGTGCATGGAGCACAAAAGAAAAAGAAAATAAACTACGAAAATAAAGCTAAAAATCAAAAATAAGGGTGAAGAAAATGGTAGGAGGTGTCCGGCCGGGGTGTAGTCAAGTCACCATGGGCCGAGACAAGAAAAGATATGGAAGGGGGAAGAAAAATAAAAAGAAGGAAATAAAAGGAAATGGGAGGGGAGGGCTAGGTGTAATCAAATCACCTAGCCCGGATTCCGCCTAAATCCGACTAAATCCGACAAAAAAAGGGTGAAAAACTTGTAAAATTTGGATTTTGAAAAGGCCTCTCGATGTAATCACATCATCGAGAGTCGGGAGCAACCAAAACCAAGGCCTCGAAGGCCACCAAGACACCATGACTCAAGGGAAAGGGGGGCAAACAAGAGAAAACAAGCAATAATAGACGGAAAAGAAAGGATAGTTGCCGTACCCATCGGTTAGCAACTCACTCGCTCCATCGTCTCAATGGTTAATATAAGCACTTTGCTTGTCGTCCTCACTGTCATCCCGCTTCAAACTTGAAAGCACTGCATGGTTGAAGTAGTAATGGTGTGAGGGGGTGGAAATTGATGTGAAACTCGGTGCAAAGGGAAGATAAATGAGGTGAGGGTATGTAAATGAAGTGTAATGGTCATATGACATGAGCAAGGATGGGTAGGGAGGTTGGGTGGGGGTATACAATGGTTGGGTGGGCCCAAATGTCGAAGAAGAGGCCAAAAGAGGAGAGAGGGGACCATCCCGGTCGGGATGGATGGTCCCGATCGGGATGATAAACCCTTCCCGGTCGGGAAGACACTCCAGAAGTCTCCGATTTTTGCACCTCCATCCCGATCGGGACGGCTCTTTCCCGGTCGGGATGTCATATCCTTCCCGATCGGGAAACTCCCTTCCCGCCCGGGATGGGTCTTCTTGACCTCCAAAACCCCAAAAGCTTCACCGAAGCTTCAAAAACCGACTTCCATACTCACGACCCAAGCTCTATCATTGACCATTCCTCTCTAGGAATCATCTTCACTTCACACCTATGACAATAAGCTCAAATGCAACATCAAATTCTCTCCCTCACAACGCTCATCAACAATCCAAATAACAAGAATTCCACAAAACTAACCATCCTAGAAATCAAGGTACCAAACAAACATATATACACACACAAAAACAAAAAGAACAAGAAAAAGAGATATATACAATAAGGTACTCTCACCAACTACACCTCCATAGCCATCAAGAGCTCGAAAGAGTAAGTCAAATGCCCTAGCAACATCTTCGTTTAAGCTCACATGGTCAAGCCTAGCCACTTTCAAAAGCTTCCAAGTCGGAGGGAAAAAGCGATCATCTTCATTATGCTCGGGGTTATCGTGATCTTCCGGGTCTTCGGAACCAACATAGCTACGACTCTTATGACCATCCGGTAGGTATAGTGGTCTAGAGTCGTGCTCGGTGTCATGATGTGGGAGATCACACCCTAGGGGTGTCGCTTCTTCTACGGGGTCGAGAGTGGAACTCTTTTCCACCGCCCGACAAGGATCCTCTTCACCAACCGTTTCACAAGACAAGGGACTAGGCATCGAGTGCGGTAGAGGAGGAGAAGGCATCAAGTTTTCTTCATTGGAGGGTTTAGGATCCTCCAATTTCCCGTTCAAGGCAAGTTCCAAGGCATCTACTTCTTTTTCCCAAGTATTGCGCTCCTTTTCACTCACCTTGCCTATATGGCCTAGAGGAGGTATGTCTTCACTTGGCTTTGGATTGTCTAGTGGTTCATCACGAAGAAAATCGAACAAATCCAATTTGATAGCCAAAACATCGGCTCCCCAAGAGTTATCTTGAGAATCATGTTCACTCCCCTCCTCATTGTTGGCCCTTGAAGCTTCAACTTCCTCTATTCTCTCTCTATCTTCACCGCCCAAGCAACACTCAACAATGGTCTCTTGATTGACCCTCTCTTCTTCATTTGTAGCTTCAAGGTTGGGTTGACTTTCTTGTGGAGGCACCCAACCTTCTTGCCCAAATGAACCTTCCTCAACATGTAGTGGAGCTCGAGTGGCTAACATCGTGATATGAGCCATGAGTGCATCGATTCGAGCATCTTGCACCGCCATTTGGGCCTTGAACTCCTCCCTAACCCCTATTATTTGAGTCACCATCGCTTGTTGAGTCTTTTGCAATAGATCTATCGAATCATGTTGACTCTTAAGCAATTGATGCATCATTTGAATAGTCTCAAAGTTAGGATCTTGTGGTCGTGAGTTATGTGAGGGTGTTTGGTAGTTGTTAGGATGTGGGAACGATCCTTGACAACTTTCTTGGTAACCATAAGAAGAGGGTTCATAAGATTGTTGATGAGGTTGATATGGTTGGTAAAGTTGTGGGTTATGGTAATTCGCCCCATAGTTGTCCCGTGATGATTGATGGTAGCTTGGACGCGCCATGTCCATAACGTTGCTTTGGTACCTAGGATGAGCTAGAAGCACTAGAGCAAACGTTAGTATCCTAGTGCTTTTGAGGCACTAGGAAGAGAGAGTAACACACAAGAAGAAAAACGGAGATACACAAGGAGAAGAGAACACAAAAATCAAGAACAAAGTCCAAAACTAAGCAAACAAAAGTCTAAACTACGTCGTCCCCGGCAACGGCGCCAATTTGATGGGAAGGGATTTGTCGTGTATCCCGCCACCAAATAAAAACCAACTAGCCTAACTAGGGTAGCTAGGGTAAGTCGGGTCGAATCCACAGGGACGGGAGGTCGGACTAAGGTATGCTACGATCTAGGACTAGGTTCGAGACGAGCTAATCTAAGGAGGGGGAGACTAGGACTAAGCTAGGTCTAAAGCAAGAAAACAAACAAAGGAAATGGGCTAGGATTAGGTCGGGGTCAAAGGGGTAACGGAATGGTCAAGGAAGAGCTAGAGTGAAGGAGGTAGTAGGGTGATCTAGGTCGGTCCGGGCGGTCGCAACTTAGACCGACCTAGAGGTTCCTCATGGAACCCATTTTGGCGACACACATGACAAACGGGGTTCTAGCGCGCTATGGCCTAGATCGAATCCGAGCGGTCGCAACTTAGACCGATCTAGGGGTCGTCCTCACCGGGCTCTCGCAACTTAGTGAGGGAACCGAACCCACAACAAACTAACACCCACAAGGGAAAGGCAAGAAAAATAAGCAATCTAACTTACTTAGTCATTCAAGCATTTCATCAAACATGTAACATGCATCAACCAAGAGGAAACCCAAATCTTCCAACCACATCTCCAACAAACCCTTAATCATCCAGTTAACACCCTAATCACCCTACTAACCCTAGCAAGAATCTACTCAAACATATCTAAGTTAAAACTAACACTAACAAGAAGAACCAACTCAAACAACATAACATTCATAAACAAACTAGTGTAAACAATGAACAATAACCATGACAATGAACAAAGATTGGAACTTGGATGATAAAACAAGATTAAGAGAAGGAAAAAGAGAGATTATACCTACTAACAAGATGAATGGAAGAAGGAAACTTGCATAAATGAGAAAAACCCAAAACAAACATCCAAGTTTGTCAAGCTTGGTGAAGATCTTGAAGAATTCCCAAATTACAAGCATTAAACTAAGATTAACTACTAATTACCGACTAATCTACACTAATCTAATCTAATCTAACCTAAAGTAATCTAGGGTTTAAGGTCTAATGTCTAACCTAAGCTAAGATAACAAGGGAAGAGTATATATAGGGTTACAAGTGGAAAGGAGAAGGAAGAAAGCAAGGCGCGGCTGCAGCAGGCCCTTCCCGGCCGGGATGAGGTGGTCCCGGTCGGGAAGGTGTCGGTCCTGGCCGGGAGGAGCTGGTTCCGGTCGGGATGGACCCAATACAGCAACCCTCTCTTTTGTGCACCTCATCCCGGACGGGTTGAGGTCATACCCGTCGGGATGAGTCTTGTAGGCCTCCAATATGATCTTTAAGGTTCCTCCTTGCTTCACATGGACATATCATCGATTCTCGGGACTCGGGATCGGGTCTCGGAGGCTCGGGATTGGGTCCCAAGGTCTCGGGGTCGAATCCAAGGCATCGAGTGATCGTTTCTTCACTTCGTTGGCTCCGAAAAGTGTATGTATTGAATCGGAATCGCTCCAACTCTTCATGAATGGTCTCGGGAACCTGAAACGAACTAGAGGAAGCATAAGTAGCCCATAAATCGCTCCCAAGGAGCGATTCTACAAGGAAAAAGGGACCAAAACACTACAAAATAGGCACTACAAACCACACTTATCAATGACGTAGGTCCACCTCGACGCGGCCACGCGCGGGTTTGGGTAGGCGAATGAATCTCGTGGTAAGATTGTTCTCGGGTTCGAAATTTAAGTCAAAATGGAGTCGCCACCGAATTTTGTGGTTATTCGGAACCATACGAGCCCACTCTATGTCGTCATGGGCTATGCACAAAGTAAGCCCACTTCGATTTCAGAGTTTGTTGGGCTCGTCCCTTTGCATTGCAATATCGATACCGTTTAAACCGGCTTTCGTATATAGAATGACTCTCGTGCGCCAAGGGTTTCGGACATCCGGAAACCAAAGGTTCTGAGTAAGGGGTGAGGGTACGTGTTGGGAAGCCCACTAAGGACACCCAACCCCGCCCGCACATGGCGGCCTCTACTAAGACATCGTTCGTGTTCGTGTGCGCGCGCTAGTAAAACGATCAAATGATATGCAAACAGCGTTTTCGGGCTAAGAATGCGAGTTGTTGATTAACTACGTCATTTAATGCATCTTGATTCACGTCAAAGTGATTTAGCATGTGATGTTCATTTAAGGCAATAAATAAATGGCAAACATCAAATAATAGAAAACTCGTAAATAAATTACAAATTACACGGGCGGAATACAACCCGGAATTCACAATACAACGAGCAATAAAATAGAATAATTGAATTATAAGCAGCAAATGTTAACTAGAAACGGACCCGTATATAATAAATATAAACTAGACCGTAAGTTGTGCAAACGGACGAACTTCGATTAAATACACATTATATTGTGTATTAAACGGAGGACGGAGATATGGAACCTAGACGTGGTGCTAGCCCGATCCCGAATCTCGATGCCTTGTCCCGACTTATCACATCGAGGAATAGAGTCTAAATTAATCATGTGTCGGATACGACTAAAGAGTCGTCGACACAAGATTAATAGTGCAAGACCGTCGATCAAAGTCGTTTTAAGTGATATGATATGCATGAGTTTTGAAAAATAGGATCACGTGATTGACTTTACACGTGTCGACTAAAAGTCGTAAAAAAATGACGAGGCTCGAATGTTGCATTAAAGCTCTCGGATTACTGGGCTACAGGACCCACTCGATCGAGTCATGGCATGGACTCGGTCGAGTGCACCTTTAAGGTAGCTACTGGCCAGTTTTTGGTGTGCTACTCGATCGAGTGGGCTTGTGCACTCGATCGAGTGCCCTCTGTACGGGTGTTTAATTAGTGTTTTAAAACGATCCATTTTATAGCTTTTATGTTTTTGAATCGAGATGCAATTACGCTAAATATAAATATTGTCCAATTTATATTAGTTTAAATCTCGATGGCTCGTCATACTCGACATTCGGTTATAGAACCGACATCTAGTATTTAGAGCGAATTTGCAAAATCGAGTTTGATCGGGCTAGAACAAATATCGATTCCCTCCGCGTCATAATGTCGTAATCAATCCTTTCGGATCGTGTGACAATTAATTCGGCGTCAATGGGTTTCGTCCTAGTCCGATTTGTCGATGATTCTTTAGAATAATATTTTGAAAGAAATGTGGTCGGACATATTTAACGACGAATCTCCACGATCTATTACGCCCTTAAGTGTTTAGGGCAGCGCACCTCGAACGGCGCCACCTCCAATACGACTTGTAAAGGGATTAAATAGACTTTAGGCGGAATTTGTAATTAAACATATTCGACCCAAAAAATCGACTGTCGTTGCAAACTTAAGTCCTCGGCATTTTAACATCGTAATTTGGCCTTAAGGCCTACGATCATTAATTTAGCCTCAACGGACGTTGCTCGGATCGTTTTGAAAATAGTTTTGTTAAATAATTATACGCGGTATTAATATTATAACAAAATGTAAATGACGATAATTAAATGTTAGAAGTTAAAATACGATAAGTAAATGTTAGATGTTAGTTGACATAAAATAAAATGTTAGTAGCAAAATTAAAATGTTAGTAACGAAAATGAAGTGTTAGTAGTTAGTAGTTAATAATAATAATAATAATAATAATAATAATAATAATAATAATAGTAATAGTAATAGTAATAGTAATAGTAATAGTAATAGTAATAGTAATAGTAATAGTAATAGTAATAGTAATAGTAATAGTAATAGTAATAGTAATAGTAATAGTAATAGTAATAGTAATAGTAATAGTAATAGTAATAGTAATAGTAATAGTAATAGTAATAGTAATAGTAATAGTAATAGTAATAGTAATAGTAATAGTAATAATAATAATAATAATAATAATAATACATATATTTATATAATCGAAAAGAAAAGAGTAAAGAGAAAGAGATGATGGGATTTAATGACACCTCAACCTACATGCTTAAATGATCTCGGAAACGGACTCGTAGTGGCGGCGTGAGCGCGGGAGTGTCGAGATATGTAAGTAGAGTTATGGTGTATGTCTTTGACGAGTTTTGATCTCGGGATTTTGAATATGTATGTGTGTGTGTGTGTGTGTGTGTGTATGAGTGCCTAGAACTCAAGATGATGAAGGTTTAAAATGTGTAAGGTTGAATGAGGATTGAAAGGGTTGGAAAAACCTTGTTTTTTTGAAGGTGGTAAAAGGTTGAAAAAAAGTTGTGTAATGTGTTGGGGTGATAGGGTATTTATAGGGAAATACCCCGGTTTAGGGTCACTCGATCGAGTGTCCTAGTGCACTCGGTCGAGTGCCTTCATAAATGAATCTGGTCTGTTTTTTGAGGCTTCACTCGACCGAGTGGGTCAATCCACTCGATCGAGTGGATCAATTAGGATGAGATATTTTAGGAATGATTTGTTGACTTTTTTTTGAATGATTTGGTTGTTGTGACTTGATTCATTTTGTGTACTTGGACATAATGTGAGGCTGGTTCGACTCGGGATTCGACTTTGACCGGGTTTTGACTCGGTCGCTAAAAGGCTGTTGTATTTCCGGTGACGGTTTTGGCCCAAATTAGTCTCGTTTTGCTCGGAACGACCCACTGGGCCTGGATTTAAGGTCTGTTTTGTGAGATTATTACTCCGCTAAATGCCCACGTCGGATACTATTGATACCGAGTCCGTATTCGAGCGTATTAAGTCACGTTAGCGTCCGATCATCATCGGGTGTTTTGTCGGAAGCTGCTATAGACACTAGCAGGCAAAATGCGAGTGTCTACAATAAGACAGACCGAAGAAGAAGAGGAAGCAGTGAACAACACAAGGACAGAAGAAAAACCGACAGTAACCGTAACACGGCAGCAGCAGCAAGACAATCCACAAATGAAAACAGAGGAGGAAGAAGAAAAGAATAAGAAGAAGGAGGAGAAGAAAACAGCAGTACTAGGAGCACAACCACAACGACACCATCGACCACATCAACGAGCAGCAAAGTCGATAGAAACTGCGGCAACAAACAACAGACGGAACAAAAAAAGGAAAAAGAAAAAGAAAAAGAAAAAGAGAAACGAGCGTAGTAAACAGCAGCAGCATCAGAATATAACGAACTTCTAACGACAAACGCAGCAACAAATACCAATATAGTAGCAGCAACACAGAACCGGTAAGAACGGATCAGCAACAGACAAAACAAAGAATAAGAAGAAGAATAAGAAGAATAAGAATAAATCGCTCACCAATTTCCGGCGACGAAACAGAACAAGGACAGCAGGGGTAAGAAGAAGAAGAGCGAAGATGGAGCGGAGAGGGGGCAAGGGAAACGCAGAAGGAAAACGAACAGCAGCAGTACCGAATTGCAGCAGCAGATGAGCAGACGGTTTTGGTGTGGATGAAAAAAATGAAGAGGTGATAGGGAGTGTATAGGTGAAGCGGTGGTCAAAGAAAAGTAGGCAGGGGGAGTGAACTAGTGAGGGGGATTGAACGTTGGATGAGGGTAAAGGAAATGAATCAAATGGTGAGTTGAATCAAGTGGGTTGAATTCGACTTACAATAAAAGTGTACGGATTCCAAGACAAATAATATACGTAGTATATGGATTTATTTAAATGAGTCGGGTTAGGAACACGAATTAAACGAATTCTGTAACGATAAGTTGACTGACCCAAGAATCAAATTAAAACGAGATAATAAAATTAATAAATAAACGGACCGTCAAATAAAATGAATAAATAAAGTACTCGAGACGAAAACGAAGCTTATAAAAAAAATAATAAAAGAAAATAAAAATAATAATTATTATTATTATTATTAGACGATGAAATTGAATTTCCCGACAAATAATAAATCTTCGATAAATTGAATTAAATTGATTTCTCAAGGAAAAGTAATAAATGTTTTGACGAAAATCAATATAAATGAACCTCGAGCCGAAAATAGAAATTCGAGCTTAAATGTAATTAAATAAAAAGAATTTAGAATTTAAACCGCCGAAAAGACTTTCGATAGGAATTAAATTAAACGTATAAAATAAATCGAAACAGAAATAAGAAATACGTTTTAAATATAAGAAGAGTTTCTTAGACAAATAGAATATTAGGAGTTTGAAACGATTAAACGATAAGTTCGCTTATAATAATTTTAAGAATTACGAGTTAAATCGTAAACAAAATAAAATACGAACATAATTTTCAAATTTATTTAATTTATAAAATCAGGGGTGTTACAATATAAGAATTTGAACTTGAACACCAAAAGCACCCCATCCAAAGTCAATCAACCAAGTGCACCACAAGCATCATCTCCCACTTCCCCCAAACAAAACCGGGGAATACAAGCGGAGTTTGATATCCTTCAAAATGCGGAGATTGAACTAGGAGAACAAATAAAGAAGAAAGAGCAAATGAAAGCGGAAGAAGCAAAAAGAAAAGAGGCAGAGCGATTAGCCGAAGAAGAAGAAGAAGAAGAAGAATCCAATGTTCCACCGCCTTCCGCTTTTGTCCCACCATTGCCTTTTCCCGAACGAGCTAAGCCACATAAGGAGAATGCCCAATTTAGCCATTTTGTGGATATGTTGAAGAAAGTGGAGGTAGCTTTACCCTTCACTGAGGTAATTTCTCAAATACCCCTCTATTCTAAGTTTTTGAAAAATGTCTTGACTAAAAAGAGAACAATAGAGGACAAAGAATGTGTCTCTCTCACGGCACAATGTAGTGTCATTCTCATGAATCAAATGCCAAAGAAACTAGAGGATCCCGGTAGTTTTTCCATCCCTTGTCGGATTGGAAATGTTGTTGTTAATCAAGCTTTGTGTGACCTAGGGGCTAGTGTTAGTTTGTTACCCTATTCTATTGCCAAGAGACTTAGTGTGGGGGAGATGAGACCCACTAGTATGTCCATTCAACTTGCGGATAGGTCCGTCAAGTACCCACTTGGGATACTTGAGGATGTACCCGTTCAAGTTAGTATGTAAGTTTTTCATCCCCTCAGACTTTGTTGTCATGGATATACCCACTTGGGATACTTGAGGATGTACCCGTTCAAGTTGGTATGTAAGTTTTTCATCCCCTCAGACTTTGTTGTCATGGATATGCCCGAAGACACTATTACCCCCATTATTTTAGGTCGACCTTTTATGGCTACCGGAGGTACTATAATTGATGTCAAGAATGGTAAGTTGTCTTTTAACATAGGGAACGAGTCGGTAGAGTTTTCCCTTTCTCAAGCTCTTAAACAACCAATGATTGAACAAATGCATTCCATTGAAGTTATTGATAGTTTGGTTGAGTATAGCTTGATAGATGATGATAAGCAAGAAGATGAACCATTTGACTCTCCACCCTTTGAAGATGAATGCTCGCATGAAGAAAAGGTAGAACCACTACCGGTGGGTAAGAGTATGGTATCTTTTCCTCCTAATCTTGAACTTAAACCACTCCCCTCTTCCCTCAAATATGTTTTTCTTGAAGGAACTAATTATCCCGTTATTGTCAATGCCACACTTGATGAACCTCAATTGGAAAAACTTTTGATTGTTTTGAGAAAGCACAAAAGGGCCATCGGGTATAGCATTGCCGACCCCCAAGGCATAAGCCCAAACGTTTGTATGCATAGGATCATCCTTGATGATGACAACCGTCCTTCGGTTGAGGGTCAACGTAGGTTGAACCCCACCATGAAAGAGGTTGTCATGAAGGAAGTCCTCAAGTTGTATGAGGCTAACATTATATACCCAATAACCGGAAGTAAATGGTTTAGCCCCGTCCAAGTTCTGCCGAAAAAAGAAGAAATAACGGTTGTAAAAGGAGAAAATGGTGAGTCAATTTCTACTAGGACTATTAACAGTTGGCGCATGTGTATAGACTATCGAAAATTTAACACGGCCACCATAAAAGACCATTTCCCTCTTCCCTTTATTGATCAAATGCTTGAAAGATTGGCGCATCATTCTTATTTTTGTTTCCTTGATGGTCATTCCGGATTTCTTCAAATTCCCATTCATCCTGATGACCAAGAGAAAACCACCTTTACATTAGAGGTGATCATTTGCGGGTTCGGGTCGGACACGGGCCGGGCTAAGTGTGAAATTTTGGCCCACGGACAAGCGGGTTAGCGGGTTTGGGACGGGTTCGCGGGCCGGGCCTTTGTATATTTTTGAAAATGTTGTGTCCAAGCCCGCTAAAAATTCGGGTCGGACGGGACGGGCCAATCGGGCGGTACGTCCCATGAACAGCTATACTTTACATGTCCCTATGGCACATATGCTTATAGAAGGATGCCATTTGGATTGAAATGCGCCGGGAACATTTCAAAGATGTATGATGGCTATTTTTTCCGATTTTATTGAAAAATCTATGGAAGTTTTTATGGATGATTTTAGTGTCCATGGTACATCTTTTGATTTTTGTCTTGAAAATCTTGATCAAGTGTTAGCTCGATGCATGTGAAGAGTATAGACTTGTTTTAAATTGGGAAAAGTGTCATTTTATGATTGAACAAGGCGTTGTCCTAGCTCATATTGTTTCTAATAGAGGAGTCGAAGTTGATAAGGCGAAAGTCTCCGTGATCGAAAACTTGCCACCACCTACAAATGTTAAAGGGGTGAGGAGTTTTCTAGGTCACGCCGGTTTTTATAGACGATTCATTAAAGACTTTTCCAAAATTGCTAAGCCTTTGACTTCTTTGCTTATGAAAGATGCACCTTTTGTTTTCGATAACTCGTGTCTTGAGGCCTTTTGCAGGATAAAGACCGCTCTCACTACCACTCCTATTATCAAAACTCCCGATTGGAATCTTCCATTTGAGATCATGTGCGATGCATCCGATTTTTCCGTTGCTGCCGTTCTAGGACAACGGGTTGACAAGAAGCTACATGTGATTTATTACGCAAGCAAAACCTTAGATGAAGTCCAATCGAGGTATACAACAACCGAGAAAGAGATGCTTGCCGTTGTCTATGCCATGGAGAAATTCCGAAATTATGTTACCGGTTCCAAAGTCATAATTCATACCGATCATGCGGCGATTCGATACATCATGTCTAAGAAGGAGACCAAGTCCCGACTCTTTCGGTCGGTCCTCCTTTTACAAGAATTTGATATTGAGATTAAAGACAAAGCCGGATCGGAGAACTTGGTAGCGGATCATCTTAGTAGACTAACGGTTGGTAAAGGAAACAATGAAGAAGATGGGATACCCATCAATGAAGCTATGAGAGATGAGGCCTTGATGGCCGTTGAGACTATTACACCTTGGTATGCTGATATCGTCAATTTCTTAATATCTCAATTTTTTCCGGACGATTATTAAGCAAGTAGTCATAATCCATCATTATATAGTAGAGGCTTCCATTAGTGTAGTTACACATCTATTAGTAGAGTAATCTAGTAGTATTCTTAGTAGTTCTCTATAATTCTAGTAGTAGTTTAGTAGTAGATCTACTTAGTATCCATCATCAATTCTCTAGATGTCAAGTTTGTAGAAGATTATTTCAAGTTTTATTTGAAGATTTGTGGGTTTATTGAAGAATTAGTGACAAGTTCTTCATCTTCTCCATCAAAGATTCAACCTTTATTTATGCAATCTTCTTATTTTTTTTTAGATCTTCATAGTTGGTACATTTCTTTCCACTCTCTAATCTCTAGTTTAGATTTATTTTATGTTTCTCATTATTGTCTTGTTAGATCATCTTAGTATAGTTAGTCTCTCTAGATTTTATTTATGATGTTCTAGATTATTCTCTAGTTTATTTTGTTAGATCTTGTCTCTTCCATAGTGCGTAATTGTTAGATTGTAGTTTCCTTATTATCTTGTAGTTATTTTCCTTATGCATGCTTTAGTTAGTTTCTTCTTAGTTAATGTTTTGTTGTCTTCCATTATGATTAGTGAGTAGATTTCTTGTTGGGGGGTTTAGGGATGAGGACTTGGATTATTTGAATTTAGGGATGTTGGGTGGGTTGCTTGCTTGTTGGTTCATCTAGTTTGTGGTTGTTGTGTCATTGTTGTTTTAGTCCGGCCAACTAAGACCGACCTTGAGTCGTTTCTATCAATATGGGGAAACTCGGGGTAGAAATTACCACAACTAGAGACTTACCCTTCTTCGCCGCGAAAGCGGGTTTTTAGGTGGGTTGGGTGAAGAAACCAAAAGGTGGCATTCTCCCTTTATCAATGTTGCGACAAAAACTCGATCCCGACCTTCTTAGACTCCATGTTCCGAATCCCAACTTCCCCCTAATTTCCCAATTGAGTTTTATGCCCAGGAACACGTCATCGCCCTTGTGGTTCGATCCGGAGCCGGAAAGGACTTTTAGAGCAGTGCGTTTTCGGGGAAATAACTCAACCACCATCATTCCACATCCTTCATTATCACCTCCTAACCTTAATCCCATCCTACCATATACACCTTCTACACCCTCTACATCACATAATCCCACTCCAAATAATCCTTTCATACCTCCCACTTCACAAAATTCACCACCATCACCAAAAACACCAACACCAAATCAAAATTCATCCCCTCCAAATCATCCAAATTCAAATCCACCGTCACCACCAGTCCAACAAATGACAAACTTAGGATCTCATTCCCAACTCACACATGAAGAAACACCTTCTCCCGTCGATTTCGTAGAGATTCCCGAGAATTATGAATTGAAAGTTTCTTTGAAAAATGCGGTTCAACAAGATACTTTTCGCATTTTTTCCCAAGAAGATGCTCAAGAGCACATTGCTTCATTTAAAGAAAAATTAGTAGGAGCCCGTCTCAATGGATTAACTTCATGCCAATTGCATCGTTTACTATTTCCAAAGACCTTGAGAGATGGAGCTCGTAGATGGCTTCAAGGCCATCCAGCTAATACATTTACAACATGGGCTCAACTATACAATGCCTTCTTGGAGAAATATTTTCGGCCGTCAAAGACTAAACAATATCGCATGGAGATACAAGCCTTTAATCAAGGTGAATTTGAAAGCCTAAGTGAGACTTGAGAAAGATTTAGAGATTTGTTGTGCAACGGCGCCATTTTGTAAAGTTTGAAAGGAAATCAAGAGAGGAAGAAACTACGTTATGAAGCCAACGCTATTAATGGGACAAGCCTTATTTATTCTGCCGTTGTGTAGATGGAATTTTCCGACGATGTGTTACGGCCAATGAAGGATATAATATTGTGAAGCACCTTCACTCGACATCTTATGGTGGAAACTTGGCCAACCAAAAGACAATTGCCAAGGTTCTCCAAAGCGAGTTTTGGTGGCCTTCCATGTTTAAGGACATTCGAGATTTCATTCTCACATGCGATGCTTGTCAAAGAAGTGAGAATATTACGAGAAGAAATGAGATGCCCCTTCAACCCATCTTAGAAGTTGAATTGTTCGATGTTTGGGGCATTGATTTCATGGGTCCGTTCACGTTTTCTTTTGGTAACAAATACATTCTAGTCACGGTTTATTATGTCTCAAAATGGATCGAGGCCGTAGCTTCCCCCACCAATGACTCCAAGGTTGTAATCAAGCTTTTCAAGAATGTAATTTTCCCAAGATTCGGTATTGCCTAGAGCCATAATTAGTGATGGAGGCTCTCATTTTAGAAAAGATACCTTTGAACACCTTCTTAGGAAATATGGTATCACTCACAAGATGTCCCTAGCCTACCACCCTCAATCAAATGGGCAAGCCGAGATCTCCAACCGTTAAATCAAGGGAATTTCGGAGAAAGTTGTAAATACACACCGAAAGGATTGGTCATTGAAGTTAAATGACACCCTTTGGGCATTGAGAACGGCTTACAAAGCGCCGATTGGAACCACTCCTTATCGTCTTGTGTATGGTAAAGCTTGTCATTTACCGGTGGAATTAGAACACAAAGCCAAATGGGCAATCAAAGAGCTAAACTTCGATGAGAGTGTTGTAGGAGATAACCGCCTTCTCCAACTACAAGAATTGGAAGAATGAAGACTTGAAGCCTACGAAAATTCGAAGATTTACAAGGAACAAACTCGCCAATGGCACGATTCTCGAATACTTCGTAAGGACTTCTCCGTTGGTGATAAGGTATTGCTCTTCAACTCTCGCTTTAAGCTCTTCCCCGGTAAGTTGAAATCAAAATGGTCGGGTCCATTCGAAGTGACCAAGGTACAACCATATGGATCAATAGAGATATGAAGCCCGGAAACCGGGAAATTTATGGTTAACGGGCAACACTTGAAGATTTATCATCCCGGTCACGTTCGTGAGACCTTTGCTACTGTGAAGTTTGGTGAGCTCCCATTGGGGAGCGTTGTTTAACCCCCTCCCAAATTGAAGTAGGTTTGGTGGTATCCTCAACAACTACCTTGTATATATGTATCATATTTCTTTGAGTTTGTTAGTTTTATTAGCTTGAGAAAAATTGTTGAACTTGGATTTCGCCATGGAGCATTTATTTGGGTGAAGATCAAGCTTTGGAGAAGTTATGGAGCTAAGTTGAAGACCACAAGCATGTTTGTGGGAGATATTGATTATGTAATGTGAGTGGAGTCAATATTTGACTATTTAGGTGATTATTGAAGAGCCATGAAATGGCAAGGCGAAAAAAACGAAGAAAACAAGACCGCCGGGCGAAACTTCGCCCAGTGAGATTTGACCAGGCGAAATTTCGCCCTACGAAAAAGTTACCAGATTTGCCGGAATTAACGAAGACACCACCGAGCGAAATTTCGCCCAGTGAGATTTTAACCAGGTAAAATTTCACCCGGCGAAAAAAAATGTCAAAAATGATTTTCACGACGAAAAGTCCGTCGGGTGAAATTTCACTCGATGGTGCTTCACCGGGTGAAATTTCACCCGGCGGCATGAGCTTGAACGGATCACCTAAATCCTATTTCCTCACTACAATTTCAATTCCCTCCTTCACATTTACCACACATAACTTTCTCTCCAAAAATTTTACACCAAAATTTTACCACCCACTTTAAAACTTTCATTTTCCCTCCTCAACCACCTTTATTTATATCACCTTTACCTCACAATTCACTCCACATTTTCACCCTTCATAAAAACATCAAACCACCTTCCATACCCAAACCACATTCAAACCTTCATTCATAATTCCATTTCAACTTGGTGATTTATTTTGGGTTTTGAAGAAGGAGAAGAAGTTTTGGGATTATTCTTGCAAACTATTATCATGGAGACAAGAGCCCAACGAGCCGCGCATAAACAAGATATGGCTTCAACCTCTAAACTTTCTAAGTCTCATAAGCCTAAACTTTTACCTTGTCCTAATACACCCTTAGCTCAAACCTTCTCCGAAAAGACCTTTCGGAGCACAAGGTGGCGTTGTCCGTTCACAATGGAAATTTTAGGAATAGAGGACGATATTAAAGAGTTATCGTCAAGGACCGGAACAAGCGAACTCCTTAGTTTCGTAGCTTGCACATATAAAGATCTTGCATGTGAGTTCTTAGGTACCTTACTATCGATAACCCGACCACACCAAGAGAGCTTAGATTTCGTTTATTCGGTAAAACCCATTGTTTGACTATTTCCGAATTTGGCTTAGCCTTAGGCTTACCCTCATCGGGTACCGGACTTAGTGAACCTTTGAGTGATGTAAAAGCTAGTGCATCTAGAAGAGACCTTTGGAGGTGCGTAGCACGTGGTCAACGAGATTTCGAACCTAATTCGAACTTTACCTCTGAAATCCGTAACCCCGCTATTCGTTACTTCGCGAAGAAACTCTCCCATTGCTAGATACCATCTACCGATAATATTTTTAATCTTAATGTGTGTGTCTTACAATTGATTTCTGACTCCTTGCTTGATAACCCTAACCCCCTTGACCTACCACTTGTTGTAGCGTTGCATTTTCAGAAAATTATTGTTGCACAACGCCCCTTCGTAGACTGTGGAGGTCTTGTGACCTTAATCACGAAAAACTTGGGTTATGCGACCGACCACCTTATCCCACTAGATAATCGAGTCTGGCTTGACGAGGCCTATCTCCCGGCGTGGATCTTTAATGTACCCGATCATCGCCTCGTCTCCATTTGCCATGACCGTGCTTTAATAGTCCCCAACATACACCGAACCAATATTTATAATTGTCACAACTGGGACCTACCCTTAGGTCCCGGTGAGCTCCGACTAAACCAATCGGGGGGAATGGAAATTTGGGAGTATGCGCACTACACGTTACCCGAGGGTCGTACGATCTACGACCTTTGTGAGTTAGAACCCACCGAGGGCGTACAACCCTTTCTTTCGCGTCGAATGATTACCCAAATTAAACTATCACCCAGAGTCGGTCGATAATGTGTGTGTTGTGTATGTGTGTGGATTAGGTCGGTGAGTCTTTAATCATCTATTATTGCATGTCTTTGAATTAAATTTGTTCCTTGTTCCTTGCTTCATCATTTTATGATCATTGTGATTGTTTTACCTCTAACAAAATTGCAAGCAGTCCCACTATCCCATCGATTTTTTGTGGCCGAAGCGGCCTTGTGTTGCTCCCGGTCTTTAGGCGACGTGATTACGCCATTGACCCTTTTGAAAAATCCAAATTTTAATCGACCCTTCTCAAATTTTTCTTAATCCGGGCTAGGTGACGTGACTACACCTACGCCCAATTTTTCACCCTTTCGTTTTATTTTCTTTTCTTTTCCGTTTATTTCTTTTTCAATTTCTTAGCCACTTGGCTAGGGTCTAGGTGATGTGATTGCACCTAGACCCGCCACTATTTTATCGCTTTCTTTATTTTCTTTTTATTTTTCTTTTCTCAAAAATTTCGAAAAATTCAAAAACATTTGAAAAATCATAAAAATCCAAAAAGATTTTTCTTTCTCGTCTTTTTCGATCTTCCCCTACTTCTCCATTGAGACAATGTACAGTTTTAGTGTGGGGGAGGAGTCCACTACCTTTTATTTTTCAAAAATCTTTTCAAAATCGATAAAAAATTGAAAAATTGGAAAAATCAAAAACATTTTCCTTTTCTTTTTCCTTTTTCTTCTCTCGTTCTTGTTATGTTTTGTGTCCCGTGTACGGTCTTGTTCTCTACTCTTACAGGTAACCACCACCTTGATAGCGCGAATTGAAGAGATTATGAAAGCACTCCGCTTGGTAACTTCCTTCCTTCTTTCTTCTTTACGTTTGTAGAGGAGTTAGGTTGTTGCTATTGGAGGCTCTCGAAGTTGAGCATTTTTGATGTCGTGGTTGATTGTGTGCTTTAATGTCGATGGAGTATGGAGTACATGACCTTACTTGTGTTTTCTTTTATTTGTCTTTTCCTTTTCGTGTGTTTCTTTTGTTTTTGTATAGAGTGTCTAGGACTAAACTTTTCGAAAACCCGATTACAAACCTTTTACAAGAGTTTACATTCCATTGTAGATAACTCATTGTAGATTTTGGTCCTTAATCTAGTAGAATGACTCTTAAGCAATGAATTTGTTGATCCTTTAGCTTGAGTCCACCTTTTCTACTAGAGGTTTATTTCGGGGTTTGCATTTGACCACCCATGGAGGAGTTAGGCCTTGGTTCCCGCATCCCGTTTTCTAGGTGACCTTGCTCGAATGACCATTGCACCTTTAGTCCAAATTCTTTCCGCCTTTTTGTGGGTTATCCGGGAATGGCGCGCGTTCTCGATTACCTATTTTTCCTCCACCTATACATCACCACAGTAAGTTTACACAAAAATAATCTCCAAGCTTGGTTCCGAACCACATCAACATCAAAAAGCCAAAAAAAAGGGGCAAACCAAAGCAAAAGAAAAGGGTACAAAAATATGAAAAAACAAGGAGAGAAAAGGAGCTTCAAATGAAAATCATATCATCGAAAAAACATCTTCTTCAAAAAAAAAGCCCTTTGATCGATTCATCGTCGTGAAGTGCCAACTAGAGGACCGAGTCCCAAGGTAGGAAGATAGCGGTGATTATTCGATCCACCCCAATAATTGTAAGCAATCCACCTTTTTGTTTGGGCTAATTTAGGAAATTCGAGTTTGGAACAACCCTCTTGGCTTAGCCAAAGAGAGCGAGACTGCACCTACCTACAGTGTCGAACGAATCCATGGTTCACTTTTTCCACTCCGTTATACGCCCCGTTGTACCCCTTTAGAAGACTAGGAGGACCTAGGCTAAGTTATCAACATTTATATTGCTTAATTGTCATAGTATTAGGCTTTGGTCCTTGTTTACGTGGGTGATTTATCTTGGAAGTTTATTGTTGTTTTAGGAAAGTAATTGGTGTCTTCCCCGCTGTCTCGACGAGGGATTTGATGTTTTATTTTTGCTTTGGATGCGTCTATTCTTTCGTGTTATGTGTTTTTGTGTGTTTAATCGCATCCACCATTTTGAGCAAGCCCCAACTTGCCTTGCGTGGGAGTACTCTACCTCATGGGTATTCCGATGTGAGTTGAAGGGATGGAGTGGGCCCGTTAATTGCCCCGTGTTGGCTTAGCATAGTCTAGCTAGTAGTAGTAGTAATTTCTTTTTGGGTCCTTGTTCGAGGACGAGCAACGATTTAGTGTGGGGGAATTGTTGTGTGCTAAATTTAGAGTTTTTACCCTCATTTAGACCCATTTTTCCCTCGTTTTGCGAGTTTAGAGTGCGATTATCGCCATATTTTGAGTACTTCTCGCATTAGCGTCCCTCTTGTGCGTTTTACGTGTTTTTGGTAGTTTTTCTATCAATTTTGATAGGATTTGGCACCGAAATCACGATCGAGCTTCCACGAGCACAAGAGAAGGGAATACCGTCAAAAGAACAAAGAACACAACTTAAAGTTTAAAGCCATCCAATCAATCGACGAAGAATAAGACAAGGAAAGAGGCCAGAAAAATTGACCGGGTGAAATTTCACCCGATGAAGTACCACCGGGCGAAATTTCACCAGACGGTAAAATGCCTCCTCGAAGATTTTCCGAGCTTCCCCACCGGGCGAAAATGACCGGGCAAAATTTCGCCCATCGGGTGAAATTTCGTCCGATGGAGAAAAGCGCCAAAAACCGCAAAATGAGAAGAAAATCTCACCGGGCGAAATTTCACCTGGTGGGATTAATTCGACATACCGCAGGGCGAAGTTTCATCCCATGAAGATGCAAAGGGTGATTGTCTCACTAATGAAGCAGAAGACCCATTATGGCATTACTATATATACATCTACCCTAGTTTGTTGCCCAAGCAAGTAGTCTTAATCCATTATTAGAGTAGTAGAAGCTTCCATTAATGTAGATACACATCCATTAGTAGAGTAATCTAGTAGTATTCTTAGTAGTTCTCTATAATTCTAGTAGTAATTTAGTAGTAGATCTACTTAGTTTCCATCATCAATTCTCTAGATTTCAAATTTGTAGAAGATTATTTCAAGTTTTATTTGAAGATTTGTGGGTTTATTGAAGAATTAGTGACAAGTTCTTCATCTTCTCCATCAAAGATTCAACCTTCATTTATGCAATTTTCTTATTTGTTTTAGATCTTCATAGTTGGAACATTTCTTTCCACTCTCTAATCTCTAGTTTAGATTTATTTTATGTTTCTCATTATTGTCTTGTTAGATCATCTTAGTGTAGTTAGTTTCTCTAGATTTTATTTATGATGTTCTAGATTATTCTCTAGTTTATTTTGTTAGATCTTGTCTCTTCCATAGTTTAGTGGGTAATTGTTAGATTGTAGTTTCCTTATTATCTTGTAGTTATTTTTCTTATGCATTCTTTAGTTAGTTTCTTCTTAGTTAATGTTTTGTTGTCTTCCATTATGATTAGTGAGTAGATTTCTTGTTGGGGGGGTTTAGGGATGAGGACTTGGATTATTTGAATTTAGAGATGTTGGTGGGTTGCTTGCTTGTTGGTTCATCTTGTTTGTGGTTGTTGTGTCATTGTTGTTTTAGTCGGGATAGAAATTACCACAGCTAGAGACTTACCCTTCTTCGTCGCGAAAGAGGATTTTTAGGTTGGTTGGGTGAAGAAACCGAAAGGTGGCATTCTCCCTTTATCAATGTTGCGACAAAAACTTGATCCCGACCTTCTTAGACTCCATGTTCCGAATCCCGACTTCCCCCTAACGCCTTTCCCTAGATTGATCATCTCTAGCTATTTTTATCGTTATTTCTCTAGTATAGACTCGACCCTTAGAAACCCCCCTTCTAGACATCAAATGCATCACTTTTAACTCGTCAAAACACTCAGTTCCGTTCCCTGTGGACCGATCTCGACTTACCACGATTACTCTAGTAATTTTTGTGTTATTCCAAGTCTATAAATATTGTTTGACCCCCCGTCCTTCGCTAAACGACCGATCCGATTGGGGTGCACGTCAGTGGCCACTTACTGACTTTTAGTCCGTGGGTTGTCTCTGTAACGTCTAGCTAGTCGTGCCTCATCTTGTGTTCTCGACTCTCGTGTCGTGGGATTTGAGTCAATAGTCGGTCCATCCCATTTGTCCTTACATAGTTGTGCTACTTCGTGGAGTTGGAGTCGCTAATTTGGCTAAATCTTGGTGGTAGGCTGACTTGGCCTGATCATTATTGTTACACCTGATGATTGTTGTTTTTGTGAGCTGAATTAAGTGAATACGCCATTCTTGATTTATTATGATCAACGAGTTGGTGTCGTGGGTTGATTTTGGAGTCGGAGTTTGGTGTTGCGACTGTCCGCGTGGTTATGTCAGTTATGTTGCTGTGTTATAGTTATGTGTTGGTTCAATTGGAGTGGTGAGTTGAGTTGCATTGTTTCGTCATTGGTGTTAAAATCATTTGGTTGTTTACCGTTTCGAGAGTTGAGGGAGAGAATGCTTTGAGCCCGTGAGGATGACTGGAATACGAGTTTGAATTTGTACTCGTGAATGTCATGTGACATTACGGTTATTACGACGAGCCACGAGTTGGTTATCCATGTTCAAGACCTTTCCCCCGTTTATTGTTTATATTTATGTCCTTAGTTTCACATTGAGGACAATGCTCGGAATAAGTGTGGGGAGAGATTTATATTTCTCGTCTTTGTAATCATCTTTGTGTTGTAATTAAAAAAAAGGAAAAATGTTTCAATGAAAAATAAATAAATAAAAAAAGAAATAAACCCGGAAAGGACACCTAAGCAAGAATGGGAATGTGGCTTAGGACGGAGTGAAAACCCGAAAGAGCACTCCGGGTAAAAAGAAAAATCGAGTTGCGTGCCACGAGAGTAATGTGAGTGAAAAAAATGAAAGCTAGAGTGAAAATCCGCAAGGGCGGACGCTCTATGCAAAATGAGGAAATTAGGTAAAATAAAAAATAAATCAGTACTGCTTTCTCCATTTCTTGGTGTTGGCGTCATAAGAAGGGTGACATAGAAGGTCGGTCGGTTAAGATTAGTTGGTCAAGGTGAGAAGTATCGTTGTGCGGTGTAGTCGTAGGATTATATTTTATGCGATTGGTGATGTTTATTTTGTGTGTTGAACTATTATAGGCGTTTAGGATTGATTACATGTGTGGGTTGTGGAGTATTGTGGTATAAATTTTTTGCCACCGGTGACATATGTAGCACATGTGATCCGTTTTAGGATTGGAGAAATAAGGGGCGTTAAATGTTGATATTAGCATCCCTTTATTTGCTAATGTCCTTTGTTTTGATGAATTGAGCCGATGATAATAGTTTAATGTTGCATTGTGACGGTATACTTGAGCAATTGGTTTGATTTCTAATTTTTTATATGGAGTTGCTCGTGTATTGTTTCTCTTTCTTTGAGGGAGTTAGAAGGGTGACGAGTGAGGATCGTTGTGTGTAATGTTCTTCCCGCGCATTTTGGACCGTTGTTGGTTGTGTTCATTGTGTTTTTCGAGTTTTACTCGAAGACGAGTAAAGGTTCAAGCGTGGGATATTTTATAGGCCATATTTAGTCGTAGTTATTACAACGATTTATGTATATTTTGGTGGACTTAATCGTTTGTCTTGTATCGCATTATTTGTGTCATTTTGGTATGAAAGTATTATAAGCTATTTTGAGTATTCTTATCTTTGGATCGTTGATTCGGGCCAAGAATGAATGAAACATGAAGGGAAGGAAAGCCCAGTTGAAGACACGGAACGGATGACGAAGAAAGGCGTGAAGCAGCAGCAGCAGCCGAAGGCCACGCAAGGCGCCTGAAAACCACACAAGTCACACGATCAGGCGAGTCGCCCGGATCCCTGAATTTCATGATGCGTCTCGTCCTATTCCGTGTTACTTTGCTACGTTTTGAAGACTTTGGTTTTATTTAGGAAACTTTATTATTACTATGATGCTTTATTATTATATTATTATTGTTAGTAGAGCATTACTCCCTCCGGACATTATTTTTCGCCCCATTACCCTAATATTTATTTTAATGAAATGGGGCAAAAAATAGTGTCCGGAGGGAGTATTAGGTTAAGCTTAGTTTTCATAATCATTAATATTATTCATGTCATCACAAGTTGAACGTAACATTGAGAAGAAAAAAATGTGACTTTGGAAGAACCCTAATTTTCCATCTCAAATATGTGTAAGTAATTCTCTCTAATTAGATTCAAGCCTGAGAAACGTTTGTGAGTTTGAATGTTTTGATTGTTAACCTTGATTATTGTGAATTGCTTCGTTCCCAATTTCATGAATGTTGTTGTTAATTGTTAGGTGTGCAACTAGTACTTGATTTCATCATTCTATCGTTAGTATCGTTAATTGAGTAGGACTTATTGATTGACTTAACAACTAGGAACTAATATTGAACGGGATACGTTGATATTAGTACTTGGAAGCGATTCACATAAATATCTAAGGAGCGACTGAATTTTACGCGATATTTATTCTCTATCGAATTCTTAGATCTATATTGCTTCCGTCTAATTGAACCTAGAACTGGATTGTTTAGGTACCTTTTGACGACAGAGAGTATAGACTGCTTCCGTCTAATTGAACCTACGTTGACTGGATTTACTGATCGGAGTCTTTAAGGCTACCTTTTACTCTCTATGTTCACATTATGAGTTTGTTTAGTACAGAGTGATCGCTCGGATTGTATCGGGCTTGGGTCGTGATGGTTAAGTGAGTGAATGGTAAAGGTGAGGTTGGTTATGGTTTTCCTCTATACTTAATGAATTATGTTATTTGCTTGGTACGAAATACTATATTTTTTAAGTTCTCCGTTTTAGAGTGTGTTTGGATAAGGGGATTTGGAGGGAAATGAAAGAGAGGGAAGGGAGGTATTGTCTGGTTAAAAAAATGGGGTGAAGGGATTTGAAGGAGAAGGGAAAATGGATCCCTTCATTTCCCTCCTCCAAGGAAAAATATTTTCCCTGAAAAATAGACAAGATTTGGAGGGAAAATGGTTCATCTTCATTCTCCCTCCACTCCCCTTTCTCTTTCCTCATTCCGCCCCTCTCATTTTGTTATCCAAACACACCCTTAGACTTTGTTTGGATAGCTAAATAAGAGGGGAAGCTAATAGAATATAAACGGGCCTCAACCATCGCCTTAAGGTTTTGGTTGAGTTGGTTCGTTAACATGGTATCAGAGCCAGAGGTAACGATTTCGAACCCTAGCAGGCCCCAATATCTCGAACTCTCAAGTGGAATCTCAGCACACGGTACGGGAGAGCCGGTGCGCACTAACCACTCTTCAAGCCCAAAGGGCATTCGAGTGAGGGGGCGTAATAGAATATAAACGGGCGCCTCAATCATAGTGAGGGGGCGTAATAGAATATAAACGAGTCTCAACCATCCCCTTAAGGTTTTGGTTTAGTTGGTTCGTTAACAAAAGGAGGGAAGGGGATTGTGGTGAGAATGTTTGAATACAATTTCCCTCCAAATTTTTTCAATGTTGAGGAGATTTTGATTTCCCTTGGAGGAGGAAAAATAGATCCCTCCAATCACACCATTTCCCTTCACCCCCACTCCCTAACCAAACAAAGGATTCTATACCCCTTATTCCCCCTCCCCTCCAAATCCCTTCATCCAAACACTCTTAATCTCCCCTAATGTGATTCTTAGTTGATTGTGTTGGTCACCCTCTTATCACACCTTTTATTGGAGCAATAATGGGCGAAGTGAAGTAGTCGATCTTTTGTGTCAAATATGGATTGAATTCGCCAGATGACTCTACAACAACAATGTAGACTAGATTAGTTGAGGGATTATCTTCACTTATCTTCGTGATAGATTTCTTTGTTTTGTTGGACTTACGTAGGAGAATCTTATTTTCCTTATCACCTTGACGTAGGAGATTCTTCTTTGTCAATTGCAAACTTCTGCTATCAACTTTTTTCTCCATGTTCTCGTGAGAACACAAGTACAACTAGTTCTTGTCTCTATGCAGCTCGTATGTAGTGACAGTATTTGAAGGTTAACAATGTGCGCATTAAGCGGGGTACAAATGTTCGTGCCCAGTTTTTCGTACTCCATCAACCTACTCGTGTTTCTCAAGGCAATTGCCCTTTTACTTTGAGATGATGAATCTAACACGATTTTGAAGAACCGAACACTATGCAACTCATCTTAATTTCAAGCGGCAAAAATACAAAACAAAAAACATGGACCCTTGGGTTTGAGGGTATTATTGTTAATGTGTCTTGGTATCCTCAATAAAGAAGTTACACATGATTAATAGTTTGACATAAGAAGATTTAGCTCAAATGATCATCTGAACCAAAAAAAAAATACTCCGTAATAGTTTGACATGGGTATTTATTATGATACACATGACCTAAAAAACACTTTAGTTGGATCACGAGCAACTAAGGAGACTCTGCCATAACCTGGGAGGCAATCATATCCTGCAAATGCACCTACATCACGTCGCCACTTCAAACATGATTACCAAAAACGTGCTTAAAATTACTTGTAGCATTCCAACATTCAAACAAACCTGAGATAGGTAGATAAAAGGGGTGTAATAAGAGAGCAAGTATAAGAAAATAAGCATTTTATGCTAAGCCACTTGAGCTCTTCACTTCCTCAAGAGCAGCCTCCTCCATTTGAACAAGCTGACTGCAAAATGACTCCACGTCCTCTGCCTCTTTGCTTAATGTAAACCTGTGTTCTTTCCAAAGGTATGCTCCGTTATCACCAGCCACTTTCACCAAGACATCAAAGCCTTTGCAATCAACCGATAGAACATATGCATCCTGCGTAAGAATATGAATATAGGTTGGCTGTAGAAGTGTAAGGTAATAAGCAAATCGTTGTCGATTTTCGCTACTCTAAAATCCCTCATCATGACGACTTTGCAAAAATATAATACTAGAAGAAAGTTTGCTACCCCAAATTTTCATTCTAGCTTCGGCCTTGATTTAGTGGGTTAATTGGTAAATGGGGAGGATGCGGTTTTAGATTTGCATCTGTTGAGGTGGGTACGGTTTGAGAGCTTGCAACCACCATGGGTGGTGGTAGAGGTATGCCGTACCAGAGAACCTACATCCACCACCGCACCGAACGGCCTCAGTGAAATCCTTACTTTAAAATATCATCATTGGCTTTGTGAGGAATCAAAAATAAAATTATAAGGATAAACATACAATCTAAGAGATAACAAAGTAAATGAAACTGACGTTAGTTGACTACTAATTTTGAAAGAAACAATATAAATGAAATTAGAGAGTTTTATATAGTAAAGATATATCCCTGTTCTTACCCTTGCATTAACATTCAATAACACAAAACATAGAACCACTAGTGCTCTTCGCCGTATCTCACTCTGATTGATACCATCAATTAGTTTTGTAGCCAACGGAGCTGCAGAGAAGTAAAGCTTATGTTGAGTAAAACATCTTTGGTACAAAGACAATAGAAGTTCATAAAGATAGTACTCCTTCCGATTCAGAGATATTTTTCATATAATATGCATTTAAATACGGGACAAGTACCAAAATAGAACGTATTTATCAGTCAGCAGAAGTATGCATCCAATGACAATCTTACATAATTTATCAGACTTCGATTTATGAAGATCATCCAGATCCACCTCATGATTTCCACCATTTCGGTGAATGAACGTACAAGAGCTGCACACAAAATGATGAGTAAATGAAAAGTTCCCTCACAAAACTTACAGATGAAAGATATAACGACTAACTGTAGGCATAATGTCATGAAATCTTATCAGTGACTTCATGAGCCAAAGTACATCACCATTAACACAGCAGTAAAGCCCCAGAGTAAAGGAAAATCAGGGATGCACATCACTACCCCCACCCGACAAAGGAGCAGTCTGTGTATCAGAATCATAGTACGACTAATTAGACCATAGTATTTTAAATATAGCTGAGGCTGTGCTGATGGACTCTTCCAACACCAAACATCGTGCGTGCGCACGTGTATGAACGCTTAACACTTCAGTTTTAGACCAAAAAAACTGAAAATTACAAACTAAAAAGGACCCAACATCTAGGCATATAAGATAATAATCAAAGGTGACTTTTGCTGTCATTATGTTTCCTAATTCCACTTCAGTGGCCTAGTGTTTGAAAATATGCTCATCTTGATGGACCTAAGGTATTGCATTGTCTTCATCTAAATTAATAATGACTTTCAACATAAAAAGTTAGAAAGTCGGAAAAAACACATATTGAAGTGAAATTTCACATAATGTTGCAATAACTTGCTTAGTTTTGCTTAAGAATGTGTTTTACTAGGACAAAAAATGGTTGATAATCCCTTGGGTTACCAAAGTGGAACATAAACCTTAGGTACGAATGTAGAAAAAATGAAATCTAATGACACCAAAAATATTCATATATGAAAGTATTAGGAGCGCGCACCCACACACACACCCTTTGTCCCCATGAAATATTTAGATATGACTTAGACACAAAGACCAATATATAGAGAGAGATATGAAGTCACGGGGACATGTATACTTCTGTGCGTGTATTTGGGGGGGGGGGGGGGGAGGGTTCATACTTGTATTCTTTGGAAATAAGAAAATGTTTTGAGACAAGGATTCATATATCCATAACAGGAGACTACAAAATAGAACCAAGACCTTGTTGCTCTTGGTTTATACCATAATGCTTCTTTCTATATACTGTTATACAGATACTCATTTGATTAGCAATCGTCGTAGGACGTAAGCCACCTCTCTCAAGATAGAGAATTATTTATCCTGTGAAGACAGGGTAAAGTTGAACATGAACATCGAAACTAAGCCATTCTAAACCAAATAGACCCATTCGAAACTTGAAGTCTAATTTAGAAAGCTACTAAGCCCAGACAATGTTAAATAATTTAGTGCCACCGGTATAGGAATGTGGAACATGGCTAAAATGAAGGGTTGAGGTGTCGGGTGGTGCTCTATCGAGATGATGAAGTGTTGGACACGCGATACGCAGCCATAATGAAGCATAAAAGTAGCTTAGGTTAAAAGAGAACAAAATAATTGAGTCTAAAAGACAAGCATTCATTCTTTTCCCTAAATTTTTTGTAAGATACTCGTATACATTCACATAATAATACAAAAGTAGGTCAAGTTCCTACCTGATATTGAACTTGTAGACCACATAATTTTCATCCTCGTCGAGTAGCTCAATAAGGTTTTCACTTCGAGATGTGCAGCCAAAAGTAGAAGAATTTAGTATACCCGATACTGCATAACTTGATTCTGCTATTTCTGTCTGTTCAGCTATAATCATCTCTCGAAGGCTTTCATAGGTGGATTTCACCTGTTCCAAGAAACAGTAAGATACAAAGGCAATATATAATACTCCCTCCGAGTTCCTATTATGTTCCCTTTTGCTTTTGGGATGAAAAATAAGAGTGAAGAATGACAAAAGCAAACTCAGCTCAAAATGGAAATAGGTAACAAAATAGGAACTCGGAGGGAGTACAGGATAAGAGAGCTTGAAGAATACTCTCTATTCCAATGATTCTTTCCACCTTAAAAGTGGCACAATACTTAAGAAAAACAATAAAATATACAAAAGTCGAGAGGGAGTTAAGTAAGTGGCACTTAGGTAAGAGGGAAGTGTGATACGAAAAAAAAAAGTGAAAGAAATCAAAGAAATTGTTAAAAAAAAGAATGTAGAAGATATCAATAAAAAGGATGGAGTACAAAATAACGGGAGACCTCATACACACACAAGGCCCATCAAATTAAATTTACTCATAATATTGAAGGATCCACGGAAACACGAAGATCGTGTATTATGTTACGTTTCTACTCAAATCTCTTTACCGACTTGGGTTTTTCATTAATCAAACAGTTTTCTGCTTTTCTCATACATATCACGTTGGGAGTTTCAAATGGCACAACACGTAAGATTTTTGAGAAAACCAATTAGAATTCGTCTATAATAAGCATCCCAAAATTTCACTTTTGTGAAGGGAAGGTCCACACAAACATAATAGATCTCTTACTAGGACACACTTTAATTTATTACTACAACTCTTGACTTAGGATAATAACCAATATGACTAAGGCTACACAAAGTAAGGCAAACCAAAGCAAAAAAAAACTGAGTTCAGTTAATATCATCTTTTTTCCACATTAACCACAAGTAATCTACCAAAATATTCAAAAAGAAACTCTAATTACCTTTTCTTCTCCAACAGGAACAACTTCACCTGTCAACGCAATGCGGTCTGGAAGCTGTAGATATAATAATGAGAAAGAGTTATTAAGCCCTAGCTAAAGGACTATTCATTCAGTTACACCATTATTGCAGAAAAAATGCAATGACAACCAACCTTTTTTATTGATTGCAACAAATTTGCAAGTGGCCTAGGGTGAGGACTAGCCACAGCAAATGAAGCACGCCCATCTACTATAGCATTCTGTATCAAAGAGCAAGGCTTTAGATGATCCTCCTTGGAATTTTTATAACCATTCTATTAAAATTGAAAGGAACTATTTATTGCTTCAGCCAAATTTTCAATTATACTTTCAATTCTTATTAAAGCTATACTTTCAATTCCCTTCCTGCCTCCAACGAGATTAAGGGTTCAATTTCACATCCAAAACAGATGGCTACTCAAAAAGATTATACAAACTCGAGCTATGTAGTTTTCCCAATTAGAGTTACAGCAAGCCCGTGATAAGATTTACTGAGCAATATCAGCAACTTTACAACACACAAAGGATAGTGTAAACCGTCTTTGAGCATCTTACCATGTCCGGTGATCCTTAATAGACCATTTTAACAGAGACTCTCTTTACACCCAAATATCAAAAAACAAAGATAACACACAGATACAAGCAAGCAACTACATAAGCTAAGAAAAGCAGCGGAAAAATGTAAATGGGTCACTAACCCCATTATGCAAGTCTTGTTCAGGAACCCAGATATATGGCTTCTCCCTCCTGAGCAAATACTTGACTTTGGAAGTATAAATGTCCTGCTTGCTAAAACAAAACAATAGGGAATCTCACAGATCACATAATAAAGTGTTCAATGAAGCATCTCAACCAAAACCTTAAACTTACCGAAATAACCTTCAGGTACACTTGCTATAGACGGCCTAACGACAAGACAATGTGAATTTCGAGGGTACTACTAGAGCAAATCTCCACCATAATAATACAATCAATCCAAAACCATGATTACATTCAAGCATTCACTAATAATCATCTAAAATAGGGCAACAGTAGGAATTACCTTCCCTTTGAATCTGATATGATTGTGCTGAGATTACCTTGCCAATTAGAGGCCAGAATGTTCTGATTAAACAGGGAAATATTGAGGATGCGTACCAAGAAACAAAAAGTAGTATAATAAAGTGAGAAGGAAGAGCGAGAACCTTGCATTTCTTAGCTATGGTGAACGCAATTGAGTTGCTGCCCTTCATCAAGTATATTGCAATTAAGTTGTTTGATAAAATGACTAGGCGAAGGCGAAGGACGTTATGCAGCAGCGATGTTGTATGGTTTCGAAACCAAAGAAAACAGACGTACTACGGTGTTGGAAAGCCGGTGCAAATGCACGGGCCGCTAGTGAGTGAACTTGGTAAGGATACTAAATTGGATTGTTGCATAAATTGGTGAGACTGCACAACAATATAGAGTCAGTCGAATCAGTTGAAGGTAAGAATATGCCTAATAGCAAATGAATATTATTGACATAGGTGAATGTGTTTCAAGAGACAGAGATAATATAGGTGGTAAACGTCAAATTAAATTATAGGCATTATATATATGATACATTGTAGTTAGAATGAAAGACTAATTAGAATATCTCACACATAAATATAGGTGGATATAAATATTTATTGGGTAAATGTGAACATCCTCTTACTACTAAGAGAACAGTAGTTGATGAGGTGTCAACCCAAATTGAAGTCAAAGTCAATATTTAGAAGAAACTTTTTCGATAAATTAAATTATCATGCACTCCGTGTGTATTAGCTATATATTTAAAAAAATTATGATATAATTTATTTATTTTTGTTACAAAATATAAGTGTCTCAGACTATCGAAGTCTAAGTATTCTAAACAAATATAAAATCTTGGCGATGGAAGAAACTACAAAATACTTTCAAATTCTGATTTTTTTTGAAGTGAAGATCAATATCATTAGTAATAAGTCATCCGACATCTACAAACGATGTCTAATTGAACTAAATACAGATTTGAAAAAAAAAATAAAGAACACCTTTGACACAAAAATCACTATTAGAATAAAGCGCTTCTGTATAGCCTTCTATATATCGCTGTTTATTGACACAACCTAATAGTAGATCGAGATCTGACCTCAATTGTATCACCGTACGTTCTACATTGCTCTCATGATCTTGCACATAATTCTTGAAATCTAAGCCCATATACTAATGTAAAGAACTGAAACCTCGAATTAAAGGACAAAAGCCTTGAAATGAAGGACGAAAAAATAACTCTCATAAAAGAGAGACTTTTATTGAAGAAGATTTGATTATAATGTATTGAGAATTAAACAATTTTTAGGACTTACCATCGATTAATTATCGATGGAGGCCCCGGATGGAGGAGGAAAGTTTCAGATTTTGATTTTAATATATAAATATTTGGAGTAATTTTTTTTATCTAATAATATTTATGTTATCTTAAAATTTGTTAGTTAGATTTATAAATGACCTCAATATATAAGAGAATGAATTTTGATTTGTGAATATTGGTTTTGTGATTAAAAAAAAACTTTAATTAAATATTCAAGTAAAAATTATAAAATTTTGTTATTAGCTTTGTAAAAAAAATTAAAATATTAAAATATGAATTGAATGAGATTAAACGATTATAAAAATGTGAAAAACTAATACTGTAGTAGTGTACCAACAGATATCCTCACAGATATCCTCTGTACTACTAAGAGGATAACATATGCTTAGGTGGCAGACTCACATTGAAAATTTTCCCTCCAAAAGGCTCAATTTTCAAATTTGGTAGCAAGTGCATAACTAATTGTACAAATCAACAATTAAATTATACGGGTATTTATAAATTCTAATTAAATTTTATGATAATCGTAAAAATTGAAAAATACAAAAAACTATGCAAGTGTTAATTTAAATATTACTCCGTATTTGACTTTATTTTAAATAAAATTGTGATTTAAATAACTCTTTGACCGAATAAAAGAGTAAGTTTTCCCCTTTTTTATCAACCCCTTTATTTAATACTAATATTTATGATATTTTCATGTTCAACACAAAATTGTAATAAATTATTAATACTTTTTTATATTAATATTACCATTATTCAAAACCATGCAACTGCATGAGATCTGTACTAGTATTATAATTAACAACGATGAAACATGTGATAAAAAAACAAATTTGTCATCATCAGCGTACAAGTTATAATAATGAATGTTGTCGGTTAAAGTAACGATGCATAATTATGAACGCATTTGAAATTATAGTAAAGTTGAAAATTACGACTTCATATTTATAATTGTAGGTACTCACCACGTTAGTCTTAGGACCATGCTATATTGCTATGTGGCTGATAATCTTACTTTCTTAAATTTTTGGATGATATATAAGTACGAACGATTACTCTTATTTATAATATAAAATTCCATCACCTTCTTATAAATCTTCAATGTGGGATAGTCTTTTCATTTTTTGGTTGATAGGTAAGGACGAATGATTACTCTTATTTATCATAATAACATAAAAGAAAATAAAATATATCTACTTGTACGATAATAATAATATTTTTATTAATAATTATGTTAAAATTTTAATTTTATATTTTTAGAATTTCTTAAGAATTGAAAGCTTTTTGGTTTATAGTCTTAATTTTTTTAAAACTATGAATCAAAAGATATTTGGTTAATAGAGTATAATAACGAATTATTACTCTTAATTATATAATAGAAATCTATGACCTCAATATAATTTTTCGATGTGAGATAATTTTAGTTAACTTTATAGTCTTAAAAGATTTTTTAAGACTCGAAATATTTTTGGTTAATATCTAAGAACGAATGATTACTCTTATTTATATTATAGAACTCTATCACATTATATTCTAATTTTTCAATGTGACAATTTAACTTAAGTTACGTTTATATTCATAAGAGTGCTCTTTTTAAGACTTAAAAACATATTATTGTTGATATTTAAGAACGAATGATATTATAATTCTTCAATGTGAGACAATTTAACTTAACTTTATATTTTAGAGTACTTTTTAAAATTTAAAATACTTTTATTGATATCTAAGCACGAAAATTACTCTTATTTATATAATAGAATTCTATCACTTCATTATAATTTTTTCGAAGTAGGATAATTTTACGTTTTGTATATATGTAATAATAAATTCATCACTTTTTCGAGTAAATAATGTATGAAATTTATAATCTAATGAAAACATTTTCTATCACAAAATCTAACTATTTCATTGGTATATTTTTGTCACGATAATTTTTTTGTTAAATGAAACTTAAAAGTTTTTACTTTAAATGGTAAAACATCACATTAATATAATGGATGAAATATATACTTCGTATTATAATAATTAAAAGATTATCTACTTGATTTTTTATATTATTTATGATATATTCCTGAATTGAGTTTGATGATCGAAACAGACCAATTATATCACTCGAAAAAGCATCAAATATATATATACAAAGTATCGTAATTTTTTGATGTGGGATAATTTCACTTAAGTTATATAATCTTAGGATTATTTTTAAAACTCAAAAGATTGGTAGTTAATAACTAAGAACGAATGATTGTTTGCTTCAGCTAGTTCTCCACCTGATATTCTTGTTCATAGAAGTAAATTTTTAGTTTACATTCAATTTGAGCGCCGTAAAGATAGACCCAAATATAGAAGGATTATTGATGCTTTACTTTCTCTAGATAATTGAGCTAATTGTTAGCTTGTAGTGTGGTAGTTTTTTGCATCAAAACCTTGTAATTTCATTACTTTTAATGAAATGATAATTTTTTTTGCAAAAAAAAAGAACAAATAATTGTTCTTATTAATATAAAATTTCAATCACTTTAACGTAATTTATCGATGTGGGATAATATACTTAAGTTTATAATCTTAGGAGCTTTTTTAAGACTGAAAAGATTGTTGATCGATATCTAAGAATGAATGATTGCTCTTATTTATTATATAAAATTTCATCACTTCATTATAATTTTCTGATTGTGAGATAATTTCCTATACTACCTAAGTTTATAATCTTCGGGCTATTTTTTAGACTCAAAAGAATTTTGGTTAATAACTAAGAACGAATGATTGCTCTTAAACTGTTTTTAAGATTCAAAAGATTGTTGGTTGATATCTAAGAACGTATGCTCTTATTCTTAGAAGCTTTTTTAAGACTCAAATATAATAAAAGATTGTTAGTTGACCTCTTAAAAGAATGATTGTTTTTTTTTTGGAGAATTCATTGATTTTCATTCATTGATTGTATTGCTCTTATTTATAATATAGAATTTCATCACTTCATCATAATTTTTCGATGTAGGATAATTTTACTTAAGATTGTTGATCGATATCTAAGAATGAATGATTGCTCTTATTTATAAGAGTAAATTAAAAATTACTCCCTTTTAAGATACTGATTTTAAAATTTACTCCCTTTTGAAATTTTTGTTAAAAATAACTTCCAAAATCTATCAAAAGTTCAAAAATTGCTCCAAAATATATTTTTTGGACGAAAATGCCCATAACTTTTTTATACCATGTTACTTCACCTCACGCTCTAGCCAAGGACATTTTCGTCCTAAAAATAAATTTGGGAGCAATTTTTGAACTTTTGCTAGATTTTGGGAGTTATTTTTAACAAAATTTTTAAAAGGGAGTAAATTTTAAAATTTTTGTTTTAAAAGGGAGTAATTTTTAATTTACTCTATTTATAATATAAAATTTAATAACCGCATCATAATTTTTCGAGGTGGATAATTTTTAATTAACTTTATAATCTTAGGTGATTTTTTTAACACCCAAAAGATTTTGTTGATATAAAAAAAAAGGATGATTGTTCTTATTTATAATAAAGAATTTCATCACGTCGTCACAATTTTTCGATGTGTGATATTTTTTACTTAAGTTTGAGCAAGATTGTTCGTTGATACATAAGAACGAATGATATCTCTTATTTAAAATCTTTGGAGTAATATAGAATATCATCACTCTATTATAATTTTCCGATAATTTTTTTTTTACTTAAGTTTATAATCGTATAATCATAATACTTTTGTAGGATTATTTTTTTCCTACACAAATTTCTATATATTCTTTATTTAAATTAAAAAATATATTAAAACTATAATAATTATTTAAAATATTCAAAATTTTAATTTTATATTTTTTTAGGGTGAATAAATGAATATTAAAACAATGATCAAACAGAATTGACTAAGAGTTTCACGCCGTCGCTGTCCAATTTTTGTTGCCTTATGAGGTGATAATCGTCGGTTTATAATTTATATAGTGATGATTTTTTGAGTCTTAAACTGGGTAGGATTTTTTTTTCTATACAAGTTCCTATATTTATTAATATATATTGATTAAAAAATTATCACTATATAAACCGACGATTATTACCTCATAAGACGACAAAAGTTGAACCTCATAAGATTATAAATTTAAGTAAAAAAATCCCCTCATCGAAAAATCATAAGATTATATATATTTGATGCTTTTTTCGAGTGATAATGTGATATGATTGGTCCGTTTCATCAAACTCAATTAAAGAATATATCATAAATAATATAGAAAAAAAATTCGAAGTGGGATAATTTTATATTTTTTATATATATGTAATAATATAGAAAATCAATCACAATAAGATTAATGTGATGTTTTTTACCATTTAAACTAAAAACTTTTAAGTTTCATTTAACAAAAAAATTATCGCAACAAAAAAAATACAAATGAAATAGTTAGATTTTGGGGTAGAAAATAGTTTCATTAGATTATAAATTTCATACATTATTTACTTTAAAAAGTGATGAATCTATTATTACATATATAAAAAATACTATAAAATTATCCCACTTCGAAAATTATAATAAAGTGATAGAATTCTATTATATAAATAAGAGTAATCTTTCGTGCTTAGATATCAACAAAAGTATTTTAAATTTTAAAAGTGCTCTAAAAATATAAACTTAAGTTAAATTGTCTCACATTGGAGAATTATAATATCATTCGTCATTAGATATCAACAAAAAAAATATTTTTAAGTCTTAAAAAGAGCGTTTTATGAATATAAACTTAAGTTAAATTGTCTCACATTGAAAAATTATAATAAAATGTGATAGAATTCTATAATATAAAAAATAGTAATCATTTGTTCTTAGATATTAACCAAAAGTATTTTGAGTCTTAAAAAATCTTTTAAGACTATAAAGTTAAGTAAAATTATCTCACATCAAAAAATTATATTGAGGTCATAAATTTCTATTATATAATTAAGAGTAATAATTCGTTGTTAGATATTTTAACCAAAAATCTTTTGAGTCATAGTTCTAAAAAATTTTTAAGACTATAAACTAAAAGTCTTTCAATTGTTAAGAAATTCTAAAAATATAAAATTAAAATTTTAAAATAATTAACAATAAAAATAAAATTATTATTATTATTATTATTATTATTATTATTATTATTATTATTTTTAAAACATAACTTTCATTAACACCAGAATAAATTACAAGAAGTTAGAGGGAAGTCGAGATACTATCTGGGCCCCCACTCCCTTAGCGATTGCGAAACTAATTCTAGTGAAAATATGAACTGCGGCACGTGCTCCAGCATCCTGAGATATAGCGAATTTACGAATCCGCTGGAGCAGAGAAACGGCATCCGTGTCGAGCTCACCGAGAGAGGAGAAGGAGAAAGGAAGGAAATCATACCCAATGGCCGTGCAGCGTGCCTGATACTTGACACACTTACGGCGAGCAGCATCAGCAACGACCCGTCCAGGCTCAAAAGAAGTCAAGCCGGACTGGGTCAAAGGAGAGGACCCAGTCAGATCGACACAAACATCACGTCCCTTATCCCACGAATAGAGCAGAAGGTCGGCGGGTCGTAAAGGCTTGTCGTTATCGTCGCAGAGGCCCCTGTCCGAAAGCAAATATCCAACAGTGTGTCGCGGACAAGGTTATGACGATGTTTAATCCCCACATTACCAACACACGAAACTGCGTGGTCCCCAAAAATATCCTCTCTAAGGGCCCTGGAGCAGGAAGAGCAAGTTCCGGAAAGCGGAAACAAAGGGACTCTCAGGCGGTAACTGAGCACACTGCGATATGTCCGACCGTTCATGGTTTGCCCAAGCCCGGTAATAGGGACAACCCTCAGCCAGTCAGAAGAATGGTCTCCTTACTGAGATTTCCACAGGGCAACCTGTCGAGGGGTCAAGGCGAAAACAGATTCCGCTGCTGTAGCAACCCTCGTGAAATATATATCTGCCAATTTCTAATACAAGTAGATATATTTTATTTTCCTTTATATTATTATGATAAATAAGAGTAATTGTTCGTCTTTATATATCAGCAAAAACATTATCCCACATTGAAAATTTATAAGAAGGTGATGAAATTTTATATTATACTAACTAATAGTAATCGTTCGTACTTAGATATCATCCAAAAATTTAAGAAAGTAAGATTATCAGTCACATAACAATATAGCATGATCCTAAGACTCTAACGTGGTGAGTATCTACAATTATAAATATGAAGTCGTAATTTTCAACTTTACTATGATTTCAAATGCGTTCATAATTATGCGTTGTTACTTTAACCGACAACGTTCATTATTATAACTTGTACGCTGATGATGACAAATTTGTTTTTTATCACATGTTTCATCATTGTTAATTGTAATATGTTCACATTTTACCCGGTGAATATATTTATGTGCGAGATACTTTAATTAGTTTTTCATTCTAACTACAATGCACCATATATAATCCCTATAATTTAATTTGACGTTTAACGCATATATTATCTTTGACCCTTGAAACACATTCACGTATGTTGATAATATTTATTTACTATTAAACATACTCTTACCTTCGACTGATTCGACTGACTCTCTACTGTTGTGCAGCATCACCAATTTATGCAATAATTCAATTTAGTATCCTTATCAACGTTACTAACAAGCGGCCCGCGCATCGCAGAGGCTTTCCAACTAGTATCAATAAAAGTGTAAAGTGGGGTTGTAAAGTAAGAGAGAGAAGAAATCATTATGATATTTAATTAGGAAATCTTAATAGGGCTTGCATTAAGTAAGAAGTTATGGACTTAATCACTTTGTCCATTACAATTTTACAGCCACCACAAAATATTACGGATACAAAATTTAAAAATCCGAGAAAAAAATTACAAGGACGTAAATTACATTTCCGTACTAATATCCATTTCGATTGAAAATTACAAAACGGTAAAAAGTCCTGATCACTTCAGATTCTTCATGTGGACATTGGAAATCGTGTCAACTTTCCTCATATGCCCCTCGATTCACCTGCCATAAAGACACCTTTCATATTCCCCAAAAAAATTTGAAATTTTCATTTCAATGAAAATTCAGAATTGAAAAATTAAAAAGAGCCAAGTTTGTCCCTACTTAAATGACTCATTAGTGTTCATTTATTGCACATCAAAATTTCCAAATACACAATAAATGCTCATTCAATAAACAATCCACATAATGAAAACAAGAAACCTAACTGAAGATGAGAGAAACCGTATTCTACAACTATTACCGCACTCAGCTCTAAATGGAAAGCCAAAAAGGGGGATAATGAAAGAAGTTGCTGCTCAATTTAGTGTGTGTAGGAAGACAATATCTTCAATTTGGAAGATAGCCGAAAAACAGTTGGACGATGGTGTGATCATCAATGTGGCCAGCAACATCAAAGGCAGAAGTGGTCTCAATAAGTTGGACTTCGACGAAGAAAAGTTCAAGAGTATAATCCTGAAAGATAGAACCACTCAAAGAAGAGTTGCAACCCAGATGGGGGTGAGCCAGGCCACAGTTTCTAGGTGGGTCTCGGGGAAGGTTATCAAGAGTCACACAAACGCATTGAAACCCAGTCTCATAGACAAGAAGAAACTGAACAGGTTAATGTTTTGTCTTAGTCAATTGCATTTTGATGATATATGCAAAGATTTTAGGTTCAAAGATCAAACAAACTTAGTTCACATAAATGAGGAATGGTTTCAGTTAACAAAAACTTCACAAGAGATACTACTTGCAGGAGTCCGAGGACGAACCACATAGAACAGTTCAGTCAAAGAATTTTATCCCAAAAATTATGTTCATGTGTGCAGTTGCTAGACCACATTACTCGTCTAACAAAGAAGTTGTTTTTGATGGAAAAATAAGGATAATTTCTTTTATTACACAGCTGCCAGCACAAAGAAATTCCAAGAATAGGACAGCAGGCACATTAATGACAAAAGCGATAGACAGTGTGACTAAGTTGGTAAGCAAGGAGTGTTTGATTAGAGATGTAATTCCAGCAATTAAGGCTAAATGGCCTTCATGTAGGAGCAATCACATAATCATTCAACAAGACAACGCAAGACCACATTTGGATAATTTAGATGTAGACTTTAGAAGAACAGCTAGTTCAGATGGGTTTAACATAGAACTACAATGTCAGCCACCAAATTCACCAGATGTTATTGTTTTAGATTTGGTTTTTTTTTCGAGCAATACAATCATTACAATCAGATACAAATGCGTACAAGCTTGATGATCTACTGGTAGCGGTAGATAATGCCTACAATAAGCTTGGGGAAATCAAGCTCAATTACATTTTCATTACTTTACAAGCAGTTATGGTTGAAATAATGAAAAAACAGGTGGAAACAATTACAAACTCTCACATATGCACAAGTCCAGGTTGGCAGCTATAGGTATGTTACCGGACTACCTAAGTGTTGATTTTGACCTTATTTCAAGTTGCCTACAACATGCTCAAAATCTAGTGGACATGCCAATATTTAGTGATTTGAGGTCACATATAGAGGAAGCGTGCAGGTAGCAGCTAATGAGACCGAACAATCAGACATTGAGGACGCACCTCTCCAAATTGAGTACTGACGGGCACCCCAATCGGATCGGTCGTTTAGCGAAGGACGGGGGGTAAAACAATATTTATAGACTCGGAATAACACAAAAACTACTAGAGTAATCGTGGTAAGTCGAGGTCGGTCCACAGGGAATGGAACGTATAATAACGAGTCAAAAGTGATGTGTTTGATGTCTAGAGGGGGGGTTTCTAAGGGTCGAGTCTATACTAGAGAAATGACTACGAGAATAGCTAGGGGTGATCAATCTAGGGAAAGGCGTTAGGGGGAAGTCGGGATTTGGAACATGGAGTCTAAGAAGGTCGGAATCGAGGTTTTGTCGCAACATTGATAAAGGAAGAATGCCACCTTTCGGTTTCTTCACCCAACCCACCTAAAAACCCGCTTTCGCGGCGAAGAAGGGTAAATCTCTAGTTATGGTAATTCCTATCCCAAGTTTCCCCATATTGATATAAACGAGTCAAGGTCGGTCTAGTTGGCCGGACTAAAACAACAATGACACAACAACCACAAACCAGATAAACCAACAGGCAAGCAACCCACCAACATCCCTAAATTCAAATAATCCAAGTCCTCATCCCTAAACCCCCCAACAAGAAATCTACTCACTAATCATAATGGAAGACAACAAAACATTAACTAAGGAGAAACTAACTAAAGCATGCATACTAACTAGATCTAAGGAAAATAACTACAAAATAATAAGGAAACTGCAATCTAACAATTACCCACTAAACTATGGAAGAGACAAGATCTAACAAAATAAACTAGAGAATAATCTAGAATAACATAAATAAAATCTAGAGAAACTAACAACACTAAGATGATCTAAACAAGACAATGATAAGAGAATAACATTAAATCTAACTAGAGATTAGAGAATGGAAAGAAATATACCAACTATGAAGATCTACAAGAAATAAGAAGATTGCATAAATAAAGGTTGAATCTTTGATGGAGAAGATGAAGAACTTGTCACTAATTCTTCAATAAACCCACAAATCTTCAAATAAAACTTGAAATAATCTTCTACAAACTTGAAATCTAGAGAATTGAGGATGGAAACAAAGTAGATCTACTACTAAATTACTACTAGAATTATAGAGAATTACTAAGAATACTACTAGATTACTACTAAGAGGATGTGTAACTACACTAATGGGATTATGAAGTGGTAATGGGTGGTGCCTTGGGCAACAAACTAGGGTAACATATATATAGTAATGCCTTAATGGGTATCTTAACCTAAAGCCCAAATCCAACTTTTGCTTCATTAGTGAGACAATCACCCTTTGCATCTTCATGGGGTGAAACTTCGCCCTGCGGTCTGTCGAACTAATCCCACCGGGTGAAATTTCGCCCGGTGAGATTTTCTTCTTATTTTGTGGTTTTTGGCGCTCTTCTCCATCGGGCGAAATTTCACCCGGTGGGCGAAATTTCGCCCGGTCATTTCGCCCGGTGGGGAAGCTCGGAAAATCTTTGGGGAGGCACTTTACCGTCGGGTGAAATTTCGCCCGGTGGTACTTCATCGGGTGAAATTTCACCCGGTCATTTTCTTTGGCCTCTTTCCTTGTCTCATTCTTCGTTGATTGATTGGATGAGTTTAAACTTTAAGTTGTGTGCTTTGCTCTTTGGACAGTATTCCCTTCTCTTGTGCTCGTGGAAGCTCGATCGTGATTTCGGTGCCAAATCCTATCAAAATTGATAGAAAAACTACCAAAAACACGTAAAACGCACAAGAGGGACGCTAATGCGAGAAGTACTCAAAATACGGCAATAATCGCACTCTAAACTCGCAAAACGGGGGAAAAGCGAGTCTAAATGAGGGAAAAAACGGTCTAAATTTAGCACACAACAATTCCCCCACACTAAACCGTTGCTCGTCCTCGAGCAAAGACCCAAAAAGAAATTACAACCACTACTACTAGTTAGACTATGCTAAGCCGATACGGGGCAATTAACAGGCCCGCTCCGTCCCTTCAACTCACATCGAAATACTCATGAGGTAGAGTACTCCCGTGCAAGGCAAGTTGGGGCTTGCTCAAAATGGTGGATGCGACTAAACATACAAAAACACATAACACGAAAGAGTAGACGCATCCAGCAAAAATAAAACACCGAATCCCTCATCGAAATGGCGAGGAAGACACCGATTACTTACCTAAAACAACAATAAATTTCCAAGATAAATCACCCACGTAAACAAGGACCAAAGCCTAATACTATGACAATTAAGCAATATAAATGTTGATAACTTAGCCTAGGTCCTCCTAATCTTCTAAAGGGGTACGACGGGGCGTATAACGGAGTGGAAAAAGTGAACCATGGATTCGTTCGACACTGTAGGTAAGTGCAGTCCCGCTCTCTTTGGCTAAGCCAAGAGGGTCGTTCCAAACTCGAATTTCCTAAATTATCCCAAACAAAAAGGTGGAGTGTTTACAATTATTGGGGTGGATAGACTAATCACCGCTATCTTCCTACCTTGGGACTCGGTCCTCTAGTTGGCACTTCACGGCGATGAATCGATCAAAGGGCTTTTTTTTTTAAGGAGACATTTTTTCGATGATATGATTTTCATTTGAAGCTCATTTTCACTCCTTTGTTTTTCATGTTTTTGTGCCCTTTTCTCTTGCTTTGGTTTGCCCCTTTTTGGCCTTTTGATTTTAATGTGGTTCGAAACCAAGCTTGGAGGTTTTTTTTTGTGTAAACTTATTGTGGTGATGTATAGGTGGAGGAAAAATAGGTAATCGAGAATGCCCGCCATTCCCGGATAACCCACAAAAAGGCGGAAAGAATTTGGACTAAAGGTGCAATGGTCATTCGAGAAAGCTAACCTAGAAAACGGGATGCGGGAACCAAGGCCTAACTCCTCCATGGGTGGTCAAGGTGGTCAAATGCAAACCCCGAAGTAAACCTCTAGTAGAAAAGGTGGACTCAAGCTAAAAGATCAACAAATTCATTGATTAAGAGTCATTCTACTAGATTAAGGTCCAAAATCTACAACGAGTTATCTACAATGGAATGTATACTCTTGTAATAAGTTCATAATCGGGTTTTCGAAAAGTTTAGTCCTAGACACACTATACAAAAACAAAAGAAACACACGAAAAGAAAAAAAACAATAAAAGAAAACACAAGTAAGGTCATGTACTCCATACTCCATTGACATTCAAGCACACAATCAACCACAACACCCAAAATGCTCACTTCAAGAGCCTCCAAAGGCAACTACCCAACTCCTACAATAGCGTCCAATAGTAAATAAGAAAGAAGGAAGGAAGTTACCAAGCGGAGTGCTTTCATAATCTCTTCAAATCGTGCTATTAAGATGGTGGTTACCTGTAAGAGTAGAGAACAAGACCGTACACGGGACACGAAACATAACGAGAAACAAGAAAAGAAAAGAAAAGGAAAGAAAAATGTTTTTGATTTTTCCAATTTTTCAAATTTTTATGGATTTTGAAAAGGTTTTTGAAAAATAAAAGATAGTAGATCCCTCCTCCACACTAAAACTGTACATTGTCCTCAATGGACAAGTAGGGGAAGATCGAAAAAGACGGAAAATAAAAATCTTTTTGGATTTTTATGATTTTTTCAAATGTTTTTGGATTTTTCAAAATTTTTGAGAAAAGAAAAAAGGAAAAAGAAAATAAAGAAAACGATAAAATAGTGGCGGGCCTAGGTGCAATCACATCACCTAGACCCTAGCCAAGTGGCTAAGAAATTGAAAAAGAAATAGACGGAAAGAAAAGAAATTAAAACGAAAGGGTGAAAAATTGGGCGTAGGTGTAGTCACGTCACCTAGCCCGGATTAAGAAAAATTTGAGAAGGGTCGATTAAAATTTGGATTTTTTAAAAGGGTCAATGGCGTAATCACGTCGCCTAAAGACCGGGAGCAATACCAAGGCCGCTTCGGCCACAAAAAATCGATGGGACAGTGGGACAACTTGCAATTTTGTTAGAGGTAGAAACAATCACAATGATTATAAACTGATGAAGCAAGGAACAAGGAACAAATTCAATTCAAAGATTGATTAAAGACTCACCGACCTAATCCACACACATACACATATCACCGACTGACTCTGGGGGATAGTTTAATTTTGGGTAATCATTCGATGCGAAAGAAACCGTCGGAGACCCGGGAAAGGGTTGTATGCCCTCGGTGGGTTCTAACTCACAAAGGTCGTAGATCGTACGACCCTCGGGTAACGTGTAGTGCACATACTCCCAAATTTCCATTCCCCCCGATTGGTTTAGTCGGAATTCACTGGGGACTAAGGGTAGGTCCCAATTATGACAATTATAAATATTGGTTCGGTGTATGTTGGGGACTATTAAAGCACGGTCATGGCAAATGGAGACGAGGCGATGATCGGGTACATTAAAGATCCACGCCGGGAGATAGGCCTCGTCAAGCCAGACTCGATTGTCTAGTGGGATAAGGTGGTCGGTCGCATAACCCAAGTTTTTCGCGATTAAGGTCATAAGACCTCCACAGTCTACGAAGGGGCGTTGGGCAACAATAATTTTGTGAAAATGCAACGCTACGACAAGTGGAAGGTCTAGGGGTTTAGGGTTACCAAGCAAGGAGTCAGAAATCAATTGTAAGACACACACATTAAGATTAAAAATATTATCGGTAGATGGTACCAAGAAATGAGAGAGTATCTCGGCAAAGTAACGAATAGCGGGGTTACGGATTTCAAAGGTAAAGTTTAAATTAGGTTCGAAATCTCGTTGACCACGTGCTACGCACCTCCGAAGGTCTCTTCTAGACACACTAGCTTGTACATCACTCAAAGGTTCACTAAGTCCGGTACCCGATGAGGGTAAGCCTAAAGCTAAGCCAAACTCGGAAATAGTCAAACAATTGGTTCTACCGAATAAACGAAATCTAAACTCTCTTAGTGTGGTCGGGTTATCGATAGTAAAGGTACCTAAGAACTCACATGCAAGGTCTTTATATGTGCAAGATACGAGACTAAGAAGTCCGCTTGTTCTGGTCCTTGACGATAACTCTCTAATATTGTCCTCTATTCCTAGAATTTCCATTGTGAACGGACAAGGCCACCTTGTGCTCCGAAAGGTCTTTTCGGAGAAGGCCAGGCTTGAGCTAAAGGTGCATTAGGACAAGGTAAAAGTTTAGGCTTATGAGACTTAGAAAGTTTAGAGGTCGATGCTATACCTTGTTTACGAGCGACTCGTTGGGCTCTTGTCTCCATAATAATAATTTGGAAGAATGATCCCAAAACTTTAGCTTTTCTTTCTTCAAAACCCCAAAATAAATCACCAAGTTGAAATGGAACTATGAATGGAGGTTTGAATGTGGTTGGGTATGGAAGATGGTTTGATGTTTTTATGAAGGGTGAAAATGTGGAGTGAATTTTGGGGTAAAGGTGATATAAATACACGGTCATAGTCGGACCGACATGCAGCACTTTAGTCAAGGATTCTGCTAATTCGGACTTAATTTCTCGTATTTGAAGAGTCACCGATTGACGAATTGTTTCAAACACAGTGTCGAAACCACCAACGGATGTTCGCAAGAGTCGTTTCAGCGATGAATGCGGACTTTCAACCCTATATTCCAACAATGTATATACATTAAAATTAAAATGACGTTTAATTAGGCGAATTAAACAATTAAAATCACTAATTTATGTAGCATTTGATTACTCCAAAAAATCATAATTACCTATAGGAGGTAACATTTCCAAAATGTAGCACTTGATTAGTCCAAGCAGAAACAAATTTTTTCTTGTACTTGTTAAGCCAAGTCCTTTTACAATATATTCCAAGCCGCCTACCGTCTTAAAAGTGGTGTACATCAATTTCTCGTTTTCAATGAGCTCTTTCTCGGTTGTCGATCGAACCATTTGTGTCCACTTTCCTTTTCCAAAACAATCTCCAAGTAAACCGTTTCTCGTTCTTATCTTAACCCACGCTTCCACGTCCTTCTGAATATGACGTCTACATAATAAATGTGAAGCACGTGGAAAATGCATTTCAATGGCACTACTTAATGCCGTATCTCTATCAGTGACAAAAACTATACGCTCATTTGAATTTAACACCTTCGTCATACATTTGAAAGCCCAATCATACCTTCTCATTTTGCAAGAATGCATAAAAACCGAAAAGTTTTTATGCACCGGGGTTACTCCAATAACTTCTAACAACGACATCTTGTATTTGTTGGTATTATAGGTACAATCAACAATAAGAACATAGGGATAATGTTTCAGAAGGTTAATAGAATCCGGATTAGCAAATAACATGTCAGTTAGCTCACAACTACCTTTTTTTTCTGAAGGGATTGTTTGATGAAATGTTAGATAACCATGATCAACAGCAAGCTTCAATAACTATTCTAATGTTGTACTATATTCTCTTGACTTCGTTCTCGATATGGAGCGGACATTATACACTTGTTTAGCAACAACTTTAATACTCCTATTCCCCAACTCAATCAAAATATTAGACACGGTGATTTACTTGCAGTCATTTGTCTAATATGCTCTTTGGTTGCCGCACTCAGAGAACGTTTCTTTTCAACAATGTAGTGGTTATGATTCCCGTTAATGACCTGCGTCTCCCATGCACCCATTTTCCTGTTTATAACACTTTAATCTAAATGGGCACATGCATTTCTTGGTCCCCGTGTTTGATCTTATAGATGAAACATTCGATTTCGATCGACATTGATAACTATCAGATCGGTCACACTTAAACCATTGTTGTCCAAAACCACGATCTGGATAATAACATCCTACCCGAATATCTATACTATGCAGTAAACAAATTTCTTTAACCTCTGATATCAACTTCGTGCGATTTTCGAACAACTTACGAGTATTGAATATAGATGTCGTATCAATTAATTTTTTTGGATATTCTTCCAAATGAACATTTTCCTACAATACAAAGAATGAAAACAATATAGATTGAACATTAAACTTTATAGTAAACAAAATAAATTCAAATATGTGATAAAAAATGAAAACATCGAATTGGCATCAAAGAAATAAACTTCGCAAAGATCATGCACAGTGGGACACAGAGTAGTCATTAGATCAGTTATTGACGTCGAATTAGGGCTGAACTAGAAAAAAATTAATCAACAGTGTAACATTCAATGATCATACGGAGTATTAAAAAGTAAAACTATTGAAAAAATCAACAAACTTTATTGTTTAAAATTTATAGAATAATCTAACTAGGGCTTACCTTAAAAATTATTAATAAAAAAAATTACTTGTTCCACGTCCGAATTATGATCCATGGTTGAAAAGTTATTAAACAATTTGGCAGGATTTTGAGGAGGAGAAAATATGGAATTTGTTAGGTTTAGGAAAAAAGAAGAAGAGAGACTTTTTCAAGAGGAAGGGCAGGGAAGGGAAAAAAAAATGAAAATTAGGGTATGAACTAGTAAACCTCGGGTATGATTTAGCAATTACGTATAATTATTGTATGCAAATTTTATTACACAACACTTCAACCAAGGAAATATTTGAACCTTTTATATTACATTAAAAAATTAGTTATCTCTCACTCTTACAAATTTTTGAAACTTTTCTCTCTGTAAATTCCATTAGTTTTTGTTAGATTTTTGTTTCTTTATTCTCGTTCTCGCTAAAACAAATAAATCAGGTATGATATATATATATATATATATATATATATATATATATATATATATATATATATATATATATATATATATATATATATATATATATATAGTACACCATTTAGTTTTTGAGACATTTTTTTCAAATAAACCTTCAAACTACACCTTAAAATTAATTACATTATTAATTAATAATGTACGTAAAGATTGTGGACACGACATAGGTCCACCCCGACGCGGCCACGCGCGGGTTTGGGGAGGCGAATGAATCTCATGTGAGATGGGTCTCGAGTTGAAATTTAAATCGAAGTAGGAGTCGCCACCGAACTTTGTGGGAGTTCGGGCCCATTCGAACCCACTCTACGTCGTAGTGGGCCGTGCACAAAGTACGGACCATTCCGATTTCAGAGTTTATTGGGTTCGTCCCTTAGCATTGCGATACCGAAACCGACATTATCGGTAATCGAGTATTGAATGACTCTCGTATGCCAATGGATTCGGACATCCGAAAACCATGGTTCTGAGTAAGGGGTGAGGGTACGTGTTGGGAAGTTCACAAAGAACACTCAACCCCGCCCGCACTTAGCGGCCTTTACTAAGATATCGTTCGTTTTTGGTGTACGCGCGTTAGTTCGACGATTGAATGGTATGCAAACAAGGCTTAGACTAAACATGTGAATTATGTTTGAATACGTCGTTTAATGCATATTGAACTAAGTCGGAGTTGTTTTAGCATGTGAGATTCGTTTCAGTACAATAAAACAAAAGAATGCCAAAACAGAAACAAACGGGTTAGTAACGGTTTATGGGAAAAATTAGAATGACATAAATAATATGATGCAAGGTTATGAAAAGATTAGGACACGTGATAGACTTGACACGTGTTGACCAAAGTCGTAAAAAATATTTTATCGGAACTCGAAGGATGCTTAAAGACTCACGGTTTTGACGAACCAGGAGCCACTCGACCGAGTCATTGAGGGACTCGATCGAGTGGTCTCGAAAAAAAGCATTACGCCCGACTTTTGGGGTGTAACTCGATCGAGTGGCTATGGCACTCGATCGAGTGCCCCCTGTTCGAGGGATAACTCGATTTGCAAATCTCAAAATTGCTTTTGATTTTTGAAAACCAATAATTTCGTTAAGTCGTGTAAAAATATGGCACAATTTATACCCGACTTAAAATTTTCAAAACTCGTAAATATTTGATATTCAACTTTGAAATCGATATCCAATACTTAGAGTGATTGTTAGAGAAAGAGATATTTTTAGAAATTGTTTTGAATTGAAATAAACCCCTCCGGGTTGTAATGTCGTATTAGTCTTTTTAGGACTATGTGACAATTAATTCGGCATCAACGAGAAAAGTTTTTGAAAATGGTTTTATTTGATTGATTCCTTTAGATCCGATATTCAGCTATAGAGTTGATATCGAATCCTTAGGGAGGACACTTTTATCGCTAATTATAGTAGTATGATAATATCGATATTAGAGACGAGAAAATAAATATTAAAAAGGACGACGACGGACGACGAACGAAAAAAAACGGAAAAAGAAAGAGAGAAGAGAAGAAAACGGGATTTGTAACACCCTCAACCTACATGCTTAATTATCTCGAAAACGGACTCGTAATAGCGGCCTAGGCGCGGGAGCGTTAAGATGTATATAGGTGAGTTATGGTGTTGTATTTTTTGTATGGTTTGGCTCGGGTTTCCTGTAGGATTTCTAGAGGAAAGATCGGAATATAATATGCCTAGTATTGCTGAAATTCCGGTTTGATAATTGTGTATGTCGAATGTTATGAATGTAATTGTGTATATTTGATGTTGGGAATTGTAGTGAATAATTGATGATGATATTGTGTTGTGGAGGTGGGGTATTTATAGGATGAAATACCCGACTTCGGATAGGAGATAGATGTCTTGCCAAGGAAGAAAGCTACCGGTTGGGACGAAGTGAGATTTCGTCTTTGGATAGGAAAGACTAGCTTGCATGGGAAGAAACTCCCGTCTTTAGCTAGAATAAGGGTCACTCGATCGAGTAGTGCATAGCACTCGATCGAGTGGCCGGTCTGGTGTTGGATTTTGGGGTTTTTTGGAGCTCACTCGACCGAGTGGCTAGTCCACTCGGTCGAGTGGGCTTGACCCGGGTGGAAGTCTCATTTAGAGATCGATTTTTATCTTTAAGGAAGAGTTTTGGTTGCTTAATTCTTCTTCGTGGCTGATTTTTGTGAGGAATTGGACTTCCAATTGGATTCTCAAATGCTGCGTCGGATATTTATGGCTCGAAAATGCCTTTGACCGGGATTTGACCTGGTCGCTAAAAGACGGTTTTGGCCTTGGTCTCGATTTTGATCCAAATTAGTCTCATTTGACTGGAAATGACCCACTGGGCCTGGATTTGAGGTTGGTTTGGTGATATTTTTACTCCGCTAAAAGCTCGTACCAACTACTATTGATTCCGAGTCCAAAATCAAGTGTATTAAGTCATGTTTACGTCCGATCATCATCGGGTGTTTTTTGAAAACTGCTATAGACACCTGGCGGTCAAAATGTGGGTGTCTATAGAGACCCCACTCTGACTGAGGCTTGGACAAGGCGAAAGTCAGAGTAGCTACCAGGCCAATCAAAGATTAAGACCTGGCAGACTTCCGATCGGGTCGTTTATAGTCCATTAGACTCGCGTAAAGGGGCTCGCCAGCCATAAGACAGGAATCATACCTGAGTTGATGCTAATAGCTCTGTGGGGACTTGCCTAAGAAGCCTTGGGTGTGCCCGTTTGCAAACACATCCCATCTTGGAGCTGTGCGGGAGCTTGGATAGGAGGCTATGGGTGTGTCCGTTTGCAGACACATCTCGATTCAGAATTACGCGGGAGCTTGGATAGGAAGCTATGGGTGTGTCCGTTCGCAGACACATCTCGATTCAGAATTACGCGGGAGCTTGCATAGGAAGCTATGGGTGTGTCTGTTCGCAGACACATCCCGATTCTTTAGTAGATATGTTGCTCGGGCTTTCCACTGGGGAGTTTTTGCGAGGAGACTTTCTTCTCGAGTCTGGATGTACCTGTATGATGCCGACACATAGCATTTCTTATGTAACATTTAGGCGAAACACCGACTCACACTGGGGAAGTAAAAGCTTGATGTTCCTTTGGGAAGCACAAGCTGGTACCTGAAACATTATTATATATAGGCAAAAATAGCAAATATAGCAGATAGCAAGATAGCATACAGGAAATGCATTTAGCATCTATAGACTGGCTTGCGCTGGGGAAAATGATTTTTGCTTAATTTTGAAATCGAGGTCCTGAAACCAACTCACGTGCTAGGAGATAGGTTTTCAAAATCGAAAGGGGTAGAAAAGAAATTTGTAGTTTAAATAGACTAAAATTTGACCTTGTCGAAAAGGATTTTCTCAAATGGCTAAGTTTTGCAAATTTTTAAAGCAAGAATTTGAAGAGAGAGGCCTACCAACAGACTCAACTCTGGACGCGACAGGACGAGTTGACAGACACGAACTTGGACTCTCTAAGGGTTGGACCGTGACTCGATAGGGGGTGGGCCACCTAAGATGACAAGACTCTTAAGTTGTGCTATTTCGTAGCCTAGGCGAGTGGCGACACGGTCGAACATCAAAATGAGATAGATCCGTTATAGGGGGATTGGAATAGTCTGTAATGAGACTGTTTCTTGCATGACAAGACTCAGCAGTAACAATGCTGTAGTCTAGTGCTCTTTTGGATTTTTTTGATTTTATGGTACACTCCTAAAGTGGGTGCTGCTCGAGTCCCTGACGAATTCTCGTCTTCAACTGAGCCGAGTACTAGGACACTCTATAGAAAGGAGGCTAGTGTTTGAAAGTATTTGGATTATGTGAGTGGATGGAGAACTTCTTCCTAGGAGAAGCCCCCATAGTCAGAATCTATCTCAAAGAGTACAATATATAAAGTCCGGGAGCAGACGAGAATCTGTTCCAAAGAATACAATGTGAAAAGTCCAGAGGTATTCAGAATCTATCTCAAAGAATACAATATGCAAAGTCCAGGAACAGACATGAATCCGTTCCGAACAATACAATGTGGAAAGTCAAGAGATAGTCAGAATCTATCTCAAAGATTACAATATGCAAAGTCCAGAGATAGTCAGAATCTATCTCAAAGATTACAATATGCAAAGTCCAGAGATAGTCAGAATCTATCTCAAAGAATACAATATGCAAAGTCCAGGGACAGACATGAATCTGTTCCAAAGAATACAATTCAACGCAGCCACCCGAGAGAGATTTATACAATTCAACGCAGCCACCCGAGGGGGATTTATACAATTCAACGCAGCCACTCAAAAGAGATTAAATTAAAACCAAGTCGCCCGAGAAGAACTTATTACAAGGGGTTCACCTCACCAAGTTTCAACAACTCAGAAGTAGACTCAACCATGGGGTCTATCCCAGAGAACAAAGCACTAATCAACTACAAACCCAAGTCCAAGTAAGCAAACCTGGACCAAAGCTTCAACAGACAACCACATGCCAGAAAGTCAGGTATGATTTCTAAACCTTGGCTGACGTGTAACACCCGCTATTTTCCTAGCATTTTTATCTTTTCCGTTATGCCTTCGTCATAACTCTGTCACTGTCGGCCTTGTGTTTCATCATTTTTTTTCCAACTTTAATTTCATTTTCGAGTTTACTGATATTTATTTTTATTTTTAAAAGGTTTTAATTCTTTTAGATCTATTTATTGGATTTTCTTCGTAAACTAATTAATTTTCCGCGAGGAATTCTATTTTTCTACGAGTTAACGTTTTAAGCTTGGATTTAAATTGTTTCTTTTCCTACAAGTGTCTGAATATATTTATATAATATTTTCAACCCAGAAATATTTTTATTTACGAAAAGTTAGCCATTAATGATTTTATTACGAAGTTTCGTGAATAATTATTTTCTTACGTGAGGTTTACTCGAATTACTTTGAAATGCCTTTAACTATTTTACGATTATACTTTTTATCAACTTATAAATTATTTGAGACCATTTCCTCACTTTTTGGACCGACTAAGCTTCTGGTCACAAATTTTACTACGTATTATTTAAACGTTTCATTTTATCACGTTAAACCGTAAATGTATGATTATTTTCTTCCATTTATTCCTTGCTTTATTGTCAAAACTCTTCATGCTCCTCCTCCTTCATGTTGGCCGGCCATTTGATGTTAAGATGAGCCTTGTTTTTATCAAATATTTATTCTCATTTATGCACAAAAACCTTCCATCCTCCTCATTCATTTTTGTCATAAAAAAATATTCAACACTTCTTCTTTTCTTTCTTTTGGCCGAGTACTCCCTCCACTCTCATAGGCTGATTTTTGCTCCATTTTGAGTCACAATCGCATCGTTTTTATCGTCATAATAATCCTCTTTCCGATCCCTTCGTTAAGGTAATAATCGACGTCGTTTTCGATCATTAGTTACCTTGATTTTTATTAGTTTTCTCATGGTATTTTTCTGCCATGATTTTGTATATTAATGATTCAGACTTGGATTAGAGGTAACGTCGATGTTACTCGGTATTTCATGATTTTAATTGTGTATTTCCACGTATATATTTTTATGTTTTATTTTGACAATATATGTATGTCATGAAATCTGGAAATTTTTTAAAAGTTTCAAATTTGCATGTTTCGGTATTTTTATCGCTTTTACGAGATTAACGATTAAATCGTCATATTAATTTGTAAAATCATAATATTCGGCCTAAACATGTAGTATATGTTTATATTCTGTAAAAATGTTGTTTTTGATGATTTTTAATAATTTAGTATTTTACTGATATTTTAGTTATCGATTATTGAATTATTACCGTTTACGGACAAAAACGATTATAAGCCGATTTTTAGTTCTAGTACCTAAACATTTTATTTTAATCTGAATTTTGACGTGGTGAAACTTTCTGATGAAATAAAATTTCCTGAAGTTTTTCATAATTTTTCGAAATTTTTAAGAGGATGAATTAATTAATCACTTTAAATCATCGTTTATCGTTAAAACCGTGTTTGTCGTTTAAATTCTCGATTTCTGGTCCTCTGGTTAAATCTGGAAAAAATTGTGATTCTGATGATTTCATATTAAAATGTAATTTTTATGATTTTTAGTGCCTTAATAAATGTTTGGAACGATAAGTTTTATTAATGGAATCGTTAATTGTGAAAACGGGTTTTAAAGACGGTTTCGACGGGATTTGGTAAATCTGGAACTTTGGAAAATCTGGAAAATTAGTATATTCTGGAAAATGATGATTTTTAAGTTTAATAATAATTTTTAGACATTAATACTTAAATCGTTTTGTAATTACTATTTTTATTAATCGTTATTGTCGAGGTTGGACGATTAACGAGAAAACGCTTTAAAAACCGAGTTTTAGGATTCTGGAAAATTTTATTTTCTGGACAGAATGTCCATAAATATATTTTAACTATTTTACGTAATTTTTTTACTATTTATTAAAGTCTTTAATTATTAAGTATTGATTTTCGGAGAAATTGTGATTTATCATTAAAATGCTTCGTCTTACCTAAAAGAATAATTTTTCCAGCAATTTTGAAAGTATTTAAATCTGAAACTTTAAGAGTTAAATCATCCCTTAACATATTCTAAATATATTCAATGGTTTAATTAAATAAAAGACATTAAAAGATTTTATTTGACATTTGCCGTAAAATCCTATTTATGTTCGTATTGTCGAAACTAATAGTTTTGTAAATTTTGGAAACACCCTAATTAGTAGTAATAAAATGTTTAAGACATTTTTAATCATTTTATAAACACTCGTATGATGTTTCAATAATTTCATAAACCTAAATGTTCTCACTTTATCAATTAATATCGTTAAGGCCGAAAGTATTAGTTTTATAAATCTATATCGTTTACTAAAAATGTTGTATTAACATAAACTAATATTTTCGTTATTTTGATATGATGCTATTTTTAGTAAAGTTTCCTAAAATAGAATTTTCTTAAAATAGAAAGTTTCCTCTTTTGGAAAGTGATCCTTTTCTTTTGTTCTCTTATTATTTATAATGATTATATCTTTTGAATATCCATAACGCCTTTTGAATATTTTTATTTATTATCGATATAAATTGGTTTGCAGGTTGGCAATTTTTTTTATGTTTCTTCGGAAACCCTTTTGATTATTTTGTTTTACGCTAAAAGCTTATTTTAATATGATGTTTTACTGTTTTCCTTTTTACTATTTTTCTATAATAGTAATTACAGTTTTAAAATCCTGTTATACGGCTGGGAGAACGTTGGCGTTGCTCCCCACTGATTGTGGCTGTTATGTTTTAACATGGCAGGTATGCTTGTTTCCGGGTGTGGGCTAGTGGGCATTGTGGATCCTGCTTATTATTATTTTACAATTTTGTCTTGTGGATTGTTAAACCTCTTTGTGAATTGTTTTAATTTTGGCCATTTTATTTAAGGCGTAATGTTTAACTTTACCATTTAAATTTTATCAAGACATAGTTACAGTGTGTTATAATCCCACTTTTACAGTGTTTCCGCCACTGTATTGCGTTAGAATTTCTAGGGGATTACAGTTGGTATCAGAGCATCACTGCTCCCAACGCTTACACCTGAAATTTGGGAAAATACCAGTAAATTATTTAAACAGTAAATAAAAATATCATTAGAGATGGGTAGTGTGGACATGACATAGGTCCACCCCGACGCGGCGAAGCGCGAGTTTTGGGGAGGCGATAGAATTTCCATATGAGATGGATCGAATAGAATTTTAAATCGAAGTAGGAGTCGCCACCGAATTTTATGGTTATTCGGAACCATTCGAACCCACTCTATGTCGTAGTGGGCCATACTTAAAGCCTGGCCCATTTCCGATGTGAGAGTTTATTGGGTTCGTCCCTTAGCATATCGATACCGATGCCGACTGGGCGGTTAATCGTATATTGAATGACTCTCGTTGCCAATGGATTCGGACATCCGGAAACCATGGTTCTGAGTAAGGGGTGAGGGTACGTGTTGGGAAGTTCAGCGAGAACACCCAACCCCGCCCGCACTTAGCGGCCTTTACTAAGATATCGTTCGATTTTGGTGTACACGCGTTAGTTCGACGATGAAATGATATGCAGAGATTATTTTCCTAAGACATGTGAGGAAAAATAAATAAATGGGTTGCTAAGTCGTTTAATGCATGTTAAACTAATAACGTCAAAGTTATTTTAGCATGTGAAGTTCGTTTTAGTCTAATAAAACGATAAAAACAGAATATGAGAATAAGATGCTACAAACACGAGAAAACGAGTTAGTAACGATTGAATAAATCGAATAAAGACATAAATAAATAATATGAAAGATTTTTGAAAAGATTTATGACACGTGATTGATTAGCACGCGTTGACCGAGGTCAAAGAAAAAGTGTGTATCAAAATATGTCGCGAAAGTCGCTTTTTATGTAAGACTCGAGAAAGAATAAAAAAAATAGAAAAGCGAGGAAACGAGAAAAGAGAAAGCCGGCCGACCAGACCACCGCGCGAGTCGCCGGACCGGCGCGCGACTCGCGTGGCAGGCTGCCCGGATTTTTTTGTACTTCGTCGAAAATCGTTAATTTATATAAATCGCGTAAAAATATGGATTATGTTATACCCGATTCATATTTTCGATATTCGTCGTATTCGATATTCGATTATGAAATCGCTATCAAATAGTTAGAATGATTTTGGAAAAAGTAAAAAAACGTTTTGAAAATTATTTTGGAAAAAAAACAGAAATTGGACGAAAAATTGTGACAAAAAAATTGTGACAGAAAAAAAAAATCGTAAAAAAAATTGTGACAGAAAAATTGTGACAAAAAAATCGTGACAAAAAATTGTGACAAAAAATCGTGAAAGGAAGAAAAACGGGATTTGAAACACCCTCAACCTACATGCTTTGTTTTCTCGGGATAAGGCTCGTCGGAAAGTGGCTTAAACTTGGGAGCGTCGAGATGATGAGGTTGAGTTAGGGTGTATCGGTTTGGGTGGTTTGGGACGTCGGGTTTGGCCGGTTTCGTCGAGGTTTCGAGGCTTCGAAAGTGTCGGGATTTGCTAACTATCGAGTTGTATGTAAACCGGGTGATGGGTGTGTAAAAACCGTGTATATTGGCTGGAAAATCGTTGTAATTGATGGTATTTTTTCGGTGTGATTTCCGGTTAATTTTCTGTGTTGTGTCTTGAGGTTGAAGGGAGGGTCCTATTTATAGGAACCGAGGTGGTCTTGCTTGTGTGACAAGAAACACCGGTTTGGATAGGAAATACGAGAGTTCGTGAGGGAATAGAGTTCTCGTTTCTTGGTGGGAAAGCCAAAAACTCGGCTGGTTGGGGGTGATATCTCGGCTGTTTCAGCCGAGTATCTGAGCTCGGGTGGTATTTGTTTCGGTTTCCGGATAGAATTCCTACTTGCGATCGAATTCTACCTTAAACGGAATTTGTTTATTATTTTTTGTATGGCTGATTTTTGTAGGAATTTGGGCAGAAGTGGGACGCGTGAGACATCACGGTCGGTCCACAAGTCTCGGGAAATATCTCTGACCGGGTTTTGACTCGGTCGTTAAAAGACGGTTTTACCCCTGGTGACGGTTTCGACCCAAATTAGTGTTATTTGACTCGAAACGACCCACTGGGCCTGGATTTGAGGTCCGTTTTGTGAGATTTGTACTCCTTAAAATGTCTAAACCAAGTGTCCATGATTACAAGCCCATATCCGAGTCTGTCAAAGCACGTTTACGTCCTATCATCATCGGGTGTTTGACGGGAACTACTATAGACACCTAGCGGTCAAATGTGGGTGTCTACAGAGCCCCCACTCTGACTGAGGCTTGGACAAGGCAAAAGTCAGAGTAGCCACCAGGTCAATCAAGGATTAAAACCTGGCAGCCTTCCGATCGGGTCGTTTAGGGTCCATTAGACCTGCGTAAAGGGCTCGCCAGCCATGGAATAGGGATCATACCTGAATTGATGCTGATAATGTCGCGGGAGCTTGCCTATGAAGCTACGGGTATATCCGTTTGCAGATACATCCTGTCTTAGAATTGCGCGGAAGCTTGCATGAGCTTTTCCACTGGGGAACTTATAATTTCTGGGAGTCATGGGTGTACCTGTATGCTGACATAATTTGTATGTAACATTTAGGCGAAACACTGACTCGTGCTGGGGAACAAGACGACTTTCCGAAAATTTTGAAAATAAAAAGCTGAATTTTTTTGAAAAGTTTGAAAAGTTTGGAAATAAGGATGCTTGGGATGACTTTGATTCCTAATTGGATTCTGACACGGATTCCTAGAATTTCCTGGTTAGGCCTGTATGCCTAGATGAAGTGTGATAAAAATTCCTATTCCCGTGCTGACTAGGAAAAGGATTTTCCCAAATGGCTAAGTTTTGCAAAAAATGAGAATTTGAAGAGAGAGATATATCGACAGACTCGACTCTGGACGCGAGAGGACGAGTTGACAGACACGACTTTGACTCTCTAAAGGGTAGACCGTGACTCGGTAGGGGGTAGGCCACCTATTATGACAAGACTCTTAAGTTGCGCTATTCCGTAGCCTAGGCGAGTGACAACATGGTCGAATCCTCGGAATGAGAAAGATATGTCCTCTGTAATGAGAGGACCCAGTAGTAGCAATGCTGTAGACTGGTGTTCTTTTCGAATCTTTGATTTTTGGGTACATTTCCAAAGTGGGTATTGCCTCGAGTCCTGACAGATTCTCGTCTTCAACTGAGCCGAGTACTAGGACACACTATAGAAAGGAGGCTAGATTTTTATTCTTTGAATTTATCTGGATTTTGTGAGTGGATGGAGAACTTCTGCCTAAGAGAAGCCCCCAGGACGACAAAGCTAGCTGTTGAGAACATGACAGTGTCGTGACCGGAATGATGGTGATTTTTGAATGTGTGTCAATGTGGGTGGTTGTGCCTCTGTTGAAAGGCTGCCTACGTATTCACGTGGTAGTGAAATCAAACCAAGCCGTAGTTCAGTGGATTGAAAGATATATAATGGTGCCTAGTTTACTAGGGCTTTGTGTGTAACTAGCCACAGTGATGGTGTAGGCTAGGTGCATTCCCAATGATGTCTTGATCAAAGGGCTAGAATAGTTAGGATGTTGATCCTGTGACTGTGAGCGTTCTCCGGGATAGCCCCCAGAGGTGGTGTGAACTATTTGGGCATGTTCTATGCCGACTGCAAGTTGAGTTCCCGTGTTTGGGGTTGGTAACTGGTTTGAATGAGAAGAATTGGGATGGGATTTTAACGAGTTCTGCTCTCGGGGATTTTAATGAGTTCTGCTCTCGGGGATTTGATGAGTTTTGCTCTCGGGGATTTTAACGAGTTTTGCTCTCGGGGATTTGATGAGTTTTGCTCTTGGGGATTTGATGAGTTTTGCTCTCGGGGATTTTAACGAGTTTTGCTCTCGGGGATTTGATGAGTTTTGCTCTCGGGGATTTGATGAGTTTTGCTCTCGGATTTGCATATGGTGATTGTGAATTCTGTTATGTAAAGGGGAAGTCGAGTAGAATGGCTCGAGCTTCGATTGGGCAGGTTTGATAATGCGGGATCTGATTTCCATGTCTGGCCCTAATGGCTAGGGGTATCCTATGGAGCTTGAATCCTCAAAATTCTGGGCTGTCTCTAGCCTAGGTCTCGAGAAGGTCTTGAGAGTTGTAATGTGGGGAGGCTAGATGTGGTGTTAGCTGACCAACTTGATTGTCTCTCCCCTATTGGATGGTATGGGTATTTTTAATTTTTGAATTGACCATTTCACGGTCATGGGTTTTTGAATTCTTTGGGTTGACCTCTTAGCCCCGGTCATGGGATTCTTCATTTGAGTTGACCGTGTCTGGTCGAGAGATGTTGATAATTCTTTTTTTGGTCATGGCCAGCTTTTTTTTTGTTTTGGCCTTTTGCTTTTTTCTCTTGGACTTTTGACTTTTTTGTCCAGTTTTTTTTTCGTCGGTCAGACTAACACCTAAGGTGGGGTTTGGTTAGTCTTATTGGAAGGGTGTTTATTGTGGGAAGTGGGCTTGCCTCCCGTCTTGAACCCAAACTAGAAGACTACCCAGATTTGTCATAGGATTCGATATGCTCTTGCTACGGGTAGTTATGTGGCTTTCTATACCAGACATGGAATAGGTAAAAGGAAAACACGGGCTTGGTTTCCTGCAGTCATTATAGATGTGCCTATGATAGTCACGTGCGTATGCTCACAGTGTATGATGGTGTTCATCATGTTCTCGGAAACACATGAGAAATAGAAAAGCTGATTTTATTGAGATGTGAAGAGAGGACAGAATATCGCTGACTCTGACTCTGATTTTGATTTGGAAATGAGGATGTAGGGTATCCTAGACTCGAACTCAGACTTAGACTCGAATCAAATCCGGACTCGAACGTTCGGTTGGTTGTTCTCTTTTTTGGTAAGGTCTTTGATTGGAGAGAAAGACGGGTGCCACGACTCGCCTAAACTCGGCTTTGCGCAAGTGCAAGAGAGGGAGTCAAACTAGACACGGCCCGGGGTGACGGGTCGACAAAGATTCTTGGACCGGGATACTCGAACGTTGATCTAGACAAGGTAACGACTGCGAATTGGACTCGAGCTGCATAAGGGTGAATCCGAAAATGGGGGCGACCGTGTTTGACCGCGTCGCGTGCTCAGACCAACCGTGGTGACCTAACCCTAAGTGACTTGAGTATTCGTAGCATAGGTACGACACGAAGAAGGCATCATAAGGACGCCGGTGCAGGATGAACGTAGGGTGCCCCTTAAGGTGACCGTGGTTGACTGCTCGGTTGGGGGATAGCCCCCGAGTGAGGCTAAAGAATCTGATAGGACTCAGATAGTGTGACACCTAAGTGACTCGAAAGTGGGATACGTGAGACAACACGTGTAAGACAAGACCCTTAGAGCAACCGTGATTGATCGCTCCGCTGAAGGGTAGACCCCCGAGTGAGGAAAAGACTAGACTAGAAAAAGACCGGAGACTGACTTCTAGATGGATGACCCATGGATGGTGGACCTTCCTTAGGATTCGGCAAAGTGGGCCTAGTCCTGTTCGAAGGAAGGTCTACGTGAGAATTCCCCAGACTTTAGACTCGAGTGTGTAAACGGGCTTTCCTTTGTAGGAGTTAGTCCTACGAAGGTGGGCCGTGCCTTGACAAGTAAGGCGGACTGGGATGGGGTGGAAACTCGTGATATAAGATCGACGGAGTTTCGACGCTATAGACTCTTACAACCTATGACAAGACCCGACACTGCTAAATACGGGAAGTCCTAAGAAGAAGAGGGTTTTGAAAAGGGAATTTGAATTTGAAAACCGAGCAAAGTCGGATTGGAAGACCCGATTTTTTTTGAAAACCGAGAAAGAGGTTATCGGGCCGAGATTTCGGGCTTTTTTTTGAAAAGGTTTGGACAGCATACCGGCTAAAAATAGGCTATTTTGAGTCTAAATCATAAGTCCTAAATTCGGCAGCTTTCCGGGTTTTGAAAAAAGGATGGGTTTGAAAAAGATGTAAGTTTTTGAAAAATGACGGTTTTTGAAAAGACCAAAGGAGATCAAGTAGCATGTAGTCATAGAATCAGTATAACGACGCCATGTATGCTCTTAGTCTAAGTCTCGGTCGGTCTGATAGGGTCTATACCAACAACGATGACTTTCTCGTACTGAGGACGGACTCCCTAAGCCGAGTTGGTCTTAGGACATGCCGCAAAGTCTAAACGAGTTCCGCCATTGAAGTCTTTAGTGCACCCAAGTGGGAATGCACCGTGATATAGTGGGACGTCGGTCACAAGTAACCGGCCCGGGATAGAACGGGGTTATGCATGAACCATTGAACTAAAACGTGTACATTACTAATCGAACGATTCCTTTTCGAGTCTCACCCTGAGGATGCCGATGGTAAGTGACGCATCAGTTAATCCCCAGCGGAGTCGCCAAATTGTGGACATGACATAGGTCCACCCCGACGCGGCGAAGCGCGGGTTTTGGGGAGGCGATAGAATTTCCATATGAGATGGATCGAATAGAATTTTAAATCGAAGTAGGAGTCGCCACCGAATTTTATGGTTATTCGGAACCATTCGAACCCACTCTATGTCGTAGTGGGCCATACTTAAAGCCTGGCCCATTTCCGATGTGAGAGTTTATTGGGTTCGTCCCTTAGCATATCGATACCGATGCCGACTGGGCGGTTAATCGTATATTGAATGACTCTCGTTGCCAATGGATTCGGACATCCGGAAACCATGGTTCTGAGTAAGGGGTGAGGGTACGTGTTGGGAAGTTCAGCGAGAACACCCAACCCCGCCCGCACTTAGCGGCCTTTACTAAGATATCGTTCGATTTTGGTGTACACGCGTTAGTTCGACGATGAAATGATATGCAGAGATTATTTTCCTAAGACATGTGAGGAAAAATAAATAAATGGGTTGCTAAGTCGTTTAATGCATGTTAAACTAATAACGTCAAAGTTATTTTAGCATGTGAAGTTCGTTTTAGTCTAATAAAACGATAAAAACAGAATATGAGAATAAGATGCTACAAACACGAGAAAACGAGTTAGTAACGATTGAATAAATCGAATAAAGACATAAATAAATAATATGAAAGATTTTTGAAAAGATTTATGACACGTGATTGATTAGCACGCGTTGACCGAGGTCAAAGAAAAAGTGTGTATCAAAATATGTCGCGAAAGTCGCTTTTTATGTAAGACTCGAGAAAGAATAAAAAAAATAGAAAAGCGAGGAAACGAGAAAAGAGAAAGCCGGCCGACCAGACCACCGCGCGAGTCGCCGGACCGGCGCGCGACTCGCGTGGCAGGCTGCCCGGATTTTTTTGTACTTCGTCGAAAATCGTTAATTTATATAAATCGCGTAAAAATATGGATTATGTTATACCCGATTCATATTTTCGATATTCGTCGTATTCGATATTCGATTATGAAATCGCTATAAAATAGTTAGAATGATTTTGGAAAAAGTAAAAAAACGTTTTGAAAATTATTTTGGAAAAAAAACAGAAATTGGACGAAAAATTGTGACAAAAAAAATTGTGACAGAAAAAAAAAATCGTAAAAAAAATTGTGACAGAAAAATTGTGACAAACAAATCGTGACAAAAAATTGTGACAAAAAATCGTGAAAGGAAGAAAAACGGGATTTGAAACACCCTCAACCTACATGCTTTGTTTTCTCGGGATAAGGCTCGTCGGAAAGTGGCTTAAACTTGGGAGCGTCGAGATGATGAGGTTGAGTTAGGGTGTATCGGTTTGGGTGGTTTGGGACGTCGGGTTTGGCCGGTTTCGTCGAGGTTTCGAGGCTTCGAAAGTGTCGGGATTTGCTAACTATCGAGTTGTATGTAAACCGGGTGATGGGTGTGTAAAAACCGTGTATATTGGCTGGAAAATCGTTGTAATTGATGGTATTTTTTCGGTGTGATTTCCGGTTAATTTTCTGTGTTGTGTCTTGAGGTTGAAGGGAGGGTCCTATTTATAGGAACCGAGGTGGTCTTGCTTGTGTGACAAGAAACACCGGTTTGGATAGGAAATACGAGAGTTCGTGAGGGAATAGAGTTCTCGTTTCTTGGTGGGAAAGCCAAAAACTCGGCTGGTTGGGGGTGATATCTCGGCTGTTTCAGCCGAGTATCTGAGCTCGGGTGGTATTTGTTTCGGTTTCCGGATAGAATTCCTACTTGCGATCGAATTCTACCTTAAACGGAATTTGTTTATTATTTTTTGTATGGCTGATTTTTGTAGGAATTTGGGCAGAAGTGGGATGCGTGAGACATCACGGTCGGTCCACAAGTCTCGGGAAATATCTTTGACCGGGTTTTGACTCGGTCGTTAAAAGACGGTTTTACCCCTGGTGACAGTTTCGACCCAAATTAGTGTTATTTGACTCGAAACGACCCACTGGGCCTGGATTTGAGGTCCGTTTTGTGAGATTTGTACTCCTTAAAATGTCTAAACCAAGTGTCCATGATTACAAGCCCATATCCGAGTCTGTCAAAGCACGTTTACGTCCTATCATCATCGGGTGTTTGGCGGGAACTACTATAGACACCTAGCGGTCAAATGTGGGTGTCTACAGGTAGAAACAAGTAAGGACTTATTTGTTTACCTTTCATGTTCCTGAAACTCAATGATTAGCATTGAATATTTGTTTTATATCTCCAAGAAGAAGATGATAAGTGGACAAGATCCTGACGTGATGCTGCTCCAGATCGAGACAGGACTTACTTAATACTCTCATCACCTGCTGACTCGAGTGGACAACTTGGTGCTCCAAGAAAGATGTCGATGGTGACTTTTCAGCTCCGATTCAGTTTGCTCAAGATACAGCTAGATGATCAATAGTAGATTCCAGTTCCATCACGGTGCAGCAAACTCAGATGTGAAATCACTTTGGATTCAAATGGAGCGACCCAATACTAATGTGCTTGTTCCTCTACTTGAAGTTGAAGAAATCCAGCCAGATTCCTTTGTGATCTACGGAGGTCCGAAGATTCTCTTCTAGTTTAAGATCTTAATTATCTAGGATCATTGATTCTTTTCTTTCATCTTCCACCCTCTGATTCTTCCAATTCTTCTCTTATATTCTCATCTTCATTCTTATGGTGAGTCCTTCTTCTATTATTCTACTTTACCATCTTTCTCTTGAGATTCTTTGCTTAGACCGTATTCTGTCTTAGTGAACCTTTTTAGAAGTTAAATATTTTGGAGGTTTAGTTAACTCCTTATTGCCAACGGTTTGAGGATTGAGAGTTGTGCTATGTTATCTAATCTAGTGAGCTTTTGAGGAATTGATTTGAATGGTATTAGTTGATTAACGGAATTAGGATTGTACCATAAAGATTGATCAAGCATGGGTTATGAATTACTTGATCGTATAGAGGACTTAGAGTTGAGTAAATTTCTGGATAGTGAGAATTATATCATATTTTGATGGATACCTAATACCCAACATAGAACCTAGTCAGTGTAAATAATAATATTACTTGGGATTCCTACCTAATGTTGACTTAATGGACAAATTGTGGAATTTTGGGATCATAAATCACTGTTTAAGATGTTAGCCTGAGTGTTGTGGTACCATTTCAGGTCTTCATTAATGTTTAGTAAATTTTGGTTGACATAGATTACCCGTATTTCTTAAGGATTAGATCGTTGATCATTGTTTAAGGTTGTAACCTATGAACTTTGGAGTTGAGTGATCTAACTTGGATAAATTGTTGTTGTCCCTGGAGAAGAGAACTATCTTGCACAATCACAGTTTGGTTTTATTGTGCTGTTTTGAGGAATACTATTATACGGATCATCTTGTTGGGACTGTTATAACCCTAGACCAACGAAATTGTGACTTCGTTGAGTTAATAAATATTTTGGTGGTTTCACTGATACAATGTGAAATTTGGTGGAACTTTTAGAAACCTTAGCCCAATGACGTGTTTGAAGATGTGAGCGTTTGCGCCATTACCAATAGGTTTGAGCGTGTTTGAGGACTTGTTATACTTTCCCCAACTTCTTTACTTGTGGCATTATAACATGTTGGTAATCTGAGGATTCTGTGCCCAAACATTGTTAATTGGTGGATTTTATTTAGTGTTCCTAACTCGAGAAATTTGAAGTATACCTCGAGTTCAGACCTTATGAGCTTTGAATTACGAGCCTTAGTGATTACAAGTTTGGGTATGTTTTGATGACCGTTGGAATCTTAATTAATGGATTAGTCTAAATCATTTGTGGATTCTTACCTTACTAATTGAAAGATTATATAAGTATGTAAGGCTTAATTTTGGAGGCTATAACAGTTGATGATTTTGGAGGTTGTAGATTGAGTAGGACCACCCTGTACCGATATTGGATTTAGCGTTATTTGATGGGCCAATTAGGAACCCGTGTTTTTGAGAGTCGTGCTAGGAATCTCGAGATGGTTAATTTCTTCTATAATCCTTGAGAGCTCTTTTCGACTCTCAACTCCGTCTTCCTTTCTACTTCTCTTGAGTTCTGTTAAACGCATCTGCTGCTAATCCCTTCGATCTTTATCGATTTTGAAATATCTTATTGTAATTTATTTATTTATCCTTGTTCTATTTACCCGTTAACCATTTTTCGAACTCCCTAATTTTATAAAAAGTTTGACTAGCGTAAAATTTTAACATTTTGAGTTATAATTTCATGTTGTGAAACCCCATGTTTTGTAAAAAGTTTGACCATCTTAAACTTTTGAATATCGTGAAATTTATCATTTTTGAATTTTAATTTAAATACTTTTTACTCCATTTTTTTTAGTTTTATCTTTGGTTGATGCTTATATTAAATTCTGTTTCCAAATACCTTAATAATTTATTTATTTTTAAAGTATTTCAAATTAGTTCAAATTTTGATTTTTCAGGCGATCAGAATTTTATGAAGACTTTCATATTTCCAAATACTTCAATTTCTAAAAGATTATTATGTAAAACATTTTAACATAGTCGAAATTATTTTGAATATTCGGGTTTGATAACATTTTTGAAAACTTTCATAATTACTTTGATAACATTTTCGAAACCTTAACATTTTGAAATTAGTTTTCGTTTTATGTCGGTGAACTTTTGAATCTGTTATTCAAAATGTTTGATGAGTGCTTCGATTTTTACCAACTACAAAATTTGATTTCTCAAAACTAAATTTTGTTTCGTCATAAAATCGAAATATTATCGAATTTCTTAATCAAATTATCTTACTTTGTTTTGAAAGTGTTTTGGTTACCCTATTTTCTTCGACTTTGTTTACAAATGTTATTTAACGTTGTTATTTTATCAAATAACTTTACTTTACGATTTCATTAATCAAAAGATTTTAAACTTCGGGTTGGTTAGCCCAATTCTTCTTGGAATAAATATTTGCTTTCGATTTCGTATCACTTTGAAGGTTGTAAAATTTTCTTTTAAAGCAAATTTTTATGCGAAAATTGTATCCTCACATTTTCGAGTGGGGTAATCTTGTTTCCTTTCTACTTATTCTTAGTTTCGGGGACGAAACTTTCTTTTAGTGGGGAGGATTGTAACACCCGCTATTTTCCTAGCATTTTTTATCTTTTCCGTTATGCCTTCGTCATAACTCTGTCACTGTCGGCCTTGTGTTTCATCATTTTTTTCCAACTTTAATTTCATTTTCGAGTTTAATGATATTTATTTTTATTTTTAAAAGGTTTTAATTCTTTTAGATCTATTTATTGGATTTTCTTCGTAAACTAATTAATTTTCCGCGAGGAATTCTATTTTTCTACGAGTTAACGTTTTAAGCTTGGATTTAAATTGTTTCTTTTCCTACAAGTGTCTGAATATATTTATATAATATTTTCAACCCAGAAATATTTTTATTTACGAAAAGTTAGCCATTAATGATTTTATTACGAAGTTTCGCGAATAATATTTTCTTACGCGAGGTTTGCTCGAATTACTTTGAAATGCCTTTAACTATTTTACGATTATACTTTTCATCAACTTATAAATTATTTGAGACCATTTCCACACTTTTTGGACCGACTAAGCTTCCGGTCACAAATTTTACTACGTATTATTTATACGTTTCATTTTATCACGTTAAACCGTAAACGTATGATTATTTTCTTCCATTTATTCCTTGCTTTATTGTCAAAACTCTTCATGCTCCTCCTCCTTCATGTTGGCCGGCCATTTGATGTTAAGAGGAGCCTTGATTTTATAAAATATTTATTCTCATTTATGCACAAAAAACTTCCATCCTCCTCATTCATTTTTGTCATAAAAAAATATTCAACACTTCTTCCTTTCTTTCTTTTGGCCGAGTACTCCCTCCACTCACATAGGCTGATTTTTGCTCCATTTCGAGTCACAATCGTCTCGTTTTTATCGTCATAATAATCCTCTTTCCGATCCCTTCGTTAAGGTAATAATCGACGTCGTTTTCGATCATTATTTACCTTGATTTTTATTAGTTTTCTCATGGTATTTTTCTGCCATGATTTTCGTGTTTGGTAGGATTCGTGGACGATCCCGAGACCGACAAATATATTATCGATTCAGACTTGGATTAGAGGTAACGTCGATGTTACTCGGTATTTCATGATTTTAATTGTGTATTTCCATGTATATATTTTTACGTTTTATTTTGACAATATATGTATGTCATGAAATCTGAAATTTTTTTAAAAGTTTAAAATTTGCATGTTTCGGTATTTTTATCGCTTTTACGAGATTAACGATTAAATCGTCATATTAATTTGTAAAATCATAATATTCGGCCTAAACATGTAATATATGTTTATATTCTTTAAAAATGTTGTTTTTGATGATTTTTAATAATTTAGTATTTTTCTGATATTTTAGTTATCGATTATTGAATTATTACCGTTTACGGACAAAAACGATTATAAGCCGATTTTTAGTTCTAGTACCTAAACATTTTATTTTAATCTTATTTTTGACGTGGTGAAACTTTCTGATGAAATAAAATTTCTGAAGTTTTTCATAATTTTTCGGAATTGTTAAGAGGATGAATTAATTAATCACTTTAAATCATCGTTTATCGTTAAAACCGTGTTTGTCGTTTAAATTCTCGATTTCTGGTCCTATGATTAAATCTGGAAAAAATTTTGATTCTGATGATTTCATATTAAAATGTAATTTTTATGATTTTTAGTGCCTTAATAAATGTTCGGAACGATAAGTTTTATTAATGGAATCGTTAATTGTGAAAACGGGTTTTAAAGACGGTTACGACGGGATTTGGTAAATCTGGAACTTTGGAAAATCTGGAAAATTAGTATATTCTGGAAAATGATGATTTTTAAGTTTAATAATAATTTTTTGACATTAATACTTAAATCGTTTTGTAATTACTATTTTTATTAATCGTTATTGTCGAGGTTGGACGATTAACGAGAAAACGCTTTAAAAACCGAGTTTTAGGATTCTGAAAAATTTTATTTTCTGGACAGAATGTCCATAAATATATTTTAAGTATTTTACGTAATTATTTTACTATTTATTAAAGTCTTTAATTAATAAGTATTGATTTTCGGACAAATTGTGATTTATCGTTAAAATGCTTCGTCTTACCTAAAAGAATTATTTTTCCAGCAATTTTGAAAGTATTTAAATCTGAAACTTTAAGAGTTAAATCATCCCTTAACATATTCTAAATATATTCAATTGTTTAATTAACTAAAAGACATTAAAAGATTTAATTTGACATTTGCCGTAAAATCCTATTTATGTTCGTATTGTCGAAACTAATAGTTTTGTAAATTTTGGAAACACCCTAATTTGTAGTAATAAAATGTTTAAGACATTTTTAATCATTTTATAAACACTCGTATGATGTTTCAATAATTTCATAAACCTAAATGTTCTCACTTTATCAGTTAATATCATTAAGGCCGAAAGTATTAGTTTTATAAATCTATATCGTTTACTAAAAATGTTGTATTAGCATAAACTAATATTTAGTTATTTTGATATGATGCTATTTTTAGTAAAATTTCCTAAAATAGAAGTTTCTTAAAATAGAAAGTTTCCTCTTTTGGAAAGTGATCATTTTCTTTTGTTCTCTTATTATTTATAATGATTATATCTTTTGAATATCCATAACGCCTTTTGAATATTTTATTTATTATCGATATAAATTGGTTTGCAGGTTGGCAAATATTTTTATGTTTCTTCGGAAACTCTTTTGATTATTTTGTTTTACGCTAAAAGCTTATTTTAATATGATGTTTTACTGTTTTCCTTTTTACTATTTTTCTATAATAGTAATTACAGTTTTAAAATCCTGTTATACGGCTGGGAGAACGTTAGCGTTGCTCCCCCACTGATTGTGGCTGTTATGTTTTAACATGGCAGGTATGCTTGTTACCGGGTGTGGGCTAGCGGGCATTGTGAATCCTGCTTATTATTATTTTACAATTTTGTCTTGTGGATTGTTAAACCCCTTTGTGAATTGTTTTAATTTTGGCTATTTTATTTAAGGCCTAATGTTTGACTTTACCATTTAAATTTTATCAAGACATAGTTACAGTGTGTTATAATCCCACTTCTACAGTGTTTCTGCCACTGTATTGCGTTAGAATTTTTAGGGGATTACATGACGAGAAAAAATACGTAGTCCAATAGACTTAAAACGACCAGAGCAGACAGTCAACAGGTCGTAGTTCTGGATTGACCTAGGCGGCTATACTTTGACTTTCGCTGTAACATCTGCTATTTTTCTAGTGCTTTTATCTTTTTCGTTATGGCTTCATCATAACTCTATTACGTTTTGACCTTTTGTTTCATCATTTATCCAAGCTTTATTTTTTATTTTCGAGTCAAATATTATTTATTTTCATTAAAAGATTTTAAATATTTTATTTTCCTGTCATAAATCTATTTATAAAATTTTCATCGCAAACTATTTATTTATTCACGAGGAGTTCTATTTTTCTACGAACTAGCGTTTTAATCTTGGAATTGAGTTATTTAATTTTCCTAAAAATATCAAAACATGTTTATATGATATTTCCAATTAAGAATTTTTTTTTTGCAAGAAAAAGTAATGTCTCTTTATTCATCCATAAAGGGAATAAAAGAGGCTAGTTCTCACAAAAAACCAAATCCCCTATCTCAATCTAACATACATCTTGTATTCTAAGTAAACTCAAGTCCATTCCTCTACTTCTCAATCTCGAGAAAACTTTAAATTTAATTTGCTGCACTATGCTACGATAGGACCTTGTGGAGTTTTGGAAAATCCGAGCATTAATTTCAATCCAAATATGATAAACCGTTGCTGCCATAGCATGACAAATCAATTTGTGTTTCCAATGCTTCCTTCTGCGCCTATTCTAGTTCCATTTGACTTCCATATGCAAATCTTCCCCTCTTCCCCTGATTCCAATCCAATTCTTAATCTCCTCCCAAATCAACCTAGAAAACGGACATTTTAAAAACAAATGACGATGATCCTCATTGTTACGACGACAAAGAGCACATCTGTTCACAAAGATAAGTCCTCTCTTCCTTATGTTATCAATGGTAGCAAGTTGTCCCTGGATAGCCAGTGAAGTAATTAATCCATGCTTCGGAATAATGTACTGTCCCTGCAATAGTTGCAGCCATCTTCTCTTGGGATGAAGATGTCTAAACCAATTATATGTTGCAGTAGTACAAAATCTGTCCTCCTTTTGCCATTCCTGCATCTTCTTCCTCGCTACATCAACACTTCCCAGCCTGCTAATCAGGATATCCCTAATCCGTATTATGCTCTTGAGGGTAGCAGTTAATTTCTCCTGCAGTTTCACATTCCAGATTGTATTCTCTCCCAAAACATAATGCTTGATCCATCTCGTCCAAATCCCATCCCTGTTCTGCTCTATCTTCCACAGCCAATTACTGATACAAGCTTTGTTCCAAGCCTCAATGTCAATAACATCAAACCCACCTTCTTCCCAAGGTGCGCAAACACTACTCCAAGCCTTGAAGATCATACCCCTGCTCTCCACTGAACCTGTCCAGAAATAAGACCTGCAATATTTGTTAATTCTATTAAGAACATTAATGGGCAGCAAAGAATTAGCACTCCAGTAGTTGAGAATCCCAAAAATAACAGAGTTAATCAACTCAGATCTGCCAGCATAGGTGAGGCTTTGAACAGACCATCCACTCAAAGCATTTTGTACTTAGGCAAACAGTCCCGAGTAATGCTCCATCCCATTAGTCACAGCATTAAGTGGCAGGCCCAAATATTTGCAAGGAAAAAATCCCTGTTTAAACCCAGTTTCCTCAATAATCATTTCTCGAACCTCATCATGAGTACCCCCAAAGTAGATATCTGTTTTCTCCTTATTGGCTTGAAGCCCAGACTCTCCTTCAAACTGCACAAGCGTCCTCATAACAGCCTTAACCGAGGGCAAATCCCCCCTCATGAGCACCATCAAATCATCCGCAAATATCAAGTGGTTAAGATTTAGTTGCCTACATTTGGGATGATAAGAAACATTTGGCTGCATATTAATACATCGAAGATGCCTTGAAAACACCTCCATACTAAGCACAAACAAGTAGGGTGAGAGAGGATCACCTTGCCTCACCCCACTTCTCCCTTTAAAAAATCCATTAGAAGCACCATTAAGCTTAATAGAAAACAAAGATCCCTGAATACAAGAGTTGATCCATCTAACAAATTGGTCAGGAAAGTTAAACTCTCGAAGCATATTATCAATAAACTCCCATTGAAGACAATCAAAAGCCTTTCGAAGGTCAATCTTCCTAAGACACCAAGGTGTCAAGTATTTCCTATTATAATTCTTGATAAGAGCTTGAGATATGGCAATGTTTTCGCGAATACTCCTACCCTGAACAAAAGCTGCTTGCTCTTGCCCCACAATTTTACAAATAACCCTTTGCAGCCTATTCGTCAAAATCTTACTAATGACCTTATATAAAATCGAACAACAAGAAAGAGGCCTATAATCTAAAACCGAAGAGCAAACCTGCTTCTTAGGGACTAAAGTGATAAGAGTAGTATTCGCTTGCTTCACCATTTTCCCAGTATCAAAGAACTCTTTAACAGCATGGCAGAAGTCTCCCTTAATGATCCCCCAAGACGCCTTAATAAACCCAGCAAAAAAACCGTCTGGTCCAGGGCTTTTATTAGAGCCAATAGAAAAGACAACTCTCCTAATTTCATCCTCATCAGGCTTCAGCTCAAGAGTATTCCAATCATGAGAAACAACAATACCTCCCAAAGCCATACTTTTCCTGTCAATAGGAACCACCTCAGTCTTATCACCTAGCAAATGCTCATAATATTCCACAAACCCAGCTGCAACATCTTCGCTGCCCTCCCTTTGAATGCCATTGCAGTCCATTATCGCTCCTACAACTTGTTGCTGCCTCCTTTCCTTGATTCGAGAATGAAAGAAAGAAGTAGCTGCATCATCTTTTGCTATCTTCTCCATCTTTGCTCGTTGCTGTACAATACTATGCTCAGCTTCCCTAAGACAATTCCATCTTTCCATCAACTCCCTTTCCTTATCTATCAATAAATCAGAATTACACATCTGTAATTGCTGTTGACAATCCTTAATCTCCTTATCAAGCTCATTAATTCTTTGCCCAATACTAGAATAACTTTTCTTATGCATATCCTTGAGGGTTGCCTTGACATTCTTCAGTTTACTGAAGAGTTTGAATCCAGCAGTCCCAAAAACCCTCTTTTGCCAAGCTTTGTAAATAATACTCTAGTAGCCAGGATGATCAACCCAGCAGTTCAAAAAACTGAATCTACGGTGAGTCTTCATCCCCTTAGCAATAGTCACAACTAAAGAAGAGTGATCAGACACTCCAGCCGGTAGAATTTGAACAAAAGAATTAGGAAATTTATTGACCCAATTAGGATTAACTAGAACCCTGTCAAGTCTCGTCCAAACCCTATCCTTAGCATCCTGTTTATTGGTCCAAGTGAATTCGCAACCTTGGCCTGCAAGCTCTTGTAGATTACAGGAATCAATACTGTCATTGAAAGCCTCCATATCTCCAATATCAGGTTCCGCTCCTCCAATCTTCACCATTGTGCCTGATGATATTAAAATCCCCCATAACAATCCAACTATCAGTGATCCTACTTAATCTTTCTAAATTTTCCCACAGTCTCACCCTATCCTCAGCATTATTGTGACCATAAACTATAGTTGCATCCCAATGCTTATTAGTTGCATAACGTAAAACATGACAATGAATAAACTGATCCTCTATCTCAATCTGGGTAATGCTAACCGTGTTATGGTTCCACACCACCCAAATCCTGCCATTGTAATGGCTCCTGAAATTTGCCATTACATCATAAGCTTTAAACCTCCCATTAATTATTGCTTTAGACTTACCTTCCTTGATTCTAGTTTCCAAGATCCCCAGAATATCAATCCCTCTACCCCTAATTAATTTAAGAACTTCATTCTGTTTCAGGGGCTCGTTCCCTCCTCTCACATTCCAAGTCCCAATATTCATATAATATCAGGTGGAACAGATTCCTCCACTAGCGGGTATAGATCCCTCTCCATCTGCAATTCCATTTCATTTTCAGTTGTATGTTGCAAGATATCATATCTATTTGGAGTTTGAATTGAAGCTAGCCCCTCATCTTTCCATCCATCCTTCAAGTTCGTACCAGAGCCATACACCTTTAGACCTACCCCAGCACATCCTGGACGCCTTACAACAGATATAAAGCCAGCATCAGGTACATCACAAGCATCCAGGCCCCCAGATCCCTCTACTGCCTTGTTATGCCCCGAATACTGCTTTATTCTTGTTGAGATACCGCCTAGTGCTTAGGGTCCTGAGTCGGTGGTTAGGCCTCCGGTAGACTCTTTCTCAAGAGGTCCTTGATGCGTTACAGTGTTAGAAGGGTTAACCTCCACCCCCTTTACTGTGGTACCACCTAACTCTTGAGGGAACACCTTCTTTGGGGTATATCTAGTAGTTGGTACACCCCCTACAGCTTTGAGTTTCTGCTTTTCTTTCTTACAAGTAGCCTTCTCATGACCAAGCTTTCCACAACCATGACAATAGAATGGTAACCATTCATAATCGATTCTTTGAACCATCTTCCCCAGGAGTGGAATATTCAGTGTAACATATTCAGGCAACTCCTTAGCAACGTCTACTTCCACCATTACCCTGGCAAAAGATAGACGCTCCTTGTAGGTTGTAATCTTATCTGCATACATTGGATTGCCCACTTTGCTAGCCATCTTACTGAGTACTGAATCAGACCATAAGTAAGGATCAAGGTCAGGAAAAATCACCCACACCGGAACTACTGAGATCCTATCCATCTCCATAGAGAAGAGAGGACTCCATTGCTTCAGCACGATGGCGTTCTTTCCAATTTGCCATGGCCCTCCCCTTAAAACCCTATCCATGTCCTCCTTATTCCTAAATCGAAACGAGAACCACCCGCGCTTGAAATACTGCACAACAGGTAGAACAACATTCCAGTTCTTATCTGCAAAATCATTCATTTCTTTCAAATTAGGCTTCGCTCCCAAAACATTACCCATCAATGCAAATTTCCAGAACTTAAGTTCATCCGCAAAATCATCTATAACAATATCAATTTCTTCTGAATTCGCACATGTTTCATCAAAGTGAAGTGCCATACCTATTTTAGTCTCCTTAGCCTTAGTCGCCCATGAGATTGGAGCTCCAGAGTTTTGCTCCAGCACAGCCCTGTTTTCTCCGATTCCTTGCATCTCACTGTTCCCAGAATCTGTGACAATCTTCGAAGCAATGAAATCACCAATAAGAGGATTAGAGTTCTTATCCTTCATCAATACTTTCTGGGCAGAAAGAAGAGCTTCGTTGATTAGATCATTAATCAATGGCGATCCCCGCTTTGCATTCCCCTGGCTCATTCCATCCTCACTCTGTAGCTGATCATCCCCCAAATTGGTATCAGAGGATTCCCCAATTTGTGACTGATCTATCTTATGCTTATTCTTCGGTGGTCTCCCTCTCCCCCGTCCCGTTCCCGTCACCATAGTCGCTCGCAATCTCGAGAGAGAAAACTTTCTCTAGAGAGAGAGAGAGAAGAGAGAGAATCTTTCCTTAACTAAGAAATATTTTTATTTAAGAAGATTTGACCTTTAATGATTTTATTACGAAGTTTCGTAAATAATTATTTTCGAACGCGCGGTTTACTTGAATTGCTTTGAAATACCTTTTATAATTTTACGGTTCTTCTTTTTATCAACTTACAATTATTTTGGAATCTTTCCCCACATGTCGGACTGTGACAACCCTTGTCACACCCTCACTACACATTTTTATTACACATTTCATTTTATGATGTTTAAGCCTTAGATATTTTATTTTTTTTCACCCATTTATTTTGGCCTTCAACACAAACTCTTCACACTCCCTTCCTCTCTCATTTTGTCTTGTTTGTGCATGCATTATGACATAGTTTTCATCAAAATTTACTTATCATTTATCCTTTAGAAAACCATCCACTACAAAAAATTAAGCAACATTTCCTCCCTTTTGCTCTCTTGGCCGAGATTTTCCAGCAGCTTTTCTAGCCAAATTTTGTCTCAAATCGAGTCTTGATCGTCTCATTTTTCTCTCCAAATTAATCGTTATTCCATTCCCTTCGTTAAGGTAATAATCGATGTTATTTCCGATCGTTATTTACCTTGATTCTTTTAGTTTTCTCATGATATTTTTGTACCATGTATGTCGTGTGTTATAGGATTCTTGCTCAACCCTGAAGCCAACGAATTTATCGTAGACTCGGATTTGGATTGAAGGTAACGTCGATGTTACTCGGTATTGCTTGATTTTATTTGTGTAACTGCATGTATATAATTATAATGATATTTTTGATAATATATGTACGTCATATAATCTGCAAAATTTTAAAGTTGTAAAAGTTTGCATGTTTCGATATTTATATCACTTTTACGAGATTAATGATTAAATTGTTATATTGCTTTGTAAAATCGTAATATTCGGCCTAAATATATAAAATATGAATATCTTCTGTTAAAAAGATGTTTTTGTTGATTTTGATAATTTTTTATTTTTCTGATAATTTAAGAATTGATTATTGAATTATTACCGTTTCCGGACAAAAACGATTAAAAAGCAAATTTTAGTTCTTATACTTAAATATTTTATTTTAGTCTGAAATTTGATGTGGATAACCTTTCTGATGAAAAAGAATTTTCTAATTTTATTATAATTATTCGAAATTGTTGAGTGGGTGAATTAATTAGTCACTTTAAATCGTTGTTTATCGTTAAAACCGTGTTGTCATTTTAATTCCCGATCTCTGATTTTTGTTTTGAATCTGAAAAACAAAATGTTCCTGATAGTTCTTGATAAAAAATTATTTTTATGATTTTTAGTGCTTTAATAAATTATTAGGAACAACAAGTTTTATTACGAGAATCGTTAATTGTGGTAACGGGTTTTAAGAGACGGTTTGGTTGAAATTTGTGAAATCTGAAATTTTGGAAATCTGGAAAAAAATTGATAGTTTCCGGAAAATCATAATTTTTAGGTTTAATAATAATCTTTGGATATTAACACCTAAATCATTTTGTAATTACTATTTTTATTAATCGTTATTGTCGAGATTAGACGGTTAACGTAAAAACCCTTTTAAAATCGAGTATACAGATTCTGGAAAATTTATTTTTCTGGACAAAATGTCCAAAAATGCATTTTATCTATTTTACATAATTTTTGTACTATTTATCAAGCCTTTAAATGATAGTATTGATTTTTGAACAAAATTACGATTTTTTGGTAAAATGCTCCATTTCAGCTAAATGAATTATTTTTTCAGCACATTTATTACAATGTTTATTAATATTTTAATTAAATTAAATTATTCAAAATTTAATATATTTAATTTTTATTAATTGAATTACTAATTATTTCATCAAAAAACTTTTCATTTGACTCTATTAAATACTCTCTTCGATTACCTATTTTCTTCCCCTTTCTTTTTGAGGAAGAAAATAAGGAAGAAATATTATATTAATAGAATATGGAATGAAAAAGTAAGAAAGAGAAATATTATATTAATTAAATTAGAAAAAGTAGAGTGAAAAAGTAGGAGAGAGGAATATTATATTAATTAAATAAGAAAAAGTGGGTTGAAAAAACTTTCCTTAAATGGGAAGAGAGAAGAAAATTAAACTCAGTCCAATAAAGAAAGAAGGAAGAAAATAGGTAATCGAAGAGAGTAACATTTTATTAATTGGTTTATTAAAATTTGTTCTTAATTAATACTTTTATTAATTAGATGATAAATTATTTCGTCAAAAACTTTTCATTTGTCTTTATTTTAATTTTTTTTTTTGTAATTAAGTTATTAACTGTGCATAAAAAAATTCAATTGTCTTTATCATTAAATTTATTTCTTTATTTAAATTTTCATTAATTACGATAATAATTGTTTATTAAAAAAAATCATTTGTCGTTATTAAAAAAATTAACATCAAATGGTTTATCAAATATTATTGTTTAAACATTTTTATTAATTGAATTATTAATTATTTCAGCAAAATTTTCATTTGCCTTTATAATTAATTTTTTTTATTAATTAAATTACTAATTATTTCGTAAGAAAAAATCATTTGTCTTCGCTATTAAAAATTTCTAATTAGATTATTACCTTTATTTAATTTTTTTTTAAATTTTCTAACCAAAACCTTTTTCGTTTGTCTTTATGAAAAACATATTATTAAATGGTTTATTAAATTTTATTCTTATTAAATTTATATAAATTAGATTATTATTTTTTTCAACAAAGATTTTTCATTTGCCCTTACAATTAATGTTTTTTTTCTTAATTACCTTATTAATTACGGGCATGTGAAAAAGGAATATAAAGCAATGAAAGGAGTACGTAAAATATTTAGGAGTTTGTATCCACATTTCATTGACTTTATTTTAAAATAACTCTTTCATTTTTTTTTTATAAAATGAATTTGTTGTTTCTCAACTTAAGTTTAAGACTAATTTTATCTTTTACGTTTTTTTATATCTAAGGACTTTATGCGAAACCAATCGTCCAGTTCTTAATTTCTCATAATTCAGGTATATGTCATATCTTTATTGTTCTTTATGACGGTTACGTTTATACGAAAAATTTTCTTGAGTTTAAATCTCATGATTTTTTATTTATAATTTTGAAAATATTACTCCAACTTATTATTTATGAGATGTAAAACTTTTAGCATCATATTTATATTTACACTAAATTTAACGGTTTAAATTTTGAAATTTTACCCAAAACCTCAGTATGAATATTAAAATTAAAATGAGAAAAGTATTTTCGTATATCATGAAATAAACAATACTACAAATTTAAAAATTTATATAAGTAACTTAAATAAATTACTTGAAACTCTCCATAAACAATCTATTATTGATACGCTTAGTGGTTGAGTGTTATTTTGTTTGAGGGCTTTGGGTTTTTGTAAGACACTCTAATGTATTTGTCACTTTGATAATACAAAGTGGAGATAACTTTTTTTTTTTTAAAATAACTTAAGTAAAACCTAAGAACTAATTAAATTTTTTATTGATTAGATTATTAATTATTACATCAAAAGCTTTTCAATTGCTGTTATTATTTTAAAAAAAAATTAATTGTTTATTTATTAAATTTTTATTAATTAAATTTATAATTTTTCATAAAAAACTGTTCATTTGTCTTTTTAAAACATAATATATATTAATATAATATTGATAAGAAACAGATATCCTTATTACACGGTTCCGATAATGGTTGTATAACTTCTTTTGGAATTCTATTGAATAAGAATCAATGAATTTTGCAAAAAAATATTTACAAAAATAATATTTTGAGTGTTAATTATAAGTAACATATTATAAATTGTTAGAGTAATGCATATTATATATTATATTGGGACATGCTAAATCATACCCACATTTTTACTAAATCATACCCACTTTTCCAAAATTACCCTTCTCATATTTTCCTTCCATCAATCCTTTTCTCTCTCTTTCTCAAGTCATTCCCCCAATTAATTAACCCTCAATCACCCCCCATCAATTACAGCACCCGGTTGCTAAGATCTCCCCACCGTGTGCCCCCCACCATTCATCGCTGCCCTACCGTCCGTCATTGGCCGCCAAACGACGCCCTCCCCAGTCGACCACCAGTTCAACCGACGACCACCAGAAATTAACGTCCCTCATCGCACACCAACGTCCATCATGTACGGAGTAATACTTTAGATATCAAATGGGTTTGTTAATTTAGTTTCTCTGATTTTAATATGGGGTTTGTTATTATAATTTCTGTACCCGAGTTTCCCAATTGGAAAGTGTCAGGGATTGGATTTCTTATTGGCTTTCTATCTACAACGAAAAGTTTGGTCTTTCTATCTTCCAGTGGAGCATATTACTGGAAGCGTGCGTCAAGAAAGGAACAGATCAAAGTCAGGATGCTGGTCAGAGAAGACGGGAAACTGTCAGAGATTGTAGTCCAGGGTGATGATGTGCAGGTGGATCAGTTAAGGAAAGAACTCCAGCTTAATGAGAAGGGCATGGTATACGTTAAAGGACTCTTTGAAAGATCCTGATTACTATAGCATAGAACACATACACAGAGGGTTTTACCTCCTGCAAATTTTTGTACTCGTATTATTCTTCTGGAACTATTGTTGTAAATATCAACTCGGATTGCTGTATTTTGGATACTTTTTTGTGGTGCTATAGAGATTTGGTAGTTCTGTAATTTTCTGTGGATACTTTGTAGTTTGTACTGTGTTCAATTTTGTTGTCAAACTCGACCATGTTGTGCAATGGGAGTTTATGTTCCTGCCAATTATTGTTTGTGTATACAATAATGTTATCCTCTTTTTAAGATGCGTCCGTCTAATGAAAAGTGATCCATATGTTCTTTCATTGTATTTGCTATGTGAAACACTTATAAAAATGCACATTCTTTACGAAAATAATTCCAAAATTGCAAATAAGAGTAGAAAAGCAATGCCACCCATGATGTGAAGTATACAAAGACAAAAATTAACATGTAACTACGGAGTAATAAATAGTCTAGCATGGTTGAGATAATTGGACAATACAACACTCAGAAATATATTATTACGAGTCATCCAACACAATCGTTGGTTCATTGTTCTTCTGTTTAGGTCGGAAGAGAGTTCGGTAAAGCACTAGTCTTCCTTCAATCTGATTTCGATAAGAATCAATACCAATTAGATAAAGTTTTTTTAACGGAGAGTCACTAACAAGACGCACCTGCAAAAAGAATTAATATAGATTATTATTCGTATTAAACAACCTTGCGGGACGGATAATCAACAGGGAAAATAAAAACAATGCAAGTATTTAAACTTACCCAAACAAAATGTTCTAGTACTTCAATTAACACTATGGTCACGATTCTTTTTGGGACGCATTCTTCTATATTTGTCGCCTTCGCGTTGGTAAAAACGTCATATCCTGAGATAATGACAAAGACACAAAAATTGCATCGTAACGATTTGCCGTAGCAAGTAAGTATTGAGTGTCAAACCACTTATCATTTGGGGCACTCCCTTTCCAATGACAAAGTCCAAGGCACAGGGAATCGAGCTCTCGTTGACCGCCATACAAATCTTTGTAAAACTCTTTATTATCCGTTAACTCAGCCAACAAATCGCGCCTCACTCTTACCCATTCACCTTCATCTCCGTAAATGTCATGAGCAATTGCACGGAACCCACAATTCCCATCTGCTATAACAATCACGCAGTCACTTATATAAGGTACCATGAAATCCTGAATTGCTTCATTAAACGGGAAATGTTTAGGTACCTGCCAAATAGTCAATGATTATTAACTAAAATTTTATACACTAATTTGAAATAAAATAGTTCCTTACTCGTGACGACGTAGATGCTGCTGCACTATGCGGCACATTTTTATTCACTCTTGCTCTTTTATGACCCGTTGTAGGATACTGCTTCGCAATATGTTCATGTTTTGATAATTCTCTTGATACCGAAGTTTTCATGTTCATGTTCATGTTCATGTTTCTTTGGTCGACCATGTGTCTTTTTTACAGCCGGGTCCGTTATAGTCTTTGGATGCAAGATATTCTCTACATACTCAGGGACATGTCGCATCATTTGAACATCGCCGCCATTTAGTACCACATCAACAAGTTTAAGTAATCTAGTATGCTCTTCTAAACGCATATTAGCAACGTGTTCCCTCAATTCGGTCTTAATGTGTGTAGTCTTCCAAAATGGGTGAATGGAATCAAGTTTAATACATCCATTTGCATATGCACATTTTTATTATTAATAATAACAATAATAATAATAATAATAATAATAATAATAATAATAATACAATAACAGTAAGATTATTAATGTAAATAGTAAGTACCTGTGTTCAGAAGACGACCAACTTCGCAAGCGGAAGGAAGACCATGAGTTGTCTTCATTGAACAACCATTAGAATTACCTTCAAGAATGCACGATCTATTGTCTTAATTGCATGTTGGGTTACATTGTAAGACATTCTACGATACACGGTCATAGTCGGACCGACATGCAGCACTTTAGTCAAGGATTCTGCTAATTCTGACTTAATTTCTCGTATTTGAAGAGTCACCGATTGATGAATTGTTTCAAACACAGTGTCGAAACCACCAACGAATGTTCGCAAGAGTCGTTTCAGCGATGAATGGGGACTTTCAACCCTATATTCCAATCATGTATATACATTAAAATTAAAATGACGTTTAATTAGGCGAATTAAACAATTAAAATCACTAATTTATGTAGCATTTGATTACTCAAAAAAATCATAATTACCTATAGGAGGTAACATTTCCAAAATGTAGCACTTGATTAGTCCAAGCAGAAACAAATTTTTTCTTGTACTTGTTAATCCAAGTCCTTTTACAATATTTTTCCAAGCCGCCTACCGTCTTAAAAGTGGTGTACATCAATTTCTCGTTTTCAATGACCTCTTTCTCGGTTGTCGATCGAACCATTTGTGTCCACTTTCCTTTTCCAAAACAATCGCCAAGTAAACCGTTTCTCGTTCTTCTCTTAACCCACGCTTCCACGTCCTTCTGAATATGACGTCTACATAATAAATGTGAAGCACGTGGGAAATGCATTTCAATGGCACTACTTAATGCCGTATCTCTATCAGTGACAAAAACTATACGCTCATTTGAATTTAACACCTTCGTCATACATTTGAAAGCCCAATCATACGCCGTTTCCTTCTCATTTTGCAAGAATGCGTAAAAAACCGAAAAGTTCTTATGCACCGGGGTTACTCCAATAACTTCTAACAACGACATCTTGTATTTGTTGGTATTATAGGTACAATCAGCAATAAGAACATAGGGATAATGTTTCAGAAGGTTAATAGAATCCGGATTAGCAAATAACATGTCAGTTAGCTCACAACTACCTTTTTTTTCGAAGGGATTGTTTGATGAAATATTAGATAACCATGATCAACAGCAAGCTTCAATAACTTTAGCAACAGCAAGCTTCAATAGAATACGATATTCTCTTGACTTCGTTCTCGATATGGAGCAGACATTATACACTTTTTTAGCAACAACTTTAATACTCCTATTCCCCAACTCAATCAAAATATTAGACACGCTGATTTCACTTGCAGTCATTTGTCTAATATGCTCTTTGGTTGCCGCACTCAGAGAACATTTCTTTTCAACAATGTAGTGGTTATGATTCCCGTTAATGACCTGCGTCTCCCATGCACCCATTTTCCTGTTTATAACACTTTAATCTAAATGGGCACATGCATTTCTTGGTCCCCGTGTTTGATCTTATAGATGAAACATTCAATTTCGATCGACATTGATATCTATTAGATCGGTCACACTTAAACCATTGTTGTCCAAAACCACGATCTGGATAATAACATCCTACCCGAATATCTATATTATGCAGTAAACCAATTTCTTTAACCTCTGATATCAACTTCGTGCGATTTTAGAACAACTTACGAGTATTGAATATAGATGTCGTATCAATTAATGTTTTTGGATATTCTTCCAAATGAACATTTTCCTACAATACAAAGAATGAAAACAATATAGATTGAACATTAAACTTTATAGTAAACGAAATAAATTCAAATATGTGATAAAAAATGAAAACATCGAATTGGCATCAAAGAAATAAACTTCGCAAAGAGCATGCACAGTGGGACACAGAGTGGTCATTAGATCAGTTATTGACGTCAAATTAGAGCTGAACTAGAAAAACAATTAATCAACAGTGTAACATTCAATGATCATACGGAGTATTAAAAAGTAAAATTATTGAAAAAATCAACAAACTTAATTGTTTCAAATTTATAGAATAATCTAACTAGGGCTTACCTAAAAAATTATTAATAAAAAAAATTACTTGTTCCACGTCCGAATTATGATCCATGGTTGAAAAGTTATTAAACAATTTGGCAAGGTTTTGAGGAGGAGAAAAGATGGAATTTGTTAGGTTTAGGAAGAAAGAAGAAGAGAGACTTTTTCAAGAGGAAGGGCAGGGAAGGGAAAAAAATGAAAATTAGGGTATGAACTAGTAAACCTCGGGTATGATTTAACAATTACGTATAATTATTGTATGCAAATTTTATTACACAACACTTCTACCAAGGAAATATTTGAACCTTTTATATTAGATTAAAAAATTAGTTGTCTCTCACTCTTACAGATTAAAAATAATTTGAAACTTTTCTCTCTGTAAATTCAATTAGTTTTGTTAGATTTTTGTTTCTTTATTCTCGTTCTCGCTAAAACAAATAAATCAGGTATGATATATATATAGTACACCATTTAGTTTTTGGGACATTTTTTTCAAATAAACCTTCAAACTACACCTTAAAATTAATTACATTATTAATTAATAATGTACGTAAAGATTGTGGACATGACATAGGTCCACCCCGACGCGGCCACACGCGGGTATGGGTAGGCAAATGAATTTCATGTGAGATGGGTCTCGAGTTGAAATTTAAATCGAAGTAGGAGTCGCCACCGAACTTTGTGGGAGTTCGGGCCCATTTGAACCCACTCTATGTCGTAGTGGGCCGTGCACAAAGTACGGACCATTCCGATTTCAGAGTTTATTGGGTTTGTCCCTTAGCATTGCGATACCGATACCGACATTATCGGTAATCGAATATTGAATGACTCTCGTATGCCAATGGATTCGGACATCCGGAAACCATGGTTCTGAATAAGGGGTGAGGGTACGTGTTGGGAAGTTCACAAAGAACACTCAACCCCGCCCGCACTTAGCGGCCTTTACTAAGATATCGTTCGTTTTTGGTGTACGCGGGTTAGTTCGACGATTGAATGATATGCAAACAAGGCTTTTTAGACTAAACATGTGAATTATGTTTGACTACGTCGTTTAATGCATATTGAACTAACTCGGAGTTGTTTTAGCATGTGAGATTCGTTTCAGTACAATAAAACAAAAGAATGCCAAAACAGAAACAAACGGGTTAGTAACGGTTTATGGGAAAAATTAGAATGACATAAATAATATGATGCAAGGTTTTGAAAAGATTAGGACACGTGATAGACTTGACACGTGTTGACCAAAGTCGTAAAAAATATTTTATCGGAACTCGAAGGATGCTTAAAGACTCACGGTTTTGACGAACCAGGATCCACTCGATCGAGTCCGAGTGGTCTCAAAAAAAAGCATTACGCCCGACTTTTGGGGTGTCACTCAATCGAGTGGCTATGGCACTCGATCGAGTGCCCCCTGTTCGAGGGATAACTCGATTTGCAATTCTCGAAATTGCTTTTGATTTTTGAAAACCGATAATTTCGTTAAGTCGTGTAAAAATATGGCACAATTTATACCCGACTTAAAATTTTCAAAACTCGTAAATATTTGACATTCGACTATGAAATCGATATCCAATACTTAGAGTGATTGTTAGAGAAAGAGATGTTTTTAGAAATTGTTTTGAATTGAAATAAATCCCTCCGCGTTGTATTGTCGTATTAGTCTTTTTAGGACTATGTGACAATTAATTCGGCATCAACGAGAAAAGTTTTTGAAAATGGTTTTATTTGATTGATTCCTTTAGATCCGATATTCAGCTATAGAGTTGATATCGAATCCTTAGGGACGACACTTTTATTGCTAATTATAGTAGTACGATAATATCGATATTAGAGACGAGAAAATAAATATTAAAAAGGATGACGAAGGACGACGAACGAAAAAAGCGGAAAAAGAAAGAGAGAAGAGAAGAAAACGGGATTTGTAACACCCTCAACCTACATGCTTAATTATCTCAAAAACGGACTCATAATAGCGGCCTAGGCGCGGGAGCGTTAAGATATATATAGGTGAGTTATGGTGTTGTATTTTTTGTATGGTTTGACTCGGGTTTCCTGTAGGATTTCTAGAGGAAAGATCGGAATATAATATGCCTAGTATTGGTGAAATTCCGGTTTGATATTGTGTATGTCGGATGTTATGAATGTAATTGTGTATATTTGATGTTGTGAATTGTAGTGAATAATTGATGATGATATTGTGTTGCGGGGGTGGGGTATTTATAGGATGAAATACACGACTTGGGATATGAGATAGATGTCTTGCCAAGGAAGAAAGCTACCGGTTGGGACGAAGTGGGATTCCGTCTTTGGATAGGAAAGGCTTGCTTACATGGGAAGAAACTCCCGTCCTTAGCTGGAATAAGGGTCACTCGATCGAGTAGTGCACAACACTCAATCGAGTGCCCGGTCTGGTGTTGGATTTTGAAGTTTTTTGGAGCTCACTCGACCGAGTTGCCAGTCCACTCTATCGAGTGGGCTTGACCCGGGTGGAAGTCTCATTTAGAGATCGTTTTTTATCTTTAAGGAAGAGTTTTGGTTGCTTAATTCTTCTTCGTGGCTGATTTTTGTGAGGAATTGGACTTCCAATTGCATTCTCGAATGCTGCGTCAGATATTTATGTCTCGAAAATGCCTTTGACCGGGATTTGACCAGGTCGCTAAAAAACGGTTTTGCCCTTTGTCTCGGTTTTGACCCAAATTAGTCTCATTTGACTGGAAATGACCCATTGGGCCTGGATTTGAGGTTGGTTTGGCGAGATTTTTACTCCGCTAAAAGCTCGTACCAACTACTATTGATTTCGAGTCTAAAATCGAGTGTATTAAGTCATGTTTACGTCCGATCATCATCGGATATTTTTTGAAAACTGCTATAGACACCTGGCGGTCAAAATGTGGGTGTCTACAGAGCCCCCACTCTGACTGAGGCTTGGACAAGGCGAAAGTCAGAGTAGCTACCAGGCCAATCAAAGATTAAGACCTGGCAGACTTCCAATCGGGTCGTTTATAGTCCATTAGACTTGCGTAAAGGGGCTCGCCAGCCATAAGACAGAAATCATACCTGAGTTGATGCTAATAGCTCTGTGGGGACTTGCCTAAGAAGCCTTGGGTGTGCCCGTTTGCAGACACATCCCATCTTGGAGCTGCGCGGGAGCTTGCATAGGAGGCTATGGGTGTGTCCGTTTGCAGACACATCTCGATTCAGAATTACGCGGGAGCTTGCATAGGAAGCTATGGGTGTGTCCGTTCGCAGACACATCTCGATTCTTTAGTAGAAATGTTGCCTGGGCTTTCCACTAGGGAGTTTTTGCGAGGAGACTTCCTTCTCGAGTCTGGGTGTACCTGTATGATGCCGACACATAGCACTTCGTATGTAACATTTAGGCGAAACACCGACTCACGCTGGGGAAGTAAAAGCTTGATGTTCCTTTGGGAAGCACAAGCTGGTATCTGAAACATTATTATATATAGGCAGAAATAGCAAATATAGCAGATAGCAAGATAGCATACAGGAAATGCATTTAGCATCTATAGACTAACTTGCGCTGGGGAAAATGATTTTTCCTTAATTTTGAAATCGAGGTCCTGAAAGCAACTCACGTGCTAGGAGATAGGTTTTTAAAATCGAAAGGGGTAGAAAAGAAATTTGTAGTTTAAATAGACAAAAATTTGACCTCGTCGAAAAGGATTTTCTCAAATGGCTAAGTTTTGCAAATTTTCAAAGCAAGAATTTGAAGAGAGAGGCCTACCAACAGACTCAACTCTGGACGCGACAGGACGAGTTGACAGACACGAACTTGGACTCTCTAAGGGTTGGACCGTGACTCGATAGGGGGTGGGCCACCTAAGATGACAAGACTCTTAAGTTGAGCTATTTCGTAGCCTAGGCGAGTGGCGACACGGTCGAACATCAAAATGAGATAGATCCGTTATAGGGGGATTGGAATAGTCTGTAATGAGACTGTTTCTTGCATGACAAGACTCAGCAGTAACAATGCTGTAGTGTAGTGCTCTTTTGGATTTTTTTGATTTTATGGTACACTCCTAAAGTGGGTGTTGCTCGAGTCCCTGACGAATTCTCGTCTTCAACTGAGCCGAGTATTAGGACACTCTATAGAAAGGAGGCTAGTGTTTGAAAGTATTTGGATTATGTGAGTGGATGGAGAACTTCTTCCTAGGAGAAGCCCCTAGGACGACAAAGCTAGCTGTTGAGAACATGACAGTGTCATGACAGGAATGATGGTGCTTTTGAATTTGTGTCAATGTGAGTGGTTGTGCCTCTGTTGAAAGGCTGCCTACGTATTCACGTGTAGTGAAATCAAACCAAGCCGTAGTTCAGTGATTGAAAAATATATTATGGTGCCTAGTTTACTAGGGCTTTGTGTGTAACTAGCCATAGCGATGGTGTAGGCTAGGTGCATTCCCAATGATGCCTTGATCAAAGCGCTAGAATAGTTAGGATGTTAACCCTGTGACTGCGAATGTTCTCCGGGGTAGCCCCCAGAGGTGGTGTGAACTATTTGGGCATGTTCTATGCCGACTGCAAGCTGAGTTCCCGTGTTCGGGGCTGGTAACTGGTTTGGATATTTTTGGAAATGTGGTGCTAGGAAGTAAGTGGCTTTGATGATTCAAAATCTGGAGCTCGATTTTGTGGACCTAGGCTTCGAGGTACAGTAATGTGGTAGGAAAGGGGAAGTCGAGTAAACATGACTCGGACTTCGATCGGGGTAGGTTTGATAATGCGCGGGATCTGATTTCCATGTCCGGCCCTAATGGTTAGGGTATCCTATGGAGCTTGAATCCTCAAAATTCTGGGCTGTCTCTAGCCTAAGTCTCGAGAAGGTCTTGAGGGTTGTAATGTGGGAAGGCTAGATGTGGTGTTTGACCAACTTGATTGTTTTTCCCCTTTTTTAATGGTATGAGTATTGATAATTGACCGTTTTCACTACGGTCATGGGTTTTTGAATATTTTTTGGCTGACCTCTTAGCCCCGGTCTTGGGATTCTTCACTTGGATTGACCGTTTAACCTTGGTCATGGATGCCTTTTTTTTTATGATGGCCTGCTTTTTTGTTTTGGCCTTTTGCTTTTTTTTCTTGGACTTTTGATTTTCTTTTGTCCAGCTTTTTTTTGCTCTTTGTTCTGTTGGTCAGACTAACACCTAAGGTATGGATTGGTCGATCGTATTGGATGAGTGTTTATTGTGGGAAATGGGCTTGCCTCCCGTCTTGAATCCAAACTAGGAGACTACCTAGATTTGTCATAGGATTCGATACTGCTCCTGCTATGGGTAGTTATGTGGCTCTCTATGTCAGACATGGAACAGGTAAAGGAAAACACGGGTCCCAGTTTCCTGCAGTCATTATAGATGTGCCTATAATAGTCACGTGCATGGCTCACAGTGTATGATGTTGTTCATCATGTTCTCGGAAACACATAGGGAAAGCATATAGGGGAGATAGAATATTGAAAGCTGATTTTATTGATATTTTTGAAAAGAGGACAGAATACAAATGACTCTGATTTTGACTCTGAAATTGAAAGAAATAGTACATCCTAGACTATGACTCAAATCAAATCCGGACTCTTGGATATATGGGAGGTAGACTGGATGCTTTGGTCGTTGGGCCCTGTATAGTCCATGAGGGGCCTTGCAAGTGACAAAGTTTCCAAGACGGGTGTCCTCCCGGCATCAAGGGAATATTGGATGAGGTGTTTCAGTTTCCAGCACTGCTCTGTATCGTGTCCCCTCCCTCTGTGGAATTTGCAGTAATGCTCGGCGTTCCATGCTTTAGAGCGTTTTTCCAAAGGTACGTCGGCTGTTGGGCCTATGGGTAATATTAGGCCCTTTGAAACCAACCTTTGGAAAGCGACGGTGTAGGACATATCCAAGTGGGTAAATGTTCTTACTTTTAACTGGTTCTTGATTTTCGGAGAGGTGACTTGTGGATTACCTCTCTCGGTCTTGCCATCTTGGGGATATCAGATGATTTCATAAGAGTCCTCACCCTTTAAATAGCCTGGTTGGATGATTGGCTGCCTTACCCGTTCTAGTTGTGTTAGACGGGATTGGGTTCTTGCAAGATCCTTTTCGATTATAGCTACCCTGGAACCTAGGTTATCTAGGGCGATATTGATCTTCGAGAAGATATTGTTAATGGAGCAAGATAGCATAAGCATGCTTCCCTGGATATCCCCTTTCTCGAAGGCGCGGACTTTCTCGTGGTTAGGTAGTGTCTCTTTCATTGGGTCCCTGGTAGGAAGAAGCGACGGGTGTTAGAACTCGCCTAAGCTCGGTTTTGCACAAATACAAGAGAGAGAGAGAGAGTCAAACTAGACATGGCTCGGGGGGACGGAAATGACTAAGATAATTGGACCGGGATACCCGAATGTTGACCTAGACAAAGTAATGACCGCGAATTAGACTCGAGCTACAGAAGGGTGGGTCCGAAAATGGGGCGACCGTGTTTGACTGCGCCACGTGCTCAGACCAACCGTGGTGACCTAAACCCTAGGTGACTCGAGTGTTCGTAGCATGGGTTCGACTTGAAGAAGGCATCATAAGGACACCGATGCAGAATGAATGTAGGGTACCCCTGCTCGGGCGGAGGACGGCCCCTGAGTGAGACTAAGGACTCAGATGATGTGGCATCTAAGTGACTTAAAAGTGGGGTACGTGAGACAACACGTGCAAGACATGACCCTTAGAGCAACCGTGATTGATCGCTCTGCTGAAGGGTAGCCCCCGAGTGAGGAAAAGCCTGAAAAGGGGAATGACTTGGAAAGGAGACGAGTGACTCGTGAAAGGTGGGCCTCCCTTAAGATTCGGCAGGTGGGTCGAGGCCTGTTCGTAGGAAGGTCCACGTGAGATATTCCCCAGACTTTTGGATTCGAGTGTGTAAACGGGCCTTCTTTTGTAGGAGTATGTCCTACTCAGGTGGGCCGTGCCTTGACCAAATAAGGCGGACTGGAATAGGGAGGAAATCCGTGATGTATGATCGGTGGAGTTTTGACGCTAGAGATTCTAACAACTTATGACAGGACCCGACACTACTAAATACGGGAAGTCCTAAGAAGATGAAAGTTTTGAAAAGGGAAATTTGGATTTAGAGAAATCCGAAAAAATTGAAAGGACGACCCAATTTTTTTTGAAAATCGGCAAAGGGCCATCGGGCTGAGATTTTTGAAGTTCGAAAACATTCGGGTAACATACCGGCTAAAAATAGACTATTTTGAGTAAAATCGTAAATCCTAAATTCGGTAGCTTCCCAGGTTTTGAAAAAAATGGATAATTTTTGAAAATATGAAAATTTTGAAATACCGGTTTTTGAAAAGGATGACATGTAGATCAAGCAGCACGTAGTCACAGAAACAGTATAATGACACTATGTATGCTCTTAGTCTAAGTCTCGGTCAGTCGAAATAGGGTCTATACCAACAATGACGGCTTTCTCGCAAATCAGGACGGACTTCCTAAGCCGAATTGGACTTAGAACATGCCATAAAACCCATGCGAGTTCCGCCATCAGAGTCTTTAGTGCACCCATTTAGGAATGCACCGCGGTATAGTGGGACGTCGGTCACAAGTAACCGGCCCAGGAAAGATTTGGGTTATGCATGAACCATCGAACTAAAACGCGTACATTACTAATCGAACGATTTCTTTTCGAGTCTCACCCTAGGAACCCCGATGACTAGTGGTACATCAGGAATCCCCAGTGGAGTCGCCAAATTGTGGACATGACATAGGTCCACCCCTGACACGGCCACGCGCGGGTTTGGGGAGGCGAAAGAATCTCATGTGAGATGGGTCTCGAGTTGAAATTTAAATCGAAGTAGGAGCCGCCACCAAACTTTGTGGGAGTTCGGGCCCATTCGAACCCACTCTATGTCGTAGTGGGCCGTGCACAAAGTACGGCCCATTCCGATTTCAGAGTTTATTGGGTTCGTCCCTTAGCATTGCGATACCGATACCGACATTATCGGTAATCGAATATTGAATGACTCTCGTATGCCAATGGATTCGGACATCCGGAAACCATGGTTCTGAGTAAGGGGTGAGGATACGTGTTGGGAAGTTCACAAAGAACACCCAACCCCGCCCGCACTTAGCGGCCTTTACTAACATATCGTTCGTTTTTGGTGTACGCGCGTTAGTTCGACGATTGAATGATATGCAAACAAGGTTTTTTAGACTAAACATGTGAATTATGTTTGACTACGTCGTTTAATGCATATTGAACTAAGTCGGAGTTGTTTTAGCACGTGAGATTCGTTTCAGTACAATAAAACAAAAGAATGCCAAAACAGAAACAAACGGGTTAGTAACGGTTTATGGGAAAAATTAGAACGACATAAATAATATGATGCAAGGTTTTGAAAAGATTAGGACACGTGATAGACTTGACACGTGTTGACCAAAGTCGTAAAAAATATTTTATCGGAACTCGAAGGATGCTTAAAGACTCACGGTTTTGACGAACCAGGATCCACTCGATCGAGTCCGAGTGGTCTCAAAAAAAAGCATTACGCCCGACTTTTGGGGTGTCACTCAATCGAGTGGCTATGGCACTCGATCGAGTGCCCCCTGTTCGAGGGATAACTCGATTTGCAATTCTCGAAATTGCTTTTGATTTTTGAAAACCGATAATTTCGTTAAGTCGTGTAAAAATATGGCACAATTTATACCCGACTTAAATTTTCAAAACTCGTAATTATTTGATGTTCGACTATGAAATCGATATCCAATCACTACAAGAAAAACAATCCCGGGCGTCCGCTTGGTGGGCGTCCGGGGCATATGGACGCCTACATGGCGTCTGAAAAAACCGACGGGCGTCCACAGTCAGACGCCAAACTTGGCATCCGACTGAATTTGGGGAGGACCAAATTCAGGCCAACAGGCGTCCACAGGCGGACGCCATATACCCCAAATGGCGTCTACTGTCGAACGCCAATTGAGGAGTAGCGGGCGTCCACCCATGGCGTCCGACAGTGGACGCCCGTCGGTTGATTATGGCGACAAATACACGCCCACCCCCTCTCCCCCTTCACCCTCTAAAAAAAACACTCTATAACCCCTCTCTTCCTCTCCACGCCGAGCCTATTTCCCCTTCCTCTCCTCCATTTTTCCTACTTATTAATCTTTGGTATGTATTCTTACTTACTTAGTTCTTATTCATTATAATTAGTTCTTGATTTTTATTGTTATCGTTATTTATTGATAGTTTGCTAGTAAACATTATTTAGGTCTACATTTCGATTAGGTTGATTAGTTTAGGTCAAGTTAGATTAGGATGATTAGTTTATCCCAAATTCGATTAGGTAGATTATTTTTGCCCATCACAATTTTCATTAGGGTTTGATCAATTTGGTTGAATTGAGCTAGAATGACCTCTAGGGCCTTTCGTGAGGTTTTGTGTGACTTAAGACGGACCAAAAGGTGTTGTAATAATGCCGGATTTTCCCGAAACCACTTCTATCTTGATCGGGATTGTAATTAGGTGTTAGCGGTGCTATCTGCTTTTTGATATCTGTATCAAAAAATTTGACCTTTTTTGACTTGTTTTAGCTGTTTTTGTCGGACGTAGGCCATGAATTTTTCTGTTTTGTTCGGTTAATTTGGGATTAAATTGATAAATGAGTTAGGGTTTTCGTAAATTGCGCTGAAATTGTGATTACATTTGTGATTAAAATTGGTGACTGATTTTTGTAAGGTTAATCCTAAATTAATAAGACATTCGTGTTTACTTTGACGTATTAGTGATTCAATTGATGAAACTTAGTTAGAGAAAATAAGTTTAAGTTAAATGGTGATAAATTTTCGTTTAGTAAGTTCTAAATTAAGTTAGGGAAATTAAACTTTAATTTATTATATATATTTTTTGAACATAGAAAATGAAGAGAATTGAACGGAAATGGATGTATGAGGGAAGACTTGATAAGAAGAGATGTCCCACCGTCGAATTTTTGAGGGGTGTTGAATCATTTGTCGAGGTGGCTAAAAAGTCAGTAGATTATGCATCGAGGGGGGAGGTTAGGTGTCCGTGTACTAAATGCAAGAACATAAAATTTGTTGAGGTCCTTGTAGTTAAGGAACATGTCATCTATTGTGGTTTTTCACCCGATTACTATAATTGGATTTGTCATGCTGAGCCATCTCAGTCCGAGGAACCTGAAAACCATCAAAATGAGGGGGGATTGAGAGGTATGATAGTTGACGTTGTGGAGTGCAACTTATTTAATAACGAGAACACATATGGGAATAACGACTCACCTAACCCACGAGACTCACCCAACCCACAATACTCACCTAACCCCCAAGAGCCTAATCCACGAGCAAAGGCGTTTTTTGACATGTTGGACGCTTCGGAGAAACCGTTATACGGAGGGTGCGATGTCACTTTGTTAGAAGTCGCGTCTATGGTAGTTAGCCTTAAATGTGAGTTCAACCTACCCTTTGCTTGTGTCGATGGTATTGTTGCCTTGCTCGAGAGAGTTATCCCAAAAGATAATATCATGACCCGAACATTCTACACAACCAAAAAGGTTGTGAAGGGACTTCAACTCCCGCATCAAAAGATTGATGCTTGCCCAGATGGATGCATGTTATTTTGGAAGGATGATGCGATGCTTGATGAATGTAGGAGATGTGGTAAGGGTAGGTATAAGACGGTTGAGGGGGATATTGTTTTGAGAGGTAGAAAAGGGAGAAGTGGTGTCAGGGGTAAGAAACCAATCCCAATAAGTCAGCTTACGTATTTTCCTATTGCACCTAGGCTTCAAAAATTGTATGCCACAAAAACCATAGCAGAGCAAATGAGGTGGCACAAGGAGGACGTTAGGGTACTAGGGAAGATGTGTCATCCGAGTGATGGTGAGGAGTGGAAGCGTTTCGATAGACTACATCCCCACTTTGCGTTAGAACCCCGAAATGTAAGGCTTGGGTTGTGCACTGATGGATTTGCACCGTTCGGCCAATTTGGTAAATCGTACTCTTGCTGGCCAGTGATGATCACACCTTATAACCTACCTCCTTGGTTGTGTTTGAAGCAGCCTTTCATCTTCCTATCTCTTATTGTGCCCGGACCCAAAAACCCGAAAAATCATTTGGATGTTTACTTGCAACCTGTTATTGAGGAACTGAAACAACTGTGGGAGGTAGGGGTGGAAACTTATGACGTCTCTCTGAGACAAAACTTTCAGTTGAAAGCAGCTTTATTGTGGACTATAAACGACTTTCCCGCGTACGGTATGCTCTCGGGGTGGTCTATTGCGGGTCAGAAAGCATGTCCGTGTTGTATGGATGAGAGCAAAGCTTTTTATCTTCCAAATTCTAGTAAAATAAGTTGGTTTGACTGTCATCGGCAGTTCCTACCAGAAAGAATAAGAAGGCATTCAAGAAGGGTGAGGTTGTGCTTGATGACGCACCTGATCGACTCCCCGGAGATGAAATATGGGAGTTGCTTTCCGATTACCCGTCCACTATCGACGAAACCGAGCAGTAGTTCAAAGACCTCAAGAAGTTGAAAAATGGTTGGTTTAAAAGTAGCATATTCTTTGACCTACCATATTGGAGGACTTTGTTAATTCGTCACAATTTAGATGTGATGCACATAGAGAAAAACTTCTTCGAGCAGTTGATTCACACTGTGATGGATGTGGATGGGAAGAGTTGTGACACTAAAGGCTCCCAGCGAGATGTAAAGAATTTTTGTGACCGTCCTCAACTGTACATAAAACGGGATGGGTCGAAACCGAGAGCCTTGTTCACACTTGACAAGGCTCAGAGAAAGGCGTTGTTGGAGTGGGTAGAGAAGTTGAAGTTCCCTGATGGGTATGCCTTCGACTTCAAACGCTGTGTTGATCTTAAGAACCTGAAGCTGCAAGGGTTAAAGAGTCATGACTGTCACGTCTTCATGGAGAGGTTGCTTCCGGTATCACTAAAGCACCTTCTGCCACCGATGGTGTGGAATTCTATAACTGAGATATCTCAGTTCTTCCTAGATTTGTGTTCTTCTACAGTATCAATTGAGGACATGACTCGGCTCGAGGATCAAATTCCACAGATACTATGCAAACTTGAGATGATCTTCCCACCGTCGTTCTTTAACTCCATAGAGCATCTACCTGTCCACTTGTCCTAGGAGGCTAAGGTTGGAGGACCTGTCCAGTATAGATGGATGTACCCATTTGAAAGGTACATAACTGTTAGTAACTTCATTTTAAAAAAAATTAGCATAACAAATTTGTATTGATTGAAATATATAACTTGTTTATTTAGGTTTCTCAATCATTTGAAGAAGATTTGGTAACAAGGCTAGGGTAGAGGGTTCTATTTGTAATGCATATTTGACAGAAGAGATTGCAAACTTCTGCTCCCTCTACTTCGATAAAGATGTTCAAACAAAAACCAAGAACCTGAACCTAGAACATTCGGTGTCCATTGATCCCACTACACCCGAGTTTTTTCAAAAGAAGGACGATGAAGGAACTTCATCCGTTAAGGGTTCTAGGACGCTAGATGAGAAAGAGTACAACCGAGCGCACCTTTACCTACTCTCTAATTGTGAGATCTTAGAGCCTTATGAGAAGCAATTTGTAACTGAATATGTCACTGCGAACCCTGACGTGAACCCTGATGACGTTTGGAGTAAGCATGACGAACATTTTCTTAAGTGGCTCAAGGATCACGTAGTTGCCTTAGACATACGGGATGATTTGGTTAGAAGTTTGGCATTTGGTCCAGTGCGAGCGGTTAAAACCAGGAACCGGTACTCGGTGAATGGGTTCAATTTTCACACATTCAACTACGGGAAGAACAAGGCTAGATGCAATTTTGGTGTGAGTGTGTCATCTCTTGATGGTGATGAGTACTACGGTATTTTGGAGGATATTTTTGAGTTGTGTTATGCTGGCAGAGAACGAGGGTATAGAGCCGTGGTATTCAAATGTGAGTGGAAAGACAGCTCCGTGAATGGGACCCAAGTGAATGAACGTTACAAGATTGTGGAAGTTAATCACACAAGGAAATATCCTACGTACGATCCGTTCATACTCGCGCATCAGGCGAAGCAAGTCTACTTTGCTCCTTCTCCTTACACAAAAAATGACAGAAATCAAAGTCAATGGTGGGCAGTCTTTACGACTAAACCACGGGGACAAATAGACAGTTCTCTGTTCTAGGAAGATGTCGCTTCAAGTGGTACACGCTTATCTTCTATTGAAGAGACCATATTCTCCAAAAAAGATCAGAATGAAGGGGCAGAGGAATATTTTGAGGATGATGATGATGATGATGGACAAGGAGAATACATGGTTGGGGATGTCCCGGAGATCCTTGCTGAGGAGGATGACGGACACAATGAAGAGAATTTGGAGGACGACATAGTGGACAGCGAGGAGACGGACGAGGAGGATTAAACTGAGGAGGATGAGGCTGAAGAGAATAACGACAGCGAAGATGACTACTAGAGTTGTAGTTGGTTACATTGCTGATTACATGGTTAGGTGAATGTGCTACTTATTTGTTACATTATTTCAATCAAGTTAGAATGTAAGTGCCAATTGTTGTTAACATTGTTTAATTTGTTGCAAGGTTAAGATAATGGCAGGCGCTAGATCGACCAGGAAACGTGGTGGGGGTAGTAGGTCTGTTCAGACGTCCACCACACAGCAGAAGGAGGAGGAAGTGGTCCTCGAAACGGGACCGGAGGAGACCGATGAGCAGGAGGAGACCGATGAGCAGGAGGAGGAGGAGCAGCAACAGGGGCAGGAGGAGGAGCTGAAGAAGGACGATGACGGTCGGGTGATTCTCGACCCTACAGGCACATGGTAATATAATCTAACATGTTGATTATTCTTTTGCAACATATTTATTTTTGGACTACATCTTATATGATTTTGTACATACATGTGCTTCTCGACTCGTTGCAGGTTTCTGCATAAACCGGTTGTCAGAGGCTGTACTACCAGCTTCATGGTCGACAAAGGACATGGGTACGCCTGTTGGACTCAGGTGCCGGCGGAGGTACGGGAGTGGTGGTTCAACCAAATCCGGGTGCGTGGATTGTTTCTGCTACCGAGTTTTTAATTTATAATGTGGAGTTTGTAAATATTTTTGCTACTAATTATTAATTCGCCTTTATTGTGTAGCTCAAGTTCAGTTGGAAATCTGAGTTAGATGGAAGGGTCTGGGAACGGTACAATGAGACGTGCACACGACGTTTCTCTTGTGTGATGAATAAACGACGCACGCGGGGGACTCTGCTAAAGTACCTTAAAGGTGTTTTTTTTTTGGTAATCAATTTTAACAGACAATCTAACTTCAATCTATCACTGTATTAAATAATATATTGGGTCGTCATATTTTAGGGGACGCGTTGGAGAGATGGGTTGCCTACCACGACAAGAAGGAGTTTAAGGTTAGGTCTCAAACGGCTCAGAGGAACAAATTGTCGAACTATGAGCATGAGGGCCACGCAAACCCGACACATCATCGGGGTTCTCAGTCTTCTGTCAGTCGTGCCAAGAGGGTATGATTTCTACTAATTAATAGCGTACTCATCCTTGAATAATCGGAAACTATGTTCGCATAATTTATATTCGCCTAATAACATTCGTACTCATTTAATAGCTGCAAGTTGAGCTCGGGAGGGTGCCAACCGCGGCGGAGGTATTCTTCGACATGCATGGGCAGACCGATGACAAAGGGACTAGCTTTAAGACGAAAAAGGATCAGGCGATCTGGGTGAGTACTAACTATTTCAAATAAATCGACTTTAGTTGGTAGATAACTATCTTCAATGATTTCATCTAATAATACCTTGAATTGAAATCGTTGTTCTGTACGCAGGACGCCTACCAAGAAGAGCTAGTGAGACTCGAGGCTGATTCTGGTGCTGAGGAAGTCGACCCGAATGAGACTTGGTTCAAGGTCGTCAGGGGTTACAAGAAAGGAAGTGTGTACGGTGTAGGAAATGCACACGGTATGTACTTCAAACCTCCCACACCGCGTCTCAGCACCTGTACACAAATGGAGTACACGCCGGCCGGATCTCAGAAACCCGACCCGGATAAGGACGCCATGAAGGAACAGCTGACGGAGCAGCAGCAGCAGCTGAAGGACCAGGCCGAGACCATAAAGAAGATGGAGGAACAGATGGCCATGTTTCAGGCCATGTTCAACAAATGCAACCAAGGTCGTCCTCCATCCCCTCCAGACGACAGAGACCCCAATAGCGGGGATGGCGGTAACTCTGGTGCTTCAGCTAGCTTCTTAGTTAGCTGATTGTTTTTTGTTGTTGTTGTTGCAACTTTATTTACGAATTATGTATATTCTAACTAGTTTAGATTTGTGTACCTTCAAACCGTATGTTAAATCTTTTTTATATAAGTTTTTTCAGCATGAATGAGTCGAGAGATGAAGTGTATTGGTTGACTGAGAGTGAATGAGGTTGAGGTATTGTGGATAGTCGACATTTGTGGTTGGTTGAGCGTTGTAGATGTGGTTTATATTGCAGGTTTTGGCTAGACATTGAACGTATGTTTACGGTCATGCAACAGCGTAAATAGCGTCCAATAACGGACGTCGTGACGGACACCAGGGAAAGCTAAAATGGTGTCCAACTGTGGACGCGAGATATCCATGGATGACGTCCACAGTCGGACGCCAACTTCAGGACCATGGCGTCCGACTGTGGACGCCATCCAAGGGTATCTCGCGTCCACAGTCAGACGCCACCCTTGGCGTCCGCAGTCAGTCGCCAAATCCCTTGGCACCCAATAGTGGACGCCCGTTTTAAAAGTTGGCGACCAAGCGTGGCTTCCGCTTTCTGACGTCTGTTTGCGGACGCCCGTTCCTTTATAGCGTCCACTGTCGGTGCTCACCAGGTGGACACCGGGGACTGTTTTTCTTGTAGTGAATACTTAGAGTGATTGTTAGAGAAATAGATGTTTTTAGAAATTGTTTTGAATTGAAATAAATCCCTCCGCGATTTAATGTCGTATTAGTCTTTTTAGGACTATGTGAGAATTAATTCGGCATCAACGAGAAAAGTTTTTGAAAACGGTTTTATTTGATTGATTCCTTTAGATCCGATATCCAGCTATAGAGTTGATATCGAATCCTTAGGGACGACACTTTTATTGCTAATTATAGTAGTACGATAATATCGATATTAGAGACGAGAAAATAAATATTAAAAAGGACAACGACGGACGACGAACGAAAAAAAACGGAAAAAGAAAGAGAGAAGAGAAGAAAACGGGATTTGTAACACCCTCAACCTACATGCTTAATTATCTCGAAAACGGACTTGTAATAGCGGCCTAGGCGCGGGAGCGTTAAGATGTATATAGGTGAGTTATGGTGTTGTATTTTTTGTATGGTTTGGCTCGGGTTTCCTGTAGGTTTTCTAGAGGAAAGATCGAAATATAATATGCCTAGTATTGCTGAAATTCTGGTTTGATAATTGTGTATGTCGGATGTTATGAATGTAATTGTGTATATTTGATGTTGAGAATTGTAGTGAATAATTGATGATGATATTGTGTTGCGGGGGTGGGGTATTTATAGGATGAAATACCCGACTTGGGATAGGAGATAGATGTCTTGCCAAGGAAGAAAGCTACCGGTTGGGACGAAGTGGGATTCCGTCTTTGGATAGGAAAGGCTTGCTTGCATGGGAAGAAACTCCCGTCCTTAGCTGGAATAAGGGTCACTCGATCGAGTAGTGCACAGCACTCGATCGAGTGCCCGGTCTGGTGTTGGATTTTGGCATTTTTTGGAGCTTACTCGACTGAGTGGCCAGTCCACTCAATCGAGTGGGCTTGACCCGGGTGGAAGTCTCATTTAGAGATCGATTTTTATCTTTAAGGAAGAGTTTTGGTTGCTTAATTCTTCTTCGTGACTGATTTTTGTGAGGAATTGGACTTCCAATTGGATTCTCGAATGCTGCGTCAGATATTTATGTCTCGGAAATGCCTTTGACCGGGATTTGACCTGGTCGCTAAAAGACGGTTTTGCCCTTGGTCTCGGTTTTGACCCAAATTAGTCTCATTTGACTGGAAATGACCCACTGGGCCTGGATTTGAGGTTGGTTTGGTGAGATTTTTACTCCGCTAAAAGCTCGTACCAACTACTATTGATTCCGAGTCCAAAATCGAGTGTATTAAGTCATGTTTACGTCCGATCATCATCGGGTGTTTTTTGGAAACTGCTATAGACACATGGCGGTCAAAATGTGGGTGTCTACAAAGATAAAAAAGTTATGTAGAATTTTATGAAAAAAAACTTCAAACTACCCCATAAAATAACACTATTAATTAATAATATAAAGATAAAACATTTATAAGTTAATAATTAAATTAATTATCGTGATGACATAAGCGTATATATGATGATATATAGAGGAACACAAAGAAAATGAAAAAAAAATGAACTTATAGGCACTTGAAAGTAAAAGATGATGCTTGTTAACCTCAAAAAAAAATGTTTGACAACAATTATGGAGCTTCAAGTTGTAATCAGAATATGTAATAGTCATGTTATAATCAGACACAATATATGCAAAATAATTACGAAAGAGAAGAAAGATGAAATTTTTAGTTTGCAACAATCAATGCATAATATAATCGTAATTGCTAAATCATACCAAGTTTTACTAGTTCATACCCTAATTTTCATTTTTTTCCCTTCCCTGCCCTTCCTCTTGAAAAGTCTCTCTTCTTCTTTCTTCCTAAACCTAACAAATTCCATCTTTTCTCCTCCTCAAAACCCTGCCAAATTGTTCAATAACTTTTCAACCATGGATCATAGTTCGGACGTGGAACAAGTAATTTTTTTTATTAATAATTTTTTAGTTAAGGCCTAGTTAGATTATTCTATAAATTTGAAACAATTAAGTTTTTGATTTTTTCAATAATTTTACTTTTTAATACTCCGTATGATCATTGAATGTTACACTGTTGATTAATTGTTTTTCTAGTTCAACCCTAATTCGACGTCAATAACTGATCTAATGACTACTCTGTGTCCCACTGTGCATGCTCTATGCGAAGTTATTCCTTTGATGCCAATTCAGTGTTTTCATTTTTTATCACATATTTGAATTTATTTCGTTTACTATAAAGTTTAATGTTCAATCTATATTGTTTTCGTTCTTTGTATTGTAGGCAAATGTTCATTTGGAAGAATATCCAAAAAAAATTAATTGATACGACATCTATATTCAATACTCGTAAGTTGTTCGAAAATCGCACGAAGCTGATATCAGAGGTTAAAGAAATTGGTTTACTGCATAATATAGGTATTCGGGTAGGACGTTATTATCCGGATCGTGGTTTTGGACAAAAATGGTTTAAGTGTGACCGATCTGATAGATATCAATGTCTATCGAAATCGAATGGTTCATCTATAAGATCAAACACGGGGACCAAGAAATGGATGTGCCCATTTAGATTAAAGTGTTATAAACAGGAAAATGGGTGCATTGGAGACGCAGGTCATTAATGGGAATCATAACCACTACATTGTTGAAAAGAAACGTTCTCTGAGTGTAGCAACCAAAGAGCATATTAGACAAATGACTGCAAGTAAAATCAGCGTGTCTAATATTTTGATTGAGATGGTTAATATGAGTATCAAAGTTGTTGCTAAACAAGTGTATAATGTCCGCTCCATATCGAGAACAAAGTCAAGAGAATATCGTACAGCATCGGAACAGTTATTGAAGCTTGCTGTTGATCATGGTTATCCAACATTTCATCAAACAATCCCTTCGAAAAAAAAGGTAGTTGTGAGCTAACTGACGTGTTATTTGCAAATCCGGATTCTATTAACCTTCTGAAACATTATCCCTATGTTCTTATTGCTTATTGTACCTATAATACCAACAAATACAAGATGTCGTTGTTAGAAGTTATTATAGTAACCCCGGTGCATAAGAAGTTTTCGGTTCTTTATGCATTCTTGCAAAATGAGAAGGAAACGGCGTAGATTGGGCTTTCAAATGTATGACGAAGGTGTCAAATTCAAATGAGCGTATAGTTTTTGTCACTGATAGAGATACGGCATTAATTAGTGCCATTGAAATGCATTTTCCACGTGCTTCACATTTATTATGTAGACGTCATATTTAGAAGGACGTGGAAGTGTGGGTTAAGAGAAGAACGAGAAATGGTTTACTTGGCGATTATTTTGGAAAAGGAAAGTGGACACAAATGGTTCGATCGACAACCGAGAAAGAGTTCATTGAAAACGAGAAATTGATGTATACCACTTTTAAGACGATAGGCAACTTGGAAAAATATTGTAAAAGGACTTGGATTAACAAGTACAAGAAAAAATTTGTTTCTGCTTGGACTAATCAAGTGCTACATTTTGGAAATGTTACCTCCAACAGGTAATTATGATTTTTTGGAGTAATCAAGTGCTACATAAATTAGTGATTTTAATTGTTTTATTCGCCAAATTAAACGTCATTTTAATTTTAATGTATATATATTGTTAGAATATAGGGTTGAAAGTGCGCATTAATGTTACATATACATTGTTGGGATAAACATAACCGTCATAAAGAACAATAAAGATTTAACATTATACCTGAATTATGAGAAATTAAGAACTTGACGATTGGCTTCGCATAAAGTCCCTAGATAAAAAAATGTAAACAACAAAATTAGTCTTAAACTTAAAATGAGAAACAACAAATTTATTTTATAAAAAAACCGAAAGAGTTATTTAAAAATAAAGTCAATGAAATGTGGATACAAACTTCTAAATATTTTATGTAATCATTTCATTACTTTATATTCCTTTTTCACATGCACGTAATTAATAAGGTAATTAATAAAAAAAAATTAATTGTAAGGGTAAATGAAAAGTCTTTGTTGAAAAAAAATAATAATCTAATCAATATAAAATTGTATAAGAATAAAATTTAATAAACCATTTAATAATATGTTTTTCATAAAGACAAACGAAAATGGTTTTGGTTAAACAATTAATAAAAAAATAATAAAGGTAATAATCTAATTAGAAAATTTTAATAACAAAGATAAATGATTTTTTTTACGAAATAATTAGTAATTTAATTAATAAAAAAATTATTTATAAAGGCAAATGAAAATTTTGATGAAATAATTAATAATTCAATTAATAAAAATGTTTAACAATAATATTTGATAAACCATTTAATGTTATTTTTTTTAAGAAAGACAAATGATTTTAATAAGCAATTATTATCGTAATTAATGAAAATTTAAAAAAATAAATAGATTTAATGATAAAGACAAATGAATTTTTACGAACGGTTAATAATTTAATTACAAAAAAATTAAAATAAAGACAAATGAAAAGTATATGACAAAATAATTAATTATCTAATTAATAAAAATATTAATAAGAACAAATTTTAATAAACCAATTAATAAAATGTTGTTTAATAGAGCCAAATGAAAAGTTTTTAATGAAATAATTAGTAATTCAATTAATAAAAATTAAATATATTAAAATTTTAATAATTTAATTAATTAAAATATTAATAAACATTGTAATAAATGTGCCACGGGTCCCGATATTTGATAACATTAACGGTTATCCTCTTTTTTGTAAATAATTATTTCCATTTTGAACATCAAAAAAAGTTTACACTTATAAAAAAATAAAAAAATCATGAGATTTAAAGGTAACAAAAAACAAATGTGAGTGTCAATAAGGAAATAAATTTTCTTATGAATAAGTTAACGATAAATAAGGATATATTAACACAACTCATTGCCAATCAGATCAACGGGGAGTACGAGACGCGAGAGCCAGCGATGACCCGATACCTGGCCGAAAAAGTGAAAGGCAAGCTATCGAAGCTCAAATCATATACTGTGAAACAAGTCCCGAGGTCCCAGAACCACCGCGCAGATGCTCTGTCAAAATTAGCAAGTTCAAGTCTACAAAACATAAGGCGTTCGGTCTGGGTCGACGTAAGAAAGTATAAGTCAGTTGGCGATGCTCAAATATCCAACCCAATAGGTGTAGTGGACGGAGAGGATCAGGAAAGCTGGATGACCCCCATCATACGGTTCAAAAAGGATCGGGTCCTGCTGGAAGACCCAGCACAAAGGAGAAAGATACAAGTAAACGCGGTGCATTACATCATGATAAATGATTAGTTATACAAGAAGTCTTTCTCTTCACCTTTGCTGAGGTGCCTGGGGTCCCGCACGGCATCCTTCGTCCTCGATGACATAAACTCCATGATCTGTGGACATCATGTAGGGGAGAGGATTTTGGCCTACAAAGCCCTAAGAGCCGGGTACTATTGGCCGACCATGAAAGCGGACGCAAAAGAGCTATCCCGGAAATGTAGGAAGTGTCAGCTCCATGCCCCGATCATACATGCCCCGGCCCGGGAGCTCCAGCCAATTGTGTTTCCCATTCCCTCCGCGCAATGGGAAATGGACTTCCTCGGCCCATTTGCTATCGCCACAGGTGAAACAAAGTTCCTGATAGTCGTCATTGACTACTTCACAAAGTGGATAGAGGCAGAGGTTGGTCCTAACATCACCGAGGCAGCGGTTCGGAAGGTCATATGGCGTAATATTCTGACTCGTTATGGTGTCCCCAAAGTGTTATTATTTGATCACGACCGGCAGTTCGACCCCCCCCCCCCCCAAGGCAATAATGGGTTGGAGGGGCATGGCGTGGTGATGACATATTCAGCTGTGTCCCACCCTCAGACGAACGATCAAGCCGAGGCTATAAACAAGCAGATACTGAACGACTTAAAGTGTTGGTGGGCCGACAAATTGCCGAGTGTGCTATGGTCCATCAGAACCCCAAGGAAAGAGTCTACAGGACAAACACCCTTCAGTCTTGTGTACGGAGCAGAGGCTCTCCTACCAATCGAAGCTCGCCTCCCTACCCTCCGATCAAAAATGTTCGACAGAGAAGGTAACGAGAAAGCAATGGCAGGGGCACTAGATCTGGTCATCGAGGTAAGGGCAGACGCCTATGTCAACATTGCCGCATACCAACAAAGGATGAGAAAGGCATACAACAAACGGGTGTCAGAAAGAAGATTTCAGATAGGCAATCGGGTCCTAAGAAAAACCGAAGCCATAGGAAAAGCACGGGAACACGGGAAGCTGAGAGCAAACTGGGAGGGCCCATATCAGGTAACCCAGATCCTATGGCCCGGAACTTACAGACTCGCCAATCTGGATGGTCAGGAGTTAGCAGCACATTGGAATGTTGACACATTGAAGAAGTACTATGTTTAGTAGGTGACCCTAGGGGTTACATCATTACGTTCCCTTTATGTTTTTGTTTTCTTCCTTCAAAGAGTTATAGCAGTTGCGGGGACTGGTCACTGCCCGTGTCGACGGCTACGCTATGCAACTACGAATGAAATAATGAAAGCAGAGGTCTTTACTTATCACTCATACTTCAACAAATCCTAAGCAACAAGCAGGGGGCAAGAGGGGAGGAGCCCCTGTTGCAAAAAAGCTTAGGTCATGATGACCACCCCAACGCAAAACCCCTACCTGACATCAGTCAGGCAGGGAGCATGGCTACAAATGCCGAACAAGGTCTAAGCAACACTTAGTCTTGTATAAAAAAACGCGCAAAACCCTTACCTGACATCAGTTAGGCAGGGATCGTGATGCCGAACAAGGTCTAAGCAACACTTAACCTTGTATAAAAAATGCAAAGCACCTACCTGACATCAGTCAGGCAGGGGGTACGGCTACAAATGCCGAACAAGGTCTAAGCAACACTTAGCCTTGTATAAAAAAACGCAAAACCCTTACCTGACATCAGTCAGGCAGGGGGCACGGCAACAAATGCCGAACAAGGTCGAAGCAACACTTAGCCTTGTATAAAAAATGCAAAACCCTTACCCGACATCAGTCAGGCAGGGGGCACGGCTACAGATGCCGAACAAGGTCTAAGCAACACTTAGCCTGGTATAAAAACGCAAAGCCCCCGCCTGACGATGGTCGGGCAAGGGGTACAGCCAGATAAGGTCAAAACAACGTCGTCATTTAGATCTAAGTACGGGCATACGTAAGAGCAAACGTGCATCAAAGGTTGAACATAAAAAGAGGAATTCGAAAGATGATAAAAGTTAAGTATATGATTACAAAAGACCAGAAGAACAGGAACTAAGAAATAGAGAGAAGAGCTTCAAGAGAGTGAAGGACGCTCCGTCCCAGGAGTCGAAGAAATTCACGGCCCATTTCAAAATTTTGTGCACGGATTCTTGATAATCATGACCAAGTCTTTCATTCATTATATATATATATATATATATATATATATATATATATATATATATATATATATATATATATATATATATATATATATATATGTTGGTTCGAAAATATGTGCCAATCGTAAACACTTTGAATTTGGTTTCAATTTCAATAATTGGGTCCAAAATTGTAGGTCGCCACCGATTATTATACACATCAATCTCACCAATTCAACAATGTCACTAAATTACAAAACTTATACATCAACCAATTTCAATGCTATGTCTTTTATTTTTTATGGCCTTAATATTTATTTTTTATAAAAGTATCACTAAACATGGATTTATGCACGTCCTTACAACAAACAAGACCTAGTTTTTTAATCCCGTGAAAATTATGAACATATTCATTTTCACTATTTCCAACAGATGGGATTTCCCTAGTTTTCACTAACTCTATACTTTGTTTATTAAATTACTCCATTCACTTTCCCATTTTCATATATGTATTTTGTTTTGGTGATTAAAATATGTAGTGTTCATTACCTTGAGACTCAAATAGTAAATAGTAAATACATTACCCAAATAACGTGAACTCTTTAAAATGTTACTTTAAATTAACACACAGAATATTGCAATTTCTTCTCAATCATATTTTGTAAATTACTTCCACTTTGAATATAGTTAAAAGTTCACTCTTATAAGAAAAACAAAGAGTTTAATGTTATCTTGAAATGTGTTTATAAACAAAGATCAATAAAAATATAATATTATACTTGAAAAAATAAATGAGAAATTATGGATTTTACATGCAGTCATTGGCTTCGCATAATTTCAGTAAATAAAACAAATCCCGAAGATAAAATTTCGAACTAATATTAGAATCGACAAACAATAATGCAAATTCATACGGAGTATCATATATTAAAAACTGATGGTCGTATTCATGAAATAAACCAATCGAAATGTAAATACAAACCCCCAAATTTTTTTTATCATCTCTACATGCCTTTATATATTCTTTTTTTTTAGTTATACTATGATGTTCTTAATGATATATTTAATATTAGCTTTGATTAATCTTTAAGACGAAATAGATGAAAGTATAATATATTATTTTTTAGTTATAATACGAAGTTCTTAATGCAAGATAATATAATGATTAATATTAACTTGAATTGATTATCAAGAGTCAAGACAAAAGAAGATGAAAAGGTAAACCAACCAAATTATTAAGGGTTTTTTTTAGAAAACTATTAAGCTTTCTTAATAACAATAAATTTATGTTTTAAGTGAATATCAAGTTTTGTTTGGCTCAAGCAATTGTTAATCATTGGTATTTTACTTTAAACTAACACTCAAAATATCGAAATCCTTCTCAATCATATTTTGTAAAATACTACAACTTTAAATATAAATAAAAATTCACCTTTATCAACAGAAAATCAATGTTATTTAAAGTTAACTGTAAAATGTATTCATAAAATCAATCAATATAAAGAAAAATAAAATTATAATATTATACCTGAAAAATGAGAAATTGCGGACTCGACTACAGGTTTCGAATAAATTTTCTAAAGAAAATGCAAAGGTAAAATTAGAACTAAATTAGAATCAATAAACAACAATGCAAATTGATGTCTAACATAACTGAAGATAATGTCTAAAAGATAAAGTGAATCAAATGTAAATACAAAGTCCTCAATTTTTTTTATCTCTTCATTGCTTATATAATTTTTTTAGTAAGTATTTATATTAAATTTGATTGATCGATCATAAGACGACGAAAGTGGATGAAATGGTGAAACAACCAAATTATCAAAATTTATTTTTAGAAAAATATTAAGTTTTCTCAAGACTGAAATATTAAGGTTTTTTTTTGCAGGAAAATTTATCATTTCATTGATTGAATGAAATTACATTTTGATGCAAAAGTATAACACTCTAGGGTCTAATTACATACACAAACACTACAAGGGAAAGCCTAAATAGCTACGGTTTTAGAAACGATCAATATTCTAGTAGCAAAGTATCTTTTTTTAGAGACTAAATTAGAGATGAAGCATTTAATTAGTATCTACTTTGGAGACCTCATCAACGTTGTATCTATCTTAGACTCTAAGTTAGAGACCACATGTCGTGTAGTATCTATTTGCGTAGCTATACTAATATTTAGCTACCATTACTTTGCTAATCTCTATAAGAGTCGCTATTTGGACGGATTTCGCTACCATTACGTCACTAATCTCTATTTGAGTCCCTATATATTGTCTAAGTGGAAAGACTTAATCTAGTTTAGTCACTAATTGGAAAGAGTGAATATATATTCCTAGAGCTGAAAAGTCTGACCCGACCCGACTGACCCGCCCTGCAACCCGAGTACAATTCACCCTATTTGACCCGAAAATGTATTGACTCGACCCGGCACGACCCGACCTGACCCGATGATGGCCCGTTGACCGATAGGACCACTTCATAATGATCCGAACCCAAACCCGACCCGTAACCCGAATAGGCCCGACAAATTATATGGCCCGACCCGGAAACTGGCTCGACCCGAAAATCACTCGACCCAAGAGCTGACCTGATGTGATCTAATGAAGATTAAAAATTATGATAAATTCAAATATACTATTTAGTTTTTTTTCTCCAGATAACATCATTTAAAAGACAAAAAAAACTTTTAATTATTAAATAATTTTAAAAAAAAATGTATTAATCACTCCTGAGCAAACACGGCCCGAACTCGATTGACCCGACCCGAAAATGACCCGACCCGAAAATGACCCGAAACTGACCCGACTCAAACCCGTCACAAAAGTCGACCCGACCAATAAGCAAGCCGAAACTGACCCGAAGCCAACCCGAAGACATTCATGACCCACTAATTACCCAACCCGACGATGATCCGACCCAAACCCGACCCGCCCGTCCAATTTCCACCTCTACATATTCCCGCCTCATACATTGTTGATTTCCTTTTTATTCCCGCCTTCTTAAAAATCAAACTTTCCTATTCTAATAGCTATAGAATTACCTAAATAAATTAGGTTTACTTCTAATATATATACGTATATACGTCTATCCCCTCCATTGTAACTCAAACAATTTTTCTATTAGTTTTCATCTACTTCTATTACTCAGGTTAGTACTTCATGATTTTTCTCTCTTTAAATAATTCAATTGATTTCTTAATCTTTGTTATCATTAATTTTTATGAGTTCTATTGATTTTGAATGTTACCAATTTGCAATGGTGTGCTACTTATAATTGAAGTGAATTATGCTACATTAGTTGAATATAAGAGAGAATCAATATTGAATTATGCTACGTATAATTGAATGTTGAATATTTGAATTGAATGGCTATCATTAGTTGCTGATTGTTGAATTGAATTGAATTGTAAGAAATAATAAAAAAAACTAAAAAGAACTGTTCCTACGTATAATCAGTCGTTGATATGTATGAATTATAACTACCCAGATTTGATACGTATAATCAGTCGTATAATTATTTTCCCCAATTTTGAAAGAAATAATAACTACCCAGATAACTAAATCAACTTCACCAACTAAATCAATTTTTATAGATCATTTTTTATATTTTCACTTGATACATGGTGTGATTTGAACCAATTGCTAAAAATATTTATTGGGTTTTTTTTGGTATGAAATGATGATGGAATGAGGGCATAGTCGGTTTAGATGCAATTTTGTCGGAAATTGTGATTTTGAATATGAAAAAGATGAAGAATCTATGAAACTTGCGAGGCTCCATTTTCTTTTATATTTTGGTTTAAAACAGAGGGCGCCATTATGATGTTCATGGGATCGAAGCCACACCATGAGTACCACCCACCTAGCTAGTTGGCATCTGTAAAGTTGCGATGTTCTTTAAAGTGTTTTAGTTTGTAATCATTAAAGATAAATGGGAGCAATCGGGATGGATCAAGTGTTTGATACCGAGTATTTTTGTTTGGCCTTCCAATGTTTCTATGTCTTTATGAATATGATAAATGGAAGTTTTAGACTTTAGATGTTTAAATGTGTTAGATGGTTTGGTTTGTCACCTTGCGTCTGTATATTAACGAATACTTTAGATGTTTAAATCAGTACACCATCTTCCAGTAAAAATCACCCAAGCCTTTCTTTTTCCTGCATAATGTGCTTTCTAGACTTGTAGTACTCTTAATATACAATGAATATTCACTTTTTTTTATGCAATAGTTAGATTGGTTGTTGGTGTTGATTTCTTTTAATTATAGTCAACAATGTATAATACTTAGTTTTATCTATCTACTTGGTTTAGGATGTAATTTTTTACCATAATAAATCTTATTGTAGTAATAATTCTAAGTAGTTAGGTATTATACATATTTTAGAGTCACCTTATTTATAATTTTGAAGTGTTGTCCTTTTGTTTACACAGTTATGTCGGATCGATCATGGATGTACAAAAGATTAGATAGGAAATATCTTTCCGTTGACTTTGTTAAAGGGGTAGACGAGTTTATTAAATTTGCTTGTATACAAGAAAGTTTCAAAAAGTCTTCAAAGTTAAAATGTCCTTGTGATAAGTGCCAGAATAGGAGTTATTTGGACATAGACACCATCAAATTACATTTATATAAGTCGGGATTTCTTCCTAACTATACCAAGTGGGTTTCTCACGGGGAAAACTTATCTCTATCAAAAAATTTAAGGAATGAAGGGACATCAAATAGTGGTATTTCTAATCTTCATGAAATGATTATGGATGCATCAAATTCTAATGTTGAAGAAAATTGTCAAGTAATGGAGAATGTTGAGGAGGAACCACATCCTGAATCAAAAATGTTTTTTGAAATGTTAAAAAATGCTGCAAAACCTTTATATGATGGGTGCAACTTATCTGTTTTAGAGGCCGCTTCCATACTCACAAACATTAAATGCGAGTTCAACATTCCCCATAGAGCCATTGACAATATAGCTTCCTTGATGAAGGCTATGTGTCCCACTGATAACAACATGACAGACACTTACTCTAAAACTAAGAAGTTGCTTGAAGGACTTGAACTCCCTCACATAAAGATTGATGTGTGCCCCAATGGTTGTATGTTGTTTTGGAAGGAGGACGAAAGCTTAGTGAAATGTCGAATATGTAACCACTCTAGATATAAAAAAATAAAATTCCAGAGAAAGTACTAACGTATTTGCCCATAACACCTAGACTAAAGAGACTTTATGCGACTAAAGGGGTTGCCGAGTACATGAGATGGCACGCAGAAAGTTGTCATGCTAAAGGCTTCATGTCACATCCATCTGATGGAGAAGCATGGCAAAATTTCAATGATGTATATAAAGAGTTCTCGGCTGAGCCACGTAATGTCAGGTTAGGGTTGTGCACAGATGGGTTCGCTCCATTTGGAAACTCGGGAAAATCATATTCATGTTGGCCAGTTATCTTAACTCCTTATAACTTACCGCCTTCGCTATGTATGAGAAGACAATTTATGTTTTTAACCTTGATAATTCCCGGTCCAACAAGCCCCAAGGGAAACCTAGATGTCTACTTACAACCCTTGATTTCAGAGCTGAAAGATTTGTGGGAGATAGGAGCATTAACCTATGATGTCTCAAAAAAAAAAAATTTCCTTATGAAGGCAGCTATAATGTGGACTGTTAGTGACTTTCCTGCTTACGGTATGCTTTCAGGATGGTCTACAGCAGGCAAATATGCTTGTCCGTATTGCATGGAAAAAACAAAATCTTTTTATCTTAAAAATGGATCAAAGTACACATGGTTTGATTGTCATTGTAAATTTCTACCTATAGACCATGAGTTTAGATTAGATAGAAGTGCATTCATAAAAAATAGGATAGAGCCCTCAAGTCCACCACCACGATTGAATGGGGATGATCTTTGGAATTGTGTATGTTCCCTACCTCAAGGTACCGATGTTTCTCTTAGCTCAAAGAGTAAAATAAATAAGGAAAATGGTTGGAAACGACAGAGTATATTTTGGCAGCTCCCATACTGGCGCAAGTTATTAATTAGACACAATCTCGATGTTATGCACATTGAAAAAAATGTTTTTGATCAAATAATAAATACTGTAATGGAAGTGAAAGGAAAAACAAAGGACACTATTAGTGCAAGAAAAGACTTGGCAATACATTGTAAGCGTCGTAAACTGAATGTCGATGAAAGTAGGGAGAATGCCAGAGATGTTATGCCAAAAGCACCTTATGTCTTAAGTAAGGAACAAAAGAGAGTATTATGTGAATGGATACAAGACTTGAAGTTCCCGGATGGTTACTCATCTAACTTAGGAAGATGTGTCGATATGAAACAGTATAAACTCTTTGGATTAAAGAGTCATGACTGTCATGTATTTATGGAACGATTGCTTCCTGTAGCCTTAAGAGAACTTCTTCCTCTTAATGTATGGAATGCTTTGACGGAGATAAGTCAGTTCTTTAGGGATATATGCTCCTCATTGTTAAAGGTTGATGACATGGTTCGGTTAGAGCACAATATTCCAGAAATACTATGTAAGTTGGAGAAAATTTTTCCTCCTGCATTTTTCAACTCTATGGAGCATTTACCAATCCATTTGCCATATGAGGCCAAAGTTGGAGGACCCGTTCATTATAGATGGATGTATCCATTTGAGAGGTATTTCTAAACTTCATTGACAATAATCAGATTTATTAAATATCCAATGTATTATTGTTTTTCCACAATAAATCCAACTAATATTAGTTTCTTTCTTGATGCATCACTGATCATAAATGTTACAGGTTTCTCTATCACTTAAAAAGAAAAATAGGTAATAAAGCTCATGTGGAAGGTTCCATTTGTCAAGCATATCTAACAGAAGAGATTTCAAATTTTTGTACCTATTATTTCAACCCTGATGTCGACACAAAATCAAGAGATTTGAGTCGTAATGTCGACCCCCCAAGCACAATTGAATTCATAAACCTAGAAATTCCAGAAATTTTTAATTCAAACGTGGGATATACCCCAAGAAATGGAAAGAAAAAATATTTAGAAGATAAAGAGTATGTGAGTGCTCATTGTTACATCCTTTCAAACTGTGGTATCTTAGGAGATTATGAAAGGTAATTCATCACAACGGTCTTTTTGAAATTTGTTTTAGTAACAAAGCTTACATTAACAACTCAACTTACTTATTTGTGTACGTCATTAATAGGGAATTTGAGAAAGCAATGATTCAAAGTCACCCACGGATGACAGAAACTGAAATTTGGAGTAAATTTGGTAATGATTTCCCATCATGGTTAAAGAAATATGTAAGTAATGTTTTTTCAATAAATATAACTACAATTAATACCTTATTTTAGCTGGTTTACTAATAAATGTTTATAAATAATGTAGATTTCAAGCTCTAGTGTAACTGATGATCTGGTTAAGGCTCTTGCATTAGGCCCAAGTAGACACGTGAATGTTTGGAGACATTATTACATAAATGGCTTTAATTTTCACACTTATGACTATGGAAAGAAAAAGACCACAATGAATTATGGTGTATGTGTAAAAGGTCAGGACGGAATTGGTTATTATGGCATTCTTCAAGAAGTGATTGAATTAGTGTATTATGGGGGTGAAAGATCGTATAAAACTGTTTTGTTTAAATGCGATTGGATGGATTCTGGAAAGGGAACCAATATACACCATCATTATAAGCTTGTGGATGTTAACAGTGCTTTAAAATATCCTAAGTATGACCCTTTCGTTTTGGCAATACAAGTTGAACAAGTGTACTTTGCACCATACCCTAGTATATCAAAAAATAAAAGTAATTGGTGGGCAGTGTTTAAAGTTAGAGCTAGATCAACGATCGATACATATACGGATAAGGTCGCGTATCAGGAGGATAAAATTGAAGATCCTCCATCATTATCAGAAATTGATGTAGAAGAACATAGAGAAATGCATGAAGCGGGTTTAAGTGATGACGATGAAATGGAAACACGTGAAATGGACGATAATGAAGAACTAGATGGCAACACTTCAGATGAAGACGATGAGGATGAAAATCAAGAGAACAACAAGTACGATGACGATGAAGATGACCAAAATAATGAAATGAATGATGATGATGATGACGATGACGATGAATAATGATGCTTTTAATTATTGGGACTAGAATTTATTAACTTTATTTTTTTCTGTATTATTTTCCTTAATTTTGACACAACTTTATATATGTTCGTGGATTTATTTTTGACTCTTTATCTATGGTTTCAATACTATCTAATGTGTTGTCCTTTTGTTGTGCATTTATAAGTTCAATGTTATCATAATGGTCATATTCTCTAATCTTTATTTGTTTTTATGCTACTTTTGTGTATGATTGATTATTGTCAAACAGATGGTGTCCACTAACCGCAAAAGTGTTCCCTCCACTGTTGAAGACGATGATGAGACACAAGCGCCATCATCGGAGGAAGATCAAAATGAACATAGTGACAATGATGATTCTTCTAGACCTGGCAAACGGGTCATTCGATTCGATTTCGGATCGGGTTAAATCGGTTCGATTATAATCGGGTTAGCATAACTTTCAGTTTCAGTTCGATTTCGATCGAGTTCATTTCGGTTAGCCACTTTTATCGGTTTATGTTATTTTGAGTCGGGTATGGTTCAGGTTGGGTCAATAGCAGGTCAGGTGAGTCTCGGGTCATAAATTTCTTGAATAAAAAAAATAAATAATTTGATTTTAAGTTTGTTATACCTTCAAATGGTAGGTAATAGTTTATAAAACTATTAATAAATAAAGAATCAAGAAAGAAAATTCTAAATTTGGGTGTTTTTATGAAAAAATAAGTGTTTATTAATCGGGTCAATCGATTCGTTATTATTGGTTCGGTTATATTCGGGTTCGGGTATCATTCGGTTATATTAAATTCGGTACAATTTCGATTCGATTTGGATTGAATCGGGTTTTGGGTATTATTCCAGGTTAATCCTATCGGGTGTTCGATCGGTTTCAATTCAGTTATTTTCGATCGTTTTTTCGGGTTCGGGTTTACTTTGCCAGGTCTAGATTCTTCTACTGATGATGAAACAATACCTAAGGGGCCAAAGACACTAAAGCCTAATGTATTATGGTAAATATTCTTACGTTTTATATTAATTGCCGTTAATATGGGTCATTAAACTTACGTTTTATATTCGCTTTTATCATATGAATTTGTTAACATCAGGTTTGACAATAACTTCGTCGTTCGTGCTGTCACTAAGAGTATTCAAGAGCACCTTGAAGTTCCTTGCACGTGTTGGACAAATGCAGATGAGGACGAAAAAAAAACATGGTGGAATATATTTCAGGTAAGGAGTTCCGTGATTACACAAATATTTGTAACTGTACAATCATTAACAATTCATAGTTGAACATTAATCACTTTGTGTTTTATTTGTTATTACTGTAGGAGAAGTTCAAATGGGATCCAAAAATTGAGAATGATGTGAAAGATGGGTTTGAAAAAACAGCTGCTAGGCGCCTTAGACAAATTATTTACAAGGCAATGACATCAAAAAAGGGCCCTAAATGGATGAGTAAAGAACTTAGAAAGAATATAAAGAAGATTAGAAAAACAAAAGAATTCAAAAAAAAATCTAAGCAAGCATCTAAGAATAAAAGGGGACCTAACAAGGGTGTCGCACATACTCAAGGATCAGTTTCTGCTTCCGAGTTGGCACGACGTCATGTAAGTAATTTTTGTTGGTAGATCAAATTCTTTATAATTATATGCATGTGTACACATTTGTTTTGCTAATAATTTTCCATTGATAATGTTTCATAAAGTATGATAAAACGAACGAGATTCTTACGCCGGCAGAATGGTTCCGTAGAACACATATGAAAGAAGATGGGGCTTGGGTGGACGAAAAAGCAGAATCTGTTTGGGTAAGCAAATATATACTGTGGTACTGATCTGATTTTAAATTTTTGTCATTCCATCCACATTTGTTTACTGTGTTACTATCTTGTCTTGTAAACCGTTAAGTACATTTGTTAATTGTGTTACCGTAATCGTTTTCCACAAGAAGACTTCATTTATTTATTTTACTTAACGCAGGTAGAGTATGAAAAGAAGGGTACAACATCAGGGAGTAAGGAAGATAAACAAGCATATTTAGAGGCTGCGGGTGGAGTAAATAAAGATGGTTCTGTTTATGGAATGGGAAGTTTGTCTCATTTTTATTATCCGCTACCCGACCAGAAAAAAATCGGTAAGGATTTATTTACCCCCTTCAAGCATTGTTGCACAATTACAAGAAGAACTTAAGTCTACCAAACAAGAACTGAAAGAACTCAAGGAAAGTCATGCGGAGGAAAAGAGAGAATTTAAAGAGATGCTATTAGAAATGAAGGGCGAAATGGCTCGAATGTCAGAGGCGCTACACTGCAGTGATTTCTCTATCAATACGCCAAGATTTTCATCTTAGGGAAAATAAATTTATCGAGACTTTAAGTTTATTTATCGTTGGATTTGAATGTCTTTTGCTATTCAGAACTCAAATATACTTGCATCATATTTTTGGATTTGTGATTGAGAAATTTGGGATTCATTTTATTCCAAACAATTATGATTTTGAAGTTTTAGTATTAATTAAGTTGTAATTGAAAAGTCAGATTTCTATATTTGTAATTATCAATACATTCGCTATTAAATGCGACTACTAACAATTTCGTTGCTACTAATCATCCGTCTCCAAGAGGGACTCTAATTTGATACTAACAATCACATTTTGTAGCGAGTTTAGTTACCCAAAATATCGTCTCTACATCACTTTATTTCGCTACAGAAATTCATTAGTGGCTATTTTAGCTACGTTTTGGGTAGTCGCGAACATTGTAGCTAATTTAGCTACAGCGTGTAGCTAGTGTGGCTACAACGAAATTGTGTGGCTAAATTAGCTATGCTTATGTGTGCAGTAGTTAATTTAGATACCATAAATTCAATCTCTGAAATGGTCTCTGTTTTGCTACAGGTAGATATTGGTGGCAAAGTTAGCTACTATTATGTTAGTAGCTAATCGTGTAGCTAATTTAGATACAACTTAAACTGTCGCAATCTCGGTAGCTAATTTCGGTCTCTAATTGCGTCTCTAATTTAGCGACGAGGCATATAGCGACAGACCTACTGTTGTCGCAAATTCAGTAGCTACCCGTATTTAGAGACCAAAAATGACATTTTAGAGACGGATACCACAGTAGCTAACTGAGTCCACCCTTGTAGTGAAATGATCTATTATCCTACTAAACTTAAGATTAGTGTGATGAGCAAAAATTCTAGTTTTAACTAGGAACTGTATTCTCTCAGTGATTGCATCAGTCGTGAGTTTTGTACCAGTAAACGTCCTTGCATTTCTTTCCTACCAGAGTACATGAACTGTTGCTGTCAAGCTTACAGCCAGCCAGTGATATTTCCAATGCTTGGCTTTATGTGCCTGAGCCATCTATTTCTTCACCCTAGGGAGCTGATCACTTGTATAATCCAATGACATCCAGTTTAAGATAGTCTTCCAGACTTTGTTAGAGAAGCTGCAATTGAAGAAGAGGTGTATGTGATCCTCGGTAGCTTTTTCACAGAGTGGACAACGAGAAGCCAGTTGAAAACTGTAAGAATATTTTATGATATAATAATATTACGGGATATGTAATATATCTTCCTTATTATTGTACTAATATTTCTTCCCATAATTATGGTCTTATTGGAAATCGAATCTTTAAGAGATATGCTATCACAATAATATCAGACTAAATAAGGAGTATTTCCATATTTACTCAACCTTGATGGAAGGTTGAGATTACCGTAATCTAAAACCCTAATAGGAAATCGGTCCTCTCTCTGCCTATATAATGGAGTCTTCCCCATCAGAAACTCTATGCTTAATGACAACACTTATTACGATATAGGACAAGACGGAGAAACCATACCTATTAATTATGAAACCGTACCTGTTATTATTATTTGAAGATGACTTATTATTTGAAGATGGCGTATTAGTATGACGTATTATTATTTGAAGATCATATGAAGACGTATTATTATTATTATTTGAAGTCGTCTTATTATTTATGAGGTTTTCTTATAGAGATCTAATATCGTTCGTATTAGATTTTGACTTATTCCGTAATGAGGTATGTCTTAATCTCGTCTTAATTAATCTTTTGTGACCTTCATGTTGTTCCAAGATTTATGGGAATTATGTTTTATTTATGTCATGTTAATAATATGCATAACATGTGGTATCAGAGCTTAGGTTATTGAACTCATGATTGTCCATTAATTAAAATTATTACGAGTATTATTATACATCATACTACTCCATATTATAAACGAGTTTGTCTATCAATTATGATTCTTATTATTATGTACTCGTATTACGTTTTGGAGTATGCTAATATGGTGTGTTTATGCATGATAGAATTCAATACCGTCCACAATTGCCAATTTATCCAAATTATGGTCACTAAAAGTCATACAATCAATGCATTAAAAGTATGAACATATGTATTATATTGGGCATAGCATGAACGCATGATAGTGCGTAATTTGTACGTCGTTAATTAGTTATGCATGATGGTGGTGTATTATTAATACTAGAACTTAGATAAAATCCAATAAAAGCATGTTGATTGATATTGTTATCAGGAGGATAAATTTCCGTAATGTTTGGTAATAAGTTGTAACTAGTTGTCTCCTAAATTTCTTACCATGACAAAGTTCTTATTATTGATATGGAAATTAATGAAAGTTTAACCTAAAATTGTATCATCATTGTATTATTATGTTAAACTGATTTTGTCATGATTATATGATTTACTATATACATATTGATCATTTAGTATATAGAATAATGTTTTGATGTGAAGTGACTTAATATTCTACTTTGTATTATTGATGAGTAATTCCATGAGAATATGATTATAATATACTCCGTATGTTTACCTGATTTACTGAAATACATTTTGACCATATTGTTTATGCTCATTCGATATAATTATTCGTTTGACAAATAATGATTTATAATGAGTTATAATTTCATATTTTTTTGGTTTTAGATAATGTAAATATGAAATTCTTACTGTTAAATTTCACCACAGTGAATTTACCACTTAAGTTCAATTTTGACTTACTACAGTCATTATATCGTTCACACATATAAAAATATAAATTTACCCGCAGGTAGATTATATTGACATGTGTAACATTCTATAGTCATTATATCGTTCACATATAAAAATATATATTTACCCGCAGGTAGATTATATTACCATGTGTAACATTCTATTTATTTAAATATCCTAGTGACTACCCACAGGAGCACTATTATTAAAGATGTGTTGTTTCACATATTAAAGTCTCATATTATTTATGCTGTCTCATTTTATCACAACTAAAATTTACCTAATCAAGTGCAATCTTATGATAACTCTGTTGTTGAGCTTAATTAATGGAACAAACCACTCTGAATGAAAAGAGTAATTTAAGTTCATCTTGAAGTTGATCAAACTGGAAACTTGTCTTCGCAAAGACAAGCCGACTGACTTAACTTCTGAAAGTAATGCTCAAATTAAATATCTATCCATTAATCTTGGTAGAGATCTGACAGATTATGCATTTTATTCTTATGTTGGATAATTGTAACCAACACTAAGACCTAAGAATTCATTGTATGGACTGAAACAAACATTGAGACAATGATCCTAAAGTTCGATAAAATCATTATTGATTTTTAAAGAACTTATCGTGATCCTTGTATAAATCTCAAGATCAGTGGGAGTAAGTTCATATATTTGATTCTATATGATGATATTTTATTAACCAGAAACGATCTTGGTTTATTACATAGAACCAAGACTTATGTATTGAAATGGCTAAATAAAGAATATCCTTATGCATCTCTGGTTGGGAACTTAATGTATACTCAGGTAAACCTGACATTATTACTTATGCTCACATAGATCACCCACAGGTGACTGGTTATTCTGATTCAGAATTTTGGGATGTTATGACACAAGGCATTGCACTCGCAGTTGCTTTATATCTTCTCCATCATGGAAATTGAATATGTGACTTTTTATGAGGCTTTAATAGGAGCATGATTGCGTAATTACCGTGATAATAATGAAATTGCAATCTTTTTTAGCTCTATGAATGATAAGATATCTAAGGGATCAAAACACATGAACCTTAAATATGTTTTACTGAAGCAAGATGTTAGATTACGAATTAATGAGATCTTCTTAATAATTCTACACTTGCTATATAATATTATTTCTGTTTTCCAATATGTACACATTTATTATTGGATGAATAATAACGGAAATATAGTCTTTTTTAAGACATTATGTGGACCATTACGTAGAACTCCACTTATGGCCTAACTGTTCAAATTATTGATGTAGTGGTACATGGAAGTAATCATGTTGCAGATTGACATGTGCACGCCATGACTCTCTTTAATGATTGAATTACTCATGGCACTTATGAACGTCGATTTAAATGAAGTGTTTTAGCATAATATGCGCAACTTATATTCTCTAAAGAACATTACATATGTTCCAATCGACCAAGTGGGAGACAGTAAGAATATTTTATGATATAATAATATTACGGGATATGTAATATATCTTCCTTATTATTGTACTAATATTTCTTCCCATAATTATGGTCTTATTGGAAATCGAATCTTTAAGAGATATGCTATCACAATAATATCAGACTAAATAAGGAGTATTTCCATATTTACTCAACCTTGATGGAAGGTTGAGATTACCGTAATCTAAAACCCTAATAGGAAATCGGTCCTCTCTCTGCCTATATAATGGAGTCTTCCCCATCAGAAACTATATGCTTAATGACAACACTTATTACGATATAGGACAAGACGGAGAAACCATACCTATTAATTATGAAACCGTACCTGTTATTATTATTTGAAGATGACTTATTATTTGAAGATGGCGTATTAGTATGACGTATTATTATTTGAAGATCATATGAAGACGTATTATTATTATTATTTGAAGTCGTCTTATTATTTATGAGGTTGTCTTATAGAGATCTAATATCGTTCGTATTAGACTTTGACTTATTCCGTAATGAGGTATGTCTTAATCTCGTCTTAATTAATCTTTTGTGACCTTCATGTTGTTCAAAGATTTATGGGAATTATGATTTATTTATGTCATGTTAATAATATGCATAACAAAAACCCCTTCTCACATACTGCTCAGCTGTAGACAGCTGCTCCTGAAATATTAAGTTTTGTTAGTCATTTCTTACTATATACGGAGTATTTTTTTTTTACTTATGAATGATTTACCTTTAAAATCAAATATTAAATATACCAAAATAATTATCATCATTAGTATGTTACTTTAATTAACACTAAAAATATTGCAACTTCTTCTCAATCATGCATATTTTGTAAATTACTCAACTTTGAACATAAATAAAAGTTCACGCTTGTGAACACAAAATCTATGTGATTTAAAGTTACTCGAAATTTATTTATAAAAACAATCAATATAAAGATCTATTGAAATAAGATATTGTACCTGAAAAATGAGACATTGCAGACTTGAATATTGGTTTCGAATAAGTTTTCTAAACAAAAACAAATGAAAAAGATAAAATTAGATATAAAAATAGAATCAACAAACAACAATGCAAACTCATTTCTTACTAAATTGAATTGAGTATACATAAAATAAAGCGAATGAAATGTAAATAAGATTTCACAAAATAAAAATGGTTTTTCTCATCCCTCCATTATTTTACTTTTATAGGCATAATATGAAGTTCTTAATAATAAATAATATAATTAATAATATTAAATTTGATTGTACATTAATACAAAAGTAGATGAAAAAATGTAACATCTAAATGATTAAGTATTTTTTTTTTAAAAATCATTTAATTTTAATACTAACAATAAATTTGTACTTTAAATGAAATATTAAGATTTATTTTCCATTTCCTTAAAAAAAAATTTAAAAAATCGTTCTTTGACATATGAAATAAAATTTAATGTTTTAAGTTGCTTTTTAACTATATTGTATAAAAATGTAATAAATAGTAATTTTAATAAAAAAAATCTAATAAAAATTGTACTTCGTAATAGTTATGGTAAACGAATCTTCTTCGATTAAAAGTTTTTGCTAAAAAACTGAATAACCTAACAAATGAGAATTTTTAATTTTAAAAAAGTTATTAAATCATTTACTATATTTTTAAGAAAGTGTAATAAATGTTGATGAAGAATACTTAATAAAAAAACTAGTCGCCATACCCGTGCACCGATGCACGGGACTATATTGTTTTATGTCTTTTGTAATTCGCAGTTCCATCTTTTTGCCTCATTATCCAGTATTTATTTAATTATTTATACTTTTTTTTATTTCATGTCTTTGTAATGTTATTTATTTTCTCAGTCATTCGTAATATTATAAGCAGTAAATGGACTAATGCGTTATTTGATGTTAAGGCGATAGACGCGTAGTTCTTTCTTCTTTCTTAATTGATTGTTCTTTTAACTAAAAAATGTATTGATTGATTGCTTATGGAGTTTATCAGTTGGTTTGGTTGTTTTGCCCAATCAGAACAAAACACGTGGCCTTATTAGAAAATGGTATTAGATAAATAATGGATGGAGGATGGTTTGTTTGGGTTTTAATAGGGTATATAAATTGATATAAATTTTTATTTGCTATATTTCAATTCATTGTTTTTATTTAATTTTGCAACGCTAAATAAAAAGTTCAATGCATGGAGAAAGAAAAAAAAAAACTAAAATATTACGTTAAACAGATGAAAACTGTCAATATCATCCTTAAGGTTGAAAATTTAGGGTGTTGCTCTTCGCAGTACGCATTTTACTCGACGCAGTACCATTTTTCCAATTTTGCCCCCTCGTTTTCATATCTCTCAAATTTATCATTTCTTTTTCATCTTTTTCTCTCCCCTATCTATTTTACTCAATACTTTACATAACGTTTCTTTTATCACGTACCGTAATACACAAGTTTTTTTTCAACTTTGACGCAGTACAATATGTTTTTCTAATTTTGATCCAGGATATTTTTTTTCTTCTTTTCCAACTTTGATGAAGCATCAAGATTTTTTTTTCAAAATAAAATAAAATCAAACAGTACCAAAAAAAAAACAATGCGCAGTACAAAAAAGGAGGAGAAGAAAGGGGATATCAAAACCCTAAAACCCCATATCTATATTAAATTTGAAAAAAAATGTATTTCAACAATTAATGATAAATTAACGATTAGTAGTTTTTCAATTAAATTCGTATAATCTTATCCATAATCTTATGAATTTGATAAATTGAATAAGTGGATGGTTAGAATTGGAGGTAATCAATGATAATTGAAAAAAATGGATGGTTTCTACTTTCTAAGGTTAGGGTGTGAGAGGATGAGAGGGAAATAAAATTAAGTGATGAAGGACATGGAATGGAAAAACAGATGTAAAAAGTACTGCGTCGAGTAAAATGCGTACTGCGAAGAGTAACTCCGAAAATTTATTGCTGAAGGTGAAATATGAAATGAAACGATACTTGGAGAGATAAGATGATGAAGTGTCATATTGCTTCTAAGTTAGTAATGACTTTATTGAGATTATGTTTAATTGATGAAGTCTAACTAGGTATGTGACCCGTGAAATTCATTGGTTCATCCGTTTCAAAATTTGTGTATGGATTCTTGATAATCATAACCAAGTCTTTCATTCACTGTATATGTTGGTTCAAAATTGTGTCAATTGATTTTTGCATACTTAAAAATATAATAAACGCTTTGAATTTGGTTTCAATTTCAATAATTAGGTACAAAATTGTAGGTTGACACCGATTATTATATAAATCAATCTCACCAATTCAACAATGACACTAAAGTATAACACTTACACATCCACCAATTTCAATGATATGTATTTTATTTATTATACCTTACTATTTATTTTTTGAAAATGTATTTTGTTTTATTTGTTGATTAAAATATATAATGTTTCTTACCTTGAGACTGAAATAGTAAATAGTAAATACATTACCAGATAACTTGTAATCTTTAAAATGTTGCTTTAAATTAGCAGTCAAAATATTGAAGTTTCTTCTCAAGCATATTTTGTAAATTAATTCCACTTTAAATATAATTAAAAGTTCACTCTTATAAGAAAAAATTAATGTTATCTTGAAATGTGTCTATAAACATAATCAATATAAAGATCAATAAGAACATTATATTATACTTGAAAAAAAAAACTATGGACTTGACAAGCAGTCATTAGTTTCGCATTAGTTCAATAAATAAAATGAATGTCGAAGATAAAATTCGAACTAAAATGAGAATCGACAAATAATAATACAAATTCATATCATATACAGTATTAAAAACGGGTGGTCGTATTCGTGAAATAAAGCGACTAAAGTGTGAATACAAACTTCCAGATGTTTTTTTATCATCTCTCCATGGCTTTATATTGAGTACATACTTTTTTTAGTTATACTATGATGTTCTTAATGTTAGATTTTATATTATTAGCTTTGATTAATCATTAAGACGTAATAGATGAAAAAATAATATATTAATTTTTCAGTTATAATACAAAGTTCTTTATGCAATACTCCGTATAATATAATCATTAATATTAATTTTAATTGATTATCAAGACTAAAGGAGATGAAAAGGTAAACCAACCAAATTATTAAGATTTTTTTAGAAAACTATTAAACTTTCTGAATAATAATAAATTAATGTTTTAAGTGAAATATATATTAAGTTTTGTTTGCCCCGTATAATTGTTAATCATTAGTATTTTAATTACTTTAAACTAACACTCAAAATATTGAAATTTTTTTAATCATATTTTATAAAATACTACAACTTTAAATATAAATAAAAGTTCATCTTTATCAACAGAAAATCGAAGTGATTTAAAGTTAACTAAAAAATGTATCTATAAAATTAATCAATATAAAGATAAATAAAATTATGATATTATATCTGAAAAGGGAGAAATTGCGGACTTGACTACTGGCTTCGCATAAGTTCTCTAAATAAAATGCGAAAGGAAAAATTAGAACTAAATTAGAATCAATAAACGACAATGCAAATTCTTATCTTACAAAACTGAAGGTACGTAATGTTTGAAAAAAAGTGAATGAAATGTAAATATGAAGTCCTCAATTTTTCTATCTTTTCATTGCTTTATATAAGTTCCAACATGGTTTGGACTTCTAAATTCTGGAAATATCTGATTGTCCTTTGTTGGGCAATATCTGAGGCAGGAGGGGGAGATTGCCCTTTATTGAGCAATATCTGAGGCAGGAGGGGGAGAGGAGTTTTATTTCTGGTACATCTGGCATTCGTTGAAGTGCATCTGGTACATCTGTTGAGGAGTTTTCTGGTACATCTGTCTGATCTGATTGTGAGACATTTCAAGTCAAGGTGGAGATTGTTGTGAAACAAGTGCCTAGCAATTGACTTTTCAGATCTTGAATTCACTTGTGATCTGAATCCGTTTAATTAAGAAAGTTTCCTAATTAATATCTGATTGATTAGAGTTTCCTAATCAATATCTGAGTATCTGACCTAGGATTTCCTATTGTATAGGGTTTCCTAATCTTTTTAGAGTTTCTGTTTAGGTAATTGAGAGTATTATATAAACTCTCATACCCTTTTGTGGACATGACATAGGTCCACCCCGCCGCGGCCACGCGCGGGTTTGAGCGGCAAAATGTGTCCCATGTGAGATGGTTCTCGGGTTGAAATTTAAATCGAAGTTGGAGTCGCCACCGAACTTCTTGGGAGTTCGGGCCCATTGGAACCCACTCTATATTTTGGTGGACCGCACACAAAGTACGGCCCACTTCGATACTAAAGCTTGTGGGGTCCCTTTGTATTACGATACCGATGCCGACATTATCGGATACCGTATATCGAATGACTCTCGTGCGCCAACGGTTTCGGACATCCGGAAACCGAGGTTCTGAGTAAGGGGTAAGGGTACGTGTTGGGAAGCCCACAAAGGACACCCAACTCCGCCCGCACTTTAGCGGCCTCTACTAAGATATCGTTCGATTTTAGAATACGCGCGCTAGTAACTCGGTTAAATGTTATACAAACAGCGTTTTTGCCTAAACATGTGAGTTATGTTCAACTACGTCGTTTAATACATCTAAATTAACGTCGAAGTTATTTTAGCATGCGAGGTTCGTTTTAGTACAATAAAACAAACAACAAAGATAAATGCGCGAAAGTAGATTACAAATACACGGGCGTAATACAACCCGGAATTACAATACAACAAACGTGAAAATCGGAACAATTGAAATCGTACGATAACGTAAGCGGATTGAATGACTCCAAAGTAAAGTGACGATGCATGATTTTTAAAACGGGGACACATGATAGTCTTTACACGTGATGACCAAAGTCGTAAAAATATTTGATGATGCTAACGCGATACGCGAAACCTGCGTTTTATGCGTAAAGGGGACCACTCGATCGAGTCATAGGTAAGACTCGATCGAGTGATCGAGTTACGGACCTCCTGCCTGTTTTTTGGGGTACCACTCGATCGAGTGGGCTTCAGCACTCGATCGAGTGCCCCCTGTACGGACCGCTGTCCGTTTCGAAAAGTATTGATCTCGAATTTGCTTTAGTTTTAAATCGATAACTAACTAAGCCGCATAAAAATATGATGTAATTTATACTCGACTCAATTTTCGATACTCATAATATGTACGTTGTTATTACGAGACCGGTATCGGAATTTTACAAAAGTTGTTATAAATTCCTTTGAATTTGACTAGAACGAAATTATTCCCTCCGCGTTATAATGTCGTAATCAATCCTTCCGGACCGGGTGACAAATAATTCGGCGTCAACGGGTTCGTGCTTGTACGGTTTATCGATTAATTCTTTTAGACACGATATTCGACTACGGAGTCGGCATCGCATCTTTAGAATAAACGTTTTTATTTGTTTGATTAGAGCGAAAGTCGATTCCCTCCGCGTCACGACATCATTATCAATCCTTGCGGATTATGTGATGTTCGATTTGCATCAACAGGTTTCGTTCTAAACTTTTTAAAAAAGGGAATCGAATACGCTTAACGAGGAATATTCGCGATCCCATCACGCCCTTGAGTGTTTAGGGCGGTGCTCCTCGAGAGGGTACCACCACTGTTACAACTCGTAAAGGGATTAGAAGGGTCTTATGCGAGATTCGTCTTTAAACGTATTCGATTCGAGATTGCTTTTATATTTTTTATGTATGCATGATGTTAACTAATAACGACAATAAATAGTAATACTAGCGATATTAGAAACAAAAGAAGAAAAAAAGTCAGCCACTAGCAGCCAAATGCGGGTGTCTATAGAGCCCCCATTCTGATTGAGGCTTGGACAAGGCAAACGTCAGAGTAGTTACCAGGCCAATCGAGGATTAAGATATGGCAGACTTCCGGTCGGGTCGTTTATAGTCCATTAGACTTGCGTGGAGGGCTCGCCAGCCATAAGCAAAGAGTCATACCTGTCTCGATGTTGATAGCTCCGTGGGGAGTCGGAGTTGTCTTTGAAGTCCTAGGTGTACCTGTATGTAGGCACATCCTGCCGTTTCAGGGAAATGTCGCCTCGGGTTTTCTGCTGGGGAGTAAAGGAACTGCGCGGTGCTTTCTTCTGAAGCACTGAGTGTACCTGTGTACAGTCGAATAATATTTTCATGTATCATTTAGGTGAAACACCGACTCACGCTGGGGAATAAAAATTTTGAATTTTGAAGACTTTTGAAAACTTTGACTTTTTGAAAATTAGGAATGCTCGGGATGACTTTATTCTTGTGCCGGTACAAGGGAACTGAGATCGAGCCTGTATGCTTAGGCCCACTTTGGGCCAAGGAATCAAAGTAGTAATAGGATAACTGCCAAGGCTTTGGTGTTATAAATACACATCCTCTGCTTTAGTTTTCCTGCACTCCTCCCAACTTTTCCTTTCCTAAAAAGAAAAAACCCTTTCAAGAAATCTAGCCATGGGTATTGAGCGTTTGACTGCTATGCTGCAAGCTTGGTCTCAAAATTTTAGGGACGCGGAGAAGGTAGCTTTGAATAAGACAGGGATTTCTCAGTTATTCACGATCCGTCAGATGCAGGTGGATCTTTATTTTCTTGATGCTTGTCTGTCCTACTGGGACGACATATACCATGTTTTTGCCCTCCCTCAGGGTGAGATCTGCCCTTTACCTGAGGAAATTGCTGCTGTAGGAGGACGGAATCCTTTGCTCCGTCTTGCTGTACCGTTTTCAGTTCATGACCAGAGGAGGAAGCTACGGGAATTTTTGGGATTTTCTCACATGGAAGTATCCCGCATGATGGTCGGGGATACCGTCTCACTGCTTGCTTTGGCCGGGAAGTTTATGAACTCGCACGACGTCCGCGTAATGCCAGTCCACAGCCGTATGGCCTTTGCATTTTGTATGCTCCATGCCTATGCTTTTGAAGGTCACATGGATTTGCTGTCATGTATGGGTGACGTTCGACTCTTCACCATTGTTAACTTGATGGAGACAGACTATAGTCCATCATGGCTGATTACGGGGGAAATTATCCAGGGTTTGGATAATCGCAAGGGGGGCCCCGTCAATTCGTTTGACCGGGAGCACCCGCCTGCTCCAGGTATACCGCCTCAATTTTTTTTTTCGCGATATTCTATTGCAGGGGGCACTCGATCGAGTCACCCTGGCACTCGATCGAATGCCTTCGTTGAAAACCTGCTGCCCAATTTCAGGGGTGCCACTCGATCGAGTGACCCCTAGGCACTCGATCAAGTGCCCCTAGGCGGACATTAGAATTGCCTTGAGAACTTATGATTTTTGTTTGCTCTTTTTCAGCTTTGGCTATTCGAGAGACTGTCAATTATAGAGCCTCCCCTTGTTGACCTGAGTCGATGCCGGCATAATCAAGTGATGACCAGGAGACGGGCTATTGACTCATCTTGTCTTATCAACCGGAAGTACTGGGACGAAGAGCTGTCATTTCATCGTGGTCCATTGATCCGATGGGTGGTGTTGTGGTGGTTTATTTATGTTTGGACAGGTTTGGTACCGAGGGATAAGGCCCGTTATCAGATGATTTTGTCTCTCAGACAGACAATTCACCTCTACCCTGACCGCATACTTAGGCAGTATGGCTGGTCTCAGAGGATCCCGGAGAACGAAGCAGTTGTGAGTGACTCTACCCATCTGACTGATGTGATGTGCGACACTTGGATACAGCGATGGTATACTCGGCCCACTTGGCCCGTTCCTGAGTCTCTTCACTCAATTTGGGTATCAGACTCCTATGAGAAGTGGACAAAAGCAGACTCTGCTAAGGCCCGAGCTGCTTTGAAGGTCGATGAAGCTTTTGACCTGCTTCGACGAGAGCAGGGGCTAAAGACAACCGGGGCTTTTTTGATGACGGTGAGACTCCGGCCACCTTAGTTTGTCTAATGTCAGGTCAAAGAGGAAAGTCTAAGACTCGAGCTGAAGGGTCTAGTGCTAGAGGTGCTCGTGGGGAAGTGAGCCCCCAAACAGACTTTGAGAGGAGACTTGGGCGCCGATTATCAGTCCAGGACCGACTTGGTCCTCGGGACAGGCTACCTGAGCACGTAAGGGCTCGACTTGGACCGATTACGATAGTAGAAGACCCATTGTCGAAGAAACGGGTTCGAGCTAAGGAGGTTTCCCTTGTGATCCGGGAACGCTCGCCCCCACCCCGGCGACCACGGGCTCCACGCGTCTCAAAAGACAAAGGCAAGGGCAAGATGCCCTAAATACTAGCCCTCCCTTATTATTTAAATATTATTATTATTTTTTTGTGGTGTTCTTTTTTTGCTTTTTTTTGTGGTGTGGTGTAATTTGAAACTCCCGAGTTTATCGGATTTTTGGTTAATAAAAGACATATTTATTAGTGAATACCGTTTCTGTCTTTTTCGCTATTGCGGTGGTTGTGCTCTTTTGAGGGGCTGCCTACGTATCCACAATTAGTGTAATCAAACCAACGTAGTTCGGGCTTAGAATTTTTTGCAATTTCGAAATACACCAAGACTATTAGTTTGAGGTGTGCGCGACAGTAGGATGAATAATCCTAACTTATTGACTTGCTTATAACTTTGAAAGTTTATTTATAAAAAGATAAATTTTCATAAACTTTTGCAAATGACATTGAGATAAGGTTTAGGGGTAGTAGCGCTTCAACTGGTCCAAGTTGGTCGGGTTGACGAATTCATTCCCGTCCAAGTCCGTCAGCATCACTGCTCCTCCCGATATAATCTTCTTTACCAAATATGGTCCGGCCCAATTGGGTTTAAATTTTCCCCTTGGGTCAACTGGTAGTAAAGCTCGAACAGATTTGAGGACCAAATCCCCTTCCTTGATATTTCTGGGCCTAATGCTTTTGTTAAAGGCCCGTTGTATCCTTTTTTGATATATTTGAATGTTGTTGAGGGCCGGGACCGTCGTTCGTCCAAAAGAACTAGCGAATCATATCGGGCTTAAAGCCAATCCACTTCGGGCACCTGACTTTCAAGTAAAATTCAGAGAGACGGTACTTCCAGCTCGACTGGTTGGACAGCTTTCATCCCGTATGTCAGGTAATATGGGGTCGCACTGGTTGCGGTACGGATCGACGTTCGGTATCCCCACAGGGCAAACGGTATTTTGTCGGGCTAGTCCTGATAATTATTAGCCATCTTTTTAAGTATGGTGACAATTGTTTTATTGGCTGCCTCCACCGCTCCATTTGTTTGGGGACGGTAAGGCGAAGATGTATGCCTTTGGATTTTATATTTAGTTAGCAAAGCAGTGGTTTTGGCTTGACAGTGCGTCCCGTGATCACTGATGAATTCGTGTGGGATCCCGTATCGGCAAATAATCTTGTTTTGGATGAACTTAGCAACGTGCTTAGCATTCAATATTCGATATGATTCGGCCTCGACCCATTGGGTGAAATAGTTGATAGCCACCAAAATAAAACAATGACCTCCCGTCCCGGAAGGATTTACCTTTCCAATTATATCGATTCCCCACGTCGAAAATGGCCATGGTGATGTCATGGTGTATAGTAGGGATGACGACATATGTTGCACGTTGGCGAAAATCTGGCAGTTATGACAGTGTTTGACATATAACTGGCAGTCAGTTTTCATACTGTTCCAATAGTATCTGAGTCTCATGATTTTTCGGAGGCATTTGGGCATTCATATGTGGACCGCATTCACCATCATGTACCTCGGCCATAACTTTCTCGACTTTTATTTTGTCGACACATAGGAGAAGAGCCTCCTGTGCCGTCTTTTTGTATAACTATTCGTCGTCTGTACAAATAAATTGGGTGGCCAACCTTCGCAGGGCTTTCTTGGCTCGGTTTTCAGTTCCCGTAGGATATTCTCCCGTTGTCATGTAGGTTAGAACAGCCTGATACTAAGGTTCCGGATCGGTTATCTCGATGTCTTGAGTGGCGTGGACGTTTGCCGGCTCGAACCGTCTCTCGACACAAATCGGCATGCTGGTTAGGTGGTCTTGTATATTCAGTAAGGATGCTAATTTGGAAAGTGCATCTGCGAACTGGTTTTCTTCCCGGGGCAGATATATGTATGCTACCTTTTGGAATTGTTTTCCGAGAACCCTTACTCGCGCCTGATAGGCCACGAGGTTGGCATTCCGAGTTTTCCATTTTTGGAGAGCTTGATTGATGAGTAGCGACGAGTCTTTGTGGACTCGGAGGTTCGTGACCCCTAAATCAGCGGCGGCTTGCAACCCGTGAATGCATTCTTCATATTCGGCTGCGTTATTGGTCACTTTGAAATCCAGTTTAATGGATAACGAAGTGTGCTCCCTTTTTGGTGATATTAGGAGAATGCCGACTCCGAACCCTCGGAAATTGGATGCCCCGTCGAAATATAAATCCCATGCCTCTGTGTCGGTATGGAATATATCTTCATTTGGGAAGGACCAAGTGTCGGTGTGCCCTTCTTCGGTTACGGGACTATCGGTGAGAAATTCGGCTACTACCCGACCTTTAATGGCTTTTAATGGCACGAACTTGAGGTCAAACTCTGCCAGCATTAAAGTCCATCTAAACATCCTGTCGTTAAGGATGGGCTTTTCGAATAGGTACTTGATAGGATCCATTTTGGATAATACCCGTACCTCGTAACTGAGCATATAGTGCCGGAATTTCTTGGTGGCCCAGACTAGGGCTAGGCACGTCTTTTCGAGCATGGTGTACTTGCACTCATACTCCAAGAACTTCTTGCTAATGTAATAAATGGCTCGTTCTTCTGAATCAACTGTCTGGGCCAGCATAGCCCCCATGGTTGTCTCAGTCGTTGTTAAGTATAACGACAGAGGCAAACCGGGCTGAGGTGGCATTAAAACTGGCGGGGCAGACAGGATCTCCTTGATTTTGTCGAAAGCTACTTGGCATTTATCGTCCCATAAATTTCATTCACCTATTTTCAGTTCTTTGAAAATCGGCTCACACACCATGGTTAACTTGGATATGAATCGGCTGATATATTGAACTTTCCCGAGAAATCCCCTTATTTCTTTTTTGGTTTTAGGAGGCTGCATCTCGGTAATGGCTTTGATTTTAGCTGGATCGACCTCGATGCCACGTTGGCCAACGATATGACCCAGTAATTTGCCAGATGTTATCCCGAAGCTGCACCTTTGAGGGTTTAGCCTCATGTTGTATTTGCGCAGTCGGGCCGGGTGAAGAACTTCCTTAGGGCAGCAATGTGCCCGTCTCAATTTTTAGACTTGACAATCATGTCATCTATGTAAACTTCCACTTCCTTATGCATCATATCGTGCAATAAGGTCGTGGCAGTTCGTTGATAAGTGGCCCCATCGTTGATGAGACCGAACGGCATGACAGTGTAACAGTAAGTACCCCAAGGTGTAGTGAAGGTGGTCTTACCCATATCTTCTTCTGCCATTTTGATATGATGGTACCCGGCATACCCGTCCATAAATGATAAAAAGGCATGATCGGCCGTGTTGTCCACCAGTATATCAATGTGTGGCAATGGAAAGTCGTCTTTTGGGCTTGCCTTATTAAGATCCCGAAATTCTACACAAACGCGCACCTTATCGTCCTTCTTGGGTACCGGCACAATGTTCGCAACCTAGTCTGGATATTCAGACACTTGTATGAAGCCAGCTTTAAATTGTTTGTCGACTTCTTCTTTGACCTTAAGAGACCACTCGGGCCTCATTCTGCGGAGCTTCTATTTTACTGGCTTACACCCGTCTTTGATGGGTATACGGAGTTCAGCTATTTCCTGATCTGTCCCCGGTATGTCCTTGTAAGACCATGCGAAGACATCCTTGAATTCTTGGAGGAGGTTTGTGAATTGTTGTCTCTCCTCGGGATTTAAGGATAAACCTATCTTAAGCATCTAGGGCTCTAAGGTGGTTCCCACATTGATGGACTAGGTTTCTTCGATTACCGGATCTCGAGATTCCCTTTGTTCAATTTGCTCGATCAGATACGGGGGTAGAGATACCTGTTCGTCAGGTTTCTCAATGTCATTGCATATAATATTTTTGAAATTGAAAGCATTTTGAAAATAAGACAAGTTGTAAGCAGAACGGTTATCGTTATTATTGATAGAAAATTTGGAAAATAGCTCGAACAGAGCAGCCATCTGATCATTGGTCAGAGGCGGGATTGGGAGTGCTCTCGGGACAGACCTCGAAGCTCCAGTGGAAGTGACTACAGGGAGAGGGGTTACAGACTCGACTCTAGCACCAGACCCCCTAGACTCGGACTCAGACTCAAACTCAAACTCGGTATCAGTGTCCGGCATGTCTCCTTCACCGGTGGTCAGCTTGTAGACTCGGCCCTGGCTGTCGGTCCACTTGATGGTCTTTCTCCATGCCCTATTCCCGGTATTAGAGTCGACTTCAGAGATCAGCTTCGTGGGATCGAACCTATTGCTTCGAAGGATCAGGTTCACCAGGTCTTCTTTAGGAGTCGGGATGGCCTTGCCTTCCCCGAATAAAAGCCCCAACACGGGCTCGGCATTGTCGGCACCCTCCTTAGACTCTGACTGGACGAGGGCAAATATGTCATTCGGGATGTAGTTGCATTCCCGGGCCAATTTGGTCTCGGGATATGTGAAAGTTGGTTGGTACAGACCAACTTGAATAGCCCCGAATACCGGTGTAACAAAGTAGTCAGTCAACCGTGGGCTATAAGGGCCCAGGTAGGTACCCTTAAAGACGTTGTAGGCCTTCTCAATACCTGTCCGGACGACATTTCACGGGGTAGCAGCGTACCCTAGACCGAAGCGTGATTCTCCATCGTTCATGACTTTGATGATCTTCACAACTGGAAGATATGGTCTTGAGGTACAAAACATCAAATAGACAACCGTTTTTTTTCAATAGACAACTGACTTACAACAGTTGAGTAGTTTGGAGTTATATATTAGTCTAAGTATAGACATCTGTTTTACAACAGTTGTCTATTCATTAATAGACAACTGTTGTTTTAAAATAACAGTTGTCTATTATGTGTATACATCTGAGCTTTAAATAAATTAGATGTATATTATTTCAGTAGACAACTGTTTTCTAAAACAACAATTGTTTATTGCCCGTACATATGAACAATATAATGCACATATTTGAACTATATATTAACAAAACATAAGAAATGAATATCATTTGGAATTGAACAAGTTTTATTTTTATATAATCCAACATCCAAAAGGTAAAAAAAATCATATATTATAATCCAACATAATAACACCTCGTCTATATAACCATTACCCAATTACATCCGAAATGTACAAACCATTATCCAACACAACTTTTTGTCAACACTGCAGTGGCCACCATCCCGCAACTTGATCCTCACAATACGACCCTCTTTCCTCATATTTGAGTCCAAAGCTTCTACTGCTTTGCCCGAGTTATACATTTCCAATAATCCAATAGGAGCGAATTGGATAGTTTTCGCAAAAATCTAGCAACTTACAGTATATTTCATGGCAAGAGGTCTGAGTTCTGATTAATCAAACTAGCTTACCACCCGTTGTTGCAGTGACAATAACACCAGGCCAGCAATCAACACATCAGATCAGCTAAGCAGTGAATTTGGTAAACAATATATATATTCGTCACTCAAGTCATACCAACCTGTGGCCTATGACGAATCTCTTCTTCCAGTTTCTTTCTCTTTTCTCCTGATTAACAACATTATCAAAGATGATTTAGCATCAATGGTAAAACCTTTGCCTTGAGGCTACGATGTTGTATATAAGAGGACTTAAGGGCACAAACCTTGAGGCATCCATGTAGCACGCACGGAATCCCTTCTCTTTCGGTTACTGAACGCAGTATTAATCCCAACTACCACCAAATACTTCCTTTTGCCACGAGATTCCGACACAGGAGATCCTTCCATTATAGATTCCTGTGTAGCCCTCGCAGCAGCTAACTCCATCTCAAGATTCGATATAGTTTTGTCTAATGTTCTGCATTAATTACAATCATCATATAAAAAACCTGACCCTCTCATAAAAATTAAACTCATTAAAGACATGTCAATACAGAATTCAGCTTACTCTATCGCGCCATTTGTTTTTGAAATCTCGTGTTTTCCATCCTTCTGCGAAGATACCTAGGAACATCAGCGAAAAACCAGTCCTTGCGATAATTACTGACACCGACTTTGTAAATCAGGTCTTGCTAGGGAAAAAGATCTGTGTAACGATCCCACAAACCGTATTGTCTGTACCTGTTCATCATCGACAAATTAAATCAATTAAATCGATGAGGAATTGCATTCACAGGACAAAAACACAGAATGCAGAATTGCAGAGAATGCAATTACTTGTCCTGGTTATCTCGGACATAGAGCCGGTTGATGAGTTTTGGGTTCGGATCAGGGATAAAGAATTCCGCTGCAGTGCGGTCAGGAATACCGATTTTCCACAATGTAGGCCCGTTTCTTGGTGGTCTGTACACGATATTCTCCAACTCTATCCACTTTCCTGAAACACTCAAACATTCGACTCAATCGGTTCCCTGCAACACTCAAACATGCAGATATTTCAGTTTTTTTTTGCAGTTGCAGACCTGGTGTGATGCTAATCTCTAAAAGTATCTATTATATTTGCAGCAACAAGTGTTTATTACAGCCCATTTATAAATTGATCAGCCCATTTACACTTCAAATGTTCGATCCTGATTCTTGACTTCTTTTGTTTAAATATATGTTGTTTTGACATGTTTGTGCAAATTTTATTACCTGTGGAACCTGAAGGTGAAGATACATGTTTCCATGGAAAAATGGTTTTGAATTGATTTCGAGGACTGAAATTCGATTCTTTGATGCTGTTTCAACGTTTATGATCTTGCGCGTTGATTTGTCGATGAGACTGTAGCTATGACCAATAGACACAACTAATGACTGAATTCTCTGCAAATTATTAGAAAAGACTATCTGAAATCTGAAGTAGCTTAATTATACCGCTATCTTACTTATGTTAGTTTTCACCTAATTAAATGGATTATGAAATGGACTGCGGAATATTGTTCAATTTTTTTAACCAAGGCACCCTTCTCACCTGAAGTGCATCACTGATGCTTGTTGCTTCTAGCAGATCTCTTGAAATGAAATTTCGTACTATGCCTCCAGCCACAATCTCGTCTACAAGGAGTGGTAGCGAGTTCAAAGTGAATGCCTTCAGAATCATTTGAGGGGTGTCAGTCAAACAAATGATGTTATATGCACAACACATATCATTAGTGTAAATGAGCTTCCTCTAAACTTTTAATATTATCTTATGTTTTACCCATTTATGACATGATCTGAGGTATATCCATAGCCTAATCAGTATCTGAGGTAAATCAATGACAGTCTTGACAATTACACGCTTAATTACCTCCGATTATACTGATGTCTTCATCTGATTTTACGACTGCCAGGCAGTAGAATAGCATGTCATCCTTGAGATCGAAAGAAAAACCCAAAAAACATGAATTGAGTCAGAATCTTAACAGTTAACACTCCTAATGTTTTGGCACAGAAATGGGACATAAAATGAGCAAGAAATTAAAGTTACCTCGACAATTGTAATCCATGGATGAATGTAAGATTAATAGCAGGAACAGTTAATTCATCCGGCTTTGAGCTGAGTGAACCATGAACAAACATCTTGGTTCAGTTGGTAATGTACAAGTTTGAATCCCGTCAGCAGAAAAGAAAATTGAGGATGAGGAGATACCTACGTCAACAAATAGCAGAACTGAAAGGCACTGTCTGGATGTACTTTCACTCTTCTGTCCTCCACCTGAAGCGCAAAAACAAAAACAAAAACGCGTCAAAATCAATTCCTGAACTCGACTCACACATAGACTTGGTAGGTCAAATGGGTCAAGTCCACTCACGCAGACACAAAAAATAAACTTACCTTTTCAGTTAAAAGACCGTAAACAGAAGAATGAAAAGAAGTGCCAGTGTCAAAAATAACATTCAAGTTGGCAGAGAATGAATCGGAGCCCACACTGACACGGGTTAAGTTGACGGTGTACACGCTGTTGTTCACAATATAATGTTGCATAATGTTGTGTTAGTGTCACTTTAAAGGGACGCAGATAATTATTATTATTATTAATAAATGAGTGATCGTTTTATAGAGGTTGAAGAGGAGGGGACTTACTTTAATCGATTAGGAATGACGGGAGTTTCGCTCAGGTTTTTACCACCTTTATCTCCGAAACTGATTCTACCTATACCATCGCTGCTGAAACACATTGAGAAAGAATTGGCAACAAGATTTTGTCTCGCTAACACGATAGGCAGGGAAACCGGATCATAGAAAGTCCGAATAATCCATTTGGAGCTCCGGATTCCAAGAAATGACCCGTTTGAATCACACCACAACTGCATATATAAACAACAGTAGCATTAATGCATCATTAACCCTATACTGAAAACTGCGTCGAGAAATGCAGGTAGGAATGAAATAAGGAATGCTTAGCTTACCCGAAAGGGATTCTGACATCAGTTGTTTTGGAAGCGGAATTATCAGGGGCAAGATGCAACATATCCTCGACGGCATAGCCAGACATAGACGTGTTTGCTGAGAGATACTCAACTGTATAAGGGGATTAGCTCTTTCCAGGCAGACAGCTGCTTTCGCAGAGCGGACTCATACATGAGAGCTTTGTGCCAGTAGATGAACTGCTTAAGCTGTATATGTTGAACTCTACTGTCTGAAATTTTAATTAACAAAAATCACATTCAAAAGTATTGCAATCTAAGTACTTTTGCAATTAAGTAAGATTAAGTTATAGTTTTGGGATCGATAAGGTACCTGGTTCTGACTGAACTCGTAGGTGCGAATGCAGTTAGATGAGCAGTCACAGGGTATCCAGAAATGACCACTTCCTGTGTCGAGTGCCACCCGATACTAGAATTCCGGTGTTCCGATAGATACATTCGTGTAATACAAACTGAAAACATAACAAATGGAATAATCATACAAACTTCATCAAATGTGATAAGGTAATCTGTTTTCATTACGACATGGATCTGGACTCTTCTTTTTTCACAATTCACGTCATCTTTGGAAGCCAACAATGAATAATTAAATCCAACACTGAACAGAGAGAAGAAATGAAATAAGAAGGAGAAGAAGGAACGAAAAGAATACCTTGAATGAGATGAACAGAGATATCGATTTAGGGAACGAACCAAGATGGAAAACGAGAAGAGGCTGTTCGTTGACTATATTGTCCTCTGGATTTTGATCATCACATCCCTCTACCACAGTCTTGCTGCCCCTGAGATACTCGTACCCATTGTCCTTCTCTTCTGGGTCGTCTTCTTCAAGTTTAGAGAAAGACGCTATGCCCTAAAGTTCGCGGACAATTCATCTAATGGATTTTCGCAAGGAAGTAAAATAGTCGCCGATTTTACCTACTACCAAAAGGACCTGCACAAACAAATAATAATCTCCAATGATTCTACCCACAACCAAGAGCAAAACCGGGAGGCAGAAGAAGATAAGTTGAGGAAGGAGCGTAAGGTTCTGGTGGGGGTGAGAGAAGCACCAAAACTGTATAACCAACACCAATTAAACAACGATTTGGAAACCCAAAAAGTTATCACCCTCGACGAGATTCTGGATTCTAAGGATCCGTTTTTGACGAAACTAAATTTTTTTTTTCATTTGCTTTGTTTTGGTGAATGGTGATGAATAGAGAGATGACTCACCGGCGAAGGAAGGCGTCTGGGGATTTCATCGGAGAATTAGGGGTTTTTCGATTTAGGGATCAATTTTTAATTTAGGGTTTCAGTTGCGAAGGAGGGCGCGTATGACAGTGAGTGATTTTGGGTTTCACTTCACATATTGTTTCAGTTGTTTAGATTTTAGGGTTTTCCAATTGTTTAGATACTTGACGAGCTAATCTGGGTTGGGTATCCATTAATTGACAGTGGTCCGTAATAGGTTAATACACAACTGAGACTAAGAAAAACTGTTGTATAATATATAGACAACTGTTTTTATAATGTTCAGTTGTCTATAAGCCTATAAAGACAATTGTTTGTAAAAAAGACAGTTGTCTATAAATTATACATCAGTTGTTAATAATATTAGATGTCTATTAGGAGTTGTCTATTTGATGTTTTGTAGTAGTGCCCGATAAATACCCCAAATTTTGTAGCATCGTATCGATGCTAGTGGTGAAGTAGGTCCTAAAGAGATATTCTTCTTCGATCATCCCTACAAAGTCAAATCCTGGGAGGTCTGTACGACCCATGGTGTTGCAGCTAGCCACAGTTACGAGGGTTGCCTCCAAAGTAATGACACCATCTTGTAGGGGCAGCTTGACCTTTCGGTGGAAAGTGGCAAATTGATGGTGGGATTTGCCGTCTATCCTACCGATCAAGTAATATAACTAACTAACCTAACGGTAGCTAGGGTAAGTCGGGTCGTGTCCACGGAGACGGTTTGGTAAAGTCTAGACTAAATCCACTTACAAACAAGGCTAAGTCACACAAACAAACACAAAGAGATGATAATTGAGAAACTATGATGGGAGAAGATGTATGAACAAGACTAACAATGAATAAGCTATAACAAAAACTAATGAACCACTAAAGATCAAACAAACTAGTAAACTAAAGGAAACAATGACTAACTACGAAGTTGAGATCAAATATGAAAGGAAGTGGGTTAGGTCGGGTTCATAAGCGTAGTAGGGTAACTGGGGTGATCAAGGGTGTAGGTGTCTCCTAATTGCTAGAGTCGGTCCGGGCTCTCGCTACTTAGACCGATGTCAAGATCGGTCCGGGCTCTCACTACTTAGACCCTAGTCCACACTCTCGTGACTACGACTATTCTCGACATAACCACAAAATAGACAAACAATGGGAAGATGAGCACAAGTATCGGGAGCATTGGCCACTACTACTCACACAAGCAAATCAACAAACACATAGAGTGCCCATTATGTGACTAACAACAAAAGAGTCACCTTTACCTCCAATCAAACCCTAATCACCCATAATCTACCCTTAATCCACCTACTAACCCACAAGAAAACTACTCACTCATAATCAAGAAGAAACAAACAACAATAAGAGGAAACAACATCATAACCCTAACATCCATTATCAAGAACAATATGAACAATAACAAGGAACACTAAGTAAAGATTCAAACTTGAATAAATAAACAAGAACAAGAGTAAAGAAGATTATACCAACAACAAGAGGAAGAAAAAGATGCAAACTTGCATTAATAAGAAACCCAAATAATCTCCAAGGTTGTCAATCTTGGATGAGTCTTCAAGAATCTTCTCAATACAAGAACGAATTACAACTAGATTAAACTAGGATTAACTAAGGATTAACTAAAGATTAAGAGAGATTAATTAGGATTTACAAATCTTAAGAGAGGCCTAAAAACAATCTAGGGTAAGGTAGAGTAAGGTAAGATGCATAAACAATACAAGAGGGAAGTATTTATAGGGTTACAAGAATGAAGGAGGAAGAAAAGAGGAGTTCCGGCTACAGCACACCGGTCCCGACCGGGAAGAACCGGTCCCGACCGGGAAGGGAGTGGTCCCGACTGGGAAGGTCTGGTCCCGACCGGGACGGACCCAAAACAGGAGAGGTGTCTTTTGTGCACTTCATCCCGGACGGGATGAGGCCATACCCGTCGGGGATGAGTCTTGTAGGCCTCCAATATGATCTTTAAGGTTCCCTCTTGCTTCACATGGACTTCTCATTGATTCTCGGGACTCGGGATCGTGTCTCGGAGGCTGGGGATTGGGTCCCGAGGTCTCGGGGTCGAATCCAAGGCATCGAGTGATCGTTCCTCCGCTTCGTTGGCTCCGAAAAGTGTATGTATTGAGTCGAAATCGTTCCAACTCTTCACAAATGGTCTCGGGAACCTGAAACGAGCTAGAGGAAACATAAGTAGCCCATGAACCGCTCCCAAGGAGCGATTCCACAAGGAAAATGGGACCAAAATACAGCAAAATAGGCACTACAAACTACACTTATCAACTCCTCCACACCTAACCCTTACTTGCCCTCGAGTAAGCACAAACTAACTACTAGACTAGCCGAGCGGGTATTAGCGCACCCTACGCCCTTTCAACTCACGCGATAACACTTAGAGGACAAGTGCTATCCGCAAGGCAAGTGGGGTCTTGCGACAAAACTGTGGATGCAACCGGACACAAAACACATAAACAACAAACACATAAACAAACAAACAAAAATCGGTTGCACCCAAAAGAAAACAAATACCGCTTCCCTCAAACAAGCGGTGAAAGAAGCACTGGTTTAGGACTCAAGGCATGTGACAACGTTCCCAATCTAGCAATACAAACCAAAATGGACAAAACCCTAATAGTATGACGACAAAGCAATAAAAACGTTGGTAACTTACCTCGGTTCCTCCTAAACTTCTAAGAACGTACTACGGGACGATCGGCGGGATGGAAAAAGGATGAACCACGGTGTTAGTCGACACTGTAGGTAAGTGAGACCCCTCTCCCTTTAGCAATGAGCCAAGAGGGTCGTCCCATGCCCAAAACCGCCTAACTAGTCCAAGTAAAAAGGTGGAAATAATTGCAAAATGAGGGAAGACCGACCATTACCGCTATCATCCTTCCTAGGGACTCGGTCCTTTGGTAGGCTCTTCACGGTAATAGTCGGTAAACGGCTTATTTTGTGAGGTGTGAGGTTTCTATTTTTGTGAGACGATTTTCTTTTGGCATTTTCTTCTTCTTTTGCATTTTTGCTTTGTTTTGCCATGCCATTTCTTTTTCTTCTTTTCTATTTTCTTCTTGGCTTTTGTGCCTTTTCTTTTTCTTCAATCTTTTCTTTCTTTCATTTTCTTTCATTTTCTTTTCTTTGCCCTTTTTTGGCTTGATTTGAATGATAGGCATTTCTTTGTGTAACAAGAAAGAGAGAACTCAACAAAATGTAATTTATTGTGTGGATATGTGTAGGAGGTAGGTAAATGGGAGAGTCGGGGAGCGTCCTTCCCGACAAACCCACAAAAAGGGGAAAACTTGGACTAGTCGAGCAAATTTCAAACATGGTCACCTAGGGGACGGGACTCGGCAACCAAGGCCTTTTCACACTGTGGGTGGTCAAAATGGTCAAAATGCAAATCCCGTAGTAAATCCCTAGTAAGCTAGGTGGACTCAAGGTAAGAAACCAACGAACTCATTGATTTAGGGTCATTCTACTAGACTAAAGTCCAAGACTCGATTTATACCACTAGGAAGGGAAAGTAAACACTCGCACACTAGCCTCTAAACCGGGTTTTCGAAAACCATTTTACACACAAGACACAAATACCCACACAAAACAAAGACACGACAAAAAAAAATGAAAGAAAAATAAATAAAGGATAACAAAACAAAACAAGGAGAAACAAACACATAAACAAAACAAACACCACCCCGAACATCCAAACAAGCGTCCAAATCAACCGCAAACATTACAAAGCTCCACCCGAGCACACCACATCACAAACCTTCTCCAAACTTCACAAGAAATAAGGAGGGAAAAGGGATAGAAGATGTTACCGGATGTCTTGAAAGCTTTCCAAAACTAGCGGTGATTAAGCAACCTATAAGGAAAAAGGAGGCAAAACACACACAACAAAACAAATATACGACACAACAACACAAAAGGAAAACACACAAAAGAAAATCTTTTTGATTTATGAATTTTTTTTCAAATTTTTAGGATTTTTAAAGGTTTTTCGGAAAAACTACAAAAACAAAACTAACTATGATAGAATATCGCTCCTCCACACTTAAGCCGAGCAATGTCCTCATGCTCGACCGTAGTGCATGGGAGCACAAAAGAAAAGAAACTACGAAAATAAAGCTAAAAATCAAAAAGTGGAGAAAAGCGTAGAAAGCGTCCGGCCGGGGTGTAGTCAAGTCATCGTGGGCCGAGACAAGAAAAGATATGGAGAGGGGGAAAAATAAAAAGAAAGAAATAAAAGATATGGGAGGGGAGGACTAGGTGTAATCAAGTCACCTAGCCCGGATTCCGCCCAAATCCGACTAATTCTACCAAAAGGGTGAAAATCTTGTAAAATTTAGATTTTGAAATGACTCTCGATGTAATCACATCATCGAGAGTCGGGAGCAACAAATACCAAGGCCCCGAGGGCCACCATGACACCATGACTCAAGGGAAATGGGGGGCAAACAAGAGAAAACAAGCAATAATAGACGGAAAAGAAAGGATAGTTGTCGTACCCATTGGTTAGCAACTCACTCGCTCCATCGTCTCAATGGTCAATATAAGCACTTTGCTTGTCGTCGTCATTGTTCTTCCTCTCCAATCGGGATACGGAACCACGGTTGGAGCACAAAGGTATAATGAGGTGGGTTTTGATGTGAAAGTCGGTGTAAAGTGAAGAGAAAGAGAGGTGAAAATGTGTATATGAGGTGTAGGGGTCATATAAAGAGAGTAAGGACATGTAGGGAGGTTGGGAGGGGATATAAAGTGGTTGGGTGGGCTCAAACGACGAAGAAAAGGCCAAAGGGGGACAGGGGGTCCATCCCGGTCGGGATTGGTGGTCCCGATCGGGATGACCTGCTCGTCCCGGTCGGGAAGCCCTCGTCCCGGTCGGGATGATCTGTCAGTAGACCCATCTTTTGTCACATCCATCCCGAACGGGATGACATCCTTCCCGGTCGTGATGGCTCATCCTTCCCGGCCGGGATACACTCTTCTCGGTCGGGAAGAGTCTCCTAACCCTCTATAGCTCCCAAAAGCTCGTTCCAAGCTTCAAAAACTGACTCCCCTTTACACGAACCAATCTCATACAATGACCACTCCTCACTAGGAATCTTCTTCACTTCACCTATCAAACAAAACTCACATACACATCAAATTCCCTCCGTCACATCGCTCATCAATAATCCAAATAAACAAGAAATTCACAAAACCAAACAAACTACAAGAGAAAGAGATATATACAAAGAGACGGTTCTTGTGGAACTTCGTCAAACCAAAGGTGGTGCATTCTTCAATCTTTTTCTTCAACAACAATGATTAGTTCCATCTCCATCAAGGGCACGAAGAAACAAGTCGAAGGCCCTAGCAAAGTCTTCAATCAAGCTCAAGATATAACCGTCCACATCCCAAGGTTCTCCATGACCTTGTCTTGACATTCCCGGGGCATCCCGATCTACTAAGTTCAATGGCTTGAACTTGTAATTTCGATCCTTCGGTATATACCCAAACGTCCATCTATCCTCATGTGGCCCCAAGGGAGGCTCATCTTCCTTCTTATCTTTCAACTTGTCATCAAGCCCATGATGTGGGCACTCATCCTCTCCAATCTCGGAGTCATCATCCTCAAGTTCACAAGAGTTCTTCTTCAAGCTTTGCCCCGACTCTCCCCCTAGATCAATGTCCTTCGCGGCTTGGATCATATTGCATGACTCATCGTTGGTGGGCGAAGTGTTACCTTGGAGGTCAAACACTAGCTTCTCTTCGCCTAACTCGATGGTGATCCTACCATTCTTCACATCGATCATAGCACCGGCGGTGTGTAGAAATGGGCGCCCAAGGATAATGGGAGTGTTGGCATCTTCCGGCATGTCGAGCACGATGAAATCGACCGGAATGAAGAACTTCCCGATTCTCACCGGCACATCCTCTTGCATCCCCAATGGTCAGTTGAATGAACTATCGGCCATTTGGAGTGTAATAGAAGTACTTTTAAGCTCTTTCATCCCAAGTCGACAACAAATGGAATAAGGAATGATGCTCACACTCGCACCCAAATCACATAATGCTCTTTCGATCTTGTAGTGGCCTATGGTGCAAGGGATCGAGAATCTACCCGGATCCTTCAACTTTGGAAGCGTAGAACCTTGAATGAGCTCGCTCACCACCCTTGTGAACGCAATGGTCTCTTCCTTGTCGATGGATCTCTTCCTAGCCAAGATTTCTTTCATAAATTTTCCATATGCCGGGATTTGGGTAAGTAGCTAGGTGAATGGGGACACTAACATCCAATTTCTTCACAATGTTAAGGAACTTTTCATATTGAGAATCTACCTTGGTCTTCATTTGCCTTGTTGGGAAAGGCAACTTGATATGGAACTTATTTGGCTCAATCGGGGTAGACTCCTCAAATGACACTTTCCTTTTGCCCTTGTCTTTTTCTTGAAGTGGGGGAAGCTTGTCTTCTTGGGGTTTCTCAATCTCCCATAAGACTTGCTCCTCTATTGGATTTCCCAAGCTTTGATCTTCTTGAATTGGAGGCACAACTTCTCTTGTTGGTTCTTGCTCATTAGTGGGTGGGGGAGGGTTATAAGATGTACCTCTCCTCGTGGTAATAACATTTACATGCTCAAATTTTGGTGTTTCACCTTGAGGAGGTAATTGCCCCGGTTGCCTTGAAGAGCTACCCGAAGCAAGTTGAGCTATTTGGGTCTCAAGCATCTTCATATGAGCATCTCTCGCCATGTTGTCCCTTTGAATAAAAGCATAGAACTCTTGTTGGTTTTTCGACATCTCCATTTGACCCCTTTGCATCTCCAACATAGATTTTTGAACGTCGAAGTCACGAGTTGGAGATTGTGGATTGTGCGGAGTGTCGGTGAGGGCTAATGGAGCATCGTAATCATGAATAGGAGACCGACTCCTAGGCTTGCTTTCTTGACGGTTAGCTTGAGTTGCTTGTTGTTGATGGTTCCCTTGGAACCCATGAGAATTGCCTTGATTAAGGCCATTGTTGTGGTTTTGTTGCCTTTGGAAGTTTTGGTTTCCTTGGAAACCACCTTGATTGAAGTTCCCTTGTTGGAACCTTTGATTGTTGTTGTGGAAGGTACCTTGGTTATTTTGCTTGAAATTGTTGAAGGGCCTTGAGTTGCCTTGATAACCTTGGTTGTTGTCCCTTAAGGGAGGTAGAACATAGGGACGAGGTTGCATAGCTTGTTGTTGAGGGACTTGATTGGAAGCTTGGTATTGATTGGAATAGGAGGCACCTTGCTTGAACGCTTGAAAGGCATTCACTTGCTCAATACTTCCTTGACAATGCATAGGATCATGACCAACGACTCCACAAGTGTCACACATCCCATAATAAGGCAAAGGAGGTGCAAATCTCAAAGCATTCACTTCTTGAATTGAGTGTTGATTGGAGGAACTAATGCTTTGAACTTGAGTGAGGTGGCCTTGGAGCTTCTTGTCAATGGTCTCCATGTGTGTCTTCAATTGAGCTCCAAGGTCAATGCTTAATTGAGTAATAGCATCAACCTCGTGCCTACCTCCTCGATTTGCCTTCCTAGGCCTTGAGTATTGAGAATTATGAACCGCCATCTCCTCGATTCTTGCCCATGCTTGGTCATCATCGACCTCGGTGAACCTACCATTGGAGCCCATATTGAGTATAGTTCTTGAGTCCTCATAAAGACCGTTCCAAAATTGTTGGACTAAGAACCATTGTGAAAGTCCATGGTGGGGGCATGATCTCACCAAAGATTTAAACCTCTCCCAAGCTTCATAAAGGCTCTCTTCATCCCGTTGTTGGAAACCGGTGATGGAGGCCCTAAGCAAATTAGTCTTTTCCGGAGGGTAGAATGTTTGGTAGAACGCCAATGCAAGCTTCTTCCAAGTGTCGATGCCCATGGTTGCCCTATCGAGACTCTTGATCCATTGCTTCGCTTTTCCAATTAATGAGAATGGAAATAATACCCATCGGATTTGATCTTGTGTAACCCCGGGTTGAGAGATAGTGTCGCAATAATCGGAGAAAGTCTCCATGTGTTGGTGCGGGTCTTCGGTGGGCAAACCACTAAATTGATTCCTTTTCACAAGTTGGATGAAGTGAGTCTTGGCCATAAAATTTCCGGCATAAGCGGTCGGTAGAGCATTCGGTCCCGGCAAGACATCTTCCGTAAATGTGGAGTGAGATTAAAACTTCGGCATTATTGGATGTAAGGGAGATGGTGGTGAAGACGGAGTTCAAGTAGATGTAGAGGGGGAACTAGGACTAGAATATCCAAAGGGATTGATGAAATTCCCTTCGGCCGTGTCTCGAGATGCTTCCTCAAAATCGTTTCCTTGAGCTTGCTCTTGATGGGTATTGCTTGCGCTTGGTTGAGAGATTCTAACCCGGTTAATCATCCGTTGGCGAAAGGCTCGAAAAATTCTTTCCGGCTCTGGATTAAAGAGAAAGAAGTCACCTCCCCGCCTAGGCATACACTACACACTAGAACAAACGTGAGAACACCTAGTGCTTTATGGGCACTAGGTAACGACAATAAACAAGCACAATCGAAAGACAAAGAGAAAAGAGGAAGAAATAAAACTAATGAAACAAGAAAAATCTAAAGAATATGCACAAGAGATGATAGAAGAGCACAAGGAAGGGTAACTAAGTCTAGCTATAAGCAAACTAAGCCTAAACAATGCACCGTCCCCGGCAACGGCGCCAAATTGATGGTGGGATTTGCCATCTATCCTACCGATCAAGTAATATAACCAACTAACCTAACGGTAGCTAGGGTAAGTCGGGTCGTGTCCACGGAGACGGTTTGGTAAAGTCTAGACTAAATCCACTTACAAACAAGGCTAAGTCACACAAACAAACACAAAGAGATGATAATTGAGAAACTATGATGGGAGAAGATGTATGAACAAGACTAACAATGAATAAGCTATAACAAAAACTAATGAACCACTAAAGATCAAACAAACTAGTAAACTAAAGGAAACAATGACTAACTACGAAGTTGAGATCAAATATGAAAGGAAGTGGGTTAGGTCGGGTTCATAAGCGTAGTAGGGTAACTGGGGTGATCAAGGGTGTAGGTGTCTCCTAATTGCTAGAGTCGGTCCGGGCTCTCGCTACTTAGACCGATGTTAAGATGGGTCCGGGCTCTCACTACTTAGACCCTAGTCCACACTCTCGTGACTACGACTATTCTCGACATAACCACAAAATAGACAAACAATGGGAAGATGAGCACAAGTATGGGGAGCATTGGCCACTACTACTCACACAAGCAAATCAACAAACACATAGAGTGCCCATTATGTGACTAACAACAAAAGAGTCACCTTTACCTCCAATCAAACCCTAATCACCCATAATCTACCCTTAATCCCCCTACTAACCCACAAGAAAACTACTCACTCATAATCAAGAAGAAACAAACAACAATAAGAGGAAACAACATCATAACCCTAACATCCATTATCAAGAACAATATGAACAATAACAAGGAACACTAAGTAAAGATTCAAACTTGAATAAATAAACAAGGACAAGAGTAAAGAAGATTATACCAACAACAAGAGGAAGAAAAAGATGCAAACTTGCATTAATAAGAAACCCAAATAATCTCCAAGGTTGTCAATCTTGGATGAGTCTTCAAGAATCTTCTCAATACAAGAACTAATTACAACTAGATTAAACTAGGATTAACTAAAGATTAAGAGAGATTAATTAGGATTTACAAATCTTAAGAGAGGCCTAAAAACAATCTAGGGTAAGGTAGAGTAAGGTAAGATGCATAAACAATACAAGAGGAAGTATTTATAGGGTTACGAGAATGAAGGAGGAAGAAAAGAGGAGTTCCAGCTACAGCACACCGGTCCCGACCGGGAAGGACCGGTCCCGACCGGGAAGGGAGTGGTCCCGACCGGGAAGGTCTGGTCCCGACCGGGACGGACCCAAAACAGGAGAGGTGTCTTTTGTGCACTTCATCCCGGACGGGATGAGGCCATACCTGTCGGGGATGAGTCTTGTAGGCCTCCAATATGATCTTTAAGGTTCCCTCTTGCTTCACATGGACTTCTCATCGATTCTCGGGACTCGGGATCGGGTCTCGGAGGCTCGGAATTGGGTCCCGAGGTCTCGGGGTCGAATCCAAGGCATCGAGTGATCGTTCCTCCGCTTCGTTGGCTCCGAAAAGTGTATGTATTGAGTCGGAATCGTTCCAACTCTTCACGAATGGTCTCGGGAACCTGAAACGAGCTAGAGGAAACATAAGTAGCCCATGAACCGCTCCCAAGGAGCGATTCCACAAGGAAAATGGGACCAAAATACAGGAAAATAGGCACTACAAACTACACTTATCAAGGACACTGCCTTAACAGCGTGGATCCACGGCCTTCCAAGGAGCAGGTTAAAAGAGGAGGTGACATCAATCACCTGGAACTCTAACTCCTTTTCAATTGGACCCATAATAATTGTCAGCTTAACGGCCCCAACAACCGATTTTGGGCTTCCATCAAAAGCCTGGATAGTCTGCACGGTCGGAAGGTAATCGACCTCAGTAATGCCGAGGGCTTTAGCGGTCCTCACAGGAAGGACGTTTACAGCAGACCCACCATCAATTAGGGTCATCGAGAGATACTTCCCTCGGCAGATCACCGTGATGTACAGGGCCAAGTTGTGGGCAGCTCCGAACAGTGGTAGGTCAGACTCGGAGAAGGTAATAAGTGCACCTTCTTCCTTGGACTTGCCCTTGAGATAGGGCATAATAGTGGCTACCATTTCATCAGGGGTAACCAGTGAGTCGACCTTGATCTGATCGAGAGCCTTAGTAAGTGTCTCCCGATGTTCTTGCGAGTTAACTAAGAGTTGCCATATAGTGAGGTCAACTCGAGCCTTCTTCAGTTGTTTGACAAGAGTCGTATCATTGTTTGGCTCTTCGAGGGCAGTTTCCGTCCTGGTAGGTTCAGTGACGGTCGTCGAGATAGGGGTGTCCCTAGAGCTAGTAGCTTGATAGGGACGACTGGCAATAGCAAGGTGGTTACTGGCTAAGAGGCTTTGGACTTAGCCTTTCGGATCTCTTCAGAAGTAATGGGGACAACTTCCCCTTTGACTAGGTAAACATCATCTTCATCATCGAACCAGATCCAATTAATTTGTGGGATGAAAGGAGAAATGAGATGAGAACAGTCAATTACTTCTCCGGTGAAGATGGCATGACCGTTGAAGGGGTTTTCTTTGTTACTCGGTTTGTCTCCGGGCAACGGTATTTTCCCACTTCCGATCAAGTCCTGGATTAGATGCTTCAACTTCCAGCACTTTTTAGTGTCGTGCCCATTACCTCGGTGATATTGGCAATAGGCTTGAACATTGTAGCTTTTGGATCGTTTCTCGATCGGGACTTCAGGAGTTTGGCCTATCGGCTGGATCAGATCCTTGGAGGATAGCCTTTGTAAGGCATAAGTATAGGTGGTCCCTATATCGGTGAATACCCGAGCTGGGATATTCTTCTTGGATGGGGCATCTAGTAGATTAACCGCGTCAAAGTTGTTGCGAGTTGCAGCTGGGGGCATAGTAGTAGAAGAAGTAGCCCCTTGGTATCCCTTGGCAGAGGCCTTAGTAAGGCCCTCTAACCTCAAATCATCTTCAATTCTCATACCCATTTCAGTAAGGGTGGTGAAATTAGGTATGACAGCATACCAGAGATGGACCCGGTAAGAGGGGAGGAGGTTCTTGACAAAGGCCTCCATTAAGGTTTTCTCATTGGGCTTGTCGACCAGTTTTACACTTTCGGCCCTCTAGCATTGAAGGTATTTAGTAAAACCTTCTTTGGACTCCTAGGCCATAACCTCCAGGGAGCACATTGTGGTCTGGATCTCGATGTTATTAGCATAGTTCCGAGCAAATTCCGTAGCCACATCATCCCAAGTTGGGTATTTCTTAGGGTCTAGCCTGTAGTACCAGGCCCGTGGTTGTTTTTCAAGGGACGCAGCGAAGAGATTCTTAAACATCAAAGAATCTACCCCCTTGATAGCCATGAATTCTTTGAAGGCCTGTGCATGTAGTAACGGATCTTCGTTTCCTTCAAACATTGGCAAGCTCGTGAGATTTAGATTTGCGGGCAGCTTGTCATTCAGAGGAGAATAAACACGGTAATTTTCCGTTTGAATGGTGTTACTTCCGGTCAGATGGACCCGCTCCTCCAGTCGGCGGACTGCGCTGACCCGTTCAGCTATGAGCCCAGTGTTTTCTGGTACAATGAGAGGTGCAACAAGAGGAGCCCTCTGCTCCAAAGCAGTCAAACGGGCCACAATAGCTACCTGATCGGCCCTCATTGCCGTCAACTGGGTCTTGATATCGGTCTACTTGATAACCATGTTGTCCACTGAGGCGGCCAATTTGTTCAAAGCGTCCTCCATTTTGCGCCTGTGCCTGGTTGACGGTGGCCTCTCTGTAAGAACACCGCGTAATCAGAAACTGAACCCAGACTTTGGAACCAGAATAGTACATCCCGAGCAAGGAACAAGCTAAAAAGGAAAAAAAATGACTCGGAAAAGACACCTAGACGGGTGACTCATGAATGGTGTGTCTTCCTTAGGATTCGGTTATGTGGGCCGAGTCCTGTTCAAAGGAAGGTCCACGTGAGGTTTTCCCCAGACTTTGACTTGAATGTGTAAATGGGCTTCCCTTTGTAGGGGTATGCCCTTCATAGGTGGGCCATGCCTTTGACAAATAAGGCGGACCGGGATGGGGAGGAAACTTGTGATGTAAGATCGACAAAGTTTCGATGCTAAAGACCTTCGACGACTTATAAAAGACCCGACACTACTAAAAGCGGTAAGTCCTAAAATAAGGAAGGTTTTTTTAAAAACGTTTGAATTCTGAGAAAATCGGAAGACGGTCCCGACTTTTAAAATTGGAAAAATGCCGCTGGGGCCGAAATTTCTTGAAGGTTCGAAAATTTTGAATTTTGAAATGGGCAGCATACCGGCTAGAAATAGGTTATTTTGAGTCAAATCGTAAGTCCTAATTTCGGTAACATTCCGGGTTTTTAGAAATTTGAATATTTCTGAAAAAGATGCATTTTTTAAGATGACGGTTTTGAAAAAGACACAGAAACCAAGTAGCACATAGTCACGCAAGCATTATAACGACACCATGTATGCTTTACACTAAGTCTCGGTCGGTCTAAATAGGGTCTATACCAGTGTGCATGGCCTTTCCGAGAATCGGGATGGACTTTCAAAGTCGATTTGATCTTAGAACCTGCCACGAAACTCATACGAATTAGCCATTGACACCTTGACATAACCAATTTGGAATATATTGCGGTATAGTGGGACGTCGGTCACCAGTACCGGCCCGGGTAAAAATGAGGTTATGCATGAACCGTAAAACTAAAGCGCGTATTGTACTAATCGAACGATTTCTCCTCGAGTTTCACCTTGAGGATCCCGATGGTAAGTCACACATCAGTTTTCCCCATTCGTGAAGAAAGACGACACAATCACCGCTGAGATCGCCGTTCTGGAGGAGAGTACAGTCTGGCTGATGATATCATCACTGAAATTGGAGGAAGATAGAAGTAGTAGTGGTAGTACTGATAAACAGGTGGAGCAGCAAGTAACTCTTGATGAGAGTGAAGCAAAGTCTGAAGATCAACCACTACTGTCTGAATCTGAGTCCGAATCTGAATCTGAACCATCAGGTTCTTCATTACCAGTTCAGAAGCAGCAGAGTTTGGTCTGTGAGCGGTCAATCAAGCTTCAGAACATGTATGGTAATGAAGATGAGGTGGGTCTGTCTGATCTGGTTCCGAATAGCAAGTTCCAACATGGTTTGGACATGCTAAATTCTGGAAATATCTGATTGCCCTTTGTTGGGCAATATCTGAGGCAGGCGGGGGAAAAAAGTTTTATTTCTGGTACATCTGGCATTCGTTGAAGTGCATCTGGTACATCTCTTGAGGAGTGCATCTGGTACATCTGAAATTCGTAGGAGTGCATCTGGTACATCTGTCTGATTGTGAGACAATTCAAGTCAAGGTGGAGATTGTTTGGAAATAAGTGCCTAGCAATTGTCTTTTCGGATCTCGAATTGACTTGTGATCTGAATCCGTTTAATTAGAAAAGTTTCCTAATTAATATCTGATTGATTAGAGTTTCCTAATCAATATCTGAGTATTTGACCTAGGATTTCCTATTGTATAGGGTTTTCTAATCTGTTTAGGGTTTCTGTTTAGGTTGAGAGTATTATATAAACTCTCATACCCTTTATACCCTTTACCCTAAGAATTATGATATCAGTCTGAAATCTGTAATCTCTCCTCAAATTAATAAAACTATCCCTTCTTCTGCTCGTGGATGTAGCTAACAGGTTGTTAGTGAACCACGTAAATCTGTCTGTCTCTCGATTTTACGTTCTTAATTTGTTTGTCTTTCTCTTCCGTTATAACATTAATAATAAATTTATTAATAAAGGTAAATACATAATTATGAAACAAATTAATAGTGTTATAAATTTTAAATGTAAGAGCATTAAAATAGCAAACACCTCAAAAATGGAAAATATTATTCTAAAAAAAGTTATTACACCATTTTATAATAAGGGAAGTGAAAAGTTTGTGGATAAATATTAATAAGTTAATTAATAAAACATTTAATAATAAAGAGAAATGAAAAGATTTTGGTATAACAATTAGTAATGTAATAAATAATTTCTTTTAATAAAAATAAATAAAAAAATTAATAGAAATTATATTAAAGATGCCACGTGGTAAAAAAAAAATTGATATTCTCCGATGTAAACATTATTTAATAATTTCTGACCACATGTGCTTTTTATGAATAAATTAATTTCTACATTTATAGTTATTAATAAAACTTAGTGCGTTTTGAAGGAAAAAAAACTTAATCATTTTGAGGTTACACCTTTTCATCTACTTTTGCTTTAAATCAAACTTAATATTAATAATTATACTCGTATTATATAAAGTTATTTCATGACAATAATACCCACTATAAGGGAGCTTCTTAGATTAATCTCAACCATACGTAATCTCGTTTTAATATGAACTATGTCTTCATTAATCTCTCATTGATATAGGTGACCAGTTACCTAGAAAACCGGTTGAACCTTCATCTTCAGTTTCGACTATTGGTTAAAAAAAATTGAATCTTCCCAAAATTCATCTGACATTTTTTTCCGATTAGTATTATAGAAGCCATGAAAAAAATGCTTTAATTTTCTTGTTGTTTTGGCTTTCATGAACGACGACGGAACACTTAAGGACCCTAGAAACTCACAACCGGTCACCATTACCGGTAATAGAGGGTCATAATTTTGTCCATAGCGAAATGAGATTAATGAAGGCATATTTCATATTAAAACGAGATTACGTATAGTTGAGATTATTCTAAGAAGCCTCCTTATAGTTGGTATTATTGTCATGAAATAACCCTATTATATATTATGAAGAATATCATTATCATCATTATATAACTAAAAAATCGTTATAACAGAGAGTTGAAAAAAAAACCTTTTGTATTTCGAGAGTTCCTATTCACATTTCATTCGTTCTATTTTATAAATATTCTAATTTGTTTTATAATTGTTTTTCATTGAATCAAATTCTAGTACTAATTTTTTATTTTTTATTCGAAATTTAGTACTATTTTTTTTTGCATTTGTTTTTGTTTAGTGAACTTATTCGAAGTCAATAATCAAGTCTGGAATTTCTCAGTGGTGGAGATTCGAACTTGCGACCTTTTGTCACGCTGACTCTGATACCATATTATGGAACCAACTCAACTAAAACCTTAAGACGGTGGTTGGAAGCCCATAAATGTTTATATGCTCTTACACACCCTCTCACACGAATGTTCATTGAGGTTGAAGTGTGGATGCAAATCAGGCCTCCTCATACCTGGCCCCGGCTCTGATACCATGTTATAAAACCAACTCAACCAAAAATCTTAAGGCGATGGTTGGGGGCCCAAAAATGTTTATATATACTCTTACATTTATTTATATTCAAAGTTTGAGAAATTTACAAAATATGATTAAAAAAAGTTGTAAAATGTCAATCAAAGTAGCATACTAAGGATAAGGATGACAAGTATTTGAGTCTAACTAAAGGTAAATCATCAATAAAAAACATTAGTAAAGAAATGACAAACACAACTTAATATTTCATTTAAGTCCTATTTGGCAAACAACGGATTTATATTGGCAGAAGTAGATTTAGAAAGCACATTTGACTAGCAGAATCAATTGACAGTTTTGACTAGCAAATCTAGAATTTTTTTTAGTAGTGTTTGGTAATTAGTTGTTTTAGATTAGCGGATTGTTTAATTGCTTGTAAAATGACAAAAAAGAACTTTAACAAGCTTTTGATTAGATTTTTGTCAAACATGCATCGCACCAACATTTTTAATAATTAATATCGTCGATTTCTTTTACTAGCTATTAAAGTTGAATCAATATTATCACGAAGAGTTAATATATCTTGATTTTCAGAAGTATCGACCGGAGCTTGCGAGTTATGATTAGGCACATCTTCCACGAAATCGTATAAAATAAGAAAAATTAGTTTAATTGAGATAAAAAAAACATAATTAATTAGTGGAACAACTCATTGCATATCAAATTCATGCATCAAAAAATCAAAAGGAGGAAGACTTATCTTAGAAGCACAAATTCATGAAAGTGAAAAAAGTCGAAATAATGAAAATAGGGTTTTTTTAATTTACAAAGAGGTAAAGAGATAAAAAAAAAGTATTCTCATATCTAATTGATTAGGTTGCTACTGGCACTAGCAGCATATTGCAAAATGGCGGATTCGACTCAAAATTGGCATTATAATCTACCGTTTACCAAACACCAATATTGTCATATTCTTGATCAAACATGTTAATTCATAAACATGAACCCGTCAATTGTCTTACTTATATACTAGAAGATTAAAACCCTAAAATTATTTCCTAACTTACAATCTTACAATCAAGGAGACAAATATATTATTTACAACTGTACAATTATACTCGAGATATCGTAATTGATTTTCGAGATATTCTTTCACTTCCCCTCAAGTTGGAGCACTTGGTGGTCCAATGCCCAACTTCTGTAAGTAAGATAATTGTTGTCCTCCTAAAGGCTTTGTAAACATATCCGCAATTTGCTCCTCACTTCTCAAGTGCATCGCTTCTATAGTATTATCTTCAAGGTGTTGTCGGATGAAATGACAGTCTATCTCGATATGCTTAGTCCGATCGTGAAATACTGGATTCTTTGCGATATAAATAGTTGCCTGATTATCACAATATAATTTCATGGGTTGTGTATGAAATACACTCAACGAACCCAAAAAGGATTATATCCAAAGTAGTTCACTTGTAGCAGCTCCCATGGCCCGGTACTTGGCTTCCGCTGATGATTTTGAGACCGTCCCTTGTTTTTTTTGTCTTCCATGAGATTGGTGTCTTTCCCATTACAACACAATATCCAGATAGTGATCGCCTCGACACTGGACAACGTCCATGATTTGAATCCAAATACCCATATAATTGCATATTTGACGAGGCATCAACAACTATTCCCTTATCGGGATTTCCTTTTATATAACGAACCACTTGTAGTGCTGCATCCCAATGTTCTTTGCGTGGCTCTTAACTAAATTGCGATAATGTGTGGACATCATATACCAAATCCGGTCTCGTGATGGTGAGATACACGAGTCGTCCTACGAGGCGACGATATTTCATGGCGTTTCTCAAAATGTATCCTTCTGCCAATGCAAGCTTGTGCTTCGTTTGAATAGGTATGAGCGTCGGCTTTGCTCCTGACATCCCCGAACTCCTTAGTTATCTCCAATGCATATTTTCTTTGACTTAGAAATAAGCCCTTCGACCCAGTAGCTACTTCAATTCCAAGAAATATTTCAATCGTCCCAGGTCTTTAATTCCAAAACTTTTGTCGAGAAAAGCTTTAAAATTATCACTTGCCTTCCATTTGTTACTCACCACAATCATGTCATCCACGTAGACCAAAACTCCAATAAAAATGCCATTTCTATTGAAGGTAAACAGAGAATAGTCCGCGAGCGATTCCACAAAACCATATCCACGCAACGACTTGGTCAATTTCGCAAACCAATTACGCGAGGCTAGCTTGCTTTAAACCATATATTGACTTCTTGAGGCGACATACCTTTCTTTCATCTTTTCTCTCGAAACCTTGGGGCATCCGCATATAGACTTCTTCGTCTAAATCGCCGTGTAGAAACACGTTGTTAACCATCTAATTGGTCGATTAACCAATTCTTTGTGACGGCAACAGCTAATAGGCATCGTACACTGGTCATTTTCGCTACGGGGGCAAACGTCTCTAGATAATCGATACCTTCAATTTGTGTGAAGCCTTTAGCTACTAACTGAGCTTTGTAGCATTCTACATCTCCGTTTGCCTTATATTTAATTTTATATACCCATTTGCACCCAATTGGTTTTTTTCCCTTAGGTAGATCTACAATGCTCCATGTCCCATTTTTTTCAAGAGCCTCAATCTCCTTCCTCATAGCTTCTTTCCACTCTTGACTTTTCACAGCTTCATTATAGTGAGTTTGCTCCTTGTGGGAGTCCAAAATAGCCAAGTAACTGCAATGAGAGTTAGAGAAACAAGTAGTTGTGACATAATTCTCAATGGGATATCGGGTATACCTTTCTTTGAAGAGGTAGACTGTGATGGGTGAGCCTTTTCATCGGGGTCTATAATCCGAGTGGTTGTGCAAACATAATCCTTTTTCCAATGAGGTTCGAATTTTTGTCGAGCTCCTCGGCCAGTCACTTCAGCCTGCGGATCTGTTTCACTCCCCCTGACTACTAGTTCCCGGTTGTCTGCAGCACTTGTGTCAGGCCCTACGCTAGCATCATTCATGATGCCTGTAACATCTCCAATTATTGTTTCATTAACCTTTTCAATTCCAAATTTTTGTACAACACCTTGTAGACATCCACATTTGACCGCCAGGTGTCTATAGTAGTGTGGACATGACATAGGTCCACCCCGACGCGGCCACGCGCGGGTTTTGGGGATGCGAATGAATCTCCATGAGATGGTCAAATGGAAATTTAAATCGAAGTCGGAGTCGCCACCGAATTTTATGGTTATTCGGAACCGTTCGAGCCCACTCTATGTCGTAGTGGGCCGTGTACAAATACGGCCCATTTCCGATGTCAGAGTTTATTGGGCTCGTCCCTTTTGCATATCGATATAGATGCCGACTGGAGCGGTTAATCGTATATTGAATGACTCTCGTTGCCAATGGTTTCGGACATCCAGAAACCACGGTTCTGAGTAAGGGGTGAGGGTACGTGTTGGGAAGTTCACTAAGAACACCCAACCCCGCCCGCACATTAGCGGCCTCTATTAGGATATCGAATGACGTTTTAATGCGCGCGTTAGTAATACGATGAATGATTATGCAAACATTGTTTTCTAAGCATGTGAGGAATTGAATGGGTTGCTAAGTGGTTTAATGCATGCAAAATTAATTAATGTCAAAGTCAAATTTAACATGTGAGATTCGTTTTAGTATAATAAAACAAATGAAATAAAAGGATGAATTTGCTACAAAACAAACAAACAAGTTAGTATCGATTTGTAAATAATAATAGCAAAATAAAATAGCGAAATCAAGAAAATAAATATTAATCGAAATCTGAAAAATATTGTTTGAAAAGAACGTTGTTTTGTATAAAAAAACGAAGTTCGAAAAATAATAAAGAAGACGGAAAAGGCCGCGACATAACAGCCGGCCGCGCGACTCGCCCGGGATGCCGGCGGGTCGCGTGGTGGCCTGTTTTGGTGTCGGTTTTCGAAAACTCGATGCTCGTATTAAATCGCGTATGAATATTGCATGATTCGTGCTCGACTTAATATTTTCGATATTCGTTGTATTCGATAATTGACTACGAAATCAATATCAAATACTTGGAATAGTTTTTAGAAAAGATGTAATTTTAGAAATCGATCGAAGAATAAATAATAAAACAAACGAAAACGTAAAAAAAAAGAAATCCCGGATTCCAGGCCTGCGCGCGAGTCGCCTGGGCATGGCGCGACTCGCGTGCGGGTCTGTCCGTTTTTATTTTTGTTCGAAAATTGTTATTTTGATGAATCGCGTACAAATTATGAATTAACTTGTATTCGATCCATGTTTTCGATATTCGTCGTATCCGATATTCGATTATGAAATCGATATCAGATATTTAGAATGAGTTAAAAAAGTTTTGTAAAATAATTTGTTTTGAACGAAAAGAAAAGAAAAGAATTTTGAACGAATAGATGTAACGATTTTTAACATCGTCGAAATCTTAATATAATTCTTTTTTGATACGATATTCGATTATAGAAAAATCGATATCGTATGTTTAAGAATTTTTGTTATGAAAATAGTTTTTCTTTAATAACGATATTAGAAAAATAATAAAAAAACGACTCTTGACCCATAAGAAACGGACGACGAGAAGAGAGGAGAAGAAAGGGAGAAATCGGGTTTGGTACACCCTCAACCTACATGCTCTTGTTGACTCGGATCGGAGCTCGTCGGAATGTGGCTAGGCACGGGAGCGTCGAGGTAACGTCGGTTGGGTTAGGGTGGCTCGGCTAGGTGGGACGTGTGAAGGGTGGCGGATATCGGGACCGGTTTCCTTCGGGTTTGTAATATCGGTTTCTCGATGCTAAAGAATTATGTTTTTTTCAGGAATTATGTATGTTGGGGATAGTATGAATTAATTGTGTTTTTCTGATGATTTCTGATGTGTATCTAAAGTGTTGGATGAGAGGTCCTATTTATAGGAGGTTCCCGACCTTGGGTTAGAAGAGTTTGAATACCGCTTAGGATAGGAAACGTAGGAGTTTGAGGAGCATGAGAATTCCGTTTTCTTGGCAAAGAAGAAAAGGAAACCCGGCTGGTTTGTGCTGCTCGGCCGAGTGTTTGCACTCGGTCGGGTGTTTGAATCGGTTTTCGGATAGGATTCCTATCTACTTGAGATCGAATTCCACCTTAAACGGATTTGTTTAATATTTGATGTGGCTGATTTTTGTGGAGTTGGAGTCCGATCAGGACACGTGAGACATCACGGTCGGTCCACAAGTCTCGGGAAATATCTTTGACCGGGTTTTGACTCGGTCGCTAAAAGACGGTTTTACCCCTGGGGTCGGATTCGACCCAAATTAGTGTTATTTGACTCGAAACGACCCACTGGGCCTGAATTTGAGGTTGGTTTTGTGAAATTTGTACTCCGTAAAATGCCTAGGCCAAATGCCATTGATTTCGAGCCCATTTCCGAGTACGTTAAAAGCACGTTTGCGTCCGATCATCATCGGGTGTTTGTCGGAAACTACTGTAGACACCTGGCGGTCAAAATGTGGGTGTCTACAGAGCCCCCACTCTGACTGAGGCTTGGACAGGGTGAAAGTCAGAGTAGCCACCAGGTCAATCAAGGATTAAAACCCGGTAGCTTCCGGTCGGGTCGTTTAAGGTCCATTAGACCTGCGTAAAGGGCCCGCCGGCCACATACTAGAAATGTACCTGAGCTGATGATAACTCCGTGGGGAATTGAACTCGTCGTATAAGACTTAGGTGCGCCTATATATGGGCTCATCTTGTTAAATGCCGCTGGGGAGTTATGTGAATTGCGCGGTCCTGAATTGTACCTGTATAAGTTACATAAAATTTTGCATGCAACACGTAGGAGAAACAAATATGACTCGCGCTGGGAAATAAAAATGATTTTTGCTGCATTTTGAAATCGAAGTCCTGAAAGCAACTCACGTGCTAGGAGTTAGGTTTCCAAAATTGAAAGAGGTGGAAAAGAAATTTGCCGTTTAAATAGACTGAAATTTGACCTTGTCGAAAAGGATTTTTTTTTTCAAATGGCTAAGTTTTTGCAAATTTTAAAATGAGAATTTGAAAAGAGAGGCCTACTGGCAGACTCGACTCTGGACGCGACAGGACGAGTTGACAGACACGACTTAGACTCTCTAAGGGTTGGACCGTGACTTGGTAAGGAGGTGGGCCACCTAAGATGACAAGACTCTTAAGTTGCGCTATTCCGTAGCCTAGGCGAGTGACAACACGGTCGAATCCTCGGAATAGGAAGGATGTGCTATGGGGGGATTGCAATAGTCTGTAATGAGACCGTTTTGGCATGACAAGACTTTTAGCAGTAGCAATGCCGTAGTCTAGTGGTCTTCTGGATTTTTGATTTTTGGGTACATTTCCAAGGTGGGTATTGCTTCGAGTCGTGACAGATTCTTGTCCTCGAGTGAGTCGAGTACTAGGACACACTTCAGAAAGGAAGCTAGTTTTTTGAAAATTTGGATTTTGTGAGTGGATGGAGAACTTCTGCCTAGGAGAAGCCCCCAGAATGACAAAGCTAACTGTCGAGAACATGACAGTGTCGTGACCGGAATGATGGTGCTTTTTGAATGTGTGTCAATGTGGGTGGTTGTGCCTCTGTTGAAAGGCTGCCTACGTATTCACATGTGGTGAAATCAAACCAAGCCGTAGTTCAGTGGATTATGGTGCCTAGTTTATTAGGGCTTTGTGTGTAACTAGCCATAGCAATGGTGTAGGCTAGGTGCATTCCCAGTGATGTCTTGATCAAAGGGCTAGAATGGTTAGGATATTGATCCAGTGACTGTGAGCGTTCTCCGGGATAGCCCCCAGAGGTGGTGTGAACTATTTGGGCATGTTCTATGCCGACCGCAAGTTGAGTTCCCGTGTTCGGGGTTGGTAACTGGTTTGAATGAGGAGAATTAGGATAGGATTTTAACGAGTTCTGCTCTCGGGGATTTTAACGAGTTCTGCTCTCGGGGATTTTAACGAGTTCTGTTCTCGGGGATTTTAACGAGTTTTGCTCTCGGGGATTTTCACGAGTTTTGCTCTCGGGGGATTTGACGAGTTTTGCTCTCGGGGGGATTTGACGAGTTTTGCTCTCGGGGGATTTGACGAGTTTTGCTCTCGGGGGATTTGACGAGTTTTGCTCTCGGGTCTTTGTATGGCGATTGTGAATTTTGTTATGTAAAGGGGAAGTCGAGTAGAATGGCTCGAACTTTGATCGGGATAAGTTTTGATAATGCGAGATCTGATTTCCATGTCTGGCCCTAATGGTTAGGGGTATCCTATGGAGCTTGAATCCTCAAAATTCCGGGTTGTCTCTGGCCTGGGTCTCGGGAAGGTCTTGAGGGTTGTAATGTGGGAAGGCTAAATGTGGTGTTAGTTGACCAGCTTGATTGTCTCTCCCTTATTGGATGGTATGAGTATTGATAATTTTGAATTGATCGTTTTCACTACGGTCATGGTTTGTTTGAATCTTTTTTGGTTGACCTCTTAGCCCCGGTCTCGGGATTCTTCATTTGGATTGACCGCTTACCCTCGGTCATGGGTGCCTCTTTTTTTTTTGATAATGGCCTGCTTTTTTGTTTTGGCCTCTTGCTTTTTCTTGTATTGGACTTTTGATTTTTTTTTGTTGGTCAGACTAACACCTAAGGTAGGGATTGGTTGATCTTATTGGATGGGTGTTTTATTGTGGGAAATGGGCTTGCCTCCCGTCTTTAACCCAAACTAGGAGATTACCTAGATTTGTCATAGGATTCGATACCGCTCCTGCTAAGGGTAGTTGTGTGGCCTTCTATACCAGACATGGAACAGGTAAAGGAAAACACGGGTCTCATTTCCTGCAGTCATTATAGCTGTGCCTATAATAGTCACGTGCGTGTGCTCACAGTGTATGATGGTGTTCATCATGTTCTCGGAAACACATAAGGAAAGTATGTATGAGAAATAGAAAAGCTGATTTTATTGAATATTGAAAAAAGAGGACAGAATACAATTGACTCTGACTCCGACTTTGAAGTTGAAATAAATAGTATATCCTAGACTCGGACTCAGACTTGGACTTAAATCAAATCCGGACTCTTGGATGCATGAGAGGTAGATTGGATGCTTTGGTCATCGGGCCCTGTATAGTCCATGAGGGGCTTTGCAAGTGACAATGTTTCCAAAACGGGAGTCTTTCCGGCATCGAGGAAGTCTTGAATGAGGTGTTTCAGTTTCCAGCACCGTTCTGTATCGTGTCCCCTCCCTCTGTGGAATTTGCAGTAATGCTCGTCGTTCCATGCTTTGGAGCGTTTTTCCAAAGGTGGGTCGGCTGTTGGGCCTATAGGTAGTATTAGGTCCTTCGGAACCAACCTCTGGAAAGCGACGGTGTAGGACATATCCAAGTGGGTAAATGTCCTTTCCTTTGACTGATTTTTGATTTTTGGAGAGGTGACTTGAGAGTTACCTCTCTCGGTCTTGCCATCTTGAGGGTATCGGACAGTTTCGTAAGAGTGTTCACCTTTCAAATGGCTCAGTTGGGTGATAGGCTGTCTTACCCGCTCTAGTTGTGTTAGACGGGCTCTGGTTCTTATAAGGTCTTCTTCGATGATGGTTACCCTGGAACTTAGGTTATCTAGGGCAGTATTGATTTTCGAAAAGATATTGTTAATGGAGCAAGATAGCATAAGCATACTCCCTTGGATATCCCCTTTCTCGACGGCGCGGGATTTGTTATGGTTTGGTAGTGTCTCGTTCATAGGGTCCCTGATCGGAAGAAACGACAGGTGTTAGAACTCGCCTAAGTTCGGTTTTGCGCAAATGCAAGAGAGAGAGTCAAACTAGGTACGGCCCGGGGGCGGGAATGACTAAGATTCTATGACCGGGCTACTTAAATGTTAATCCAGACAAAGTAACGACTGTGACCTAGACTCGACCACGAGACTCGAGCTGTACAAGGATAAATCCGAAAATGGGGCGACCGTATTTGACAGTGCCGCGTGCTTGGATCAACCGTGGTGACCTAACCCTAGGTGACCCGAGTATTCGTAGCGTGGGTACGACTCGAAGAAGGCATCATAAGGACGCCGGTGTAGGATGAATGTAGGGTACTCTCCAGGGTAACCGTGGTTGACTACTCGGGTGGAGGACAGCCCCCTGAGTAAGGCTAGAGACTCAGATGGTGTGACATCTAAGTTAGTCGAAAGTGGGATACGTGAGACAACACGTGCAAGACATGACCCTTAGAGCAACCGTGATTGATCGCTCTGCTGAAGGGTAGCCCCCGAGTGGGGAAAAGCCTGAAAGGGAAATGACTCGGAAAGGACACCTAGACGGGTGACTCGTGAAAGGTGGGCCTCCCTTAGGATTCGGCGTGTGGGCCGAGTCCTGTTCGAAGGAGGGCCCACGTGAGATATTCCCCAGACCCTTGGACTCGATTGTGTAAACGGGCCTTCCTTCGTAGGAGTATGTCCTACATAGGTGGGCTTTGCCTTAGTCAAATAAGGCGGACTGGGATAGGGAGGAAACTCGTGATATAAGATCGACGGAGTTCGACGCTAAAGACTTTGACGACTTATGACACGACCCGACACTGCTAAATACGGGAAGTCCTAAGAAGAGGAAGTTTTGAAATATGAGTTTTTTGAAAAGCCCAAAATGAATCGGGTGAAGAAATTCGGCCCTTTTTTCGAAAAAGAAAAAAGGAGTGGGCCGAATGACGGATTTTGAAAGTTTCGAAAATATTTTCAAGTTTTGAATTGGGCATAATACCGGCTAGAAAAAAGGCTATTTTGAGTAAAATCATAAGTCCTAAGTTCGGTATATGACCCGGGTTTTGAAAATTGGATATTTTGAAAAGGATGCAAATTTTGAAAAGATGACGGTTTTGAAAAAGATGTGGATCAAGTAGCACGTAGTCATGGAAACAGTATAATGACGCCATGTATGCTCTTAATCTAAGTCTCGGTCAGTCTATAAGGGTCTATACCAGTGTACACAGCCTATCAAGAATCGGGGCGGACTCCCTAACTCGAGTTGAGATTAGGACATGCCGTAAAACCCATATGAATCGGCTAATGGACACCTTTGACATAACCAGTTTGGACTATATCAATGGTATAGTGGGACGTCGGTCACGAGTACCGGCCCGGGAAAATGGGGTTATGCATGAACCGTAAAACTAAAACGCGCATTGTACTAGTCAAACGATTTCTATTCGAGTCTCACCCTGAGGACACTGAAGGTTATTAACTCATCAGAAAATCCCCAGCGGAGTCGCCAAATTGTGGACATGACATAGGTCCACCCCGACGCGGCCACGCGCGGGTTTTGGGGAGGCGAATGAATCTCCAAGAGATGGTCAAATGGAAATTTAAATCGAAGTCGGAGTCGCCACCGAATTTTATGGTTATTCGGAACCGTTCGAGCCCACTCTATGTCGTAGTGGGCCGTGTACAAATACGGCCCATTTCCAATGTCAGAGTTTATTGGGCTCGTCCCTTTTGCATATCGATATAGATGCCGACTGGAGCGGTTAACCGTATATTGAATGACTCTCGTTGCCAATGGTTTCGGACATCCGGAAACCACGGTTCTGAGTAAGGGGTGAGGGTACGTGTTGGGAAGTTCACTAAGAACACCCAACCCCGCCCGCACATTAGCGGCCTCTACTAGGATATCGAATGACGTTTTAATGCGCGCGTTAGTAATACGATGAATGATTATGCAAACATTGTTTTCTAAGCATGTGAGGAATTGAATGGGTTGCTAAGTGGTTTAATGCATGCAAAATTAATTAATGTCAAAGTCAAATTTAACATGTGAGATTCGTTTTAGTATAATAAAACAAATGAAATAAAAAGGATGAATTTGCTACAAAACAAACAAACAAGTTAGTATCGATTTGTAAATAATAATAGCAAAATAAAATAGCGAAATCGAGAAAATAAATATTAATCGAAATCTGAAAAATATTGTTTGAAAAGAACGTTGTTTTGTATAAAAAACGAAGTTCGAAAAATAATAAAGAGGACGGAAAAGGCCGCGGCATAACAGCCGGCCGCGCGACTCGCCCGGGATGTCGGCGGGTCGCGTGGTGGCCTGTTTTGGTGCCGGTTTTCGAAAACTCGATGCTCGTATTAAATCGCGTATGAATATTGCATGATTCGTGCTCGACTTAATATTTTCGATATTCGTTGTATTCGATAATTGACTACGAAATCAATATCAAATACTTGGAATAGTTTTTAGAAAAGATGTAATTTTAGTAATCGATCGAAGAATAAATAATAAAATGAACGTAAACGTAAAAAACAAGAAATCCCGGATTCCAGGCCTGCGCGCGAGTCGCCTGGGCATGGCGCGACTCGCGTGCGGGTCTGTCCGTTTTTATTTTTGTTCGAAAATTGTTATTTTGATGAACGCGTACAAATTATGAATTAACTTGTATTCGATCCATGTTTTCGATATTCGTCGTATCCGATATTCGATTATGAAATCGATATCGGATATTTAGAATGAGTTTAAAAAAGTTTTGTAAAATAATTTGTTTTGAACGAAAAGAAAAGAAAAGAATTTTGAACGAAAAGATGTAACGATTTTTAACATCGTCGATATCTTAATATAATTCTTTTTTGATACGATATTCGATTATAGAAAAATCGATATCGTATGTTTAAGAATTTTTGTTATGAAAATAGTTTTTCGTTAATAACGATATTAGAAAAATAATAAAAAAACGACTCTTGACCCGTAAGAAACGGACGACGAGAAGAGAGGAGAATAAAGGGAGAAATCGGGTTTGGTACACCCTCAACCTACATGCTCTTGTTGACTCGGATCGGAGCTCGTCGGAATGTGGCTAGGCACGGGAGCGTCGAGGTAACGTCGGTTGGGTTAGGGTGGCTTGGCTAGGTGGGACGTGTGAAGGGTGTCGGATATCGGGACCGGTTTCCTTCGGGTTTGTAATATCGGTTTCTCGATGCTAAAGAATTATGTTTTTTTCAGGAATTATGTATGTTGGGGATAGTATGAATTAATTGTGTTTTTCTGATGATTTCTGATGTGTATCTAAAGTGTTGGATGGGAGGTCCTATTTATAGGAGGTTCCCGACCTTGGGTTAGAAGAGTTTGAATACCGCTTAGGATAGGAAACGTAGGAGTTTGAGGAGCATGAGAATTCCGTTTTCTTGACAAAGAAGAAAAGGAAACCCGGCTGGTTTGTGCTGCTCGGCCGAGTGTTTGCACTCGGTCGGGTGTTTGAATCGGTTTTCGGGTAGGATTCCTACTTGAGATCGAATTCCACCTTAAACGGATTTGTTTAATATTTGATGTGGCTGATTTTTGTGGAGTTGGAGTCCAATCAGGACACGTGAGACATCACGGTCGGTCCACAAGTCTCGGGAAATATCTTTGACCGGGTTTTGACTCGGTCGCTAAAAGACGGTTTTACCCCTGGTGTCGGATTCGACCCAAATTAGTGTTATTTGACTCGAAACGACCCACTGGGCCTGAATTTGAGGTTGGTTTTGTGAAATTTGTACTCCGTAAAATGCCTAGGCCAAATGCCATTGATTTCGAGCCCATTTCCGAGTACGTTAAAAGCACGTTTGCGTCCGATCATCATCGGGTGTTTGTCGGAAACTACTATAGACACCTGCGGTCAAAATGTGGGTGTCTACAAGTAGTTTCCGACAAACACCCGATGATGATCGGACGCAAACATACTTTAACGTACTCAGAAATGGGCTCGAAATCATGGATATTTAGCTTGGGCTTTTTACGGAGTACAAATTTCACAAAACCAACCTCTAAACCAGGTCCAGCGGGTCATTTCGAGTCAAATAAGACTAATTTGGGTAGAATCCGGCACCAGGGGCAAAACCGTGTTTTAACGACCGAGTCAAAAACCCGGTCAGAGATATTTTCGAGACACGTGAGCAGGCCGTGTCACCTCGCGAGTCTGGCCTAGAGTCGAGTACTACAAAAAATCAGCTACACAAATATTAAACAATTCCGTTAAAGGTAGAATTCGATCTCAAGTAGGAATTCTATCTGAATACTGAGTCAAATACTCGACCGAGCATAGGACACTCGGCCGAGCAGGCTGCTTTCAGCCGAGGTTCTCTTTCTTCTTTGCCAAGTAACGGAATCCTCGCCCGTCTCAACTTCTTGCATTTCCTATCCCGATTGGTATTTCTTGTCGTACAAGCAAGACTACCTCTACTCCTATAAATAGGACCCTCTCACAACACAATATTCATCGATCATTAACACACATCATCCACGACAATTACATCGACCAACAATCTATACATCAATTACATACATTCATAAACTCCTTATACTTAGCATCGAGAAACCGACAGTACATCCAAAAAAACCGAAGGAACCGGCCCCTATACCCGTCACCCCTCACGTCCGAACCAAAAAACTACCATAACTCACCGACATTAACTCGACGCTCCCATGCCTTAGCCACATTCCGACGAGCCCCGATCCGAGTTAACAAAAGCATGTAGGTTGAGGGTGTAATCAAACCCGAATTCTCTCTTTTCTCCCTTCTTTTCTTTCGTCCTTTCTTCGTTTTGTCGTTGTCGGTCGTCCATTTTTTATGGGTCATTCACCGTTTTTCTATTTCTAATATCGATATTACTAAAAATATTTTCATATAAACGAATATTCTTAAAAATACGATATCGATTCTCTAGTCGAATATCGTATTAAAAGAATTACATTAATCTCGTTGATGCTAAAAATCGTTACTTTTTACAAAATACAACGATTTTAATGCGAAGAGAATTAACATTCTTTTCTTTACGTTCAAATTCTTTTTGTCAAAACAATTTTATAAAACTTTCTCTAAAAGTCATTCCGAGTATTCAATATCGATTTCATAATCGAATGTCGAACACGACGAATATCGAAGGCCTAAATCGAGTATAAATTCATTCATATTTGTACGCGATCTATCGATTTTCGAAAAACAAGCAAACCGGGACAGACCCTCACGCGAGTCGCGCCCCTCCCAGGCGACTCGCGCGGGAGTCTGAAATCCGAGCCCCTTTTTCTTCGCTTTCTCAATTTTTTTCTTAAACATCGTCTTTTCTACAAAACGATTTTTCTTTTATTTTCATCTTTTCCAAAATTATTCCGAACATTCGATATCGATTTCATAATCGAATATCGAATGTAACGAATGTCGAGAATATTAAGTCGGGTGCAAATTGTGCAATATTTGTACGCGATTTAATAAAATCATCGCTTTTTAAAAAAAAAATCAATTTCGAAAACAGACCGGGACGCGAGTCGCCCTGCAGGCTGGAACGCGACCCGTTCTTCTTTTTTTTATTATTTTTTGAACATCATTTTTTGGACAAAACAGCGTTTGCGATATTTCAGATCTCGATATATTTTTTACATCATTCATTGCATCCATATCTTACATTTGATTTACAAACCGTTACTAACTTGATTGTTCGTGTTTGTAGCAATTTCTTTTCTTTTCTTTTCTTTTATTATACTAAAACGAACCTCACATGCTAAAATACAACTTTGACGTTAATATTTTAGTTGCATTAAATCGGCATAGAAACCCTTTCAATTCTTCACATGCTTAGGGAAAACACTGTTTGCATATCATTTCATCGTTCAACAAACGCGCGTATTCAAAAATCAAACGATATCCTAGTAGAGGCCGCTAATGTGCGGGCGGGTTTGGGTGTTCTTTGTGAACTTCCCAACACGTACCCTCACCCCTTACTCAGAACCTCGGTTTCTGGATGTCCGAAACCATTGTCAACGAGAGTCATTCAATACACGATATCCGATAACGTCGGTATCGGTATCAAATGCAAAGGGACGAACCCAATAAATTCTGACATCGGAAATGGGCCGTATTTTGTACACGGCCCACTACGACATAGAGTGGGTTCGTACGGGCCCGAACTCCCACAAAGTTCGGTGGCGACTCCAACTTCGATTTAAATTTCAATTCGATTCATTCTCATATGGAGATTCATTCGCCTCCCCAAACCCGCGCGCGGCCGCGTCGGGGTGGACCTATGTCATGTCCACATACCTAGTTGTTCATCTAATGCCCAATGTTCATCTTTCTTTTTTGCTGTAATGCACTCAACATCATTTTGCACATTATCGGGTATATTCACATAAGGAAATTTATGCTCTATGAAAACAACATCACTGGAAACGAACAATTTTTGTTGTTTCAAATCAAATATCCTCCACCCTTTTTTTTCCATATGGGTAACCTAAGAAAACACATTTCTTACCTCGCTCATCGAACTTATCTCTTGGTTTGTCTTTGTTATGGACATAACAGAGACACCCGAAAACACGCAAATTCTTCATGTTCGGTTTGACTCCGAACAAGCACTCATAAGGTGTTTTAACATTTAACAATGGTGTGGGTGTCCTGTTAATAAAATAAACTACTGTCAAGACACATTCTCTCCAAAATTTAATTGGCAAGTTTGCCTCAAAGCGTAATGCTCGAGCCTTTTCTAGGATGTGTCTATGCTTTCTCTCGACACGCCCCTTTTGTTGGGGGCGTGTCAACGTTACTAGTCCGACAAATAATACCTCGGTCATTATAGTACTCCTTCATTTCCTCTGATAAAAACTCAGTACCATTATCACTTTGTAAGACTTTAACTTGTGTGTTAAATTGATTTTCGACCATGTTACAAAAATTTCGTAGGAGTGTGCTCACCTCCCCTTTGTCTTTCATGAGGTATGCCCAGACCCCACGACTATGATCATCGACAAGGGTAAAAAAATAATGTGCACCTGAAAGACTATTTGCCCGATAAGGTCCCCATATGTCACAATGTATTAATCTAAAAGGTGCATCACTTCTTTTATTATTGGCTTTGTAAACTGAGCGAGTCTGTTTCGCTCTATAACAAGAATCACAAACAATTTTGTCATCCCACCATAACTTTTGTCCAATGAGATAAGAAAAACAAGACAATATTTGACTCGATGGATGCCCGAGTCTCTTATGCCACAACTGATTATCAATTTCTACGTTCACCTTCGCAATAATAGTGGACTCTTCAACTGAAGCCTGGAACATATAGACCCCGTCTCTTTGCTCACCTCATCCAATCTTCCTCGTCGAGGATCGGTCTTGTATAATACAACATTGAGGATAAAAGGTCACAATACAATCGTTCTCACGAGCTAGTTGTTGTATCGAAATCAAATCGCAATTTAATGTTGGCACATATAAGACATCATGTAAGACAAAGTTCTTATTGAGGATGACTTTTCCATGTTCACTGGTCATTACTTTCTCTCCATTTGGAAGGTCTACTTTGGATTGGGCTCCTCTCCATACATCTGTGAGATACTCACGGTTTCCGGTTATGTGATGCGATGCACCGCTATCGAGTATCCAATTACTAACGGGTTTAGTGTTTATACCTGCAAGTTTATCGCTACCTTCAGGGCTGGACGAGAGTCGGCTACGCAGCTTACTCATTTCTTCTGCCGTGAAACCATGGTTTTGTTTCTGGTCATTCTCGGACATTCCTCGTGTGGTCCCAACTGCATTCGCTTGATGCACATTGTTGTTTCCATATCCACCTGAACGTCCTCCTCGTCCTCCATAGCTTTCTCGTCCGCGATCGGCACAACCTCCACGTCGTCCTTTGCCCCGTCCTCGTCCCCAATTTGGCGGGTATCCGTGTTTATCGTAGCAATTATCTTCTTCGTGGTTAGATTTCCCACACCAGTTGCATTGAGGAAGGTCAGATTCTTTTCTGTCCTTTGGCCACGCATTCATTTTTCCTCTACCGCCATTGTTGAAGTGCTTGACGGCCATGGCTGTTTCCACCTTCTCTTCTTTTATTCTAGTGATGGTGGCATGTCTTTCTTCCCTAAGCACAAGTGAATAAGCTCTGCTTAGAGACGTGATATTATCTTCCATCAATAAATTAAATCTGATGTGACCATACAACGCTGTGTTTAGACCCATTAGAAATTGATGAACCTTCTCGTCCTCCTTTTCTTTGTTCAAAGATGTGGCTGCTCCGCACGTACATTTTGGAACTTTGTTGTAATTAACCAGTTCATCCCAGATCATCTTCAGTTGAGTGTAGTATTCAACAACGGATTGTTTTCGTTGTTTGCATTCCGTCAAATCACTCTTTAATTGATGAACTCTTGGGGCGTTTCCTGTGGAAAAACGTTCTTTCAACTGGTTCCATATCTCTGATGCAGTAGCGGAGAAGGTGATGCTTGGATGGAGTTTTGCCTCTATAGAGTTGCGCAACCATGATTTGATCATGGTGTTACACTGTCGTCAGGCGGCAAGTTCTTAAGTGTTTTGATCTTCTGATTTCTTTATTTCTCCATCTATAAATTCCAATTTATTTTTTGCATCGAGCCCATTCCTCACTGCATCTGCCCAAATCTCGTAATTGTCTCCATTGAAGACAGTTTGAGTGATTCCCATACTTGGGTTATCTGAGAGGTGTAGGTACAAGGGGGACGAAGCATCAACAACCTTCTTCCCAGATTTCTTGTCATCACTACCGCCTCCTGCCATTGTGGGTTGTTTTGTAAAAAAACTTGAGTCGGATCTTACTGCTTTGATACCATGAAGAAAAGATAATATAAGATTGAAGTATGAAGAAGAGGCTGTATTGCCTTGTTTTTTTTTTTTTTTTTTTTTTTTTTTTTTTTTTGCCAGCCAAGACAAAACCAACCTACAATAAGAACAGAGTCAACACTACATCGTGTTCATAGTGCTCTCTGTAGTTAAGGGGTTGGGGGGAAACATACATCAAGAACATAATTAAACTTAAATAACAACTAAAAACAAAGGAGCTACGAAGTCCAAGGGCCAAAGCATGCTGACGGAGATCAGTAGAAAGGGCTCGAGCTTTAGCATCCACCATAGCATCATTCAAGTTGTAAACTCCATACGATCGCTGATAGGACGACTGACACACACAAAATGCACTTACGCCATGAAGACGTAGAAGGGAAACGAGGAAAACAAGCCTGGAAGACCTGTCATCAGTGGAGTGAAAACTCCTGCATTTTGGAAGTCGAACACGCCTAGAACAAGGCCAGCAAATCAAAGAGCAAACCCAAACAACGAAACGGAGTTCGCGCCACCCAACGACCTTCCTATAGAGCACCATCACTCTAGAGAAAGAGTCTAGAAAAGAACCAACACACCCATAACACCCGAGGGCCAAACTTATTCCAAAACGGACAATTAAACTACAACATAGAAAAAGGAAAAATAACTTGTGATAAAAACTCCTAAAGGAGATTATTGCTAGCATTACGAACAACAGTAAATAAATTAGAAGCATCATTATGATTGAGAGGAATCCACCATCACAGCCAACCACACAAACCAAAATCCAACCCAAATCCAAACCATCCAAACACCGATCGATCCACAACAATGAAATCCACTCCGAGAAACAATCCCAATAATCACATGCAAATTGAGAACCGGTCACCACCCACAACAAAGAACGACAAGACAGAAGACGGAGCGAGAAAGAAGGTCGTGCCAAACCACCCGAAAAGAACGACAAGATCGACAGTCGGACACAGACCACCAACGACGGACACAAACCAAAGCCCCTCACACCAAAAAAAGAACAACCCATAAAAGAAAACAATCCCAGTCAGTCTTACATAGGGCTACGATGGGGGAGGGGGGCGAGGGGAAGGGGAAACACCTAGCCAGCCATGCAAGACAACACCGGGACCAAAAGGGAAACAAAGAGACCAATCAACAACTAACCAGAGATGGGGGAGGGGGGCGAGGGAAGGGGGAACATCTCTGAGAGTTGAAGATAAGACCATGCTACTTAGATCTTAATAAGGGAAAGAAAAAGTTGCTGCCAAACTTTCAGCAAACAACAGACAAGAACAACGGAGAAGAGAAGACCAAAGACCCGCTCCCCCAAAGCCAAAATGGCCGGGGAAGACGACCGGCGGGAGGGGAGGGGGGGAGTCGACATCCGGGAGAGGGAGGCAGAGTGCAACCGGAAGAAAACGCCGACGATCGGAGGGGAAGAGCACGACCAGACGAGACTCGAACCGACGCAACACTAAAACAAAAGAGTGAGAAACTGGTGACGGACCCAATGCATATAATCAGAAGGAGGGCGACGGAGAAGACATACAAAGGTGTAGAACGATCATGTGGCCGGAGATGGGGTTTAAAATCCCATCTCCGGCAAGGATGGAAGGATAGGAAGGAAAAAGGTGGCGGCGGCTATGATGGTGGTCAGTTAGGGTTTTGATTTGGGGGTTTCTTTTTGGAGAGAAGAGGGAGTTATTTTTTTTAGTGAGAGAACAGTATGGTCTGTATTGCCTTGTTATTATTTCATAAACATGAACCCGTCAATTGTCTTACTCATATACTAGAAGATTAAAACCCTAAAATTATTTCCTAATTTACAATCTTACAATCAAGGAGACAAATATATTATTTACAACTGTACAATTATACTCGAGATATCGTATTTGATTTTCGAGATATTCTTTCACAATATGCTGTTTTTTTGTGGATATGCCGTTTACCAAACACCCCTTTAATCATAATTTATTTTTGGGAAATTCTCATTTGTATGCTCTAAGTTTTCACTTTTTTCGGTTGTACCCCTGCGTATAAGCAATTCCCAATTGTACCCCTGAACTTTGTTAATTACTCTCAACCATACTAAACTAGAATTAGCCGTTAAGTATGGCTGTTAAATGCCAACTTGCAGTCCTAATCTAATGACATGGCGAGTGACATGTCGGTCTAGTATCCTTTTGGCATTCGTTAATCCCTAATTACCCCTTCATTCTAATTTCGAGTTTTCGCCTCTTCGAAATCAACAACAACATGCAATAATAAGTGAGAAAAGTTATGATGATGATGATGATGATGATAGTACATAGAGGAAGAATGGCAGATGATATGGTGATGATCAGTGAATTCGAACAAGGGAAGAAAGAAAGGAAGAGGAAGGGTTTATAGTCTGAAATTAGAATGAAAGAGTAATTATGAATTAACGAAGACCAAAAGGCTACTAGACCGACAAGTCACTCGCCATGTCATTAGATTAGGACTGCAAGTTGACACTTAACAGCAATACTTAACGGCTAATTCTAGTTTAGTCACAGTTGAGAGTAATTAACAAAGTTCAGGGGTACAGTTGGAAATTGCTTATACGCAGGGGTATAACCGGGAAAAGTAAAAACTTAGAGGGTACAACCGGGAAAAGTAAAAACTTAGAGGGTACAAATGGAAATTTCCCTTTATTTTTTTATATTTCATTCGCTTTATTTTTTGAACATTTCCTTCAATTATTGACTTTATATGAATTTTGTAAAATCACCCGTAATAACAACTTTAGATGAATTATTTTACAATCACTTGGTCAGAAATATATTAACAATACGATAAAAAAGTTGAAACAGATAATCCCGTGAATCTCACGGGTCACATACGTCTACATTTTTCACAAATTTCAAGCAAGTACTCCGTACAATGCAGTGAATGCACCATTACAGGTTTATTCTACGGGATTACCAAGTCGGTAATCTCATGAGATAACTAACACCATTAGGGTTGAGACAATGGGTTTAGGGAACTAAGGTTCGTTTGCCTTAGCAGATTTAATGGTAAGCAGAAGCTCACCCAAGGTCCAAGGAAACCCGAGGCAATTCTCACTGTCATGACAAAGAGAGGGGTGATAAGTGACATGGTACCAAGCCGAGGCCATCTTTTGACAGTCTTCAGGTTCACAGCTACTTTCGAACCATCCTTTAGCCTCTTTTTGCAAGCTCTTTACCGAAAGCAAGATCCGATCTTTCATCTCGAGGTACCTCCTGTTATCCCTCTGCAAATACCCTAACTTGCTCCTTAGGTTACCGGTCAATATCTCATCCTCGCTGGCAGCCTCGTAAAATCTCAACAATGCAGACATTTTATCCAAGTACATGTCTTTGCAGCGTTTTGCTTCCTCGAGGTGGGCCTCAAACCCGGGAACTTCGAGGTCGGGGTCATATGCTGACTTGGCAACTTCCTCTGACCAAGTGAAACCTCCTCTTTGAATCGTGGCAGCCAGTGGCGCGATAGAGTTTGCCTAGAGGACCCTGAGATATATAGGTCGGCTTCTCCCTCATCTCCATGAAATCAGGGTACTCTTTCGGTTTTAAGATTCGAGGCATTTCAGCTGGGGCTCCTGTCTTTGCGAAATCGACAGCCATGGAATGAAGACTTGCTAAGCGCAGACATTTAGGGCTCAGGGCTTTCTCTGGTTCACGATCTGCAAGTATTAGGTGTGCATTCGAGATCGCTCCGAGTGAATCGCTAATCATGTAATCAACAAAGAACCGTTGGATTTCCTGCATAGATCGACACAAACATAACCGTAGGAAAAATTAGATCTGATAAAATCTACACGACTCGACCCCAAAAAGAATCTGAACTAGACCCATCTCGTTTGGACCAACTCGTAACCTTGACCCTAAAAAAAGCAACCCATAATGGCACACCCAAAATGGTCCAATTCCTAATGAACCGACCTGAGTTGCCTATTTGCAAGTGTTTGTAAAGTAACCTCGTGTTTTTTCTTCCATATTCTATTATTTGTGGCTGAAGTGAGCTCAACTCAAGTGGAGTGAAGTACAGAGTAGGCTGGATTGGCTAAAGACAACTTAACTGAACACAAATGAGCTGAAAATACTTTTTCATTTTTGCCTGTTAAATTTTCATGGGAGCGGTGGAGGAAAAGAGGAATTTTCATAAAGAAAGAAGACAGTTTAGAGATTAACTTTCATAGTAACATCATGATCCATGATACGAGGCCTTGATGCAGTGTAGTCCATGGGGGCACAGTTTGGGGTGGGATTATTTTTTCATCCCAGCTCACAAAATATAAGTCGCCATCTAAATCTCCACCCGAGCATTCATTTGGATGTGGTCTGCATAGATCAAGCATAACATTTAGCATTTTAGCTTATTCTCTCTAACTTTTAAGTCCTGCAACTCTTGCAGCATAAAGTGATCTACTTGTACTCGTTTATGACAATAACATAGCAGAGATCCATCAATAAAAACAATTTAAAACAGAAAGAAGCCTTTCTGAAGTACTTCCATTAGATACTTTTATTAAAGAATTTAAGAAAAAAGAGCAAAATAGAAATGTTTTATTACCTTTCTCCTTTTTGTGGAAATACCAGACAGTCGACGAGACCTTTTTCCTCTAATACAACTTCATACACGGCCTCAAGGACTCTGACATCTCCCGGGTGCAAGCAAGGATTTTTGGTGACCACCACTTTACCTTTAACTATGGCAGTCGTCTCATCGGTCCTCTGAAACACACTATGATCAAAATTTTCAAGTTCTGTTTTCCTTAGTGTTAGTCGGACAAACACTTGACCATAATTCAAAATACCCATTTCATCCAAACATCCCACTAAGATGCGTCCCTTTGGAACATAAAGTCGACATCTACCTCTCAAGTCCGATAATTGGTTCTCCAAGTATGCACGAAGCATCATATGTAGATAAGGCTCCGTACTTGGATCATAACCATGACGCAACATTTTAGCAAGTACATTATTCTCACCCATACCGATGCTCTCCAGCACAGCCAAAGCCACGTCTTTGCTAGTCAACATATTTCCAAGAAGATGCAAGTGTTCTTGAATCATTGCTTCAAAACTAGCATCCTCAACTCCTAAGGTGGTCAAAAGAGTAACAATCTCTCTATTCAAGTAACATGGCAAGGCTTCACAACACTTAGTCACGTTAAGCATTCGATTTTTGGATTCAAACTTAAGCATGCTACTTCGGAGAGATAGCTTCCGGAAAGAATTCCGATCTACAGCTATAACACCTTTATAACCACCATAACGAATCTGAAATGCTGAAGGAGTACTCTTTGCTCCACATTTTTGAGCAACTTGTCTAGCAAAAGAAAGTGAGATCTTACCAATACCATCCGAGAAGCAGTAGTTAACACCATCCGAATTTGCTTCCACGTCAGGAATTACTTCTACATCTTGCACAGGAACAACCAATTTTTGTTTAGAAGAACTGAAAAGCTGACCCATCCTAGCTGCACACTTAGACACACTCCGAATCTTGCTGAAACTTCCCATCCATTCTCGGATATCATTGGCTTTCACCTTCTCATTTGAAGCAAACATCCAAACCGAGTTTGATCGGAGTTGGCTTGCTGAAAACGCTAGAAACTCAAATCTTTTGCTCCCTATCACAATCCCGTCTTGAAGAATAGACAATATCCGGTGATAAACATCCGTTCTAAGTGGCTTTGAGAAAATACCTTTCTCGGTATCGGCAGACACTACCATTGAATGTAGTTTACCCCAGTCTTCATCCACAAAAGTAATTCTCATGAAATCCGATGCATGGGCCGCAAAATTCTTCACAACATAATTTGAGGACTCTAGTTCAGGACCCAAGCAGCATATTTTGGTGGGTGTGACCAAGGCCCTATGACAACTCATTATATTATCATTAACTAATCGGCTTTCGGCGGATGGAATGTTTATTTGCCCACTGCCTAGAGCATCTACCTGAGTCTTAATAAAACAAAGGGGGTCATAACAGGTAGTGCTTAGCTTGTGGAGCTTCTGAAGAGCCTTGAGAGCTGTGCCTAAGTTCAAGGTGCTGAGGAATTCAATAAGCTCAGCATTAACAGAGGCGAGACTGATCTTTAGGGTGTGAACTAAGGAATTGATCTGGAAAAGAATTTCGTAATCTAATTTGGAAACATCATCGAGTTTTACAAGTGGAACAAGAACGGAAATATAAGAATATTCGTACTCCTCTAGTACGAGGTCTTTCAAATCCTTGACATAGTAGGGAATGCTGGACAAGAAATCTGTACCCAGTGATCCCTGATCAAGTTCCCAACAAATGGCAGATGATAATCCAAAAGACTTTTTATTCGTAAAATCTGTTGTTCGAACCCAAAGGTACTCCACATTCTCCTTGCAGATATGATAACGGTCTGCACTGAACCTTGTATGTAGATTCGGCCCAGAAATCTTTTGGTATATTTTGGGAGCATACTTCATCTGCAACATGAACAAAGGGAATCAGAACGATACGTCATAACAAGCGTGTATTCAGTCAAGGAATCTGGAAGTAAATAGGACAATGGTAAATCATCAAACAATAACCTCGAATGCTCAAATCCAAACATGTGACAGTAAGAAGACAGAATTTGAGAAAGACCATACAAAGTAGTATTCAATTTAAACCACAATTTTCATCAAATCAACACAAACAACACATGCACCCACCAAAAAAAAAGAACTCCAAAGTATGAAGTTAATCTCAGCAACAGATTCACAGGGATGAAAGCAACATCAGCTTTACAAGATGCAACAACATAATAAGCAAATTGTCATGCACACCCTAGTTTCATCAATCTCATCCTAAATTAGAAAATGACATCCAATCAGTAAAAACAAGCATGCAACCACAAAAAAAAAAAAAAAACACACACAAAATTTCCAATAACCCTGTACTCATTTATCACATAATTAATCAACTCATTTATCACATAATTAATCAACAGAACTTGCAAAAAAAGAAACAGGAAAAATGTCAAAAAAAGACGATTATACCTTGAAAAGCATAGCAGGGGAATCATTATCAAAATAACACCTAAACCCTTCAAAAACATCATCAAACATAACCTCCAACTTAAAAACATTCCCATCAAAACCAACATGAAACTCAAAAAAACCCTATCAGGCATAACCCGAATCTCAACATCCTCAAAAGTATCAATCACACCCATCTTCTCCTCTTCAAGCATCAAACCCACATGCAAGTCTCCCCTTTTGGACCGGTCCTTGGGCTCAATGGGCCTGATCACCACATCCTCATGGGCCAATTCAAGCCCAATACAATACCCTTTGTAATTAAGCTTTTTTTGGTCAAAAAGTTGAAGTGCCTCATTTTTCATGTCAAGGGTTTCAAACTGTACCCTCCCATGCCCCTTAGACTTCCAATTTTTTCTTTCAGTGAATATTTCAATTGCAAAGACCGAGTCTTTTCCAATGTGTGACTCAAGGAAGTCTGAGATGTCTTGTGCTGTTGCAGTTAATGGGATGTTTTTTATGAGTAATGTTGGTCTTTCTACCTTTGATTTGCTGATTGTCATTGTTCTAAAAGATCAAACTTGTAAGTTCTTTTCTGTGTTTTGGAGTTTTCCTAATTTTTGTTGTTGATCTAAGTAGTAGAGATGAACAAGAGGAGAGCCATGGAAGTTTGGGTATCAAAGAAGTGAGTGAAAGAGTGTGAGAAGCGGAAATTGAGTGATGTTTCAGATGGTCGGCTCATTTTGATGTGAAAAGACAATAACGCATTTCTCTAACTATATTCAATAACTTTGTTAATGAAATTAAAAAGTTTAATCGTGTTAAAAGAAACTCGATAATGAAACGGTTTTAATCGTGTCATTAAATTTAATCATGTTAATGTGGTTTGTCATATTAGTGACGTTTTTTTTTTAAAACCGTTATTTTATTATGTTACGGATTATATCATACTATATATTCTCCCCCACCCACCACAATACTAATCAATCAATATATATATCCTCTACCCTTTAAAAAGATAGAGCTGGGCGGACTGTAGCTTAGCTACAGTGTTGCTACCGTTCTAGAACAGTAACTCCAAAAAAAAATAAAAAATAAAAAAATAATGTGCTGTGCGCTTTTGCTTTCTCCGTCTTCCCCTTCTACCATTCTCTTCCTCCTAAAAATTGCAGTCTCTCTCTATTCCTTCTGTTTACTTCTCTCTCTATTCCTCATCTTGCTTTTGATTTCCCTTTTTTGCTCTTGATTTTCGGTTTCGTTTAGTTTTGCGTTCCTGATTTGCGTTTTTGTTGCCATTGATTGTCGTTTTGGGTTACTGATTCGTCTTCTTCGTTCGTGTCTTCCTTTGATTTGAGTTCTTTGGGATTTAATTATCTGCCTTGTGCTTAATTTTTTTCTGGGTATTGTTCGAATTTTGGTTACGCCTTTGGGATTTGTAGGGGTTCGATTTTGTTTGTTGTTTATGATTGTAATCTGATCTGGAAAGTTTCTTTGTTTTTGCCTTGAACCCAGATATTAGCCGCCGACGTTGTCATGCGAACTTTTCATCGCCGCTCGTCAGGTAATTTCACTATTAAATTGACTGAGTTGATGATCAATTATCATGATTTTTTGGTTGTTTTAGGTTATGGTTGATCAAAGTTTGATTTTTTTTTAGGGTTTTTGGGAACATCTAAGTAATTTGTTTGAGTTGTTGATGAATAATTATGACTTTTTTTGTTTGTTTTAGGTCGCTTTTCTAAGTGATTTGTTTGAGTTGTTGATGAATAATTATGACTTTTTTTGTTTGTTTTAGGTTGCTTTTTGGATAATGACGATGATTCGATGATTTCTTGTGTGGGTTACTTTTCATCTGTGTATTGATTATGACGATGATTCGATGTTATTGATTTTAATTGTGCAGGATGCGCTTGCCATTGGAAATCTCCATTTGTCGCTTTCTATAGTTCAACAGATGATCAGGTTATTGTTATGATCAATTAAATAGTTATTTTAGGGTTTATGAACATGAATTATATATGATAATAAGTTACAAATCTGGGGATTTGTAGGATGCATGATTTTGAGAAAAAAAATGGAACAATGAGATTTGGAGGTAAATACACTCATCGCTGTAATTTCTCTGATTTGTGTTATTTATTCGTATTTTGTTGTTGATTTCCGATTTCTGAGCTGATTGTTAGTCGTTTGATGATAGCATGATTGCTAGCTAATTCATTGTTCTCACTGTAGTTTCTCTGATGATGTTGTTGTTGTTAGCTAATTTTACATCGTTTTGGGTTGCTCATTTTGATTTTGAGTTGATATCGATGCTTTTTGTTTGTGTTTAGTTGGATGATTGCTAGCTTCGTGATGTTCTCGCTTTAATTTTTCTATATTCGTCATCAATTGTGGTTTCATTGGTGATTAATTAAAGTTGATATTGTTCAACTCTTCGCTATAATTTCTCGAATTTGTGTTATTTATTTATTTTGTTGTTGATTTCCGGTTTCTGAGCTAATTGTTCATCATTTGACGATCGCTAGCTAATACATTTTTCTCACTTCTCAGTGTAGTTTCTCTGATTTTGTTGTTGTTAGCTGATTGTTTATCGTTTTTAGTCGCTCATTCGATTTTGATATTGCTGTTTTTTGTTCGTGTTTAGTTCGATAATTGCTAGCCTTGAGATTTGATTTTGTAATTTCTCTACATTTGTCGTTGATTGCAGTTTCGCTGCTGATTAATAAAAAACTGTGATTTTGAGCTGATATGCTGCCTAATATCTTCGTTTTTGTTAGAACGAGTTCTTTGTTGTACAGTGTTGCTGTAATGCGTGAGAGCTTTTCGGCACAGTGATAAATTTGCGGTCTCTGTTAGATGATTGTTAGCTTTGAGTGGAGAGCTTTGATTCTAAGCTGATATTGTTGTCTATAGACTAGGTATTTTCGACAAAATCATATTGTTCTCCAATGTCTTGGAGGATATTATTCGCTCAACTGATCCTCAATTTGGAGGATTTTACAATAACTTTTGTGAAGCTGATGCTTCACATCGATGTCTTCATCTTTATTTATACTCTATTTTGAGGGTCTTTTTTGTGCTAACTGCAGGATTATGACTGAAGCGTCTAGAATTTTCGAAGTCTTGAAGGATATTTTGGAGCAATTATTCTCCAACATGCATTATGGTCAGAAAAATTTGCATTATTGGCAGATCAAAGAGGAGGTCGATACTTGATCTTATGTTTGTGGCTTTGTGCCATATTCTATCGTGAACTAGAAATATGAATTACTACAACCCGTTTTCTCGATGTAGGGATCAAATGCTTAGAAAGCATACTTTACGCTTTTCCAGAGAAGGCCACGGGCTTTAGTTAGTGAAAGCCGTGAGCTTGTGCGGAACTTCATTGCCGAAGATTCTTCTTTTCAGATTCTGTGCCACACTGCATGCGATTTCATTGCTGAGAGGGTTAATATATTGGATAGCTTGAAACATATACTTGCCAAGTTTTTGGCGCAGGTTTATTCACCGATCTTACCTCTTTTTTTTTCTTTCTTTTTTTCATTACGTTCAGTAACTTTATTCACCTGTTATATTGTATTGTGTCTCGGTTAATTTGATATGGAATCATTTTTTTCTCGGTTAATTCGTGAAAAAAATGGTACGTCGAATGTACTTTGATGCGCGTATTTTATATACACTTTTTATGCTCTTATTACGCGCATTCTCGTGTTTATTGAATAGTGAAAACTATTATTTTGCCCCGAATTGGCTACTTTGTGGTGTGTATTGTCCTTTTGCAGGAACGGAAGACAAAGGAGCTAAAACGAACCAAAATCGTGCCAAATTGAAGCTGGAAAATTGCTGTACGCTGAAACGGGCGATAGTCGACCGACTATCACAATAGTCGGCCGACCATGACGATAGTCGACCGACTATTACAATAGTCGGCCGACTATTCTGGAGCTGCAGAGATCAAGTTGATGCATGATTAGTCGACCGACTATTACAATAGTCGGCCGACGATTTCCTGGACTGCGGGCAGATTTCGTGATCAGCAAGGAATTTCCTAAATGCAAGAGTTTCCTAAACAGTTTTTAACCCATCCAATTTGTATAAATAGGGCTTTAGGAGCCACATTAGAAAACACTTCTTAACATCTCTCAACTTCTCTCTTATTCTCTTTTACTTCTCTTTAGATTTCTTCGACTTCTCTAGTTTAATTTCTCTTTAGATCTCTTATTTTCTCTAGTTTAATTTCTTCTCAAAACTTGGTTATTGTAAGAACTTTTGGATTCGAATCTCCTTCATTCCTTCGGTAATTTTATTAATCTTCCTTCCTTCTTCTTTGTTCTTGATTGTCTTCTTCATATTTAATTATTCTTAATTATTGTTTTATACTTGTCGTAAATTTATTATTATTCGTGATGTTTAATCTAGTAAATTCTTTTATTAATCTTGTTGTTCTTGAATTAATTATGAGTAGCTAATTTCCCTCGCTAGGATTTAGGGGATCTGCGAATTGAATGTGGTCGCTAAATAATTTATAGATCTGTCAACGATATTGCGTCTGAGTTGTTAATTGTAGCATTTAATTGAGATTAATTGATTAAGTCGACGTAATTGATTAATTGAATTCGGTAAACTTGACCCTAAGATCGGAAGCCTGGTAAAAGTTAGACCTGCTACAACACATTAGTATGCCCTAATAAGATCGGAAGCCTTTAGACGCATGCTAGGGTGAATAGCGGACCGGAAGGACCTTTTCATTACCCCTTAGACCAATATTTGCGACAGACCTGTGACTTAGACCGTGACCATAAGAAATTCGTAGTGAACCGACAATCCTAGTTTCCTCTCCATATATTTATTCATCTTCATTCGTCTTATTTTACTTTAGTTATTTCTTTTCTCTTAATTCTCTTTCTTTCATTACTTTAGTTTAGATAAAAACAAAAACATAAAAACCCCCAATTTGGTTACTTAGATAGACTTCAATTGCAAGTAGAATTTATTTGTCTCCTTGTGGATTCGACCTGACTTCCCTAGCTATATTTTTAGTTAGACCTAAGTTGGTTATCTTTGATAGGTATACGACTAGCTTATCAAATTTTGGCGCCGTTGCCGGGGAGACGGTTAATTTTACTTGTCTTTTTAGTTTATCTTTTGTCTCAGGGAACTTACGTTCCTTGAGACGGTTCTCATATTTTCCTTCTTAGTTCTGTGTATGCCCAGGTCTAACAGGTCCGAGATTCATCCTTTTGATCCCGAACCTGAGAAGACTTTACGAGCTAGACGGAGTTTTTGGAGGGAAATTTGTCAAGCGGAAAAATCTAATCCGCTTGACCCAGTTTTCGCTAATCTGGAAGCGGAATATTCGTCCCACGAGGAGGACAACTCAAGCACCAAGTCAGACGCCGAGTCAGATATCTCAGTTCCAATCATGCCGCCGAAGCTTTCCACTCACTCCGAGCCGACTCAGGCTAACATCCCAAAAGGATGGAAGCTACCGACTCCTACCACCGGCTCTTTCGAGATTCGTCCCGCTTATATCAATTTAGTGGAGCGAAATACCTTCTCGGGCAATAAAAACGAAGACCCCGGACAACATATGGAAATATTCACTGATTATTGTTGTTCAATTCCAGTTGCTCCCGGGGTAACACAAGAACAAGTAATGGAGGCCTTATTTCCATTTTCTCTTGCAGGTCCAGCCCGTAGATGGTATCGAGATTTGGACAAAGATGCAGCCAACATCAATGACTGGAATTCATTGGCGCTCGCTTTTTATAAGCATTACTACCCTCCCCAGCGCACTAATCAGATACGGAGTCAAATAACCAGTTTTAAGCAAGGACCATTGGAAGATCTACATGAAACATGGACTAGATTTAAGGATCTAGTCCGCTCTATTCCTCACCACGGATTTGAACCATGGTTTTTATGTAATCAATTTTATAACGGTTTATTTGATGATAATCGTGCTATTCTTGATGGTGCAGCTAACGGACGTTTCCAAAACAACGTTGATGACGACAAGGGTTGGAAATTGATCGAGGAGATGGCCACGCATCGAGCCGAATATGGAAATCCAAGAGGTAGTGTTCGGGTAGCCGCGGCGGAAACTAGTGAGATTATGGCTCAATTTGATCATCTTCATGCCCGTCTCGACAAAATTCAGAATCCGCCTCATAGAAACGAGTCGAATCAGCAAACTGTCCATGCCATGATCAAACAGGAGGCAATGTGTGAGCGATGTGGTATAGAAGGCCATAGCGCGGGGGAATGTATGACCGGGATGGAACAAGTTCTAGCTTTTCAACACTTCAAGCAAGGTAATCCTTATTCTAATTACTACAATGAGAGGACTAGGGAGCATCCAAACTTTAGTTGGACGAGTCAGAATGTGTTGAACCCAGTTCCTCAGCCGAAGCAACAAGCTTATGTTCCGCCTCATCGCGGACAACAACAAGGCTTCCAAAAGCCTCTAGCTCTTCCACCGCCAACTCAACCTCTTGCTATTCTTCCTCCACCACCTGTGACTCCGGCTCCAGTTCCTAGTGAATATCAGGAATTGAAGAGTATGATGCAATCTCTCATGATCCAGATGCAGAAAAGTGACCAATCTAAAGATGCACAGATCAAGATGTTGGAGACACAGGTGGCGCAACTTGCCACAAATCAGTCTGCTAGGCAACCAGGCACACTACCGTCACAGCCGGAAAAACAGCATGATACGGCCAACGCGATTCAGCTTCGAAGCGGCCTTACTTATGACGAGCCCAAGATGCCTAGTTATGATAATTCTGTTAATGTGGAGGATGTAATTGAGGATGTAATAGCTGATGATGTATCGTTAAAAACTGCTGAAACTGCCGTGAATAACGAACTGGTCAAAAATAGTCGACCGACTATTAAAAATAGTCGACCGACTATCATTGACAGATTAGCAGAAACTGCAGGTGAGGAGGAAAATAGTCGACCGACTATCCCTGATAGTCGACCGACTATTGTTAATAGTCGACCGACTATCCCTGATAGTCGGCCGACTATTCCAGAGACAGAATCCAGATCCGAGACGGTCGCTGTTGATAAGCCGTCTGATGCTGAAGTGGAAACGGATGTTCTACAAGATAAAGCTACTGAACAGATCAAAATTCAAGTTCCTTTTCCTAGCCGGTTGAAGAACAAGAAGATCGAGAATCAGTTCAGTAAGTTTATGGAGGTCGTCAAAAATCTCCAGGTAACCGTTCCCTTCACGGAATTAATTACCCAGGTACCCTCTTACGCAAAATTTATGAAAGATATTCTGACCCGTAAGAGGAACTTTAATGAACATGAGACTATTGCTTTTACTGCTGAGTGTAGTGCTCTAATTCAGAATAAGTCTCCACCCAAACTGAAAGACCCGGGTAGTTTTTCCATACCATGCACCATAGGCACCCATGTAATCGATAAAGCTTTATGTGATTTGGGTGCAAGTGTCAGTGTCATGCCCTATTCAGTTTGCGAGAAACTGAATATGGGTCAGCTTAAAGTCACAAGTGTGACTCTTCAGATGGCTGATAGGTCAGTTAAACGTCCCCTAGGAGTCGTAGAGGATGTCCCTGTGAGGATAGGTAAATTCTTTATACCTGTCGATTTCATTGTTTTAGATATGGCTGAGGATACACAAATTCCTATAATTTTAGGTAGGCCATTTCTACATACTGCGGGGGCCCTCATAGATGTCAAGCACGGACGCTTGACTCTAGAGGTGGGGGACGATAAAGTGACCTTTAACCTGGCTAACACATTAGCTAAGCCTATGATTGAAGACACATGCTATGCTCTCGATATTATTGATGACGCTGTTTTTGATGTTTGTATGGGTTCCCTGAGTAGGGACCCACTCGAGACTTTGATGTGTTTAGACACTTGTGCAGACGATGAGCTTAATGATGATGTTGTGTGGGATATGCTAGGATCTACACACTATATACGGGACCATGTATTTCGAGACGATTCTAAGTCTTGTTCCGTCATCATAAGTAATAAGGTAGACAAGAAGAAGTCCACTGCGAGGAATCGTTTCAAGGTGAATGACCAACATCACCATATTAAGGACGAGACAGGAGGAGAAGTCGAGGTTTTGTACCTCGAAACAGTCACTAACTGAGCAAGGTGACTACGGTCGTGCGGGACCTTAAACCAGCGCTAACCGGGAGGCAACCCGGGTTGTAAAACATTTGTACCTGCATTTAGTTAGTTAGAGCATATTTAATTTTCTGCATTATAGATTTTGTGAGGGTGAGAACGAGGGTCTAAAGGTTTGAATTGAGTTTTGCAGAGAACAGGCTGCTGACGGAAAACTGGAATGAGTCAACAATAGTCGACCGACTATTTTCATAGTCGGCCGACTATTCCTATTGTCGGTCGACTATTCCAATAGTCGGTCGACAATTCCGACATCACGCACCTTGGCTGACAAATTCCGTCAAATAAGTTTTCTTTCTTTACTTACTTCAGTTACTTTTATAACTCCTAAACCCTATTTTTCTTACTCCTCCCACCTACCCCCATCCTTACCTTCATCTTCTTCATTTCAAATCTTCATCTTCAACCTCTACCCATCTTCTTCTCCCCATCACTATCTCCTTTAAATCTCTTCATCCTTGCTATTTTCTTGTCTCTATTGAAATTGTAACTACTTTCCAACCATTCAAGTAAGTTTCTTGGGTTAATTTTCTTCCTTTTTCTTCTTCCCGTCTAACTGCTGCGCTGTGCGTTTTCTGCTGTTCGCCGGAGTCGCCGACTATCGGAATAGTCGGGCGACTGTTCTCATTGTCGGACGACTATTCCGATAGTCGGACGACTATCGTGTCTGTCGGGCGATTATTGTCCGCGATTACTGGGTTTCTGCCGCGATTACTGTTCATCCACATATTGTTTTGAATCTATTCAGAATCTGTTTTCAGGCTTGAATTTCAAATTTCGACCTGGTTTTTCTGGGATTTATGTTATTACTCATATTGTTTACCCAAATTTGTTGATTTCATCCACATAATAATGTTTTTACCCAAATTTCAGTTTTGAAACTAGGGTTTTGATTTCAATTGATTTGGGGTTTTTTTTGTGTAAGTAATACACAAGTCTGATTTTAGCTATTTCAGGTCAATATGGATGCAAGAAAAAGACAACGTCAGGGAAGCACAAGACGTCGAGTCGACATTAGCCGGGAGTCAATGCCAAGTCAAGACCTCGTTCCATTTCCCGAGGAGAGCATACCGGAATATCCAAACGTCCAGTTTGCCTCAGCTGATCAGAGGGAGCGTTTTGTCCAGTTGGCAGCTCTTAAGGTAACACCGACACGGTTTCTAGACCGTGAGCTCTTGGGCAGGTTAGGCATTTATCAGCCTGTTGTTGACTTACTTAATGGTACCGGTATGAGTGGACTAATTTATATGCTAGAATTCACATATAAGGGTCTTACTCTTGAGTTTTTCAGTAGTTTCAATTTTTTTAGTTACTTGAACTGGGACACACCTTGCATTTTTTTTAGACTCTTTAACACGAGTTTTTCTAGGACCGTTCGCGAGTTCGGTCAGCTTTTGGGTGTTACTAGCGAAGGGGATTCAATTCATCCCCCTCGCCGTCTAGCCAATGAAATCTGGTCTTGCATTACTGATCGTAACACGGGTCGTAAGCGGGGCAACGAAGTCCACCACCCGGCCATCCGATACTGGCTTCGTCTGATAGGGTGCACTATTTATGGACGTACTGAACCGAATAATATTAATGCGGATGAGTTAGAGAGTCTAGCGGGCTATCTAAACATCGATAGCGAGCGGCCATATGTCATGAATGTGGCCGCCCTTGTTGCCCACCATTTCCAACATATCGGGAATGGGCTTATTTCTGTCATTCATTGTGGGGGCCTCGTTTCCCACATCGGTCGTAGGCTATTTCCGGACTTCCCGTACGGGGAGGAACCTATAGGACACGAGCTTCCATCTGCCGAGCGACTCAATAGTCGCCTTTTGAACTTTTCTGTCCTTAGGGGTCTTCATTGGCTAGGTCCCGATTTGCGTTGGCGAATAGCAAAGGATGAGTCGGTTATCCTCCCTTACAATCTACCACCTCTTACCCCCTTCCCATATCTCCCCTTTGGTCCTGAACGGGACCCACCACCGTATCCCTCCTATTTGCTACCACTTAGGAGGGATCTTCAGACCCCCAGACACTTCGCACCCGAGACGGGTGAACCATCTCGACCTTCTCGACAATCTCGAGGAGGTGGTAGCCGATCGACCAGCCGTGCTTCACATACACCATCTTTTGCGGCTGGACCTTCGGGCCCACCACGGCCTCCTTATGCATTTCCACATACTGATTATTCTAATGTGCCTGCTTTTCCTGCTCACTTTGTGCCTCCTCCACCGTACGTAACACCGGCGGTACTCGACCAAACGGCGGTCCCGGGAATGCTTAATGAGTTATGCCACCGGATGGCCACAGTGCAACTAAATCAGGCACTTTCCGATTTTCATTGTTACAACAATGGAGTGCAGGTCGGCCTAATCTCTCCTACAGCTTGGCACCCGACTTACTACACCTATCCCGAGGGAGGCTATGGTAACAATGCCGGGAATGCGGAGAGAAATGATGGAGAGGGAGATGACGAGGAGGGAGATGACGACGATGGAGCTAACGGTGGTGGCAGTCAGGAGGAGAGCGGTGACGAGAGCTCCGATTAGGACGGTTTGGGGAGGTCTCCATTTGTATATACATCTTGTAAGTAGTTCTTCTTTTTCTTTTGCACTTCCATCGTTTTGCATTCTTTCCCCGTTTTTATTGTTGCCTCTTATTGTATGCTGTACACAATGAGGGCATTGTGCGATTTGGTTTGGGGAGGGTATGCTTCTGTCTGTTTTCATCCATTTGCATATTTCTTGCATTTTCGCATGCATAAAAAATCAAAAAAAAAATCAAAAATATGTTTTTGCATTTAGTCGAGTCTTAGTTGAGTCGGAATGCTATGTAGCGATGATGATATTGCTTTTATGTCTTCATTTAGTTTCTTATCCTAGTGTGCCGTTAGAATTTTTGTATATAATCACATGCGGTATTCTTGCATCTTTGGTTAACGATACTGAACGAATATACTTGACTCATTGTTGGCAAACTACTCAGAATTGTAAGGAATTAGAGCCTTTAAACTGATGACATTCATGATCAGTTTCATTTAGGTTGAGAGTAGTACTCCTTATGAGGCATGTAACATCAAACTGCATAAGCATGACATTCGTCTCTTAGGTACCTGTACGTTTTTGACTCGTGGTTTTGACATGTGCGAAGAAGGCAAATCCTTTCTTTTAATTAATTCCCATGAGCCTCACATAGCCAAATTGACCTGTTTGACCCATTTATTAAATACATGTCATAATTTGCCTACCCTAGTCAAGCTAGTAATTAGTTGAACGGAATTGTTTTTTCGGGTTAACTTTGGTACCATGATGATTGGAAAAGAAAAAAAGGGAATTAAGAAAAAAAATGAAAAGAAAAAAATCAACGAATGAAAAAAAAATTTGAATGAAAAAAAAAGAAAAGAAAGGAAAGAAGAAAGAAAAAGAAAAAAAATGAAGTGAAACTAGAAGAAGAATGTGTTTTTGCTATGAGAAAAGAATTGATCTCTCTAATTTCATAGTTAATAGTGGGAAGCGGTTTTGATAAGGCGCTTGTTGCTATGCCTAATTTCTTCGACTGGAGTTTGGTGAGAACGGAATGTTTACTATTGATGGGTGTAAGGAATACTAGCTTGGCTTTTACCTCCTCATATCCATATCGTTTTGCCCCTTCTTACCCGACTAGCCTCACTTTATACCATATGTAAGTCCTTGGCACGTGTCTTTCCCGATAGAATGCGTATGTACGGTTAGTAGAGATTGATTTCATGTTAGATTGCATGCATGTTCTTGTAGGTCGCAGTTTAGGTGAGTGCTTTGTCTTTCCGTTTTTACATAAAAACTCACAATATCACCCTTTTGTGTGATGAGCGATCCGTGAGAGTCCGACATGGACGAGTCTTGCAAGGTTGAAGGTTCAGTATTGTTGTCATTGGTCAAGCTTGTTGTGTGTGGTTGTGTACATTGATTTTAATCGTCACATTGGTTTGGGTAACTTTGAAGCATATTCCGCTATGAGTTATATACATTCCATTAGGATTGGGTTAAAGTTTTGTGCTTGCTTGGGGACAAGCAAGGGTTTGGTTTGGGGAGATTTGATGCGCGTATTTTATATACACTTTTTATGCTCTTATTACGCGTATTCTCGTGTTTATTGAATAGTGAAAACTATTATTTTGCCCCGAATTGGCTACTTTGTGGTGTGTATTGTCCTTTTGCAGGAACGGAAGACAAAGGAGCTAAAACGAACCAAAATCGTGCCAAATTGAAGCTGGAAAATTGTTGTACGCTGAAACGGGCGATAGTCGACCGACTATCACAATAGTCGGCCGACCATGACGATAGTCGACCGACTATTACAATAGTCGGCCGACTATTCTGGAGCTGCAGAGATCAAGTTGATGCATGATTAGTCGACCGACTATTACAATAGTCGGCCGACGATTTCCTGGACTGCGGGCAGATTTCGTGATCAGCAAGGAATTTCCTAAATGCAAGAGTTTCCTAAACAGTTTTTAACCCATCCAATTTGTATAAATAGGGCTTTAGGAGCCACATTAGAAAACACTTCTTAACATCTCTCAACTTCTCTCTTATTCTCTTTTACTTCTCTTTAGATTTCTTCGACTTCTCTAGTTTAATTTCTCTTTAGATCTCTTATTTTCTCTAGTTTAATTTCTTCTCAAAACTTGGTTATTGTAAGAACTTTTGGATTCGAATCTCCTTCATTCCTTCGGTAATTTTATTAATCTTCCTTCCTTCTTCTTTGTTCTTGATTGTCTTCTTCATATTTAATTATTCTTAATTATTGTTTTATACTTGTCGTAAATTTATTATTATTCGTGATGTTTAATCTAGTAAATTCTTTTATTAATCTTGTTGTTCTTGAATTAATTATGAGTAGCTAATTTCCCTCGCTAGGATTTAGGGGATCTGCGAATTGAATGTGGTCGCTAAATAATTTATAGATCTGTCAACGATATTGCGTCTGAGTTGTTAATTGTAGCATTTAATTGAGATTAATTGATTAAGTCGACGTAATTGATTAATTGAATTCGGTAAACTTGACCCTAAGATCGGAAGCCTGGTAAAAGTTAGACCTGCTACAACACATTAGTATGCCCTAATAAGATCGGAAGCCTTTAGACGCATGCTAGGGTGAATAGCGGACCGGAAGGACCTTTTCATTACCCCTTAGACCAATATTTGCGACAGACCTGTGACTTAGACCGTGACCATAAGAAATTCGTAGTGAACCGACAATCCTAGTTTCCTCTCCATATATTTATTCATCTTCATTCGTCTTATTTTACTTTAGTTATTTCTTTTCTCTTAATTCTCTTTCTTTCATTACTTTAGTTTAGATAAAAACAAAAACATAAAAACCCCCAATTTGGTTACTTAGATAGACTTCAATTGCAAGTAGAATTTATTTGTCTCCTTGTGGATTCGACCTGACTTCCCTAGCTATATTTTTAGTTAGACCTAAGTTGGTTATCTTTGATAGGTATACGACTAGCTTATCATACTTCTCTTTCTCATAAACCTGGCGGGATTATTCCAAAGGATTAATAATGAACTTTTGCTCAGTGCATGCATGGCTGCTAACTGGTCGAAATTATTTTATTTGGTATCATTTGTGAAAAAACTTATATACTGACGACTTCTGTGAGCTGACGCCATTTGCTTCTTCATTGTTGATGTTTTAGTCTAATATTTTATCATTGCTTTTGACCCAGGTGTATATGATGATTGATAAACAATGGGAGGATTTGTCACTATCGATGGGTTATTTTCCGATCTCGAGACTTCAATTTCTAAAAAACTGAATGTTTCTATATCTCAGGTAACAATCAAAGATGCTTTTATAGCCCAAGTATTATTCCCATTCCGTCTGTGATGATTTGGGTTTTAATATTTTTTTTGAGTTTTTTCATGATTTTGAATGGATTTTGCCTGATGGGTTTGTGTTCATTTCTAGCCAACAAACTAGATAAACGATGCGAGAGCTTGAGTTGAGCTTCTAGATCTAATTTTCTGTTGTTTACAAAAAAAGTATGATCTTTGAGCCATGTTTGTTTGTTTCGATGATTCGCCCACAGATCGAAGATGTGGTCCTTGTTTATCGTTTCGATTAGGTATGAGATTTTGTTTTATTTTTCTCTTTGTGTACGCCTCTTATCATTTTCGACCTGCGGTTAGATTGCGTTTTCGAACAATGTCCTCTGGTTGTTCGATAGACAACTTTTTTTAGGGGCGAGTGGGAATAAAAGGAAGACTCCTCGAATTTAATTTGGGATAAGGAAATTCGCACACTGCGCTTCCAGGCTTAATGATGTGAAAGATGATGAATGGAAACATATATTGTCCAGAATCCAGGCGTGACTCGTAAGTCATACCCGCTGCATAATGTGGCATCTCTACGGTATAATAGGCTTGAAGCAGGGTTTCTGTCTTATGTCTTGTAATGCAATTGTGAGTATACTGGACGGGCGGACGGCTGTGGTCTGTTCTCTATTTTATCTCTGCCTTCAAGTATATTTTTGCATCACATATTGTTATGCTTCGTAGGTGGAACAATTACATAAAATTTTCAAGCTTTGTGGCTCCACTCCTAAAGAGTATTGGAAAAGATCCAAGCTTCCTGAAGTTGTGAAATTCTGATTATGTCAAATTCTGGGTTGGAATTCTTTTGGAAGGTTTCTCAGGTTCCACGATTTCGCAAGCTGTTTAAGTATTTATTGGTATGTGTTATGACTGAATTTTTATGTACGGAATTTGTGAGATGGATAGTGTTGGCGGGGCTTTGCTTTGGGTAATTACTGTCCGAGTAACGAGATGAGATCGAAAATTAGGTCTTATTTCTTCCCTCTTCCTTATTTATTTATCAATTTTTTTGTTTCCTCTGCGATTACAATTACGAATTTGATCATTTTGTTGCACCTTTCAGTATTTTGATCTCATTGTTGGTTCAAGTTTGAGAATTGGTGTAACAATAATAATAGAAAACATGTGGATTTGTGATGCTGACCAAAATAACGAAATAGTACCATGTACAAGTACAGAGTATAATTCAAACTTTCAATGTGACTTTTGATTGGTGTGGACATGACGTAGGTCCACCCCGACGCGGCCACGCGCGGGTTTGGGTAGGCGAATGAATCTCGTGGTGAGATTGTTCTCGGGTTCGAAATTTAAGTGAAAATGGAGTCGCCACCGAATTTTGTGGTTATTCGGAACCATACGAGCCCACTCTATGTCGTCATGGGCTATACACAAAGTAAGCCCACTTCGATTTCAGAGTTCATTGGGCTCGTCCCTTTGCATTGCAATATCGATACCGTTTAAACCGGCTTTCGTATATAGAATGACTCTCGTGCGCCAAGGGTTTCGGACATCCGGAAACCAAGGTTCTGAGTAAGGGGTGAGGGTACGTGTTGGGAAGCCCACTAAGAACACCCAACCCCGCCCGCACATGGCGGCCTCTACTAAGACATCGTTCGTGTTCGTGTGCGCGCGCTAGTAAAACGATTAAATGATATGCAAACAGCGTTTTTGGGCTAAGCATGTGAATTGTATGTGAACTACGTCATTTAATGCATCTTGATTCACGTCAAAGTGATTTAGCATGCGATGTTCATTTAAGGCAATAAATGGCAAACATCAAATAATAGAAAACTCGTAAATAAATTACAAATTACACGGGCGGAATACAACCCGGAATTCACAATACAACGAGCAATAAAATAGAATAATTGAAATATAAGCGGCAAATGTTAACTAGAAACGGACCCGTATATAATAAATATAAACTAGACCGTAAGTTGTGCAAACGGACGAACTTCGATTAATTACGCATTATATTGCGTATTAAGCGAAGGGCGGAGATATGGAACCTAAGCGTGATGCTAGCCCGATCCCGAATCCCGATGCCTTGTCCCGACTTATCACATCGAGGAATAGAGTCTAAATTAATTATGTGTCGGATACGACTAAAGAGTCGTCGACACAAAATTAATAGTGCAAGACCGTCGATCAAAGTCGTTTTAAGTGTCGTGATGTGCATGAGTTTTAGAAAAATGGGTTCACGTGATGGTCTTTACACGCGTTGACTAAAAGTCGCAAAAAAACGACGAGCCTCAAAATATGGAAATATGTCGCGAAAGTCGCCTATTGATGTAAGAATCGAAGAGGATAGAAAGGCGAGAAAACGAGAAAGAGGACTCGGCCGAACAGGCCTCCCCGCGAGTCGCCTGACCGGCGCGCGACTCGCATGGGGGTCTGGCCGTGTGTCCTTTATTTGTTTGAATTCGATAATTGACCGAGTTAAATAAAAATATTGCATTATTTAAATTCAACTCGGTTCTCGATGTCATAAACGTGTATTATACGATTATGAGACCGTTATAGAGATTTTATGAAATATGCTATTATTGATTGAAAATTTTGATTAGTGACGAAATTATAGTCCTCCGCGTCACGACATCGATACTAATCCTAAAGGATTATGTGATGTCGGTTTTCGCCTCAACGGATCTCGTACTCATCTTAGAAATGGAGTCTTACGCGTTCAACTATGAGAAACCACGATCGCGTTATGCCCTTGAGTACATTGGGGCGGCGCTCCTCGAAAGGGTGCCACCTCCGTCGTGACTCGTAAAGGGATTAAACGGACTTTGGATGATCGTCGTAGTCAAACGTGTTAAGATCCGAATTTCAATATTATATAAATATATACATACACGGTATTAATATGTTAATGACGAAAGGATAAAAAATTAGTAAACGATAAAATTAAATGTTAGGTGTTAGATACAATAAATAAAAAATAGTGTTAGATTGCGATAAATAAAAGTGTTAGATTAGAGAGTTAGTATACACGAAATTAAAATGTTAGTGTTAGCGGTTAGTAGTAGTAGTAATAATAATAATAATAATAATAATAATAATAATAATAATAATAATAATAATAATAATAATAATAATAATAATAATAATAATAATAATAATAATAATAATAATAATAATAATAATAATAATAATAATAATAATAATAATAATAATAATAATAATAATAATAATAATAATATTAATATTAATAATAATAATAATAATAATAATAATAATAATAATAATAATAATAATAATAATAATACATATATATACATAATCAAAAGGAAAAGAGAAAGGAGAAAGAGATGTCGGGATTTGAATTACACCCTCAACCTACATGCTTAATGGCCTCGGAAACGAACTCGTAATAGCGACGGGAGCGCGGGAGTGTCGAGATATGTAGGGTGAGTTATGGTGTGTGTCTTTGACGAGTTTTGATCTCGGGATTTTGAATATGTATGTGTGTGTATGTATGCCGCCGGTTTTTCGAGGGCAAAAGGCTCGGTTTTTTTGTATGGTTTTGCTTGGGGTTGTAGTGTAGGATGTTTAGGTAGATTAGGGTAGAATATGTAGGGTGAATGAGGTTTGCAAAGGCTCTCCTTAAACTCTCCAAAGCTGAAAAATGTGAAGGGTTAGGGGGTGTATTTATAGAGTGAATCTAGGGAGTTGGGTGAGTTGAGTCAATTTAGGAAGGGTTTGACTTTTTGATTTGATTTGCTTTTTTGAATTCTGATTTGGGCGCCATCTTCTAGAAGCTGAATTTGGCTGATTTGTGTGACGGGTTCGTCCTTGACCGGGTTTTGACCCGGTCGCTAAAAGACGGGATTTATTTTTGGTGTCGGTTTTGGCCCAAATTAGTCTTATTTTGCTCGGAACGACCCACTGGGCCTGGATTTGAGGTCTGTTTTGTGAGATTATTACTCCGCTAAAAGTCCATGTCGGATATTATTGATTCCGAGCCCAAATCCGAGTATACCAAGTCACGTTTGCGTCCGATCATCATCGGGTGTTTGTCGGAAGCTGCTATAGACACTAGCAGGCAAAATGCGGGTGTCTACAGAGCCCCCACTCTGACTGAGACTTGGACTAGGCGAAAGTCAGAGTAGCTACCAGGCCAATCGAGGATTACGACCTGGCAGCCTTCCGGTCGGGTCGTTTATAGTCCATTAGACTTGCGTGAAGGGCTCGCCAGCCATAAGCAGAGGGTCATATCTGTCCTGATGATGATAGCTCCGTGGGGAGTCGAACTTGCCTTTGAAGTCATAGGTGTACCCGTATGCCGACACATCACATTTTGGATGTAGCCTTCCAGGAGAAACACCGACTCACGCTAGGGAGTAAAGTAGTTGCATGGGACTTGCTTCTGAATTCTTGGGTGTATCCGTATGCCGACACATGACAACTTGCATGTAGCATTCCAGGAGAAACACCGCCTTTGATGTTCCGTTGGGAAGCACTAGCTGGTACCTGAAATGTTAGATACATAGGCAGAAATAGCAGGCATAACAGATAGCAAGATAGCACATAGGAAATGCAGTTAGCATCTATAGACTGACTTGCGCTGGGGAAAATGTTTTTTTGCTTAGTTTTGAAATCGAAGTCCTGAAAGCAACTCACGTGCTAGGAGATAGGTTTTCAAAATTGAAAGGGGTATAAAAGAAATTTGCAGTTTAAATAGACTGAAATTTGACCTTGTCGAAAAGGATTTTATCAAATGGCTAAGTTTTGCAAACTTTGAAGTGAAAATTTGAGGAGGGAGGTACCGACAGACTCGACTCTGGACGTGACAGGACGACGAGTTGACAGACACGACTTGGACTCTCGAGGGGTTGGATTGTGACTCGGTAGGGGGGTGGGCCACCAAAGACGACAAGACTCTTAAGCTGCGCTATTCCATAGCCTAGGCGAGTGGCAACACAGTCGAACATCGAAATGGGAAGGATGTGCTATAGTCTGTAATGAGACTGCTTCTGCAGGACTCAGCAGTGGCAATGTTGTAGTCAAGTGTTCTTTGAATGTTTGGTTTTGGGGTACATTCCCAAAGTGGGTGTCGCATCGAGTCCCGACAGATTCTCGTCTTCGACTGAGCCGAGTACTAGGACACACTATAGAAAGGAGGCTATTTTTTGAAAGTCATTTGGATTTTGTGAATCGATGGAGGTCTTCGGCCTAAGAGAAGCCCCCAGGACGACAAAGCTAGCTGTTGAGAACATGACAGTGTCGTGACAGGAATGATGGTGCTTTTTTGAACTTGTGTCAATGTGGGTGGTTGTGCCTTTGTTGAAAGGCTGCCTACGTATTCACGTGTAGTGAAATCAAACCAAGCCGTAGTTCAGTGGATTATGGTGCCTAGTTTATTAGGGCTTTGTGTGTAACTAGCCATAGCGATGATGTAGGCTAGGTGCATTCCCAGTGATGACTTGATCAAAGGGCTAGAATGGTTAGGATATTGATCATGTGACTGTGAGCGTTCTCCGGGATAGCCCCCAGAGGTGGTGTGCACTATTGGGCATGTTCTATGCTGACCGCAGGTTGAGTTCCCGTGTTTGGGGCTGGTAACTGGTTTGGATGTTTTTGGAAATGTGGAGCTAGGTCGCAAGTGGCTTTGATGATTCGAAATCTGGAGCTCGATTTTGTGGAGCTAAAGCTTCGAGGGTAAGGTATTGTAATTTGGTAGGAAAGGGGGAAGTCGAGTAAAAATGACTCGAACTTCAATCGGGGTAGGTTCGATAATGTGGGATCTGATTTCCATGTCTGGCCCTAATGGTTAGGGTGTATCCTATGGAGCTAGAATCCTCAAAATTCTGGGCTGTCTCTTAGCCTAGGTCTCGAGAAGGTCTTGAGGGTTGCAATGTGGGAAGGCTAAGTGTGGTGTTAGCTGACCAGCTTGATTGTCTCTCCCCTTTTTGATGGTATAGGTATCAATAATTTTTGAATTGACCGTACCCTGGTCAAGGAGCTTTCACTTGAGTTGACCGTTAAACATGGTCATGGGTATTTGATTTTTTTTTTGGGTTGACCTCTTAGCCCCGGTCGTGGGATCCTTCACTCGAGTTGACTGTGTCCCAGTCAAGGGATTGATCGTATCTGGTCGAGGGATGTTGAGAGTTTTTTTTTGGTCATGGCCAGCTCTTTTGTATCGGCCTTTTGTTTTTTTCTTTGGACTTCTATTTTTTTGTCCAGTTTTTTTTTTCACGGCTATCCCTCCCTTTGATGTTGTGGGTGGATATGGGGGTGGGCCCATCGGTTGGATTAGGCTTGTGGAACTAAACCTTTGTAAGGTGTAAGCCTAGTTGGTGAGTACAACTCGCGGTGGAGTACTCTACGGTAAGCATGGTGATTTGGATCTCGGTATTGTCATCATAATTCCGAGCAGGCTAAGTGGGAGCATCGTCCCGAGTTGGGTATAGAGTCACGATGCTTCTTTTTTTTGCTTCTGGTCAGACTAACGCCTAAGGTAGGGATTGATCAGTCTTATTGGAGGGGTGTTTATTGTGGGAAATGGGCTTGCCTTCCGTCTTGAACCCAAACTAGGAGACTACCTAGATTTGTCATAGGATTCGATATTGCTCCTACTAGGGGTAGCTATGTGGCTGTCTATGCCGGACATGGAATAGGTAAGGGAAAACATGGGTCTCAGTTCCTGCAGTCATTATAGATGTGCCTATAATAGTTACGTGCATGTGCTCACAATGTATGATGGTGTTCATCATGTTCTCGGAAACACATAAGGAAGCATATAGGAGAGATTGAAAAAGTTGATTTTATTGAATTTTGGAAAGAGGACAGAATACAGTTGACTCTGACTCTGACATCGGAATTGAAAGAAATAGAACATCCTAGACTCGGACTCAGACTCGGACTTAAATCAAATCTGGACTCTGGGATGAGGTTGTCAGTAATCTTCGGCTTCTAAGGACTCAAATGGATGTCCAGTATAGCCTTCGGTAGAAGCTTTACCCAGATCTTCATCATGTCGAAGATCGTCTTCAATCCTAGTGCCCATTTCGGTAAGCACTGCAAAGTTTGAAATGCCGGCATACCTAAGATGGACGCGGTAGGAGGGTAGAAGGTTGTTGATGAATGCCTCCACTAGTGTCTTCTCACTGGGCTTGTCTATCAGCTTAACACTCTCAGCCCGCCAACGTTGAAGGTATTTGGTGAAACCTTCGGTTGGATCTTGGGCCATGACTTCTAAAGTCCGCATGGTAGTCTGAAGTTCAGTATTATCAGAATAGTTTTTAGCGAACTCGGTAGCCACATCTTCCCAAGTGGGGAATCTTTTTGTATTAAGCCTATAGAACCAGGCTTTTGGATATTTCCCGAGGGATGTGCCGAACAGATTGATGAACATGTCGGCTTTGACCCCCTTGATCGCCATAAACGCCTTGAAAGCTCGGAGGTGTAGTAATGGATCCTCCGTCCCTTCGAATATGGGTAACCCTTCTAGATTGAGATCTGTTGGTAGTTTCTCACTAATGGGTGTATAGTCTCGGGAGTTTTCAACTCGGATGTTGTTCTCTTGGGAGGCATGGAACTGTTGTTCAAGCTCACGCACCGTGCTAATCAGTTTGGCAAATGACCCATTATTTACCGACCCGTAATTGGAGTCTTGTTCTTCAACGACAGTTAAACGAGCATTCAAGGCCTCTTGGTCGGCTCTTATGAACCCTAGTTGGGTTTCAAACATGGCCTGCTTACTAGCCACGGTTTCTAGCAAAGCCTTCAGTTCATTAATGGTGTTTTCCATCTCCCTATTCCCGGTTGTGGATGCCATCCTCTGCGAGAATACCCACGTAATCAGAAATGTTGCTTCGGAACTTGAATACACCAAGGCATAGGAAATAGCGCGGGAGGAGAGACAACTCTAGTTTGACTCGGGTTAGACTCTCCTAAGACAAATATGTAGGGTACGATTCTCGGAGTTATTGTGATTAATCGCCCCGTCGGAGAATAGCCCCCAAGTGAGACCAAGGACTCTTGTAGGACTCAGATGGTGCGGTATCTAAGTGAATCAAAAGCGGGTTACGTGAGACAACACGTGTAGGACCTGACCCTTAGAGCAACTGTGATTGATCGCTCTGCTAAAGGGTAGCCCCCGAGTGGGATCGAAGATTTTGCTAAGACTCGAGTGTCGGACGAGTGACCCTTAGATGTAAGGATCACAAACCTTTAGCTACAGGGCTATGCCTTGTAAAAGGTTGACTCGGCCTCGAGAAAAGGCAGACGGGGTAAGGGAAGAAACTCGCGATGTAAGATCGGCAGAGTTTCGACGCTAGAGACCCTTGACTTGACTTGAATAAGGATAGACCATGTGATTAGGGTAGACCCTAAAGTTAAAGGACTTGAATTGGGATGACTCGACTAACGGATTGAAAGACGGGCAAAATTCCCCTAGGAAAGGTCGTGGGGGACCATCCTGTCGGAGGGAAAGATCGCGTGTGACTTTCTAGTTAGGACTCGAGTGTATGGACGAACCTTCCATTTACGAGTGTACGACTCATGTTGGTCGGTTGTGCCTTTAGGAAAAGGCGGACTAGGATGAGGAGGAAACCCGTGATGTAGGATCGACGAAGTTTCGACGTATTACGAAAAGACCCGACACACGAATTACGGTAGGTCCTATAATAAGGAAGGTTTTTGAAAAATGATTGAATTTTGAAAATTGAGAGGACAATCCTGAAATTGGCAGTGGGCTAATAGGACCGGGCATTTTGAAATATTAGAATGGTTGCGAGTAAATTCGCATTTTGAAAATTGAGGAGGCGATCCCGTCTTTTGAAATTGGCCGCATGCCGACAGGGCCGAGTTTTTTTTTTGATAAGTTGAATATTTGTTTGAAAATTTGAATATCGAAAATAAATTTCCGAAAATTTGAAAATTGAAAATAAGATCCCGAAGATTTGAAAATCAAAAACGGCATCTCGGAGATTTGAAAATCGAGAATGGAATCTCGAAGACTTGAAAATCGAGGTGGAATTTTGAAGATTTGAAAATTGAAGTTGAATTTTGAAAATTCGAAAGTCGAAAGGGAATCAAAAATTCGAAATTTGAAATGGGAAGCATGCCGGCTAAAAATAGGCTATTTTGAGTCAAATCGTAAGTCTAAATTTGGGCAGCATTCCGAGTTTTTGAAATTGGATATTTTGAAAAGACGGGTCCCGAAACGGACAGTATTTCGGGTTTTTCAAAATTTGGTATTTTTGGAAAGATGCATTTTTTGAAATGACGGTTTTTGAAAAAAAATGACACGGAAACCAAGTAGCACGTAGTCAAGCAAGCATTATAACGACGCTTATGTATGTATTACGCTAAGTCTCGGTCGGTCAAAATAGGGTCTATACCAACAACGATGGCTTTCTCGTGTGAAGGACGGACTCCCTAAGCCGAGTTGGTCTTAGGACATGCCGCGAAACCGAGACGAGTTCCACCATCGATGTCTTTAGCGCACCCATGTAGGAATGCACCGTGGTATAGCGGGACGTCGGTCACAAGTAACCGGCTCGGGCAAAATTTTGGGTTATGCATGAATCATTAAACTAATGCGTGCACACTAATATACGAACGATTTCTCTTCGAGTCTCACCCTAGGAACCCCGATGACATGTGGTATATCAGGTATCCCCAGCGGAGTCGCCAAATTGTGGACATGACGTAGGTCCACCCCGACGCGGCCACGCGCGGGTTTGGGTAGGCGAATGAATCTCGTGGTGAGATTGTTCTCGGGTTCGAAATTTAAGTCAAAATGGAGTCGCCACCGAATTTTGTGGTTATTCGGAACCATACGAGCCCACTCTATGTCGTCATGGGCTATACACAAAGTAAGCCCACTTCGATTTCAGAGTTCATTGGGCTCGTCCCTTTGCATTGCAATATCGATACCGTTTAAACCGGCTTTCGTATATAGAATGACTCTCGTGCGCCAAGGGTTTCGGACATCCGGAAACCAAGGTTCTGAGTAAGGGGTGAGGGTACGTGTTGGGAAGCCAACTAAGGACACCCAACCCCGCCCGCACATGGCGGCCTCTACTAAGACATTGTTCGTGTTCGTGTGCGCGCGCTAGTAAAACGATTAAATGATATGCAAACAGCGTTTTTGGGCTAAGCATGTGAATTGTATGTGAACTACGTCATTTAATGCATCTTGATTCACGTCAAAGTGATTTAGCATGCGATGTTCATTTAAGGCAATAAATGACAAACATTAAATAATAGAAAACTCGTAAATAAATTACAAATTACATGGGCGGAATACAACCCGGAATTCACATTACAACGAGCAATAAAATAGAATAATTGAATTATAAGCGGCAAATGTTAACTAGAAACGGACCCGTATATAATAAATATAAACTAGACCGTAAGTTGTGCAAACGGACGAACTTCGATTAATTACGCATTATATTGCGCATTAAGCGAAGAGCGGAGATATGGAACCTAAGCGTGATGCTAGCCCGATCCCGAATCCCGATGCCTTGTCCCGACTTATCACATCGAGGAATAGATACTAAATTAATTATGTGTCGGATACGACTAAAGAGTCGTCGACACAAAATTAATAGTGCGAGACCGTCGATCAAAGTCGTTTTAAGTGTCGTGATGTGCATGAGTTTTAGAAAAATGGGTTCACGTGATGGTCTTTACACGCGTTGACTAAAAGTCGCAAAAAAAAGACGAGCCTCAAAATATGGAAATATGTCGCGAAAGTCGCCTATTGATGTAAGAATCGAAGAGGATAGAAAGGCGAGAAAACGAGAAAGAGGACTCGGCCGAACAGGCCTCCCCGCGAGTCGCCTGACCGGCGCGCGACTCGCATGGGGGTCTGGCCGTGTGTCCTTTATTTGTTTGAATTCGATAATTGACCGAGTTAAATAAAAATATTGCATTATTTAAATTCAACTCGGTTCTCGATGTCATAAACGTGTATTATACGATTATGAGACCGTTATAGGGATTTTATGAAATATGCTATTATGTGATTGAAAATTTTGATTAGTGACGAAATTATAGTCCTCCGCGTCACGACATCGATACTAATCCTAAAGGATTATGTGATGTCGGTTTTCGCCTCAACGGATCTCGTACTCATCTTAGAAATGGAGTCTTACGCGTTCAACTATGAGCAACCACGATCGCGTTATGCCCTTGAGTACATTGGGGCGGCGCTCCTCGAAAGGGTGCCACCTCCGTCGTGACTTGTAAAGGGATTAAACGGACTTTGGATGATCGTCGTAGTCAAACGTGTTAAGATCCGAATTTCAATATTATATAAATATATACATACACGGTATTAATATGTTAATGACGAAAGGATAAAAAATTAGTAAACGATAAAATTAAATGTTAGGTGTTAGATACAATAAATAAAAAAAAGTGTTAGATTGCGATAAATAAAAGTGTTAGATTAGAGAGTTAGTATACACGAAATTAAAATGTTAGTGTTAGCGGTTAGTAGTAATAATAATAATAATAATAATAATAATAATAATAATAATAATAATAATAATAATAATAATAATAATAATAATAATAATAATAATAATAATAATAATAATAATATTAATAATAATAATAATAATAATAATAATAATAATAATAATAATAATAATAATAATACATATATATACATAATCAAAAGGAAAAGAGAAAGGAGAAAGAGATGTCGGGATTTGAATTACACCCTCAACCTACATGCTTAATGGCCTCGGAAACGAACTCGTAATAGCGACGGGAGCGCGGGAGTGTCGAGATATGTAGGGTGAGTTATGGTGTGTGTCTTTGACGAGTTTTGATCTCGGGATTTTGAATATGTATGTGTGTGTATGTATGCCGCCGGTTTTTCGAGGGCAAAAGACTCGATTTTTTTGTATGGTTTTGCTTGGGGTTGTAGTGTAGGATGTTTAGGTAGATTAGGGTAGAATATGTAGGGTGAATGAGGTTTGCAAAGGCTCTCCTTAAACTCTCCAAAGCTGAAAAATGTGAAGGGTTAGGGGGTGTATTTATAGAGTGAATCAAGGGAGTTGGGTGAGTTGAGTCAATTTAGGAAGGGTTTGACTTTTTGATTTGATTTGCTTTTTTGAATTCTGATTTGGGCGCCATCTTCTAGAAGCTGAATTCGGCTGATTTGTGTGACGGGTTCGTCCTTGACCGGGTTTTGACCCGGTCGCTAAAAGACGGGATTTATTTTTGGTGTCGGTTTTGGCCCAAATTAGTCTTATTTTGCTCGGAACGACCCACTGGGCCTGGATTTGAGGTCTGTTTTGTGAGATTATTACTCCGCTAAAAGTCCATGTCGGATATTATTGATTCCGAGCCCAAATCCGAGTATACCAAGTCACGTTTGCGTCCGATCATCATCGGGTGTTTGTCGGAAGCTGCTATAGACACTAGCAGGCAAAATGCGGGTGTCTACAATTGGTGTTTAACATCTCTTTCGTGAAAGCAAGCCTTGGAGTTTCCCGGTGGTAAAGTTGGAATTACCTCTTAAATGAGGTTTATTTTTGAAACAAATGGTAGCCTGGTTTAATGCTATAGGGTCCTTGACGATAATGGTCACCTTTTGGACGAGACTTTCCACCTGGTTATTTAAGTGATCCCATTAATGCTATAGGATCATTGAGTTGGGAGCTGGGGGTGCTCTTTTTTGTGCCACCGCTATTTATCAGGTTAGTGAGGAACCTGCTGTAAAAATGTATGAGAAGATGCTAACCTTACAAGTTATTATGGATACCGTGTTCTATGAGGCTCAAAGACAAGGGAGAATGTCCTTTTATATATCCTACCACAATCGGGGAAGAAGCTATCAATATTTCGTTCGCTACTGCGCTAAGTTCACATGATTTGATATTCCCTCAGGTGACTTCCCCCTTCTGAGTTCTTTTTTCCCACTGTAACGTACCAAAGGTGAATTTCTTGGAAGAACAACATAAGAAATCTAAAGCAGCTTAAAAGTTGTGTAACACAGTTTCATAATGTCCAATAATGAAATGATTCCCTCTGAAATTTTCCCTATATGTTAAGCTGAGTTTTTATCTTAATGTTACAATGCAGTGACCCATTGACCTTACCACTCAACGAGCTCTGGTTTTCGATAACTTATTTTTAGTGTGTGTTAGCTTCAAAAAGCAAAGACGAAAGACTAATCAATTTAGAACACATGCCAGTAGCTCATTTGGTGAAGCTGTTGAAAAGGATACACAAATCATGAGCCTACTATATACCTTAAAGCATCAAAACAACACTTGACTGCTGCATTTCTTATTTAAGCCATTTCCCAAAATTTCTGCACTTATGATACACGATACAGTATAGGGAGCCTGGAGTTCTATTATGGGCGGTTTCACTTTGCAAGAATTTGCAAACCAGTGCTTTCGCAATAAAGCTGATTTTGGAAAAGGCAGGCAAATGTCAATATACTATGGGTCCGACAAGATCAATTACATAACAGTGTCCTCAACTGTCGCTTCCAGTACCAGGAGAAACCCGGGGACAACGGAAAGAGAGATAGGTGATGATATAAGAAACATAAAGAAGGAAGAAAGACGAAGAAAGTGGGAAGAAGAGCAAGCTGAGGTATGTCGTTTTCAAGGCACGACTCGATGGAAATTTCATATATATTGTGAATATACATACATATAGGCAATCTATATATCTTTACCTGTATGTGGTTTTAGGAAGTGAAGTTAATGAATATTGACTCTGGATTGAACCTCCAGATTTTGAAACCAGTCTATATATCTATACATACATATGGGCTGAAATACATTCATTCTGCAAATGTCATGCACCGAGATTTGAAACCAAGACAACCAGAAACATTAAATACTCAACACATTAACCCAAGGATCACATCTTTACCCAACAAAAAACAATTCAAAAATACAAAAATAATACATGCTGCAGCAGTTTGGTATAGTACAAACTGCCAGCTGCTTGTTGTGTGGAACTGAGGATGAATCGCACCCCCATCTGTTACTTTCGTGTGCCTTCAGCAAGAGGTGCTATGAATTGCTGCAGTTCAGTGTCCTTGATCAGGAAATATTGCATTGGTGCTGCAGATGGCGAAATGGAGCTTTGATCAGGAAAGAGGAAGTGTTTGCTGGAGTTTTGGCTACGATCTTCGCCATCCGGTTGGAACGTATAAGGAGGCATGATCTGAAGTTAGGCTACCTTGTATCTTGGTGAATGAAGTAAGGGCTGCTGTTAATCCGAGGCTAAATAAGGTTCATTTCAGGCGGCAAACTAGCTGAGCAGGTGTAGTTTGCTGCAAGTGTAGATGTTATTTTCAGAGAAAAACTGTTATTTGTGTATTTGGTTGATATGATCAATATAATTTTTACATTTTAATCGATAAAATTAAATACGGAGTATAATTTTTTAATAAATGTACTTTTTTTTATTAATTGTAACTAATAAAAATTTGAAATCTTATTTTTGTTATTTGTATTTTAATTTTTTTTTTCAAATAGTCTAGGAGACCGGTTTCTTTGTAAAATGGTCTCTTAGCGTAACTCTAAGAGACCGACTTCTTTATAAAACTTGTCTCCTGCCACTTCTCAAAGAGACCGGTTAGAATCAACATTTAGTCTTTTAAGTCAAGAACGGAGACCAATTTTGGGTAAGAACAGGTCTTATAATTTTACCAAAGAGACCACCAACCTCAACCGGTTTTATAGGTTAAGACACCTATGAGATGAAGACTGGTTGTTAACCGCATTTCTTAAGCAACTTTTAACCGGTCTCTTATGCCTTTTTTTTGTAGTAGTGTGGCGCTGAACTCAAGTAACATAGGTCGATATACAAAGTTGCAGTTTGACAGTTTCGCATGAACTCTGAGATTGCTATACTTGTAGCAGTATAATTTATTGCATGTCTATACAAAAAAATTGATAAAAGCCATCACGATGTAGTTTTTGTTCTTACTCAACTAAGGTTATGTTAATCGGTTAGCTGTGAAAACTGTTTCTCTCAAGAATACGCTTTAATCAAAGCAAAAGGGCCGTCTTGTGCTTTCATGTAATTGGAAAGAAAGGAGGACATGATTTCTGTTCAAGCTACTACCAAAATGTTAGGAGTTTTTTTTATGTACATGTAAGCTTTAAACAAACCATGTAATTCCTCCAGCAAGTTTCCATGATCTTCCCACTGTATATTCATTTGAGTGAGAATAAAATAATGAAGTGGGAAGATCATAGAAACTTGGAGGAAGTAATACTTTTTAAGTTAGGCAATGCAGTTTGTAATGCTATACGAAGTATTATTGAGTAATTAATTTACAAGAGTTTTGTTTAATTCCTAGAGAATTTCTCATCGTCATTGATTAATCGATGTATATCATAATGCATCATGATTTGCAGTTTTACACCCCTTGATCGTATCCAAAATATCGCGTTCGCTAGAATTCCTCGAGGACGGAGTTTGGGTTGTACTAGGTAAAATCCGTTATCTCCTTAATTTTAATGTCGACAACAGATGGGTAGACATCGAACCTCTGATTTGACCCGTCTACAACAGATGGGTAGACATTCAACCCTTTAATAGCAAAAATGAATACCCAAGAAAAAGTCAACAACAGTTGAGAAGGCCAACGAAATGTGGAAAAGTTAGTTCCCTTCGAAAAACACGAAGAAGAAGAAGAAGAAGAAGTGTGAAAGGAGTACAAATAAGACAAGGAGGAGCATTAGGGGAAGAGGGGAGGGAAGGAGAAGGGAGAAGAATGGGAGGAGTAATCAAACACTCAAATAAATATTTACTGTTGGTCACAAATTGGACGTTTAGAAGGTTTACCGGTTAGTGAGTACAGGAAGGGGGTAATCAGCTTTAATTTTTATTCTCGCTTCGAGATCGTAGGTTGGGCCAATCCGTACTCTCTTACCACTGTAATTACTGCCTACGAATTATGTGCCTCACTGCCAACTTCTTTTTACAAATTCCTTGACAAACACACGGCAAGGTACATTAACCTAATCGACAGAGCGCGCTGTACTAAACGTTTCACGTGAAGGTAAAAAAATACTCCAATCGCATGATTTCACCAACTTGGTAACATCTCGGACACCGCGCGCATCGCGCGCGGCTACGCGACTAGTATATATAAATGAGAAACTTTTCGAGCGATATGATTGGTCCGTTGCATCAAAACTCAATTTAGGAAAGTATCATTAATAATAAAAAAAATCAAGTAGACAATCTTTTAATTATTACAAACAATATATTTAATCTATCATATTGATGTGATGTTTTATAAATTTTCATCTTAAAACCTTTACATTTCGTTTAACAAAAAAATGATCATAAAAAAAATTATAAAAATGAAATAATGAGATTCTTGGTAGAAAATGCTTTCATTTGAGTATAAATTTCATATTATTTGCTCGAAAAAGTGATGAATTTATTACATATAAAAACAGTAAAGTTATCCCATATCGACAAATTATAATAAGATGGTGCAATTCTATATTATAAATAAGAGTCCGTCATTAGATATCCACCAAAAATCTTTTGAGTCTTGAAGAACTCTTAAGATTAAGATTATAAACCTTAATTAATTATCTCACACCAATTTTTTTTGATAATGTTATGGAATTTTATACTATAAATAAGAGTAATCATTGTTTTTAAATATCGACCAAAAAACTTTTGAGTCTTTGATAAGCTAGTCGTATACCTATCAAAGATAACCAACTTAGGTCTAACTAAAAATATAGCTAGGGAAGTCAGGTCGAATCCACAGGGAGACAAATAAATTCTACTCGCAATTAAGTCTATCTAAGTAACCAAATCACACAATGCCCTCATTGTGTACAACAAACAATAAGAGGCAACAAAAATACGGGGAAGAAATGCAAGACAATGGAAGTGCAAAAAGAAAATAGAGAAAATAAAAGAACTACTTACAAGATATATATGAGCGGAGACCTTCCCCAAACCGCTCCTAAGCATCAAAATATACCAACTTTATCATTTTACTTAAAAAACACATCAACGCCCTAAGTAGCATGTCATATTCCTGCGCATGTGAAATATGAAAGCAAATATAAGCACATGATAAGATATAATTATCAAATGTCAAAAGTATGGAATGAAACATCTTATCACGGGGTGGAGGACCAATTTCCACATGAAGTACTGCACTAATCTCCTCGTCCGCAAGACATGGAGCATAAAAATTAAAATAAAAAAACAAAGTGTTAGTGGTTGTAGGAAAATGGTCAAAAATTGGCAGCAGTGGGGCCGATAAGCATAAAGGTGGAAAAAGTAGTGGAACAGGGGGAACTAAGCCCAAAATCTTAGAAGGAGAGAGGATAACGGGCAAAGTAACCAATAATGGTTCATCTACAATGTTGTGCTCATATTCGTCCCATCCAACCTCGATTTTCGAATCAAAAGGTTCTTTATAAACCTCATCACACAGATTCTCACAAAATGGAACCAAGGCACTCGTGTCATAACTTTCGTCACAACCTATCTCATTGTCAAAACAAGGTCCTTTAAAAAAAACCGTATTACTAGTCTCACCAACAGGCTCATCATTAGTCAAATAAAGTGAAAAACCGGGCTTCACACTTTCTTCAGCTAACCGGTCAAAGTACTCCATCACCTCTTCATAGGACTTGCTTTCAAAATCCTTACAAGTGGAAAATACATAGGCTTTTGTAGAGTCTGTCATACCTTTAATGACTGTAAGAACAAGTGTTTCATTAGTGAAACGAGCGGATTTGAGAGAGCTAAGCCAATCGCAAAACCTCTCCAAATAAGCTCCAAAAGTCTCATCGGGTTCCTGTGGAAAATCTATAATAATCCTCATGGAAACGGTGAGAACAGTCTCAAGGAACTGGAGTTCCCTAAGACAAAAGATAAACTAAAATAACAAGCAGAAATACACCGTCTCCCCGGCAACGGCGCCAAAATTTGATAAGCTAGTCGTATACCTATCAAAGATAACCGACTTAGGTCTAACTAAAAATATAGCTAGGGAAGTCAGGATCGTATCCACAAGGAGACAAATAAATTCTACTCGCAATTAAAGTCTATCTAAGTAACCAAATCGGGGGTTTGTAATTGGGTTAACTAAACTAAAGTAGTGAAAGAAAGAGAATTAAAGGAGAAGAAATAACTAAAATAAATAAGATGAATAAAGATGAATAAATATAGAGAGAAAACTAGGTTTGTCGGTTCACCATGAATTTCCTACGGTCACGGTCTAGGTCAAATGCCTGTCGCAGATATTGATCTAAGGGGTAGTGAAAAGGTCCTTCCGGTCCGCTATTCACCCTAGAATGCTTCTAACGGCTTCCGATCTTATTAGGGCAAACTAATGTGTTGTAGCAGGTCTAACTCTTACCAGGCTTCCGATCATAGGTTCGAGTTCACCAGTTCAATTAATCAATTACGTCGACTTAATCAATTAATCTCAATTAAATGCTACAATTAACAACTCAGACGCAATATCGTAGACAGATCTATAAACTAATTAGCAATCATATTCAATTCATGGATCCCCTAAATCCTAGCAAGGGAAATTAGCTACTCATGGAGAAATTTACGACAACAATAATAAAGATGATAAATAAACTAAGCATAGTGAATAGATCTAAAGAGAAATTAAGAATAAAAGAATTAATAAGATTAAGAGAGAAAGAATAAAGAACAAAGAGAATAAGAAGGAACAAAGAAAGAATTAGATTACCGAGTTCAAAAGAGTAGAAAAGAATTCATAAATCTAGATCTAAAAGTTTAGGGTGGAGAGAAATTTAAAGAGAATAGTCTAAAGAGAATTAGAAGCATACAAGAAGAGGTTGTAGAATTCTAGTTTAATAGTTTCTTAAATACTAAGCTAAAACAAAAGCCCAAAAGTCTTATTAACCCTAAACATCAAATTAGGAAAGTCTCGGTCTTCGTCCACTCTCGAGAATAGTCGGTCGAGGATTTTGAATAGTCGGTCGACTATTTGGATAGTCGGTCGACTATTAGGATAGTCGTTCGACTATTATTGACCTGTTTCCGTTCTCAGCACTGCGCGCTCAACTTCAAACGCTTGCCATTTATTCGTTACTTCTTCAAATCGGGCGTGTAATATACCGTTGGAAATCTAAGAAAAAGAGCTTTCTAACGCAACTGGAATCAGATCAATTGGAGTTGTAAAACTCAATATATTCACGTTTTAAGTAGACCCATTTGGAAACGATCATTCTCTTTTCTTATTTCGCAAAAGATTTCATCTTTAAGCACGATTTTTGCCTTGTTTATGCATCAACGGGTCCATACCTGCATAAGATGCAATATGACCACAAAGTATCAAATTCGGGGGAAAATAGTAGACAATGCTACTCAATATGCATGGAAATGCGTGCGTAAAAGACGTAATAATCATATATAAATAGCACGCATCAGTCTTAAAAAAAAACTCTTAATAAGACTATAGACTTCAAATTATCCCACATCGAAAAAATTAAAATAAGCTGGTGATTTTATATTATAAATAAATAAGAGTAATCATGTGTAAAAATTATGATAATGGAATTCTATATTATTAATAAGAATAATCATTCGTTGTTAATATCATTAATAAAAACTTTAAGAGTACTCAATTATATAATAAAACGATGAAATTCTGTTATACAAATAAAAGTAATCTTCTTTCAAATTATATTGAGGTGATGAAATTCTTTATTATAAATAAGAGTAATCATTCGTCTTTAAATATCAACAATTTTTTTTTAATCTTAACAAAAGTTCTTAATAAGACTACAAAGTTAAATAAAATTATCCCACATCGAAAAATTATAATGATGTGATAGAATTCTATTATATAAAGTAATCATTCGTTCTTAGATTTTAACTTAAGATTCTATTATATAAAATTAGATTCTATTTGTGGACATGACGTAGGTCCACCCCGACGCGGCGAAGCGCGGGTTTGGGTAGGCGAATGAATCTCGTGGTAAGATTGTTCTCGGGTTCGAAATTTAAGTCAAAATGGAGTCGCCACCGAATTTTGTGGTTATTCGGAACCATACGAGCCCACTCTATGTCGTTATGGGCTATACACAAAGTAAGCCCACTCCGATTTCAGAGTTTATGGGGCTCGTCCCTTTGCATTGCGATACCGATACCATCTATACCGGTAATCGTGTAAAGAATGACTCTCGTGCGCCAAGGGTTTCGGACATCCGGAAACCAAAGGTTCTGAGTAAGGGGTGAGGGTACGTGTTGGGAAGCCCACTAAGGACACCCAACCCCGCCCGCACATGGTGGCCTCTACTAAGACACCGTTCGTGTTCGTGTACGCGCGCTAGTAAAATAATGAAATGATATGCAAACAGCGTTTTTAACTAAACATGCGAGTTTTGCGTTAACTACGTCATTTAATGCATCTTGAATGTGGTCGAAATAATTTAGCATGCGAGGTTCATTTATGAAGCGTAAAAGCAACTAATAAACAAAGCTCGAAAGAAAGAAATGAAAAGCGTACAAGCTACACGGGCGGAAATACAACCCGGATTTCACAATACGACATAAACGTAAAACAAAGACAAAAACGGACCCATATATAAATTAGACCGCGAGATTATGTAGATGGACCACCCCACTTAAATACGTATTATGTTACGTATTAAGCGAAGGACGGAAATATGAGATTGTGGCGTATTGCTAGCCTAGTCTCACATTCCGTAGTCTTGTCCCGACTTATCATGTAAAAGTGGTCAAAGTCGTTCTACGTGTCGTGTAGGTTTTGAAAAAAAGCATGAAGGTCGGTCGATGGTCTAAAGTCGATAAGAACGGGGCTCGGAATATGTGTCCAAGCCCTCGGGTTTCTGAGTTGCCAGACCCACTCGACCGAGTCATTGATTGACTCGACCGAGTGCGCCATTAACGTGGCTACTGCCCATATTTTGGGGGGTTACTCGATCGAGTGCCTTATGGCACTCGGTCGAGTGCATCATTAATGGGGCTACTGCCCTGTTTTTTGGGGTGCAACTCGATCGAGTGGCCTATGGCACTCGGTCGAGTGCCCCCTGTACGAGCATTGATTTGCTCGGTTTTATGACTTGAAATCGATGATCGGCCGAGTCAAATACAAATATCGCTTGATTTGTATTCGACTCGGCCTCCGGTACTATAATCGTATATGAATGATTATAATACCGTCACCGGAGGTTTTATGAAAACATTTGCGTTAGATTACGAAACTTCGAATTAGTAACGAGATGCATCCCTCTACGTCACGACATTGAAACTTACCCTTTCGGGTTATGTGATGTCGGTATTCGTGTCAACGGGTCTCGTACTAATTATGAAAGGGGATTAAATCGTCCAACTACAACGAGTCGCGATCGCGTCACGCCCTTGAGTACATTGGGGCGGGGCTCCTCGAAAGGGCTCCACCTCCGTCGTTGCTCGTAAAGGGATTAGACGGACCAATAGTGATCATCGTAGTCCAACGTTTTAAAACCGGTTTTTTGATATTAAAGTTATATACGCGGTATTAATAACATTAGTAAAAAAAGATGATAAAAAAAGATGAAAAATAAAGATGAAAAAAATGTAAAGAAGTTAGTGTTAGTGTTAGTGTTACTACGATGCAATAATGCAAAAATGTACATAAAAACGATATAGAAAAGAGATAGAAAAAGGGTTTAGGACACCCTCAACATACATGCTAGTATAGACCTCGGAAATGGACTCGTAAAATAGCGGCAAGGCTTGGGAGTATCGAGGATGTATGCGAGTTATGGTGTGTATGGATGTGTATGTGTATTACGTCGGTTTTTCGAGGGACGAAGGACTCGGTCTTTGTGTGTATTGCTTAGGATTTCTAAGGCTTTGATGTGTGATGAAGTAGGGTTGAAGTGGGGTGAAATGTGGCTGAAATAGTAGGGTAAAAGTGAGTCTCCAAAGTCTTGAAAATGCATGGGGGTGAAGCGGTATTTATAGGCCTCACCCCTCGACCTAGGGGCACTCGATCGAGTGGCCCTAGTGCACTCGATCGAGTGCCTTTGAAAACGGGCCAAGCCCAGTTCAAGGCGCTCCACTCGACCGAGTGGGTCAATCCACTCGATCGAGTGGGTCAAGCAAATCGAGAGAAATAAGGAAAGATTTGATTTTGTTGGTTTTGATTGCTTTTTTGAATTCTGATTTGTGCGCCAAATGAACTTGGCTGATTTATGAGACGGTTTCGTCTTTGACCGGGTTTTGACCCGGTCGCCAAAAGACGGGAAATATTTTTTGGTGTCGGTTTTGGCCCAAATTAGTCTTATTTGACTCGGGACGACCCACTGGGCCTGAATTTGAGGTCTGTTTTGTGAGATTTTACTCCGCTAAAAAGTCCATGTCGGATATTATGAATTCCGAGCCCAAATCCGAGTATACTAAGTCACGTTGACGTCCAATCATCATCGGGTGTTTTTCGGAGACTACCATAGACACGTGGCAGTCAAAATGCGGGTGTCTACACTATTACAATCAATATATTTAATCTATTATATTTTTTATTTTATTTTTGCAAGAAAGTTATGACTCTTCTCATTAAAAAAAGAAAGAGACTCGTCTTACAAAAAGATATAACCCCTATACTACCAATCCAGACAACATCCTACCTTCCTCCTAATTCTTCATCCTCAAGAACACTTCAAGTTTAATCTGTGCAATTATACTACTAAAAGTACGATGACTATTATCAAAAATCCTATCGTTCCTTTCCCTCCAAATCTGATAAATTGTTGCTGCTGCTATACAACTCACATACCATTCCCTCTTCCAATGCTTCCTGTTCCTCCTTGCTGCTACCCATTGTAACTCCATCTTTGCATCCGACCCTCTACCACAAATATTCATCCAGTCCATCAAACCCCTCCATATCTGCCTGGCATACCAACACTGAAAGAATAAGGTCCTGTTCTTTTCGGTTTAATTTCAGCCCGTTTCAGACCAGCTCAGCTTTTATCAGCTCATCCCATCTCTTATCAGCTCAGCCCAGCTCTTATCAGCTCAGCTCCAATATTTTTCTTAAAATTATTAGATAATTTATATAAGAAATTATTAGTTTCAGCTTCTATAAATTCAGCTCAGCTCGGCTCAGCTTCTATCAGACCAGCTCAGCTCTTATCAGTCCAGCTCAGCTCCTATCAGACCAGCTCAGCTCAGCTCAGCCTTGTTTCAGCCGAAAAGAACAGGGCCTAAGTGTCTATGCGATTCCGTCGCCTTATAACAGAGTACACATCTACTCGCTAATTGCATTCCCCTCTTTTGCAAGTTGTCCGTTGTAGCTAATGTACCCTGTAATGCCATAGATGATATAATACCATGCTTCGGGATAACATTTGCCTTACCTAAACATGCCAGCCAACTCTTCTTTGTATGTCGTGGCCTAACCCATTCATAAGCCTCTCTAAGATTGAACTGACCATTCTTTTCCCAACTCTGCACAATCTCTTTTGCATCCTTCACGGACTCACTACTACAAATCCCTGCCTTTATTGACGCTTTTTTGGTCTATTCTAGACGCTTCAAAGTGTCAATTTTTTTTTCTTGACGCTTTATAAAAGCGTCGTCTTTTCCAGTGTCAGGATTTATTGACACTTTGTAGCGTCAATAATGGCGTCGCTTTTATGTGTCGGCATTACTGAGTACTAACGCTTTATTTTGTCATCAGTTGTTCAACATACGACGCTATTATGCGACGGGAAATACATACTTCTCGACGCTTTTTATTGTCAGTGATTTTTTCCCCTCCTTTTAATACCCAAAGTTTTATAACTTTATAAATATACACTTATCATTTACTAAATGATATAAATACGACATGTATATTAAAAAAAAATACTATCTATATATATATATTAAAATTATATATAGCATAAATTACATCATCTAAATCAATATATTACCTAGTTAAAAGAAGCATTGTAACTATTTCACCCGAACAAGAATCAGACAAATATTTCTACTTATGTTCACGTAAAAATAAAAAACCACATCTCAAAACGATTAAATCCTAGCTATAAGGTGCGACAAATTAGCTTCCAAAGTGAGTGGGAATTGCTTGTTTCATCCGGCTGCATCACGGAGATCATTTGTTTATTTGGTATCTACACGCATGAAAATTAAATATTAGGGAAGTGAAGGAGGAAGTTGCGCTACTAATTAAAATGTTAAAGAAATACTTGCAGTGAGGCGACTGCGACTTTGTGAAGGGTAAAGCAATACTTCAATCGTATCCAACTGTATATAAAAAAAATCCCAATACATAATACAAATACAGAAGTGGAGGGCTGTTGTGCAAATGCCACAATTCACATCGCATAATTTTAAAATAAAGAGTATTACTCTGTACAAAACAGTCTATAAACAAATTGATGCAAGAGGTCGAGAGAAAAACCTCGATAAAATGATGAAGCAGAGATATACGATGAATATTGGATAGCATTCTGACTAGATTAAGCAAGATCAGAACAAGGATATGACAAAAACTATAGGCAAGTGAGACCTGAAACCGATAAAGAAAAAAAAAACAGAAACTGCATTAATCGAAGAGTATACCTTTTATATATTTGAACTTAAACTCATTCATCACCGATCATAAACTAGTTGATATTACAAAAGGATATATCAGCAAGCTTCAAGCAATGAGTTAACCCCCTCCCATCGTGTGAACCAATAAGACTTCAAAGGGCTATACGAAGGCAAATAACAATAAATTGTAATGTAAAGCTTACTATAAATCCTTACGAAGAGGAAAGCACGATATAAAAGTGAAAGGAGCAAAAGGGATCATACACGTGTCCCATTACTCCCATATTGATAACAAATTCTAGACAAGTAAGATATAAACAATGTGAAGCAAGTATGTGATAGGATATTATCAAGTATCATTATAGAAATATTCGAAAATAACCAACTAAATACTTGAAACATCTATCTATTTCCAATATAATGAAGAAATGCTATCATGGAAACCAGATGTCACAAAAAAAACATTTACTCTGTATTACATTGGTGCCTAAACAAGACATATTTCTTTCTACATGTCTCACAAATGTCGGAGTTACTATGCAAGAGGTTCTCTTGGGTTGGACAGATGCCAACATGCTTTTATAATAAAAAAATCTTTCTAAAACTTGAGGAAACACAAAGTGATTATAGAGTGATTAATTTCCCATTACGCAATAAAAAAAAGGCTCACCTTTATATACTGATCCGAACGAATCTCCCCACATTATTTTTTGGAAAAAGAGGATCATTGATATATACACCAGATCAATGGTGCATTATCATATAGATATAAGTAACATCAGATCATAATTATCAGGCCGTACGTAGATATCATCAAATCAAATAACTATTGACTAAACAATATTTACATATATCGTCTTTAATTATATATTGTACAACCCATTTCCTTGTATTACATGCACATCCTAGCAAAAAAAAAGTAATGAGAAAATAGGGGGAAAAGTTGTAAATTCACAAGCACAACATTACTTAAAATAAAATAGAGCTATTGTAGTATATCACCCTTTGTTTGGTAAGGTAGGATGAGTGCACACAACACCTAAAAGTACAACACAGAAAGACTAGCTGAGTTGAATTTTCAAATAAAATAGTCTAATAAGATAGACATATGACAAAATTGAGTAAACGGAACTTAGGGTTGCCAATTGGTTTGCACAGATTTTCTGTATGTGTGTGTGTGTAACTAACGTATAGACCATATATCACACATTTTTCAGTTAACTTTCATCCATAACAACTTCATTGCACATTTTCCGGTATATATAAATCACTCAAGTATAGACCATAATATACATCATAAGATTCTTCCACCATTTCAAATCATGGAATCCAGCAATTCTTTCTGAGCAATTACTATCTTCTTCTTCTTATATCTCACAATTTTCATCTTTCTTGTTATTTTATACCAGACAGTGATCGTTTCATTAAAGTATGGTGTGAAACTGATCCATTTGATTATAAATCTCCCAGCAAATACACATTGACTAAATAACTATCTACTCGATGTTCATCCTCATATAAATCCGTCTAGTAATAATATATATATATATATATATATATATATTTAAAACTAGCTACGCTCAGCAATGTTGGGCATCAGACATAAAAATGAAAACATAAAAATAGGAAAAGTGGTGGAGGGAGCACCAGAAAGGGTCGTAGTAATAGCCAATAGATGTTGATGTCCACAATCCAATGTGTACCTAAAATGCACAGGATTTAACTCATACGACAACATAAATCATGCCATTTTTAAGATTGAGGGCAACAATTGTCTGATCAATGGTGGCAAGCCAATTATGCAAGGTCGCCCTATCACTTTTAAATTTGTGATTGATCAACAAGGGAAGTGAATCAGGTACTTTCTGTATTCAAAATTGGGATTCAAAGTAGATGTGGTAAACGAGACAATTTAGAATGGAATATCCAACGTTAAGGCATAGGTTAGTTTGAAAGAATACGAACCAAGGGTGATTTATTGCAGATTTCAGAGACACACCACGAGGTTTCATCGACAACAACATCAGAAGTCTGAGGTTGATCTTTGAACAAGACTACACCAATTGCCTGTCTGTTAATCTCGACGGAAAGGCAAGATGAGTATATATACTATATATGGTCATATGGAGCAGGCCGGTAATATCCTGAAATTTAAACTAGTACGGAGTACAATTTTAGTGCAACATATGATGCCATACCATGACTAAAAAGTGGGTTTGCGATTGAAAATAAAATAAGAGGGTTGGACAACTGAACAAAGAACACCAAAGGTTATTCAAAATTATTCAACAATAATTGAACAATATTCACCAAACCTTCAACAACCATGTATAAATTAAAAGAATCAAAATAAAAAAAATCAGCGTATATGAAAATTTACTAAGGACCCATAAAAGCTATTGATTTGATGATACCGTAATACATCTTCCTATAAAGCAAAATTGGTATAGAACATGTTAGAACGAAGAGCATGCATCAAAATTACAAAGAAGTTAGAACCGTTCTGATCAACAAACTAGACGAAATGGAACAACGAAATCAAAAAACCTAATTATTGAAGAACCTTACTTTTGAATTGACGACAATGCGATTGAGAGATGCATGACTGAATGAGCGATTGAGACAATGGAATAGAACATTAATCAGGTTTTGATTTAGGTTTTTTTTAATTCTGATTTAGGTTTTGACGCAAAGAAGTAGAGTACTAGGGCGGTTAGGTTTTAGGAAAGCGCGAGATGAAATATTCAGAATATTACTGTGTGATTAGAGCGAGCGGTTCATTTTTTAATCAAAAAAGTATAACCAAACTATTAAAATAGATATTGGTACGGACGCTTATAAAAGCGTCAGCCCCAAAGCGTCAGGAAAGAAAGGAAATTGTAGTAGTGACTTCACAGCCTGCAGTATTTCATCCTTAATTCTAAATTATTTCTAATAATACTCTTTAGATTAGCAGTATATCTCTCCTGTACCTGCAAATCCCAAACATCTTGTTTTCCTAAAGAATAATAATGGTGCCATTTGCTCCAACTATCACTCTTGTTAGCTTCTAATTTCCATAGCCAATGACAGATGAGAGCTTTATTCCAAGATTGTAGATGTCTTATACCATAACCTCCTTCCTCCCAAGGGGAGCAAATCTTATCCCAACTTAAAAATATCATCCCCTTCCTATTAAGTGCCCCAGTCCAGAAGAATCTCCTGCAGTCAGTATTTATGCATTTCATAACATTCATTGGCAAAAGGACATTTCCACACCAATAGCTTAGAATTCCACCCAACACCGAATCAATCAACTGAGCACGTCCTGCATACGTTAAGTGTTGAGCTGCCCATCCAGATATCCCCTTCCTTATCTTCATTATCAAATCCATATAGTTGTCCATTGAATTAGTGACTGCATTCAGCGGAATGCCTAAATATCTACTAGGAAAATGTCCCCTCTGAAAACCCGTGACATCCAGTATCCTATCCATAATTAGAGGCGCCACCCCACCAAAATATATGTTAGTCTTTTCCCTATTTGCTCTGAGACCCGACTCCCCTGCAAAAGCATCCAAGGCTGATATAGCAGCTTCAACCGATGGGACATCACCGCGCATGAATATCATCAAGTCATCCGCAAATATTAAGTGATTTAATTTTATTCCAAAACATTTTGGATGAAATGAGACTTGAGGTAAGCTATTTATAGCTCGAAGGCGCCTTGATAACATCTCCATACTAAGAATGAACATATAAGGTGAGAGGGGGTCACCCTGTCTCACCCCACTCTTTCCCTTGAAAAACCCACATGACGCCCCATTAATCTTCAAAGAGAACCATGAACCCGTGATACAACTCATAATCCATCCAATAAACTTCGGTGGAAAGTTAAGACCCTGCAAAAGGCTCTCAATGAACCTCCATTGCAACGTATCAAACGCTTTCCTGAGGTCGATCTTCATAAGACACCTCGGAGTAACATACTTCCTATTGTAGTTTTTGACGAGTACTTGTGATAACGCTATATTATCATGTATACTCCTCCCCTCCATGAACGCAGCTTGCTCCGGTGCTATCAATTTTTGAATCACCCTTTTCAACCTATTTGTCAAAATTTTACTTATGGTCGTGTAAATAATCGAGCAACAAGAGATAGGCCTAAAATCCATGACTGATTCACAAATTTGCTTCTTAGGTATTAGAGAAATCAAAGTGGAATTGATTTGCTTTAGCACCTTCCCTTTTGCAAAGAATTCGTTAATTACAGCACAGAAATCCTCCTTTATGACCTGCCATGAGGCTTTGAAGAAACCAGACGAAAAGCCATCTGGCCCAGGGCTCTTGTCAGATGGAATGGAGTGAATTGTTCTCCTAATCTCGTCCTCCTCAGAAAGCTGCAACGGCAAATGCCAATCACATTCTTCCAGAATGCTCCCTTGTTTTATAATAGAACTGTCGATTTCATTCACATCCACTTCACCCCTCAGGAGCTCCTGATAATACTCCTCAAACCTCATAGCCACCTCATGAGGACCCTTTCTTTCCATGCCATTACTATCCCTAATACTTCCTATATAACCTGTTCCTGCCTTCTCTCTTTAATCCTGGAATGAAAATAACGAGTGGCTTTATCATCTTCAGCAATATGTTCCATCTTTGCACGCTGCCTCAATATACTAACTTCTGCCTCCCTTAAAGTATTATAATTTTTAGTCAAATCAATTTCCTTGCTAATCAATTCTTCTGAAAAAGGGGTACCTTGTAGTAGCATCTGAATTTCCTCCAATTCCTTTTGCACACTTTCAATTCTCTCCCTTACCATAGTAAAATGAGTTCTGTGCAAATTCTTTAAGACGGACTTCACCCTCTTCAGTTTTGTTACAAACTGATAAGCTGCTGTCACATGAACTCTTACATTCCAAGCTTCCTTAACCAAAGCAGAATATGAAGGATGCACCGTCCAACAATCAAGGAAACTGAACCTTTTCCGCTGATGGACTTCCTGGAACACAGTCACCATAACAGGCGAATGGTCTGAAACACCAGCAGGAAGATATTCAACCCCCGAATTTGGATAATCCTTCATCCAATTATAGTTAATTAAAGCACGATCCAATTTTGCCCATACTCTAGTGTGAGGATCTTGGTTGTTCGTCCAAGTAAACTCACATCCCTGCCCAGTCAAGTCTTGTAATCCACAGTTCCGTAAACAGCCATTGAAGTCTTCCACATCTTCAAAATCAGGAGCATCTCCCCCTATCTTTTCTTCACCACTTCGCACAATATTAAAATCTCCCAACACAATCCATTTGTCCACTTTATTACTTAAAGCACTTAAATGGCTCCAAAGCTCCAACCTATCCACTCCTTTATTCCTTCCATAGACAAAAGTGACATAGAAATCCATACCAGTGGCAAAATGATGAACCTGACAATGCACATATTGTTCATGCATCAGAATAACTTGTACTCGTATTGTATTAGGCCTCCAAATGATCCAAAGTCTACCAAGATGATGACACTTATAATTCCAATCTACAGCAAACTGATGAAATTTCCCTTTCTTTATTTTCCTTGCCTTCTTCTCCTTAATTCTAGTCTCTAATAAACCTAGTAAATTAACCCCTTTACTCTTTATTAGACTCAAAACAGCTTCCTGTTTCAACCCCTCATCCCTAATATTCCAAGAACTTATAATCATTATTTATCGGGTGGTACATCATCCCCTACTGCAGGAAACAGCTCCTCCACACTCATATATCGCGCTGCATTCTCCTCCCCAGGTTGCAAGATTGCATACCTGTTTGGAGTATGCAACAAAAGTAACTTCACAGTCTCTTCATTCACACCATATTCAGGAGTGGAGCCTTTCACCTTAAGGCCTACCCCGGAGCATCCTTGACGCCTTACAACATGAGTAAAACCATCCTCAGAGCCAGTGTGAATGACATGACCTAGCCCCTGGCATTCAGAGTCATCAGCATTCACATTCTGACGTAGAGGTGGCCTTATCTCCGTTGAGGTACCGCCTTGCTCCTCGGGTCCTGAGCCAGTGATTATCAGGCCTCCATCCGACTCTTTCCCAGGGGGTCCTTGATGCATTTCAGAGCCGGCATGAACTTGCACCCGTTGCTCTGAGGTACCACCTACCCCTGAGAGCTCAACTTCTTGGGAGTATACCTCTTTGAGATTCCTCCTTCTCCTGCATTCGTTGGTTTCCCCTTCTTACAAGAGCTCTGAACGTGCCCCAATTTACCACAAGATTTACAGTAAAAAGGGACCCATTCGTAATCAATTCGCTGAACAGATTTCCCCAACATTGGAATGTTTAAGGTTACAAATTGGGGCATATCCTTTGATACACCAACCTCCACCATAACTCTCGCAAACGATAACCATTCTTTGTATGTAGTAGTCGTATCAGCATACAACGGTGACCCAACCTTACTCGCCATCTTACTAAGCACCTGCTCGGACCATAAATAGGGGTCAAGATCAGGAAAAATCACCCATACTGAAACCACCGAGATTCTGTCCATTTCTTGTGAAAATAGCGGACTCCGTTGCTTTAGAACTAGTGTATTACGCCCCAAATGCCATGGTCCTCCTCGTAAGACTTGATCCATATCCCCTTTGTTCCTGAATCTGAATGAGAACCATCCTCTCTTAAAATATTGAACGATAGGGTACACACTATTCCAATATTTCTGAGCAAAATCCTTCATATGTTTTAATGTTGGCCTTGCTCCAATGACGTTGCCCATCAGTGTTAACTGCCAGAGCTTCAATTCATCTTCAAAGTCTTGAACGGTTGAACCCCTATATCAATCTCCTCTGAGTTTGCACTTATCTCGTCAAAGAACAACCCCATTCCTTTTTTTTGCTCTTTAGCCTTATCTGCCCATGACATTAATCTATTATATTAGTGTTATGTTTTATAAATTTTCATCTAAAAATCTTTAAATTTTATTTAACAACAAATTATCGTAAATAAAATTATAAAAATGAATTAATTAGATTCTGGTAAAAATGCTTTCATTAGAGTATAAATTTCATACTCCCTCCGTTTTTTATTTATTGCCCCATTTCATTAAAATACTCCACCTATATATTGATCAAATGGGGCGAAAATTTAAAACCGGAGGAAGTATTATTTATTTCATATTATTTGCTCGAAAAAGTGATGAATTTATTACATATAAAGATATTAAAGTTATCCCACATCGACAAATTATAATAAGGGGTTGTTTGGTTAATCATGGGAAGATGGAGTTACCGAAAACTTAAATTCACGTGAATTTGTATTTCATGGGAATTACAAAAATATTGTTTGGTTGCCATGTGGGAAATGCGAGAAGTTCTACACACCAAGGGGGACTTGGTGAGTAACTTTCCCCCATTATAGAAGAAGTGACAATTCCTGAGAAGTAGCAATTCCCATGAAATGGGCAACCAATCAAACAGCATCCCAATTTATCAATTCACGGGAAGTTCTACCTCCCATGATTTAAGAGGGCAACCAAACGACCCCTAAGGTGATGAAATTCCATATTATAAATAATACAGTAGTAATCACACATCAACAAATTATAATAAGGTGATGAAACTCTATATTATAAATAATAGTAATCAGTTATCCTTAGATATCCACCAAAAATCTTTTGAGTCATAAAAAACTCTTAAGCTTATAACCTTAAGTAATTATCCCACATCGATAATATAAATAAGAGAAATCATTGTTTTTGAATATCGACCAAAAAACTTGAGTCTTTAAAAAACTCTTAATAAGACTACAAACTTAATATTGTCCTACATTGAAATAATTAAAATAAGATGATGATTCTATATTGTAAATAAGAGTAGTCATGTGTTCTTTTGGGTATTAAAATGAGACCTTAAGTATGATAATAGAATTCTATATTATAAATAAGACTAATCATTCGTTCTTAAATATCAATAAAAAAACCTTTTGAGTCTTAGAAAATATCTTAATAAGACTACAGACTGAAATAACATAATCTCACATCGATAAATTATAACAAGCTAATGAAACTCTATATTATAAATAAGAAATAAGAGTAATCAATTCTATAATAAGACGATGAAATTCTATTATACAAATAAGAGCAATCATTCTTCCAAATTATGACGAGGTGAAGAAATTCTATATTGTAAATAAGTATAATCTTTCGTTCTTAAGTATGACTAATCATTCGTTATAAAATATCTTCCAAAACTCAATTGACTCTTAAAACCTTTTAGGACTATAAACTCAAGTAATGACGAAGTACAAGAGTTCTCAAGACTATATCTGAACTTAAATCAAAATTATTCATTCTATATAGAAAAATTATGAGGTGATGGAATTTGATATTATAAATAAGATTAATCATTCGTTCTTAGATTAAAAAAAAAATTAGACTTACAAAGATTATCTCACATCGAAAAGTTATAATACGGTGATCAAACTTTATTATATAAATAAGAGCAATAGCCCATTCTTAAGTTGTTAGATATAAAAAACAAACTCTTTTATTATTATAATTATCCTAACGTTGTCTCACATCGAAAAATTATGATGAGCTAATGAAATTCTATATATTATAAATAATCATCATTTGTCCTTGGATATCGGCTAAAAAAAATTTGATTCTTAAAAATGCTCTTAGGACCATAAGCTGATGGAAAGGAGAAATCATTTGTGTTTAGATATTAACCAAAAATCCGAGTTCTTAAAAGAGTTTTTAAGACTATAAACCTAAGTAAAGTTATCGCATATCGAATAATTATGATGAGTTGATAATTTTTACTATATCACAAATAAGAGACATCATTCGTTTTTAGATATTAGCAAAAAAAAAAAACTTATAAAAGCAGTTATAAATTTAAGTAAAATTATCCCACATCGAGAAATTATAATAAGATGATAGAATTCTACTATATAAATACGGAGTAAAAGCAATCATTCGTCTTTAGGTGTCAACGAAAAATCTTTTGAGTCCTACAAGAACTTTTTAGGACTATAAACTTAAATAAAATTATCCCACATCGAAAAATTATGATGAGGTGATGAAATTCTACATCATTAATAAGAAAATGATTTGTTTTTAGATATTAGTAAAAAAATCTTTTGAATCTTATAATACTCCTCTTAAGGCTGTAAATTGAAGTAAAAATTATTCCACATCGAAATATTACATAAAAGTGATGAAATTTTATTATACAAATAAAAGTAATCATCGTCTTTAGATATCAAAAATAAATCTTTTGAGTCCTAAAAAGAGTTCATAAAACTATGTGTAATTATCACACATCGAAAAATTATGATGAGATATCATAAATAAGAGAAATCATTCATTTTAGCTAATCATTTGTCCAAAAGTATACTCCGAAATAAGGTGATCGAATTCTATTATTTAAATAAGAGTAATCGTTCGTTCATAATAACTTAGATGGAAAAAGAAAATCTTTTGGATCTTAAAAAAAAATTCTTAAGACCATAAACTCAATTAAGTAAATATATCCCACACTTTTGAGTCTTAAGAGATATAAACTTGAGTAAAATTTCTCACATCGAAAAATTATTAGTACAAAGTCATGAATTTCATAGATATAAACCAAATATCTTTTGAGTTTTAGAAAATCTCTTAGGACTATAAACGTGTGTGAAATTCTACATCATCAATAAGAGAAATTATTCGTTTTTAGATATTATAAAAAATCTTTTGAGTCTTATAATAGCTCTTAAGGTTATAGATTGAATTAAAATTATCTCACATCGAAAAATTGCAGTAAGATGATCACCACCGTGAGTCCTACCTTAAGTCTCACATCGAAAAATTGCATAATTCAATTAAAATTCCCACATATAAATAAAAGTTATCATCGTCTTTAGATATCAATCAGAAATATTTTGAGTCCTAAAAAGAGTTCTTACAACCATAAATTTAATTATAATTATCACACATCGAAAAATTACGATGAGTTGACGAAATTTTATACTATATCATAAATAAGAGAAATAATTCGTTTTAGATATTAACCATAAAAATCTTTTGAGTCTTATAACAACTCTTAAGGCTATAAATTGAAGTAAAATCATACCACATCGAGAGATTATAATAAGACGCTAAAATTCTATTATATAAATAAAAGTGTGTCAGTCATTAGTTTCACAAATTTATGCAATCCTCTAACTTGATGGTCATTATCATTTTCACTAAAAGTAGGCCCGTGCATCGCACGGGTTTTCCAACTAGTATATATATATAAAGGAGGAACTTTTCGAGTGATATGATTGGTCCATTGCATCAAAACTCAATTTAGGAAACTATCATTAATAATAATAAAAATCAAGCAGAGAATCTTTTAATTATTGTGATGTTGTATAATTTTCATCTTAAAATCTTTAAATTCCGTTTAACAAAAAGTTATCGTAAATAAAATTATAAAAATGAATTAATTAGATTTGTGGTAAAAAATGCTTTAATTAAAGTGTAAATTTCATATTATCTGTTTCATATTATTTGCTCAAAAAACTGATGAATTTATTACATACAAAGATAGTAAAGTTATCCCAAATCGATAAATTATAATAAGGTGATGAAATTCTATATTATAAATAATAGTAATCTCCGTTCTTAGATATCCACCAAAAATCTTTTGAGTCATAAAGAACTATTAAGATTATATATAAAATTCTATAATATTAATAAAAGTAATTACTTTTTTTGAATATCGACTAAAAAACTTTTGAGTCTTACAAAAACTCTTAATAAGACTACATACTCTTAATAAGGTGATGAAATTCTATTTTATAAATAATAATCATTTGTCTTTGGATATCAGCTAAAAAAAATTTGAGTCTTAAAAATGCTCTTAGGACCGTAAGCTGATGCAAAAGAGAAATCATGCGTGTTTAGATATTAAGAAAAATCGGAGTTCTAAAAAGAGTTTTTAAGACAATAAATCTAAGTAGAATTATCGATATCGAAAAATTATGATGTTGTGATGATTCTATATCACAAATAAGAGACATCATTCGTTTTTAGATATTAACCAAAAAATTGTCTTATAAAAGCTCCTAAAGCTATAAATTTAAGTAAAATTATCTCACATCGAGAAATTATAATAAAGTGATAGAAATTCTACTATATAAATATTGAGTAGAAACAATCATTTGTTTTAGATATGAACGAGAAACCTTTTGAGTCCTAAAAGAACTTTTTAAGACTATAAACTTAATTAAAATTATCCCACATTGAAAAATTATGATGAGGTGATGAAATTCTACATCATCAATAAAAGAAATTATTTGTTTTAGATATTAATAAAAAATCTTTTAAATCTTATAATACTCCTCTTAAGGCTATAAATTGAAGTAAAAATTATCCCACATCGAAAAATTACAAAAAAGTGATGAAATTCTATTATATAAATAAAAGTAATCGTCGTCTTTAAATATCAATCGAAAATATTTTGAGGAGTCCTAAAAGTTCTTAAAATTATAAATTTAAGTAGAATTATCACACATCAAAAAATTATGATGAGATATCATAGATAAGAGAAATGAGTCATTTTAGATAATCATTTGTCCAAAAGTATATTCCGTAATAAGGTGATCGAATTCTAATATATAAATAAGAATAATCGTCGTTCGTTCTTAATAACTTAGATGGAAAAACAAACTCTTTTGAGTCTTAAAAAAAATTCTTAAGACCATAAGCTTAATTAAGTAAAATTATTTCACACTTTTGAGTCTTAAAAAAACTCTCAAGACTATAAACTTGAGTAAATTTCTCACATCGAAAAATTATTACAAAGTCATGAATTTCATAGATATAAACCAAAACATTTTTTGAGTTTTAGAAAAGCTCTCAGGACTATGGTAAACTTAAATAAAAAATTTTCTTTTGAATCTTAGAAAAGCTCTTAAGACTATAAACGTGTGTGAAATTTTCCCACGTCGAAAAATTATTATAAAGTTTTGAATTTTATATTATTTGCTCGAAAAAATAATGAATCTATTACATAAATTTCTATATTATAAATAAAAATAATCATTTGTTCTTAGATATCAACAAATAAATCTTTTGATCCATAATCTCTTAAGATTATAAAATTAAGTAAAATTATCCAATATCGAAAAATTATGATTAGCTGATTAAATTCTATATAATAAATAAGAGTAACCATTCGTCCATAGATATTAATCAAGCATCTTTTGAGTCTTAGAAAAACTCTATCTCACATCAAAAAATTATAGGGATATTTCCCACGGTACCCTCGAACTTTGACACATTACACATGGTACCCTTCATTTTAAGTTTGTTCCTATGGTAACCTTGTATTTTGGGTTTAGTGCCCATGGTACCTCCGATCAATTTTCCGTCATAACGGTGTTAAAAGTTAGTTTAGTTAAAGTGATTAATTTTAATTTTTTTGGTGAAATTAGTTAGAAAATTAATGAAATTCAAATTAAAATAGTTGAAAATTGAGGAAATGCCCATGGTACCCCCGTATTTTCAGTATTTTAACCGTGGTACCATTGTATTTTCAATTTTTTGTCCATGGTACTCTTGTGATTTCAATTATTTGTCCATGGTACCCCTGAATGAATTGTAACCACAAGGGTACCATGGGCAAAGAATTTAAAATTTAAGGGTACCATGGCTAAAACATTGAAAACACAGGGGTATCATGGACATTCCCTTAATTTTTAATTATTTTAATTAGAAGTTCGTTAATTGTTCTAACTAATTTTTCCTCTGAAACAAATTAATCACTTTAACTAAACTAACTTTTAACGCCGTTATGACAGAAAATTGATCAGGGGTACCATGGACACTAAACACAAAACACAAAACACAAAACACAAGGTTACCATAAGAACAAACTTAAAATGAGGGGTACAATGTGTAATGTGTCAAAGATCGAGGGTACCGTGGGAAATATCCGAAAATTATATAATAGAGCGATGAATTTTCATTACATGTTTCGTCCTTATATCGACAAAAAATAAAGAACTTTTAAGACTATAAAATTAAGTAAAATTATCTCACATTGAAAGAATAATGTCATTGAAAGACTAACGTCATATGTATAAATTAAATATTTCTCCCTCCTATAATTGTATTTATAAGTAAAAAGTGAGCTGAGGTTAATATTATAAAAAAGTTGAACCAAATAAAAAATATTTGCGATTGGAAAAAGATAGAAAGACAAACGAAAATAGAATATGAAAGAAGATAGAAGGAATGAGGAAGTACTCCGTAGTAGCTCTCTATTTTCTTTAATTAGCACCATTGACCCACTTTCCCCCTCACAAAAAAAGAGAAGTTGGACTAATTCAAGAAAATGGAGAAAGTATAATTGTATCACATTGAAAGATTATCATAAGAGGATGATCATATGATTATAATTTAAAGTCATTATATTGGTTCTTAGATATCAACTATCAACCCAAATATCTATCGTAAAACAAATTATAAAAATGAAATAATTAGATTCGTGGTAGAAAATGTTTTCATCAGAGCATAAATTTCATATTATTTGCTCGAAAAAATGATGAATTTATTACATATAAAAATAGTACCGTACCACATCGACAAATTATAATAAGGTGATGAAATCTATATTATAAATAATGGTAATTATCCGTCCTTAGATTTCCACCAAAAATCTTTTGAGTCTTTAAAAGCTCTTAAGATTATAAACCTTAAATAATTATCCACATCAAAAAATTATAATGAGGTTATGAAATTCTACACTATAAATAAGAGTACTCATTATTTTAAAATATCGATCAAAAAACTTTTTGAGTCTTATAAAAGTTCCTAATAAGACTACAAACTTAAAATTATCCCACATCAAAAAAATTAATATGATGATTCTATATTATAAATAAGAATAATCATGTGTTCTTTTGGCTCTTAAAAAGAGCTCTTAAGATAGTATTATCCAAATCAAAAAATTATGATAATGGAATTCTATACTCCGTATTATAAATAAGACTAATCATGCATTTATATATATATATATATATATATATATATATATATATATATATATATATATATATAAATAAAAAACTTTTGAGCCTCTACAACTTTAAGTAAAATGATCACACATCGAAAAGTTATAACAAGGTGATAAAAACTCTATATTATAAATAAGAAATAAGCGTAATCAATTCTATAATAAGATGATGAAATTCTATTATGCAAATAAAAGTAATCATGTTTCCAAATTATGATGAGGTGATGAAATTTTATATTATAAATAAGAGTAATCAATCGTCATTAATACCAAAAAAATTTTAGTCTTAAAAATTGTTTTTAATAAGATTACAAAATTAAGTAAAATTATCACAGTACACATTGAAAAATTATAATGAGATGATAAAATTCTTATACAAAGTAAACATTCGTTCTTAAGTATTAACCAACAATCGTTTAAGACTTAAAAAAAGTTTCTAAGACTATAAAGCTACGTAAAATTATCCCACATTAAAAAATTATGATGAGTTGATGGAATTTTATTATATTATTAAATAAGAATAGTCATTCATTTTTAGATATCAACCACTAATCTTTTGAGTTTTCAAAAAAAGCTCAGAAGACTGTAAACTTATGTAAAACCGAGTAATCATAATTTGTTATTAGATATCGACAAAACGTGTTTTGAGTCTTAAAAACTTTTAAGACTACACACTTAAGTACAAATTTATTCCACATTGAAAAGTTAAGGGTGATGTAATTTACTTAAAAAATTCTTAAGATGAATCTATTACGAGTATTTTTTCCTCGAAAAACTATTGAATCTATTACATATTAGAATAGTAAAATTATCCAATATCGAAAAATTATAACAATGTAATTGCATTTTATATTATAAATAAGAGTAATAATTCGTCAATAGATTTAAGCCAAAACTCTTTTGACTCTTAAAAAAAGATTTTAAGACTATGAACTTAAAGTAAAATTATCCCACATTGGAAAATTATGATGAAGTGAGGAAATTCTATATTACAAATAACACTCTGTACTTAATAATTTGTCCTTAGATACTAGCTAAAAAAATCGAGTCTTAAAAATGTTCTTAGGACTGTAAGACGATGGAAAAGAGAAATTATTCGTGTTTAGATATCAACAAAAAAAAACTTTAATTTGTATTTCTAACTACAATGCATGCTTATAGTAGATAGTATTCCTTTACTATTACTCTATTAGACATAGTCTTACCTTCGACTTATTTTCTACTGTTTACGTTTATGCAATCATACAACTACGTGTCATTATCAATGTCATTGACAAGCGGCCCGTGCATCGCACGGGCTTTCCAACTAGTATTATTAATAATATTAAAAATTCATATATAACTGTCATTGTGAGGGGGACACAAGTGTACTAATAGGCGATTTTAGGGGGTTTTAGAATCAGATATAGATAATATTTTAGTGAAGATTATCAACAATGTTCAACTGGTTTGGTGGTAAAGAGTCTCGTTTATGCTCTAGAGGTTGTGGGTTTGGGCCTTGATGGTAGCTTCTTTCTGTAATTACAAATTTTTGATGCCTAATGGGCCTCTTGGGCGTCATAAACCGGCGCCTATTGGGCCTCCTGAGCGCCAGAAACTGACGCCTATAGTTTTGGACGTCCGCTATGTTTTTCGTGTTCTTTTTTAATAATTTTTCGTACGCAAATCAACGATAGGGATGTATAAAATCGAATACGTCAAGCCGTAACAACTAAAATCGAATACATTGATTACTTAACCACATGCTAGCTAAGGGGAAACTAAACTATCATCCTAATCACAATTATAATGAAACTAATCGACCTAAATAAAATCACTTACAAAATATAAAGATTCCCGAGCTTTATTGAGACACGTGTCTCAAAAACTGTCAAAAATTATCAAAACCGTAATCTTAAAGTAGTCGGGAAATAATAATTAGATTAATTAAGTAAAATAATTAATATCAATACTCATAATTACAGAAGGGTAAAAGGATAAATTTACGTATAAAGCGCCGACGACCTGGTTGAAATGCCGACGACCTGAAGTAGAATGGTGGAAATTGTGGTTTTGTGGCCTGTGGCCTGAGGGAATTGCATTGGTTTGCAGAAAGTGGAGTTTTCTACTCGTATATTTTTTTAAAGGTAAAACTAGTTCTTAGACCCGTGAATAATCACGGGATCTTTTAAAATTTATATTTTAACAATTTGAGTTAAGCATTAATGTTGGTAAACTATTTCATGACACTTGTAATGGATATCAATATTCATACACGCAAATTACTTCATTGTACACGTATATTTCGGGTTTACCCCTCCCACTTCTTCCACCCATCCATTCAATTTTAGAGAAAAAGAAAACAAAAAGGAAACAAATGTCCGGATCTAATCTCACCCACACCTCAATCTCACCTTAACCTAGCCAACCACCATCTTCCACAACCCTACGTCGGTCGTCAACATTTTTTCGGTCACCTTCCCTGGCCTACTATCCTCACCAGCCGCCTTGCCTTACCCACTCCCTTGTTGCTTCTCTTCTTCGCCGGAGAACAACCCTCTGTGTCCACCACGCCAACCTCCTCTACAGTCACCATCCTCGTTTATGTGTCTCCTCTACCACCAGTCCACCACCATCCTCCGCCCAATTGCAAGAAAACCATGATTAACGAAATATGGAAAATCAATTGATAAAATATGCACGACTGATAAACCCTAACTGCAAGAAAAATATATGAAAAATGATGCTTTGAAAAAAAACCATAACTAATAAAATCAAAGATAAAATTAGACGGTATTTAACTAATAAATTGAAATTATTATTGTTGATTCCCTAATTGATATTTATAATTGATGATTTTTTTTAAAAATGGTTAGATTTGGGTAAAAGAATGGAGGATTTTGATGAACGGAATGTATGTTTGAGAAGGGCAGTGTTGGAAACTTTTGTGACAAAATGTGTACAACGTAGTAAAAAGCGTGTATGAAATAACAATTCCGTAAAATTATGCTTTTTATATACTACTTGTATATTTTGCAATAATAAGATGAAATATATGTTTATGACTTATATACACTTTATTTCTCGTAATAGTAAGATTAAGATATAACCAAATGTGTTAAATTGCAACGACATAATTAGGTAGGGTATCTTTTACCACAATACCATTCATTTTCCAAATTTTAAACTCTTATTGATATCATAAATTCAATTAGATAACTATTGTATTTCATACATCGTGAAAAATATAGTAAAATATTTTACATAAAATAAAGATAATATCATACAAATTTTAGAAGTAAAATCTAAATATGCATAAATAATTCTCGATCAATGAAGACACGACGAAGAAAACCCAAAATTACATACGTATAAGTAAACATTGATCAATGTAAAAACAACATAGAAATTTTTTAAGATAGAAAAAGAATGATACAAAATATTTAAAAATCTCATTGGAAAATTTACTTATAATTATTGTATGCGAAAAAGTCGTGGATAAAAATTAATAAGTTAGTTAATAAAAAATTTAATAATAAAGAGAAACGAAAAGATTTTGATATAACAATTAGTAATGTCATAAATATAAAATTTAATAATAATAATAATAATAATAAATTAATAGAAATTATATTAAAGATGCCACGTGGCAAAAAAAATTATGGCAAATGTTGTCTTTTAACTATATGTATGTATGTATGTGTTTATATATATATATATATATATATATATATATATATATATATATATATATATATATATATATATATATATATATATATATATATATATATATATATATATATGAGATTTGACCTAAATACACAAATTTTCACCATAATTCACACTCCCTAGGTAGCAATTACTACCCTCTCAAATCATTTCTCTCTCCTTCCACCACATTAATCAACTTCCATACAAATTTAATTTAAAATAAAAACAGATTTCTTTAATTACTCTAATTTCCTCTTTTCTTGTTTTATTTTCGTTTTATCTTCACCACCGTCCATTTTGTTGATTAGTAGGAATTTTTTTTGCATGATATATGAACATGATTGGAGTTACAATATATATGATCTGAAGTTACAAAATATATAAACTGAAGTTACGTGATATATAAACTGAAGTTACAAAAATATATTATGATTAGAATTGAAGTTACAAAAATGGATTTGAGTTACAACATACGATCTGAAGTTACAAAATATGTGAACTGAAGTTACAAAATATGTGAACTGAAGTTATAAAATATATGAAGTAAAATTACAAAAATATATGAACTGATTAGAATTGAAGTTACAATATACGATCTGAAGTTACAAAATATGTGAACTAAAGTTACAAAATATGTGAACTGAAGTTACAAATATATGGACTGAAGTTACAATATACGATCTGAAGTTATAAAATATGTGAACTGAAGTAACAAAATATGTGAACTGAAATTACAAATATCTATAAAAAACAACCCATTTACAAAACTCGTCCGACCTTCATCTCCATTTTTAATTCTTCCTCTTCGTCTTCATCTCCATTTTTAATTCTTCATCTTCATCAAAAATCTGCAATTATTAATTGAAAAACATATACTATATTAATTGAAATTCAAAAACATAATGAAAAAAATATCAATTAGCATATAATAGTCAAAACAAATGAAAAAGGTGGAAATAAAGATGCAATGAAACAAAAACCCAGAAAAAATCAGTAAACATAAACCCAATGAAAAAAAACCCAGAAAAAATCAGTAAACACCATAGAAATTTGATTAAACACCATAAAAATTGATTTGGAATAATATTACCACCAGAAATTGATTAGGAAGAATAAACGTAGAAACCCTCAAATTGAAAAAAAAAACCCTAATTTCGCTAAAAACCCCTAATTTCGCTGAAAAAAAAACCCTAATTTGATTAAACAAAACTTCATCCAGATCATTAACATTGAAAATCCGTGACATTATTATTTTTTGATTCTACAAAAACTCTCATTCAAATCTAAATAAATAAAATTTTGGTAAACATAAAGAAAAGAAATTAAGGTTAAAATAAATAAGAACAATAAACTAAAATAAGATAAAAAAATAATACCTTATATATACCGAATAGAAGAATGAGTTGTGTAGTTTCATACTCGTATTAAGATGCATAAAAAGGATTAAGATTGATGAGTTTACGAGTTTAAGATATAAAGATTTGCATATGGATGACGGTGAATATGAATGAGTTTTATCAAAGAGATAATAAGGAAAGAATTTGAGAAGTAAAAAAAAATACACGAGAGAATTGGAGAGATGGAGTTTAATGAGAGAGGGAGGAATTTAATGAAAGGGAGTAAAACTAGGATAATGCATAGGTAATCATAACAGTAATAACATCATTAATTAGATAGTTTGATTTTTTTTTCTAAGTTAATCTCAGCCATTCGATTTCCTTAATCCAAAGGATAAGAATAGAACTTATGTACTTACATATAGGTAAGAGACTTATATGATGCCTTCTCTCTCTCTCTCTATATATATAGATAGATAGAGTAAGGATCAAGTGAGTCATCTTTTCATTTTTGAGTCTATAAGTCCTAATTACGTTCATTGATCTAGAGGGAGATGGAGGGTGGTAATTGATTTGAGTAATAAAGGAAATAACTAACATATTTGGTAAAAATATATTAAATTTCTCTCTCCTCCTTTAATTCTCTCCAACTACTGTAAAATTAATTTATCTCACCCTCTTCTCAAATTCTCTCTCACTCACCAACAAAACCCCCATATCCTCATAATTAATCAAAATTCAAAACCCTTCCTCTTCATCTTCATAATTATTCCTCTTCATAATTTTCAATCGTCATATTCAACAATCATCATCTTCATAAGCTTGAAATTTCTTCCTCACAAGCTTCGAAATTAAAAAATTGTTGCAGTCATATTTAGTTCAATCCCTTCAACTTAATTTTCAGTTCAATCCCTTCAACTATACTCAAGGTTGTGGACATGACATAGGTCCACCTTGACGCGGCCACGCGCGGGTTTGGGGAGGCGAATGAATCTCCATATGAGATGGATCGAATTGAAATTTAAATTGAAGTGAAGTCGCCACCGAACTTTGTGGGAGTTCGGGCCCGTTCGAACCCACTCTATATCTTAGTGGGCCATGCACAAAGTATGGCCAATTCGGATGCCAGAGTTTATTGGGTTCGTCCCTTTGCATTTGATACCGATACCGACATTATCGGATACCGTGTACTGAATGACTCTCGTGTGCCAATGGATTCGGATATCCGGAAACCATGGTTCTGAGTAAGGGGTGATGGTACGTGTTGGGAAGTTCACAAAGAACACCAAACCCCGGCCGCACATTAGCGGCCTCTACTAAGATATCGTTTGATTTTTGAATACGCGCGTTAGTAATTCGATGAGATGATATGCAAACATTATTTTGACTAAGCATGTGAAAATTCGAATAAGTTGCTACGTTGATTTAATGCATCTAAATTAACGTCAAAGTTGTATTTAGCATGCGAGGTTCGTTTTAGTATAATAAAACAAACAATAAAATAAATCGCTGAAAACATGAACAAACAGGTTAGTAACGGTTTGTAAATTGAATAAAAGATGTAAATATGATATGATGCATGGTTTTGAAAAGTTTATGACCCGTGATTGACTTGACACGTGTTGACCGAAGTCACAAAAATATTTGATCGGGACTCGAATGATGCTGAAAACTCACGGTTTTGATGAAACAGGAGCCACTCGATCGAGTCACTAAGGCACTCGACCGAGTAGACTCAAAAAAAGTACTCTGCCCGATATTTGGGGTGCCACTCGATCGAGTGGGCTAGACACTTGATCGAGTGCCACCTGTACGGACTGCTGTCCGGTTTGTTTTTGCTCTCGAAATTGTTTTTTTAGAAAATCGATAGTTTTGTTAAGTCGCGTAAAAATATGATATGATTTATACTAGACTTAAATTTTCGATACTCGTTATATTCAATGCTCGATTATGGAATCGATATCAAATATTCGAAGTGATTTTTAGAATAGATATTTTGTAAATCGTTTTGAAAATCGAACTTAAACAATATGAACTCTCTCCGCGTCAAAATCGTCGTATTTTGTTTATGTGATGATTTTTTAGCATCAACGAGATAAATTTAGTTCGTTTAGATACGATATTCGACTATAGAGTCGGTATCGCACTACAACAAAATGACCTTTTCACGGCGATTATTTTGGTATTTCATGGCGATTCCATTCGACGCAAAATGTTTCCCCATCGATTGTGTATTCGAGGTGGTAGGCGGCGTTGCCGTAGCCTTTCATAGCGAATAATCTATTCGCTGGGTTAGCTTGTAAAATTCGACGAGAAAGAAGAGAAGCTTAAGTGGTGATTTTTGTGTCAATTATCATCGATGCGGTAATTTAATTTAATATTATCTCATAATAATTGTAGCGAATATATTTGACACGGTAAGTACAATAAAGTGTCACTTAGTGACAATTGTTGCAATTGTATTCGACACGATAAGTACTACTAAATCCAACCATATAAGTAGTAAATTTTGTACCAATTTCATTCGATACGAAATATCATCACATCCATCTCTCAAATGCAGTGTGAAAATAAAAATAAAGAACAATTTAAAAAAATGTACTTTTATACTGCTCATAAATTCCCAAAATTTTATATATCCAACATCGACTAAATTAATTTAATAAAAATAAGTGCAAACAAACTTTTGACAACGTAAAAAAAAAATCCTACGTCTTCGGCTACCAATGCAAAGCTATGAATTATGTTAAAGTAGTCGCGCCTCGGAAAAAACCCTCAAGCTGATTCCTCGCAATTTCGTCCCCAGTTAAACCTTCCTGCGTTTGAACAAGTTTAATTAGTAGGATTAAAATATATCGATAGGTATAACAATTAAAACAAAGACTTAATATTCACGAACTCATATATAGCGTTTTGATGTAGGTCGGCTAAAAGGATATATCTAGCATATGAGGCAAAAATAGACTTTGTAACATCAATATGTAGGTTTTGAGTTGGAGTTAACAGAAATTGACACATTCTCATTTTGGGATTTTACACCCACCACTATAATAATCAAAAGCAGCAACAACAAACAGATGATGCAATAAACAACAATTAATCAATAATAATTAATCAACAATAGTTAACCGTAGGCATTTGGATAAAGTTTACCAAGTTCACAGTAACAACTTCTTGCTTATGAAAGTAAAGAAAGATTAATCAAGTAGACAAAGTGATGGATTTCATATGACATGACTTACTCGAGTTCATTTGGCCTAATTTGAAAATATGTCATCCATACCCTGAATTTTGTGCATTCTATGGGTAGTGCGTTAGAGCTAGCAATGAGTGTGCACTGAATTCATCAAATGGGTGGACTGTGCAAATGGCTGAATCTTAGATAACTGCTAATTTGGAATAGCATATGCTGCCACGTAAATACATGAACTGCACATTAAACAAAATAGCAGTTGTGCCTTCGATGTCTAGCTGTATCGAACAAATAAAAGGCCGAAATAGAAGCACCGTTATTCAGCTAATGATGCACCTTGCTTTCATATATAATGCATCTTGCATCATGAATAAATCATCTTAATCGTGCTCAAAACCCACACCAAAATGCTGCCTTGAAATGCAACTATCTCACACTAACCTTCAGCCCATTTTAACTCCAAATACAGCTCAAAACACAGCCTAAAACACGATTGATTTCAGTCCCAAAACACAGCCTTTGCATTCAATAAATAGTAGCCTCGCATCGACAAAAACACATCTAGAATTACATATAATGCACCACTTAAACCCTTAGTAATGTAGCCTGTTTAATGTCGTTTGCATCGAGGATAAAACAACAGCAGCTCTTGATTAATTAATTAAGAAGCATCTTGCAGTAATTAAACATGTTACCTGCATTTTTATTTTTCCAATCATATCTTGTCTTCTTTTGCTGGATCTTAATACTGAACAAGTGAGCGAGCTCGGACCACCTGTATCCACTAACAGGTGCCTCTGAAACCCACTGTCTATATTGTTCATGCTCTAGTGTTTTTTTTAAGTTGCTTCTGCACGACCCTTCAACATAATCCTATTCCACGAGCTGCTAGTAGACCACCAATATACGAGGTACCGAAGGTGCGAGCGGTGGACAACCTGAGGAAACCGTTGTTCCACGCCTGGGACGAGAGGTACGATTTGTTGGAATGAACAGAAAAAATAATTGAAACTATGAACAGAAAATGAATTCACTAAATTAGGGGAATATATGACATATGAAGGATGATTAAAGAAAGGGGAGAATAAAAAGGAAGAAACAAGGAGAAGATGAATGCACAATCGATCAATCGGGATGGTAAATTATGGGTTTAGTTGATAATTTTAGCAATTAGGTGAATAAGTGATGATAAGCATTATTAGTAAACATGAGTTTGTTTCAGTATAGACCGTGGTTTTCAATGGGAAGTAAACACTTAATTAACAAACCATCCATCCTTTTCATTATCATGTTCATGTTACTTTCGCAAGATGAACACGTGATCCCTTAATTTCTGTATACTTTTGATTTTGAATTTGTGAATTAGGGTTCGTAACCTTACCCATTTACGCAATAAATAACAAATAGAGAGTATTTCACACAATAAAAGAAATTGAAGTTGAAAATTAGGGTTCTTACTTGATTCCTGCAACAGCTAATAAAAATAGGTAATTCGACACTAGCCACCGTACTTCGTAAAGTATAACCATTCCATGTATCTTAATTGGACACTAATACAATAAACTCAAAGAAATTAACACTACAAGAAGTAATAAAATGTACCTTGATGATTAATGCAAAAAAAAAAATAGTACCTTGATGAGCGAATTGATAAGAAACTTGATTGATGAGTAGAAAAATCGATCGACCATGACACTAATTGGGTTTTTAGCAGGATTTCTTAAATATTATTGGGGAAGATAATGAAGAACACTGGTTTCCATTGTATTATTGGGGAAGAAGATAAACCACGAACCCTAAAATGTGATTTAAGTCTTAGTAGCGGGATACTAAGTGCTAAGTGTTAACCCATCGTTTAATACGGGTATATTAGTGTCCATTTACATTTGTCAGGATAAAGGGTCAATTATAGAAGTATTTGTTGGTTATCCGTGTCGATTTTTCAATCGCAACAAAATAATCGCAACGAAAAGGCGATTTTGTTGTAGTGGATCGTGTTTTAAGAACGTTTGCTTTGTATAAAAATAGATTGTAGCGATAATATCGGTATTAGAAAGAAAGAAAAAAAAAGGTGATGATGACCCATGTGAAGACGGACGGACGACGACTCAAAGGAGGAAAGAAAAAACGAGAGGAAGAGAGAGAGAAAGGAGAAAACGGGTTTGATCTTACACCCTCAACCTATATGCTTTGTATTCTCGGAATGGGGCTCATCGGAATGTGGTTTAGACACGGGAGCGTCGAGATAATGCGGGTGAGTTATGGTGGTTAAGGTGTATGGGTGTCGGGTTAGAGGTGGCCGGATCTTCGAGGGAGGGACGGCATAATCTCGGGTGTGCGTGTTTGATGATTGTAGATGTGAGTATGAATGTGTGTTGATGTTGTGTAGTTGTGATAGATGTGTCTATTGTGTGTTGTGAGGGGGTCTATTTATAGTAGAGGTCCCCGATTGTAGCTAGGAGAGATAGTTTTGCTTGGGTGAGAAGAAACACCAATTCGAGAGGAAGCAGGATTCCTTTGCTCGGTGGGAAAGAAATCCTCACCCGGCTGAAAGAGGAGTCACTCGACCGAGTGACTCTGGTACTCGGTCCAGTGCCTGGTTTTGACACCGGTCCAACGTGTTTTACGAGCGTACTTGACTGAGTGGGCTGGTCCACTCGATCGAGTGGGTCTAGCTCGGGTAGAATTCTTTTTAGGGATCGAATTCTATCTCTTACGAATTTGTTTATTATTTTGTGTGACTGATTTTTGTGGTATTCGACTTCTAGTCGGACTTCCAGCGTGACGCTGCTGATATTTACGTCTCGGAAATGTCTTTGACTGGGATTTGACTCGGTCGCTAAAAGACGGTTTTGCCCTTGGTGTCGGTTTTGACCCAAATTAGTCTTATTTGACTGGGAACGACCCACTGGGCCTGAATTTGAGGTTAGTTTTGTGAGATTTGTACTCCTTAAAAAGCCCAAGCCAAATGCCAATGATTTCGAGCCCATATTCGAGTATGTCAAAGCACGTTTGCGTCCGATCATCATCGGGTGTTCTTTGGAAACTGCTATAGACACCTAACGGCCAAATGTGGGTGTCTACAGAGCCCCCACTCTGACTGAGGCTTGGATAAGGCGAAAGTCAGAGTGGCTACCAGGCCAATCGAGGATTAAGACCTGGCAGACTTCCGGGTCGGGTCGTTTACAGTCCATTAGACTCGCGTGAAGGGCTCGCCAGCCATAGGTTAGAAACTATACCTGAGCTGATGATGATAATTCCATGGGGAATCGGACTTGTCGTATAAGTCCTGGGTGCGCCTATATATGGGCCCATCCCATGCTATTTCTGGGAAAATGCCGCCTAAGGCTTTCCGCTGGGGAGTGAATTGCATGTCCCTACTTGAACCGTACCTGTATATAATTATGCGAAGTTTTGCATGTAACATTTTAGGTAAAATGACTCGCGTTGGGGAATAGAAATTTTGATAAAAGACTTTGGATTTTTGAAAATTTGAGAATTTTGACTCTGGAAAGGAATAGGAATGCTCAGGATGGACTATTCCTACACTAGTCAAAGAATTAAGATGGGGCCTGTATGCTAAACCTCCGAGGATTAGAAATCCTAACGATAGGAGAACTACCCAGGTTTAGTGTTATAAATATCCATCTTTTGCTTTTAATTTTTCATAAATCTTATTAATTCCCTTCCTTCTAAAGAGAACAAGTCCCGAGAACCCCTGATTCTTTTTAAGAAAAATCTAGCCATGGGAATCGAATATTTGACCCGAATGCTGCAAGACTGGTCCCGATGCTTTAGAGATGTCGACAAAGTAATTCTGAACCAGAATGGTATTACTCAATTGTTTACGATCCGCCAAATGCAGATGGACCGTCACTTCCTCGATGCTTGTCTGTCTTATTGGGATGATACTTATCATGTTTTTGCTTTTCCTCGAGGCGAGATTTGTCCTATCCTTGAGGAAATTGCTGCCGTAGGAGGATGGAATCTCATACTTCGTCCTGCTATCCCGTTTTCAGTTCACGATCCTAGGAGGAAGCTACGGGAATTCATAGGACTTTCTCACATGAAGGTATCCCGTAAGACAGAGGGGGATGCTATTTCTTTGATTGATTTGGCTGAAAAGTTAATGAGCCCACATGACGTCCGAGTCAGGTCGGTCCATACCCGTAGAGCCTTTGCCTTTTGTATGCTCCATGTTTATGCTATCGAGGGTCACATGGATTTGCTATCTTGTATGGGCCATGTCCGACTTTTCACGGTGGTTGATCTGATGGAGACGGAGCATAGCCCGACATGGTTGATTACAGGGGAAATTATCCAAGGCTTGGATAACCGTAAGAGGGATTCGTCGGTTCGTTTGACCGGGAGTACCCGTTTATTACAGGTATATTGCTTCGGACCTTTTCTGATTTCTCAATTTCTCGAATTGTTTTTGATTTTTTTCGCAATTTCCTGCTACAGCGGGCACTCGATCGAGTGCCTTCTCGAAAAACCTTCTGTCCGGCTTCAGGTGTAGCACTCGATCGAGTGACCTCCGAGCACTCGATCGAGTGCTTCTGGGCGGACATCAATTTTGGCTTGACAATTCATATTTTTGTTTTCTTTTCAGATTTAATTTGGTTATTCGAGCGGCTATCGATCATAGATCCTCCTCTTGACGCAATTCGTTATCGACCTAATCAGGTGATGACTAGGAGACGGACCATTGACTTTTCTCGCCATAATACCAAGAAATATTGGGACGAAGTGTTGTCTTTTCATAATGACCTGTTAATCCGGTGGACGGTGCCATGGTGGCCCATTTATGTTCGAACCGGCTTGGAATTGAGGGATAGGGCGCGGTACCAGGTGATCCTATCCTTTAGGCAGACTATTCATCTTTATCCCGACCGCATACTTAGGCAGTATGGTCAGTCCCAGAGAATCCCGGAAATCGAGGCGAATGTGAGTGAATCTAACCAACTGACGGATGTGATGTGTGATACTTGGATGAACGATGGTACACCCGGGCCACCTGGTCCACTCCCAAGTCTCTCCATTCGATTTGGGTATCAGATTCTTACGTGAGATGGACAAAGGCGGACTCTGCTGAAGCCCGAGGTGCCCTAAAAGTTGACGAGGCTTTTGACCTACTTCGACGAGAGCAGGCTAAAGACAACAAGGGTTTCTTCGATGAGGGCGAGACCCCGGCTACATTGGTCCGACTGATGTCGGGTCAGAAAGGAAAGACTAGGACTCAAACTGAAGGGCCCAGTACTAAAAGTGCACGGGGGAAGGTGAGCCCCCAGACTGACCTGGAAAGGAGACTTGGCCCGAAACTAAAGGTCCAGGACCGACTTGGTCCTCGAGACAAGCTACCCGAACACGTACGGGCTCGACTTGGACCTGTCACAACGGCAGAAGACCCGCAGTCGAAGAAACAGGTTCGAGCAAAGGAAGTCCCCTTAGTGATCCGGGAACGTTCGCCCCCGCCCCGTCGACCTCGGGCTCCACGTGACCCAAAGGATAAGGGAAAGGGTAAAATGCTCTAAGCGCTAGCCTCCTTAGTTTTATTATCTAAGTACTACTATTATTTTTTGTGGTGTGCTTTTTTTTGTTATTTGCTTGTGTTTTTTTATTGTGTGATGTAATTTTGAAATTCCCGAGTTTATTGGGTTTTTAATAAAAGACATATTAGTGAATACTGTTCCTTTATTTTCGTTATTGCAATGGTTGTACCCTTTTGAGGGGTTGCCTACGTATCCACAATTAGCGGAATCAAACCAAACGTAGTTCATGATTTTTTTTGCAATTTTCAAAATACACCAAGACTATTAGTTCGAGATGTGTGACAGTAGGATAAGTAATCCTAGCTCATTGACTTGCTTATAATTATTGAAAATTAATAATAAAATTTTTTTATAAACTTTTTGCAAATGACATTGGGATAAGTTTTAAGGGTAGTAACGCTTCAGCTGGTCCAAGTTGGTTGGGTTGACGAATTCATTCCCGTCCAAGTCTGTTAGCATCACTGCTATTCCTGATAGAATTTTCTTTACCAAATACGGCCCAGCCCAATTGGGTTTGAATTTTCCTCTCCGGTCGACTGGTAGTAATGCACGGACCGATTTCAGAACTAGATCCCCTTCTTTGATATTTCTGGGCCTAACTCTTTTGTTGAAAGCCCGTTGTATCCTCTTTTGATATATTTGGATATTGTTGAGGGCCCGGGACCGTCGTTCGTCTAAAAGAACTAGTGAGTCGTATCGGGCTTGGACCCAATCTGCTTCAGGTACTTGGCTCTCAAGTAAAATCCTAAGGGATGGTACTTCTAGTTCGACCGGTTGGACCGCCTCCACTCCATATGTCAAATAGTATGGAGTTGCTCCTGTTGCGGTGCGAATTGACGTCCGGTATCCCCATAGGGCAAAGGGTATTTTGTCGGACCAATCCCGGTAATTCTCAGCCATCTTTTTAAGTATGGTGACAATTGTTTTATTGGCCGCGTCTACCGCTCTATTTGTTTGGGGACGGTAAGGCGAAGATGTATGCCTTCGAATTTTATATTTTTCCAGCAAAGTAGCGGTTTCAGCTTGAAAATGGATCCCGTGATCACTGATGAACTCGTGCGGGATCCCGTACTGGCATATAGTCTTGTTTTGGATAAATTTAGCAACGTGCTTGGCGTTCAAGATCCGATATGACTCGGTTTCGACCCATTTAGTGGAATAGTCGATAGCCACCAAGATGAAATAGTGACCTCCCATTCCGGAAGGGTTCACCTTTCCAATTATATCAATTCCCCATGTTGAGAACGGCCATGGTGATGTCATGGTATATAGTAGGGAAGATGGCATATGTTGTACATTGGCAAAAATCTGACAGTTATGGCAGTGTTTGACGTATAACTGGTAGTCAGTTTCCATGGTGGTCCAATAGTATCCGAGTCTCATGATTTTTTGGGCTAGCATATGGGCGTTCATATGCGGACCATTTTCACCATCGTGTACTTCAGACATAACCTTTTCGGCCTGTATTTTATCGATACATAGGAGGGGAGCCCCCTGTGCCGTCTTTTTGTATAACTATCTGTCGTCCGTACGAACGAATTGGGTTGCCAATCTTCGCAAGGCTTTCTTGGCCCGGTTTCAGTTCCCGGGGGATACTCTCCCGATGTCAAGTAAGTTAGGACATCTTGATACCAAGGTTCCGGATCAGTTATTTCGATGTCTTGGATGACGTGGATATAGGCTGGCTTGAATCGCCTTTCAACGCAGATCGGCATGCTGGTTAGGTGCTCCGGAATGTTTAATAAAGATGCTAATTTGGAAAGTGCATCTGCAAATTGATTTTCCTCCCGGGGTAGATAGATATATTCTACCTTTTGGAATTGCTTTTCAAGAACCCTTACTCGTGCTTGGTAAGCCACGAGATTGGCGTTCCGAGATTTCCATTTTTGGAGAGCTTGATTGATGACTAGAGATGAGTCACCGTGGACCCGGAGATTTTATATTCCTAAATCAGCGGCGGCTTGCAACCCGTGAATGCATGCTTCATACTCGGCTGCGTTGTTAGTCACGTCAAAGTCCAATTTAATGGATAACGGTGTATGCTCTCCTTTCGGTGATATCAACAAAATCCCGACTCCGAATCCTTGGAAGTTGGACGCTCCATCAAAATACAAATCCCATGTCTTGGTGTCGGTATGGAATATGTCTTCATCTGGAAATGCCCAAGTATCGGTGTGTCCTTCTTCAGATATGGGACTATCGGCGAGAAATTCGGTTACTACTCGGCCTTTGATGGCTTTTAATGGTACGAACTTGAGGTCAAACTCTGCTAACATTAAAGTCCATCTGGACATCCTACCGTTAAGGATGGGCTTTTCGAATAGGTACTTGATAGGATCCATTTTAGATAGGACATGCACCTCGTGACTGAGCATATAGTGTCGGAGCTTTTTAGTGGCCCAAACCATGGCTAGGCACGTTTTCTCGAGCATTGTATACTTGCATTCGTATTCTAGGAAATTTTTACTAATGTAGTAAATAGCTCGTTCTTCTAAATTGACAGTCTGGGCCAGCATAGCCCCCATGGCTGTCTCGGTCGTTGTTAGGTATAACGACAAAGGCAAATCGGGTTGAGGTGGCATTAATACTGGCGGTGCAGACAGAACCTCCATGATTTTATCGAAAGCCATTTGACACTTATCGTCCCATAGTGTTCGTTCTCCTATCTTCAGTTTCTTGAAAATGGGTTCACATACCATGGTTAATTTTGAAATAAACAGGCTAATGTATTGGACTTTTCCGAGAAACCCCCTTACTTCTTTTTCGGTTTTGGGTGGTTGCATCTCGGTGATGGCCTTGATTTTAGCTGGGTCGACCTCGATGCCGCGTTGGCTAACGATATGGCCCAGTAATTTGCCTGATGTTACCCCGAAACTGCATTTTTGAGGGTTCAGCCTTATGTTGCGTAGTCGGGTAAAGAATTTTCTTAGGGCCGCAATGTGCCCGTTTCGGTCTTTGGACTTGACGATCATGTCGTCCACATAAACCTCCACTTCCTTATGCATCATGTCATGTAATAAAGTTGTGGCGGTTCTTTGATAAGTGGCCCCGGTATTGATGAGCCCAAATGGCATAACGGTGTAACAGTAAGTACCCCAAGGTGTAATGAATGTGGTCTTACTCATGTCCTCTTCTGCCATTTTGATCTGATTGTATCCAGCATACCCGTCCATAAATGATAGAAGGGCATGGTCGGCCGTGTTATCCACCAATATGTCGATGTGTGGCAACGGAAAATCGTCTTTTGGGCTGGCCTTATTAAAGTCCCGGAAGTCTACACATACCCGCACCTTGCCGTCCTTCTTGGGTACCGGCACGATGTTTGCAACCCAGTCTGGATATTCAGACACTTGTATAAAGCCCGCTTTAAATTGTTTGCTGACTTCTTCTTTGACTGTAAGGGACTATTCGGGCCTCATTCTGCGGAGCTTTTGTTTTACCGGCTTACACCCGTCTTTGATGGGTATACGGTGTTCAGCTATCTCCCGATCTATCCCTGGTGTGTCCTTATAGAACCATGCAAAGACACGCTTGAATTCTTGGAGGATGTCTGTGAATTGTTTTCTCTCCTCGGGATCTAAAGATAAACCAAACTTAAGCATCTGCGGCTCTAAAGTGGTGCCCACGTTAATGGATTCAGTGTCCTCAACTACCGGATCTCGTGATTCCCTTTTTTCGAGCTGCTCGATAAGGTGCGGAGGCAGGAGTACCTGTTCGTCGGGTTTCTCAATGTCATTGCATATAAAATTTTTGAAAGCATTTTGAAAATAAGACAAGTCGTAAGCGGAACGGTTTTCGTTATTATTGATAGTAAGTTTTGAAAAGAGCTTAAAGAGAGCGGCCATCTGATCGTTGGTCAGAGGCGGGATAGGGAGAGTTCTCGGGACAGACTCCGAGGCTCCGATGGGTGCTACTAAAGGAAGAGGGGTTACAGACTCAATTCTAGTACTGGACCCTCTAGACTTGGACTCAGTCTCCGACACTGACTCAGACTCGGACTCGGACTCGGTATCCGGCATATCCCCTTCACCGGTGGTCAGCTTGTAGACTCGACCCTGGCTGTCGGTCCACTTGAGTGTCTTCTTCCATGCCCTCTTCCCGGTGTCAGCACCGACTTCAGAGATCAGCTTGGTTGGATCGAACCTGTTGCTGCAGAGGATTAAGTTGACCAATTCTTCTTTAGGGGCGGGGATGGCCTTGTCCTCCCCGAATAAGAGCCCCAACATGGGTTCAGTATTGTCAGTGCCCTCCTTGGATTCAGCCTGAACGAGGACGAATATGTCGTCTGGGATATAGTTCATTCCCGAACCAATTTGGTCCCGGGATATGTGATAGTGGGTTGGTACAGACCTACTTGAACAACCGCAAATACTGGAGTGACAAATTTGATTATATTTGCCTGGTCCATATTTCCCGGGGTCATAGTGTACCCTAAACCGAAACGTGATTCTCCATCGTCTAGGACCTCGATGATCTTCCCGGCTGGAAGATATGGCCTCGAAGTAGCCCCCGGTAGGTAACCCAAGTTTTGTAGCATCGTGTCGATGCTAGTAGTGAAATAGGACCGGAAAAGATATTCTTCCTCAATCATTCCCACGAAGTCGAATCCTCGCGGGTTGGTCCGTCCTGCGGTGTTGCAACTAGCCACAATTATAGGAGTGGCTTCGAGAGTGATGACACCGTCTTGTAGAGGTAACTTGACCTTCCTGTGGAGGATGGAGGACACGACTTTGACCGCGTGGATCCAGGGCCTTCCAAGTAACAGGTTGAAGGATGAGGTGACATCAATCACCTGGAATTCTAGCTCTTTTTCAATCGGGTCTGTTATAATAGTTAGTTTAACAGCCCCAACAACTAATTTTGGGCTTCCGTCAAAAGCCTGGATAGTTTGCGCGGTCGGAAGGTAGTCAGCCTCGGTATTGTCGAGGGCCTTGGCAGTCCTTAAGGGAAGGACGTTTACAGCGAACCCATCATCAATCAGGGTCATGGGGAGATATTTGCCCCGGCAGATCACCGTGATGTATAAGGCCAAGTTATGGGTGGCCCCGAACGGCGGGAGGTCGGATTCGGAGAAGGTGATGAGTGGGCCTCTTTCCTTGGATTTGCCTTTAAGATGGGGCAAAATAGTGGCTACCATTTTGGTGGGGGTAACCAATGAGTCGACCTTGATCTGATCGAGAGCCTTAGTAAGTGCTGCTCGATGTTCTTGAGAACTAACCAGAAGCTGCCATGTAGTAAGATCATTCCGAACCCTTTTCAGTTGTTTGACTAGGGTCGTGTCAGCTTTTGGCTCCTCAAGGGTAGGTTCCGTTCTGGCAGGTTCAGTGACGGTTTGACGAGGTAGAAGGGCCGGCCGTAACAATGTGAGTGCTGGCCAAGGCTTTGGTTTTAGCCTTCCGGATTTCTTCGGAGGTCATGGGGACTGCTTCCCCCTTAGCTAGGTAAACGTCGTCTTCATCATCGAACCATATCCCGTTGATTTGCGGGATGAAAGGAGAAATGAGATGAGAACAGTCGATTACTTCTCTAGTAAAAATGGCATGAGCGCTGAAGGGGTTTTCTTTGTTGCTCGGTTTGTCGCCGAGCAGCGGAATCTTCCCACTTTCGATTAGATCCTGAATGAGATGCTTCAATTTCCAGCACTTTTCAGTATCGTGCCCATTACCTCGGTGATACTGGCAATAGGCCTGAATGTTATTGCTCTTGGATCGTTTTTCTACCGGGACTTCCAGAGTTGGGGCTATCGGTTGGATTAGGCCTTTTGAAGACAGCCTCTGTAAGGCATAAGTATAGGTGGTCCCTATATCCGTGAATACCCGAGTTGGAGTATTCTTTTTAGATGAGGTATATAGTAGATTAACCTCGTCAAAGATGCTGCAGGTTGCAGCTGCTCTTGCAGGTTTGTTGGCGGACGAGCTGGCCCCTTGGTAGAGGCCTTAGTAAGGTTCTCTAGCCTTAGGTCATCTTCAATTCTTGTACCCATTTCGGTTAGGGTAGCAAAGTTGGGTATGACTGCATACCGGAGATGGACCCGGTAAGAGGGGAGGAGATTCTTCACGAAGGCCTCCACTAACACCTTTTCCTGGGCTTATCAACCAGCTTCACGCTTTTGGCCCTCCACCTTTGAAGGTATTTGGTGAAACCTTTCTTGGGCTCTTGGACCATGACTTCCAGAGTACGCATGGTAGTCTGGATCTCGGTATTGTCCGCGTAATTTCGAGCGAACTCCGTTGCTACATCGTCCCAAGTCTTGTATTTCTTGGAATCGAGTCTGTAGTACCAGGCTTTTGGATGCTTCTCGAGGGAAGAAGCAAATAGGTGCTTGAACATGGTGGACTTCACCCTCTTAACTGCCATGAACTTCTTGAAGGCCCGGATATGGAGTACCGGGTCTTCAGTCCCATCGAACATTGGTAAGCCCGTGAGGTTGAGATTAGCGGGCAACTCGTCGGTCAGGGGCAAATAAGCCCGGGGATTCTCGTATGGATGGTGTTTTTGGTCGAAAAATGGACCTGTTCTTGCAGCTTGCGGACCGCGTTGGCCAATTCAGCTAACGGCCCAGTAGTCTCGGTGTTACCACTAGGGGTTCCTTGTTCCACGACACTTACACGAGTGAGGATGGCGATCTGGTCATCTCTCATTTTTGTCAATTGGGTCTCCAACTTAGCCAATGCGGCTGTCAACTCGTCTATGGCTTGTTGCGTCATGGCTCGGGTGAAGGGCGGCCTGTCTGTAAGAGTACCGCGTAATCAGTAACTAACCCAAATCCTGGAATAAAGGACATCCCGAGCGAAAGAAAGACTGAAAAGGAAATGACTCGGGAAAGACACCTAGACGGGTGACTCGTATAAGGTGGGCCTTCCTTAGGATTCGGCGTGTGGGCCGAGTCCTGTTTGATGGAGGGTACACGTGAGATATTCCCCAGACTTTTAGACTCGAGTGTGTAAACGGGTCATCCTTTGTAGGAGTATGTTCTACGTAGGTGGGCCTTGCCTTAGTAAAATAAGGCGGACTGGGATAGAGAGGAAACCCGTGATATAAGATCAACGGAGTTTCGACGTTAGAGACTTTCGATGACTTATGACACGACCCGACACGGCTAAATACGGGAAGTCCTAAGAAGAGGAAAGTTTTGCAAAGGAACTAATTTTAAAAGATCCGGAAAAGCAGCGGACGACTCGATTTTCAAAAATCAGAAAATGTTATCGGGCCGCGGTTTTGAAATTTTGAAAATGAGTTTTGAAATGGGCAGCATACCGGCTAAAAATAGGCTATTTTGAGTAAAATCATAAGTCCTAAATTCGGCATGTTTTCCGGGTTTTGAAATTGGATGTAATTTTGAAAAAAGATGCAATTTTTGAAAATGACTGTTTTTTGAAAAATGACTCGGAAACCAAGTAGCATATAGCCACGCAAGCATTATAACGACGCCATGTATGCTTTACACTATGTCTCGGTCGGTCTAAAAGGGTCTATACCAGTGTACATAGCCTATCCGAGAATCGGGGCGGACCTCCTAAGTCGAGTTGAGCTTAGAACATGCCGTGAAACCCATACGAATCGACTATGAACACCTTTGACATATCCAATTTGGACAACATCAATAGTATAGTGGGACGTCGGTCGCCAGTACCGGCCCGGGAAATGATGGGGTTATGCATGAATCGTAAAACTAAAACGCGTACTGTACTAGTCAAACGATTTCTATTCGAGTCTCACCCTGAGGATGCCGATGGTAAGTCACACATCAGTTAATCCCCAGCGGAGTCGCCAAATTGTGGACATGACATAGGTCCACCCCGACGCGGCCACGCGCGGGTTTGGGGAGGCGAATGAATCTCCATATGAGATGGATCGAATTGAAATTTAAATCGAAGTGGAGACGCCACTAAACTTTGTGGGAGTTCGGGCCCGTTCGAACCCACTCTATATCTTAGTGGGCCATGCCCAAAGTATGGCCCATTCGGATGTCAGAGTTTATTGGGTTCGTCCCTTTGCATTTGATACCGATACCGACATTATCGGATACCGTGTATTGAATGACTCTCGTGTGCCAATGGATTCGGATATCCGGAAACCATGGTTCTGAGTAAGGGGTGAGGGTACGTGTTGGGAAGTTCACAAAGAACACCCAACCCCGGCCGCCCATTAGCGGCCTCTACTAAGATATCGTTTGATTTTTGAATACGCGCGTTAGTAATTAGATGAGATGATATGCAAACAGTATTTTGACTAAGCATGTGAAAATTCGAATAAGTTGCTACGTCGATTTAATGCATCTAAATTAACGTCAAAGTTGTATTTAGCATGCGAGGTTCGTTTTAGTATAATAAAACAAACAATAAAATAAATCGCTGAAATCATGAACAAACAGGTTAGTAACGGTTTGCAAATTGAATAAAAGATGTAAATATGATATGATGCATGGTTTTGAAAAGTTTATGACACGTGATTGACTTGACACGTGTTGACCGAAGTCATAAAAATATTTGATCGGGACTCGAATGATGCTGAAAACTCACGGTTTTGATGAAACATGAGCCACTCGATCGAGTCACTAAGGCACTCGACCGAGTAGACTTGAAATAATTATTCTGCCCGATTTTTGAGGTGCCACTCGATCGAGTGGGCTAGGCACTCAACGAGTGCCACCTGTATGGACTGCTGTCCGGTTAGTTTTTGCTCTCAAAATTGTTTTTTCGAAAATCGATAGTTTTGTTAAGTCGCGTAAAAATATGATATGATTTATACTCGACTTAAATTTTCGATACTCGTTATATTTAATGCTCGATTATGAAATCGATATAAAATATTCGAAGTGATTTTTAGAAAAGATATTCTGTAAATCGTTTTGAAAATCGAACTTAAACAATATGAACTCTCTCCGCGTCGAAATCGTCGTATTTTGTTTATGTGACGATTTTTTAGCATCAACGAGATAAATTTAGTTCTTTTAGATACGATATTCGACTACAGAGTCGGTATCGTATTTTAAGAATGTTTGCTTTTTATAAAAATAGATTGTAGCGATAATATCGGTATTAGAAAGAAAGAAAAAAAATGTGATGATGACCCATGTGAAGACGGACGGACGACGACTCAAAGGAGGAAAGAAAAAACGAGAGGAAGAGAGAGAGAAAGTAGAAAACGGGTTTGATCTTCCACCCTCAACCTACATGCTTTGTATTCTCAGAATGGGGTTCATCGTAATACAGTTTAGACACAGGAGCGTCGAGATAATGCGGGTGAGTTATGGTGGTTAAGGTGTATGGGTGTCGGGTTAGAGGTCGTGTGGACATGACATAAGTCCACCCCGACGCGGCCATGCGCGGGTTTGGGAAGGCGATTGAATCTCCATATGAGATGGGTCGAATTGAAATTTAAATCGAAGTGGAGTCGCCACCGAACTTTGAGGGAGTTCGGGCCCGTTCGAACCCACTCTATGTCGTTGTGGGCCATATACAAAATACGGCCCATTTCCGATGTCATATTTTTTGGGCTCGTCCCTTTGCATTTGATACCGATACCGACATTATCGGATATCGTGTATTGAATGACTCTCGTGCGCCAACGGTTTCGGGCATCCGGAAACCGAGGTTCTGAGTAAGGGGTGAGGATACGTGTTGGAAAGCCTACAAAGGACACCCAACCCCGCCTGCACATTAGCGGCCTCTACTAGGATATCGAATGACTTTCTAATACGCGCGTTAGTAGTTCGGTGAAAATGAATATGCAAACATTATTTTCCCTAAACATGCGAAAAATTGAAAGGGTTTCTATGTCAATTTAATGCAACTAAATCTAGCGTCGAAGTTAAATTTAGCATGCGAAGGTTCATTTTAGTACGATAAAATAAACAAAACAATCAACAAGAAAAACAACAAACTTGTTAGTAACGGTATAATGATAATAACGGTTTGTAGAATGATGCAAAATGGAATGACCTGAAATAATGTAAATAGGATGTATCATGATTTTGAAAGAGTGATGTTTCACGTGATAGATTAGACACGTGTTGACCTAAGTCATAAAAAAACATTAACGAGACTCGAATGGCCTTGTAGGACTCACGGCTTGGCGTGATAAAGGCCACTCGATCGAGTCATTGAGGGACTCGACCGAGTGGACCTCTGAAAAGGCTTCTCTCCCGTATTTTAGACCCTACTCGATCGAGTTATTGACGAACTCGACCGAGTACGCTGCCACTCGACCGAGTCATTGTGAGACTCGACCGAGTGGAGGTCGAAAAAGCATTCTGTCTCATTTTTTGGGGTGCCACTCGACCGAGTGGGCTAGGCACTCGATCGAGTGCCCCCTGTACGAACCAGGGTTCGTTTTGCAACTCGTTATCGGTTTCGAAATTGCTTTTGATTTTGATGATTCGATGAGTTTGTTGGATCGGGCATAAATATTGATAAATTTGTGCTCGATTCGTGTGTATGATACTCGTCATATCCAACGTGCGATTATTGAATCGACATCGGATATTAGAGCGGGATAGAAAAGTTGCAATAAGTCGTTTTAAGTTATGTAACACGATGTAAATTTTCTCCGCGTTTATTGATGTCGTAATTAATTCAATCGAATTAGAAGACATCTATATTAGCATCAACGAAAATCGTGTTAATTAATTTATTAAACTAAATCATTAGATTCGACATCCAATTATGGAATTGGTATCGAATCTAATAGATCGATACTTGAATTAAAAAAAAACTCGATTTGATTCCCTCTGCATCCCGACATCATAATTAATTCTTGCGAATTGTTTGATGTCGGATCCGCATCAACGGGTTTCGGCCCTTATTTTAAAAAGTATGTTTCGAAAGTAGTTTTTAGAAAATCAATGGAATATACGATTGAATGATGATGCGAACGAAATAAAAACCATTATTTAGGTTGACTTGTTTCAATAATCAAGTGATCGGGGTGATGGGATAAGCGACCGGCAACGCTGAGTGCAATACTCTTGTATATTCGGGTTTCCTTATCCCACCATCACTCACACTCGACACAAATTCACAACTATTTTAATGTCTTATACTAGTGATATTAACGATATTAGGATGCGATAATAAAATAAATAAAAACAAAAAAAGACGAAGAAAAAGAGGAAGGTGACGAGAGAGAAAGCGGGTTTTGCACCCTCAACCTACATGTTCTTGTTCTCGGACGAGACTCGTAGTTGTGGCTTGCACGGGAGTATCAAGATGTAGGTTAAGTTGTGGTGGTTTAGGGATTGGATTCCTAGTACTAGGGTTAGGGTTTCGATGTATGTAGATTAGTGTAGAATAGGGTTGAATTAGGGTTGCAAAAAGGTGTGTTGAAGTGTGTGCATGGGGGTGTATATACAGGCATTGCCCATGTACCCCGTCTAGGGTTACTCGACCGAGTAGCCCCTTGAATCGGTCGAGTGGCCCAAACGTCAGCAGCCGGGCTCGAATGAGGGCCCACTCGATCGAGTGGGCTGAGCACTTGATCGAGTGGGTCAGCTGGGTCGCGCGGGTCCAATGTTTTGGACCTTGAGTTTGGTATTTGATGGGTTTTGTGTTTGGGCTAGACTTTTGGTGTTCGAGTGGCTGATTTTTGTGTGTCTCGAAAATGACTTGGACCAGGGTTGACCCAATCGCTAAAAGTCGGTTTTATTTCCGGTGCCGGTTTTGACCCAAATTAGTCTTGATTGACTGGAAACGACCCACTGGGCCTGAATTTGAGGTCAGTTTTGTGAGATTTTTACTCCGTAAATGCCTAAGCCAGCAACTAATGATTTTGAGCCCACATCCGAGCGTGTAGAAACACGTTAGCGTCCGATCATCATCGGGTGTTTTTTGGAAACTACCATGGACACCTGGCAGTCAAAATGCGGGTGTCTACAGAGCCCCCACTCTGACTGAGGCTTGGACAAGGCGAAAGTCAGAGTAGCTACCAGACCAATCGAGGATTGAAACCTGGCAGACTTCCGATCGGGTCGTTTATAGTCCATTAGACTCGCGTGAAGGGCCCGCCGGCCACAAGATAGAAATCATACCTGAGCTGATGATAATACCTCCGTGGGGAATCGGACTTGTCGCATAAGTCCTGGGTGTGCCTATATGTGGGCCCATCCCGTACCATTCCGGGAAAAATGCCGCCCCGGGCTTTCCGCTGGGGAGATATAGTGGGTTGCATGTCCCTGCTTGAGTCGTACCTGTATAAGTTACATAGAATTTTGCATGCAACACGTAGGTAGAAAATATGACTCGCGCTGGGGAAAATAATTTTTGAACTTTTTGAAAATTTTGAAAATTTTGAAAATTTGAAATTTGGAATTTTTGTAATTTTTGACTCCAAAGAAGTTTAGGAAAGTTCAGGATGACTAATTCCCGGGCTAAGATTAAGGAATCTCGAGACGAGGCCTGTATGCTGATTTCCTGTTAGAATTAGGAAACTTTTTGTGTAGGGAAGATATGGAAAGAGGATTGTAAGGTTGATGCTATATATAGCCCTCCCTTGTCTTTGATTTTCTTCACAACCTCCTCATACTTCATCCTTCCTCAAAAAGAAAGTCTCTTTTCAAGAATTTTAACCATGGGAATTGATCGATTGACCGTGATGTTGCAAGAATGGTCCCGTTGCTTTAGGGACACAGATAGGGTGGCTCTCAATCAGACGGGTATTACTCAGCTGTACCCATTCCGTCAGATGCAGGTCGATCGTTATTTCCTTGATGCCTGCTTGTCTTACTGGGACGACATATATCATGTCTTTGCCTTTCCCCGGGGAGAAGTTTGTCCTATACCTAAGGAGATTGCTGCCGTGGGAGGATGGAACCCGATACTCCGACCTGCCATACCACACTCGGTCTATGACCCAAGGAGAAAGCTTCGGTAATTTTTAGGACTTTCCCACAATGAAGTATCCCGCATGATGGAGGATGGCAATATTTCTCTGATCGACTTGGCGGAGAAATTTATGAATCCTCTCGATGTCCGGGTCAGATCGGTTCACAGCCGTAGGGCCTTTTCCTCCTGTATGCTCCATGTTTATGCTTTTGAAGGTCACATGGATTTATTGTCTTGCATGGGTAATGCCCGCCTCTTGGTCGTGGTTGATCTGATGGAGACGGAGCACAGTCCGGCTTGGCTTATTACGGGCGAAATCATCCAAGGCCTAGACAACCGCAAGAGGGATTCGCCAGCCCGCTTGACCGGGAGTACCCGTTTGTTGCAAGTATGTTGGATTTTCCTGATTTTTATTTTCTTGATTTTTGATTGATTTTTTCCGCGGATTTTTCTGCTGTAGGGGGCACTCGATTGAGTCACCCTGGCACTCGATCGAGTGTCCTCGTAAAAAGCCCACTGTTCGCTTTCGGGAATGCCACTCGATCGAGTGACCCCTAGGCACTCGATCGAGTGCCCTTAGGCGCACGCCTATTATGTCTCGGGAACTCATATTTTTGCTTCTTTTTCAGATTTGGCTATACGAGAGGTTATCAGTGATAGATCCTCCCCTTGACGCGAGCAAATATCGTCATAATCAGGTGATGACGAGGAGGCGGGCCATTGATTTTTCTCGCCCATGGTGGTCCATTGATTCAATGGGTAGTGTCGTGGTGGCCCATCTATGTTTGGACTGGCTTGGACCCGAGGGACAGAGCTCGTTATCAAGTGATATTGTCTTTCAGGCAGACAATTCATCTTTACCCGGACCGCATACTAAGGCAGTATGGTTGGACCCAGAGGATCCCGGAGATTGAAGCAGTTGTGAGTGAACCTACCCAACTGACTGATGTGATGTGCGATACCTGGATGCAAAGATGGTACACCCGACACACTTGGCCTATTCCAACATCTCGTCACTCCATCTGGGTTTCAGACTCTTATGTGAAGTTGACTAAAGCAGGCGATGCCAAAGCCTGAGCTGCTCTGAAGGTCGATGAAGCTTTTGATCTACTGCGAAGGGAGCAAGTTAAAGACAATAGGGGCTTCTTCGACGAAGGTGACACTCTAGCTACTCTGGTCCGTCTAATGTCAGGTCAGAGAAAAAAGACTAAGACTCAAGCTGAAGGGTCTAGTGCTAGAGGTGCGCGGGGGAAAGTGAGCCCCCTGACTGACTTGGAAAGGAGACTGAGCCCAAGGCTAGCAGTGCAGGACCGACTTGGCCCACGAGATAGACTACCTGAGCACGTGCGGACACGACTTGGGCCGAAGACAATAGCAGAAGACCCGCTGTCGAAGAAACGGGTTCGAGCTAAAATGGTTCCCTTCGTGATTCGGGAACGCTCACCCCCGCCCTGGCGACCTCGGGCTCCGCGCGATCCAAAGGACAAAGGAAAGGGCAAAATGCACGAATATTAGTCTCCTTTGTTTTATTATTTAAATATTATTATTATATGTGGTGTGATTTTTTTTTTGAAACTTGAATTTCCCGAGTTTATCGATTTTTAATAAAGACGTATTAGTGAATACCGTCTCCGTCTTTTCGTTTATTGCAGCGGTTGTACCCTTTTGAGGGGTTGCCTACGTATCCACAATTAGCGGAATCAAACCAAACGTAGTTCAAACATGGAGTTTTTTTGCAATTTTCGAAATACATCAAGACTATTAGTTCGAGATGTGCGACAGTAGAATAATTAATTCTAACTTATTGACTTGTCTATAATTTTGAAAATTTATAAAAAGATGAATTTTTATAAACTTTTTGCAAATGACATTGAGATAGGGTTTAGGGGTAGTAGCGCTTCAACTGGTCTAAGTTGGTCGTGTTGACGAACTCGTTCCCGTCCAGGTCTGTCAGCATCACTGCCCCTCCTGATAGGACCTTCTTGACTAAATATGGCCCAAACCAATTGGGTTTGAATTTTCCTCTTGGGTCAACCGGTAGTAAGGCACGAACCGATTTTAGGACCAGATCCCCTTCTTTGATGTTTCTGGGCCTAACTCTTTTGTTGAAAGCCCGTTGGATCCTCTTTTGATATATTTGGATATTGTTGAGGGCCCGGGATCGCCGTTCGTCTAAAAGGACTAGCGAATCGTATCGGGCCTGGACCCAATCTGCTTCTGGTACTTGGCTTTCCAGTAAAATCCTTAGGGATGGTACTTCTAGCTCGACCGGTTGGACCGCCTCCATTCCATATGTCAGATAATATGGAGTTGCTCCGGTTGCGGTGCAAATCGAAGTTCGGTACCCTCAGAGAGCAAAAGGTATTTTGTCGGGCCAATCCCGGTAATTCTCAGCCATCTTTTTAAGTATGGTGACAATTGTTTTATTAGCCGCTTCTACCGCTCTGTTTGTTTGGGGACGGTAGGGAGAAGATGTATGCCTTTGAATTTTGTATTTTGCTAGCAACGCGGCAGTTTCAGCTTGAAAGTGGGTCCCGTGATCACTGATAAACTCGTGTGGGATCCTATATCGGCGTATGATCTTATTTTGGATAAATTTGGCCATGTGCTTGGCATTCAAGACACAATATGACTCGGCTTCGACCCATTTGGTGAAGTAGTCGATGGCCACCAAAATGAAGTAATGATCTCCTGTCCCGGAAGGGTGCACCTTTCCAATTATGTCAATACCCCATGTCGAAAATGGCCATGGTGATGTCATGGTATATAATAGGGAAGATGGCATATGTTGTACATTAGCAAAGATCTGACAATTATGACAGTGTTTGACGTATAATTGACAGTCTGTTTCTATGGTGTTCCAGTAATATCCGAGCCTCATGATTTTCCGGGCTAACATATGGGCATTCATATGTGGGCCGTTTACACCATCGTGTACCTCGGACATAACCTTTTCGGCCTATATTTTATTGATACATAGGAGGAGAGCCCCCTGTGCCGTCTTTTTGTATAGCTGCCCGTCGTCCGTACGAACAAATTGAGTCGCCAATCTTCGCAAGGCCTTCTTGGCCCGGTTTTCAGTTCCCGGGGGATATTCTCCCGTTGCCAAGTAGGTTAGGACGGCCTGATACCAAGGTTCTGGATCAGTTATCTTGATATCCTGGATGGCGTGGATATAGGCCGGCTCGGACTGTCTTTCAACGCAAATTGACATGCTAGTTAGATGCTCCGGGATATATAGCAGGGACGCTAATTTGGAAAGTGCATCTGCGAATTGATTTTCTTCCCGAGGCAGATATATATATTCCACCTTCTAGATTTTGTTTCTATAGAACCCTTACTTGTGCTTGGTAGGCCACGAGATTGGCGTTTCGAGTTTTCCATTTTTGGAGCGCTTGATTGATGACCAGTGATGAGTCACTGTGGACCCGAAGGTTTGTTACCCCTAAATCAGCGGCGGCTTGCAACCCGTGAATGCATGTTTCGTATTCGGCAGCGTTATTGGTCACGTCGAAGTCCAGCTTGATGGATAACGGGGTGTGCTCCCCTTGTGGTGAGATTAACAGAATTCCGACCCCAAAGCCTCGGAAGTTGGATGCCCCGTCAAAATACAAATCCCATGTCTCGGTATCGGTATGGAATATGTCTTCATCAGGAAAGGCCCGAGTATCGGTGTGGCCCTCTTCGGATATCGGACTATCGGCAAGGAATTCTGCCACTACCCGGCCCTTGATGGCTTTTAATGGTACGAACTTGAGGTTAAACTCTGCGAGCATCAAAGTCCATCTGGACATCCGGCCGTTAAGGATGGGCTTTTCGAACAGGTACTTGATAGGGTCCATTGTGGACAGAACATGTACCTCGTGGTTAAGCATGTAGTGTCGGAGCTTTTTAGTGGCCCAAACCAGAGCTAGGCACGTCTTTTCAAGCATTGTGTACTTGCATTCGTATTCCAAGAACTTCTTACTAATGCAGTAAATAGCTCGTTCTTCCGAATCGACTGTCTGGGCCAGCATAGCCCCCATGGCTGTCTCGGTCGTTGTTAGGTATAATGACAAAGGCAAACCGGGTTGAGGTGGCATTAATACTGGCGGTGCAGACAGGATCTCCTTGATTTTGTCAAAAGTCGTTTGACATTTATCGTCCCATAGTACCCGATCTCCTATCTTCAGTTTTTTGAAAATTGGCTCACATACCATGGTTAGTTTTGAAATGAATCGGCTGATATAATGAACTTTCCCAAGAAACCCCCTTATTTCTTTTTCGGTTTTGGGTGGCTGCATCTCGGTAATGGCCCTGATTTTAGCTGGGTCGACCTCGATGCCGCGTTGGCTAACAATATGGCCCAGTAATTTGCCCGACGTTACCCCGAAACTGCATTTTTGAGGGTTCAGTCTCATATTGTATTTACGCAGCCTGGTGAAAATTTTTCTTAGGGCCATGATGTGCCCGCATTGATCTTTGGACTTGACGATCATGTCGTCCACATAGACCTCCACTTCTTTGTGCATCATATCATGTAATAAAGTAGTGGCGGTCCGTTGATAAGTGGCCCCGGCGTTGATGAGCCCAAATGGCATAACGGTGTAACAGTAAGTACCCCAAGGTGTAATGAAGGTGGTCTCACTCATATCCTCCTCTGCCATTTTGTTTTGATTGTATCCAGCATACCCGTCCATGAATGATAGAAGGGCATGATTGGCCGTGTTATCAACCAGTATGTCGATGTGTGGTAACGGGAAATCATCTTTTGGGCTGGCCTTGTTAAGGTCCCGGAAATCCCTACATACCCGCACCTTGCCGTCCTTCTTGGGTACCGGCACGATGTTTGCGACCTAGTCTGGATATTCAGACACTTGTATAAACCCCGCTTTGAATTGCTTGTCAACTTCTTCTTTGACTTTGAGAGACCATTCGGGCCTCATTCTGCGGAGTTTCTGTTTTACCGGTTTGCACCCATCTTTGATGGGTATATGGTGTTCAGCTATTTCCCGGTCTATCTCCGGCATGTCCTTTTAGGACCATGCGAAGATGTCTTTGAATTCCTGGAGGAGGTCTGTGAGCTGTTTTCTCTCCTCTGGATCTAAAGATAAGCCCAACTTAAGCATCTGGGGATCTAAAGTGGTTCCCACATTGATGGACTCGGTTTCTTGGATTACCGGATCTGGGGACTCCCTTTGTTAGAGCTGCTCGATCAGATGCGGAGGTAGAGGTACCTGTTCGTCGGGTTTCTCAATGTCATTGCATATAAGACTTTTGAAATTGAAAGAATTTTGGAAATAAGACAAGTCGTAAGCAGAACGGTTTTCGTTATTATTATTAATGGTAAATTTTGAGAAAAGCTCGAATAGAGCTGCCATCTGCTCGTTGTTCAGTGGCGGGATAGGGAGAGGTCTTGGGACAGGCCCCGAGACCTCAGTGGCTAAGGGAAGAGGGGTTACAGACTCGACTCTAGCACCAGACCCTCTAGACTTGGACTCAGACTCCGACTCTAACTCTGACTGAGACTCGGACTCGGTATCCGGCATGTCCCCTTCCCTGGTGGTTAACTTGTAGGTCCGTCCTTGGCTGTCAATCCATTTGATGGTTTTCCTCCAGGCCCTTTTCCCGGTGTCTGCACCCACTTCGGAGATGAGCTTTGTTGGGTCAAACCGATCGCTGCGGAGGATCAGGTTGACCAAATCATCCTTCGGAGCAGGGACGACCTTGTCTTCTCCAAATAGGATCCCCATCACGGGCTCAGAGTTGTTTTCCCCTTCCTTGGACTCGGCTTGAACAAGGGTGAATATATCATCAGGGATGAAATTGCATTCCCGAGCCGTTTTGGTCTCGGGATACGTGATGGTGGGTTGGTAGAGGCCCACTTGAATAGCCCCGAATACAGGAGTGACGATGTAGTCAGTTAACTTCGGGCTATAAGAGCCTAAGTAAGTACCCTTGATGAGGTTGGTGGCCTTGTGAATACCGGCCCGGACCACGTTTTCTGGGGTTATAGCATATTCCAACCCGAACTGTGATTCGCCATCGTTTAGGACCTCGATAATCTTCCCAGCTGGAAGATATGGTCTCGAGGTAGCCCTCGGTAAGTAGCCCAAGTTTTGTAGCATCGTGTCGATGCAAGTGGTGAAGTAAGGCCTGAAGAGATATTCCTCCTCGATCATGCCGACGAAATCAAATCCTCGTGGGTCGGCCCGGCCCGTAGCATTGCAGCTTGCCACGGTGAAGGGGGTAGCCTTTAGTGTGATGACACCGTCTTGAAGTGGCGTCTTGACTTTTCTGTGGAGGTTAGAGGATACGGCCTTGACTGCATGGATCCAAGGCTTTCCTAGTAGTAAGTTAAAGGACGAGGTGACATCGATCACCTGAAACTTTAATTCTTTTTCGATTGGGCTTGTTATGATTGTCAATTTAACGGCCCCGACTACTGGTTTTGGGCTTCCGTCGAAAGCCTGGATAGTTTGCGCCGTCGGGAGATAGTCGGTATCTGTGATGCGGAGGGCTTTAGCGGTCCTTAGGGGAAGGACATTCAAGGGAGATCCGTCATCAATAAGGGTCATTGGGAGGTACTTCCCCCGGCAAATGACCGTGATGTATAGGGCCAGATTATGTTTGGGCCCGAATGGTGGTAGGTCGGACTCGGAGAAGGTGATGAGTAGGGCTTCCTTCTTGGATTTGCCCTTGAGATAAGGCATAATAGTGGCTACCATTTCAGTGGGGGTAACCTGTGAGTCGACCTTGATCTCATCGAGAGCCTTAGTCAGTGCCTCTCGATGTGCTTGCGAGCTAACCAACAGTTGCCATATGGTTAAGTCAGCTCGAACCCTCTTCAATTGTTGGACCAAGGCCGAGTCTTTGCTTGGTTCCTCAAGAGTGAATTCCGTCCTGGCAAGTTCAGTGACGGTTGTGGGAGTAGAGCGCCCGGCTGTGGCAAGGTGGTTAGTGGCTAAGGCTTTGGACTTAGCTTTTCGGACCTCTTCACTTGTGATGGGGACAGTTTCCTCTTTGGCTAAATACACATCCTCCTCCTCATCGAACCATATCCCGTTGATTTGCGGGATAAAAGGGGAAATGAGGTGAGAACAGTCGATTACCTCCCCCATGAATATAGCATGGGCACTGAACGAGTTTTCTTTGTTGCTTGGCTTGTCCCCGGGCAACGGTATTTTCCCGCTTTCAATCAGATCTTGGATCAGATGCTTCAGCTTCCAACATTTTTCCGTGTCATGCCCATTACCTCGGTGATACTGGCAATAGGCTTGGACATTGTAGCTCTTGGGCCTTTTCTCCACTGGAAGTTCGGGAGTCGGGCCTATTGGTTGGATAAGGCCTTTTGAAGATAGCCTTTGTAAGACGTAGGTGTAGGTAGTCCCTATAACCGTGAATACCTGAGTTGGTGTATTCTTTTTGGATGAGGTGTCAAGCAGATTAACCTCATCGAAAATGCTGCGAGTTGCAGCTGCAGGTGTGGGCCTTCTCACAGATGAACTGACCCCTTGATAGCCCTTGGCAGAGGCCTTAGTCAAGCTCTCTAACCGTAAGTCGTCCTCGATCCTTGTACCCATTTCAGTTAGGGTAGCAAAATTGGGGATAACAGCATACCGGAGATGGACCCGGTAGGATGGGAGGAGATTCTTGACAAAAGCCTCCACTAGCACTTTCTCGCTGGGCTTATCAACCAGCTTCACACTCTCGGCCCACCATCTTCGGAGATATTTTGTGAACCCTTCTTTGGGCTCTTGGGCCATCACTTCCAGAGTACGCATTGTAGTCTGGATCTCGGTATTGTCAGCATAATTCCAAGCAAATTCAGTTGCCACATCATACCAAGTCTTGTATTTCTTGGAATCGAGCCTGTAGAACCAGGCCTTAGGATGCTTTTCGAGGGAGGAAGGGAATAAGTGCGTAAACAAGGTGGACTTCACCCCTTTTACCGCCATAAAATCTTTGAAAGCCCGGATGTGGTGGACCGGGTCTTCGGTACTCTCAAACATTGGAATTCCCGTAAGGTTGAGGTTAGCAGGTAGCTCGTTATTTAAAGGCGAATAGGAACGAGCAATTTCAGTGTGGATTGAGTTGTTCGCTGACAGGTGAACCTGTTCTTCGAGCCTGCGAACGGCGCTGATTAGTTCAGCTATGGGCCCAGTGGGCTCAGATCCAACAGGAGGAGTCCCCTTCTCCATGGCGCTCACACGAGTGGCGAGTGTCGTTTGGTCAGTCTGGATGGCAGTCAATTGGGCTTCGATCTTGGCTAGTGCGTCCTTCAGTTCATCCATCTTGCGTTGATATCTGGTCTCGGGTGACTTGTCTGTAAGAACACCGCGTGATCAGAAACTAGCCCGAATCCCGGAATAGAAAGTGCATCCCGAACAAGACTGAAAAGGGAAATGACTCGGAAAAGACACCTAGACAGGTGACTCGTGAAAAGTGGGCCTTCTTTAGGATTCGGCGGGTGGACCGAGTCCTGTTCGAAAGAAGGTCCATGTGAGACATCCCCAGACTTTGGACTTCATTGTGTAAACGGTCCCTCCTTTGTAGGAGTATGTCCTACGTAGGTGGGCCTTGCCTTAGTCTAATAAGGCGGACTGGGATATGGAAGAAACCCGTGATGTAAGATTGACAGAGTTTCGACGCTAAAGTCTTCGACAACTTATGACATGACCCGACACTGCTAAATTCGGAAAGTCCTAAGAAGAGGAAGGTTTTGAAAATGGATTATTTTTTCAGAGAATCCGAAAAAATTTGGTGAAGGGGCCCAATTTTTCGAAAATCGGTAAAAGTATCGGGCCTCGGTTTTGAAATGGGCAGAATACCGGCTAAAAATAGGCTATTTTGAGTAAAATCATAAGTCCTAAGTTCGATATATGTCTCGGGTTTTGAAATTGGATAATTTGAAAAAGATGTATTTTTTGAAAAGTTGACAGTTATTGAAAACGACACGGAAACCAAGTAGCACGTAGTCACGCAAGCATTATAACGACAACATGTATGCTTTACACTAAGTCTCGGTCGGTCTAAAAAGGGTGTATACCAGTGCACATAGTCTAGACGTTGATCGGGACGGACTTTCTAAGTCGAGTTGAGCTTAGAACATGCCGCGAAACCCACTCGAATCGACTATGGACACCTTTGAGATATCCATATTGGAGTACATCACGGTATAGTGGAACGTCGGTCGCGAGTACCGGCCCAGGAAAATATGGGGTTATGCATGAAACGTAAAACTAAATCGCGTATTGTACCAGTCAAACGATTTCTATTCGAGTCTCACCCTGAGGATGCCGATGGTAAGTCACGCATCAGTTAATCCCCAGCGGAGTCGCCAAATTGTGGACATGACATAGGTCCACCCCGACGCGGCCACGCGCGGGTTTGGGGAGGCGAATGAATCTCCATATGCGATGGGTCGAATTGAAATTTAAGTCGAAGTGGAGTCGCCACCGAACTTTGTGGGAGTTCGGGCCCGTTCGAACCCACTCTATATCTTAGTGGGCCATGCCCAAAGTATGGCCCATTCGGATGTCAGAGTTCATTGGGTTCATCCGTTTGCATTTGATACCGATACCGACATTATCGGATATCGTGTATTGAATGACTCTCGTGCGCCAACGGTTTCGGGCATCCGGAAACCAAGGTTCTGAGTAAGGGGTGAGGGTACGTGTTGGGAAGCCCATAAAAGACACCCAACCCCGCCCGCACATTAGTGGCCACTACTAGGATATCGAATGACTTTCTAATACGCGCGTTAGTAGTTCGGTGAAAATGAATATTCAAACATTATTTTCCCTAAACATGCGAAAAATTGAAAGGGTTTCTATGTCAAATTAATGCAACTAAATCTAGCGTCGAAGTTAAATTTAGCATGCGAAGGTTCATTTTAGTACGATAAAATAAACAAAAAAATCAACAAGAAAAACAACGAACTTGTTAGTAGCGGTATAACGATAATAACGGTTTGTAGAATGATGCAAAATGGATGACGTGAAATAATGTAAATAGGATGTATCATGATTTTGAAAGAGTGATGTTTCACGTGATAGATTAGACACGTGTTGACCTAAGTCATAAAAAAACATTAACGAGACTCGAATGGCCTTGTAGGACTCACGGCTTGGCGTGATAAAGGGCCACTCGATCGAGTCATTGAGGGACTCGACCGAGTGGACCTCTGAAAAGGCTTCTGTCCCGTATTTTAGACCCTACTCGATCGAGTTATTGACGAACTCGACCGAGTACGCTGCCACTCGACCGAGTCATTGTGAGACTCGACCGAGTGGAGGTCGAAAAAGAATTTTGTCTCGTTTTTTGGGGTGCCACTCGACCGAGTGGGCTAGGCACTCGATCGAGTACCCCCTGTACGAACCAGGGTTCGTTTTCCAACTCGTTATCGGTTCCGAAATTGCTTTTGATTTTGATGATTCGATGAGTTTGTTGGATCGGGCATAAATATTGATTAATTTGTGCTCGATTCGTGTGTATGATACTCGTCATATCCAACGTGCGATTATTGAATCGACATTGGATATTAGAGCGGGATAGAAAAGTTGCTATAAGTCCTTTTAAGTTAACTAGCACGATGTAAATTTTCTCCGCGTTTATTGATGTCGTAATTAATTCAATCGAATTAGAAGACATCTATATTAGCATCAACGAAAATCGTGTTAATTAATTTATTAGACTAAATCATTAGATTCGACATCCAATTATGGAATTGGTATCGAATCTAATAGATCGATACTTGAATTAAAAAAAACTCGATTTGATTCCCTCCGCATCCCGACATCATAATTAATTCTTGCGAATTGTTTGATGTCAGATCCGCATCAACGGATTTCGACCCTTATTTAAAAAAAATATGTTTCGAAAGTAGTTTTTAGAAAATCAATGGAATATGCGATTGAATGATGATGCGAACGAAATAAAAACCATTATTTAGGTTGACTTGTTTCAATAATCAAGTGATCGGGGTGATGGGATAAGTGACCGGCAACGCTGAGTGCAATACTCTTGTATATTCGGGTTTTCTTATCCCACCATCACTCACACTCGACACAAATTCACAAGTATTTTAATGTTTTATACTAGTGATATTAACGATATTAGGATGCGATAATAAAATAAATAAAAACAAAAAAAAGACGAAGAAAAAGCGGAAGGTGACGAGAGAGAAAGGAGAAGGAGAGAAAGCGGGTTTTGCATCCTCAACCTACATGTTCTTGTTCTCGGACGGGACTCTTAGTCATGGCTTGCACGGGAGTATCGAGATGTAGGTTAAGTTGTCGTGGTTTAGGGTTTGGATTCCTAGTACTAGGGTTAGGGTTTTGATGTATGTAGATTAGTGTAGAATAGGGTTGAATTAGGGTTCCAAAAAGGTGTGTTGAAGTGTGTGCATGGGGGTGTATATATAGGCATTGCCCATGTACCCCGTCTAGGGTTACTCAACCGAGTAGCCCCTTGACTCGGTCGAGTGGCCCAAACGTCAGCAGCCGGGCTCGAATGAGGGCCCACTCGATCGAGTGGGCTGAGCACTCGATCGAGTGGGTCAGCTGGGTCGCACGGGTCCAATGTTTTGGACCTTGAGTTTGGTATTTGATGGGTTTTGTGTTTGGGCTAGACTTTTGGTGTTTGAGTGGCTGATTTTTGTGTGTCTCGGAAATGACTTGGACCGGGGTTGACCCAATCGCTAAAAGTCGGTTTTATTTCCGGTGCCGGTTTTGACCCAAATTAGTCTTGTTTGACTGGAAACGACCCACTGGGCCTGGATTTGAGGTCAGTTTTGTGAGATTTTTACTCCGTAAATGCCTAAACCAGCAACTAATGATTTTGAGCCCACATCCGAGCGCGTAGAAACACGTTAGCGTTCGATCATCATCGGGTGGTTTTTGGAAACTACCATAGACACCTGGCAGTCAAAATGCGGGTGTCTACAGGTGGCCGGATCTTCGAGGGAGGGACGGCGTAATCTCGGGTGTGCGTGTTTGATGATTGTAGATGTGAGTATGAATGTGTGTTGATGTTGTGTAGTTGTGATAGATGTGTCTATTGTGTGTTGTGAGGGGGTCTATTTATAGTAGAGGTCTCCGATTGTAGCTAGGAAAAATAGTTTTGCTTGGGTGAGAAGAAACACCAATTCGAGAGGAAGCAGGATTCTGTTGTTCGGTGGGAAAGAAATCCTCACCCGGCTGAAAGAGGAGTCACTCGACCGAGTGACTCTGGTACTCGGTCGAGTGTCCGGTTTGACACCTGTCCAACGTGTTTTATGAGCCTACTCGACCGAGTGGGCTGGTCCACTCGATCGAGTGGGTCTAGCTCGGGTAGAATTCTTTTTAGGGATCGAATTCTATCTCTTACGGATTTGTTTATTATTTTGTGTGGCTGATTTTTGTAGTATTCGACTTCTAGTCGGACTTCCAGCGTGATGCTGCTGATATTTACGTCTCGAAAATGTCTTTGACCGGGGTTTGACTCGGTCGCTAAAAGACGGTTTTGCCTTTGGTGTCGGTTTTGACCCAAATTAGTCTTATTTGACTGGGAACGACCCACTGGGCTTGAATTTGAGGTTAGTTTTGTGAGATTTGTACTCCGTAAAAAGCCCAAGCCAAATGCAATTGATTTCGAGCCCATATTCGAGTATGTCAAAGCACGTTTGCGTTCGATCATCATCGGGTGTTCTTTGGAAACTGCTATAGACACCTAACGGCCAAATGTGGGTGTCTACAAAGGTACGCTTCGATCATCTTTCTATGATTAGGGTTTACGAATTTTAACCTTTTTGTGTGCTAATTAGTGATTGTATATTGTCATCCGGGTATTCGACTTACATTATTGAATTCTATTCAAATAATTATTCATCTGTTATTCTGCAATTCAGAATTTGCATAACATGGATTTTGCGTGACATGGATTTTGCTGGTTGATGGATAACGTAGACAAGTATGTGGAAGCGAAGCCAAAAATCATCGATGGTCCCAAGAGCAAGCCAACCAAGGGTCGAAAAAAATAATGTCTCTATTGAATTATGTCTATCTTTTTTCTAATTACGAATATTGCTTTGTATCCTTTTGATACTTTTTATATCCATTGGTATTTTGATTATCACTAATAGAATAACGCTGTTAAATTCTGTTACACTGACTAAGTGTTCCTGTTACTCTAAGGAACGACTGGTGTTACTATGAGAGTGAATGATGTTAACCTACGATACAAATCTGGTCTCATAATCAGTGTGTTGCAGCGACACATTGTAGCTGTTACTTTAACGATTAAATGATGTTACTCTAAGTGATGAATGAATGGTGGTATTTTCATAATGGTGGTTAAACAACATTGTTTTCATCAGTTACTCTAACGCATTATATATGTTACTTCAAGGAACGAATGTTGTTACTTTGGTAATGAATGGTTCTAACCTAAGAAAGAAGGCTGTTAACCCGTATTACAAAGTTGGTTTCATCATCAGGGATTGGGGTTCTTACCCTAGCAAAAAAATATGTGTTACTCTAACGCAGTGTAGCTGTTACTTTAACGAACAAATCATGTTACTATAAGGAATGGTTGTGGTTAATCTAAGAATGAATGGTAAACAACGCTAATATCCTCAGTTACTTTTATTTATTATATCTGTTACTTTAAGAAACGAATGATGTTACTCCTCAGTTACTTTTATTTATTATATCTGTTACTTTAAGGAACGAATGATGTTACTCCAATATATCTGAGATGTTACACTAACCAACAACACGTGTATTAAATAAATATAGAGTTAACTGCAACGTTGCACATCATTATGTGTAAAAAAATATGTAAAAAAAAATTAGTTATTCTTGTAAACCCACAAAAAAAACAACTTCGAAACCGCAAGCCAGCGCGTAGATTTTATAAAATTCCACCGCCTCATCGATTGTTTCGAATACTTGCTCTATGTACGGAGTGAATGCCTCACCCACATCTCTACATCATTCTTGTGCATTCGCTTCTTTGCCAATGCTACCTGCAAAAAAAAACAATGTTACGCCCATGGGACATATGTGTTACTTTAACTTATAAGTTGTGTTACTCTAACTCGTAAAGCAAGTTACTTCAACATCAGCGCCAAAAACCTTTTTCAATGTAATTAAAATAAGGTGTTACTGTAACTCAGAACGTATGTTACTTCAACGCCGTGTCTGCTTAATCTATGATTAATCAAATCCAAAAACCATTGATATGAATCTATGATTAATCAAATGAATAAAATTCCACCTTTTCCAGTGTTGTCCTGTGCATTCGCATCTTTGCCAATTCCACCTGCACAAAATTAAACAACGTTACGCCCATGCAACCAATGTGTAAATTCAACTCATAAGTTGAGTTACTCTAACTCGTACAGTACGTTACTCTAATATCATCATCAAAAACCTTTCACTAGTACAAAAATTACATTTGGCTAATGGAAAAGGCTATGGTTGCAATTAATAACCGTAGCCCGAAAATGCTACGGGAATAGGATTTACCAAAGGTTACGGTTGTTGAAAAAAAAACCGAAGCCAAATATCAAAGGCTTCGGTTGAGTTTCAAAACTGTAGCAAAAAGTGGTTATAAATGGCAACGGTTTTAATTAAAATATAGTGACCAAGTTTATAAACCGTTGCCAGAAATGATTCTAAATTATACGAGTAACAATTATTTTTTTTAAAATTAAGTAACGTATCAATTTATATGAAATAAAGTGATTTCGGTTATTTTATAGAAACATTGCCAATTTTAGTTCATATCCTTTTAGTTAATTAATTAGTTAAGGGATAATTATACTATAAAACTGATACCATAATACAGAGTATATTATATATTATATACTATACAGATCCGAGTATATTATACACAAAACCTAGGTTGTACGAGTACACTTGTATGTCATATGCCCGATTATATACACTAAAGACGAAACGTTGAAACCTATGCCGCATCCCCCGTTATATCACGATGTGTGCCCTGCATCCCCGATCATAACAGGAAAGACGGAAACCTCTCCCAATTAAGTCCCCTCCCTATTCCTGCTAATCAACCTCTAAATCCTTAATTAATTCCCAATCACAGATACGTGCAGCATACGACGAGCAATGGATTCAAGTTAGTCTGATTCATCCCTAAACTCGCTTCAATTCGTAAGTGAATTCAGTCATTTTTTATAATTTTGTCTTGATGATTGTTTAGTTTTCACTTTATTTTCTGTTTTTGAATGGTGTGTAGTCTTCAAATATCACAGAAATACTTGTCGAGGCCTCCTATCCCCGGGTTCATGATAAAGTACCTTCATTCACCCTATTTTCATTTATTCATTTTTTTGTTTAAATAGTTCAGTGAGATGCAGGCTACGTTGATTGATTTCGAATCAAGTTGAGTATCCTATTGCCGCTGGTCAATGCAAGTTTTTTTAACAAAAAATTAGGTTGTTTGAATGCTTATTAAAATTATTAGGAAGTTCAAAAAGAAAGATGAAGCAATAATTGGAATATGCAATCCAGTTTAATTAATTGAATGATGGGTTGCATAGCTTATTAGGAATCAGGTTATTAGTTCTTTTGGATTCGATTTGAAATTTTGACTGTGCTGTCTCGTGTCGCAGGTTAAGATGTTATGTTAAGACAAGGCTTTCTTATTCAATGTATGTGCATTTATACATAGATTTGCCCTTTTATGGCAGTAAACAGCTTGATTTGCCCTTTTACATCAACTAAATTCAGTGCATTCATGATGGTTCTGCGTTGCAGGTATGATGTGAGTTACAGAGGTTTATTTTAATTATTTTATCTTTTTTATACTGGTATCAAACAACTATGCATGTGTATTAGTTATTGGTGTTGTGCTTCCTTGCAGAGTAGGTTGGATTTTGTTGCTTCCTCGCGTACTTTGTGTGCTAATTATTAAGCGGATAAACCTATTTGGCCTTCTAAGCTCCATGTCTATCATGTTTGATCACAATTATTCTATGGTCATAACAAGACAACGAGTCTTATAAACACTAGTTCGAGTTCATATTCGGTCAAGTTAACTGGTAGTAAGCTTGAATAATACCGTATAATGTGATGTTAGTGTGTGTGGTATTTGACTGTTCAACAAAGTTTGTTAACGAGTGTGATGTTGAGTTTGATTTAAGAATTGTTCGAGTTCACTTGTTAATTAGGTAAATGGCCAGGCCAGAGCTTCAAAGGTGTTATGGAAATTTTTATGTTTGGAAATGCTCACTAATGATTCAATGTCGACAGTTTCTAAGTTGGTTAAGTTGACACAATCAAGTTTTTAGACATGTATGATATAACAACCCAAAATTATAGTTTTGTTGAGGGTGTCCTATATATTTACTGTATTATTTAAGATGACCCTGAACGGTCTCCAACATACTACTTCGACCATTTTTTTTCTCTATTCTTATAATTATTATTTTCTGTTGAAAGTATTATTTATGAAAGGTTTTTTATGACAGCTGTAAATGTAGAAGTATAGTGTTTTAGTTGTTGCTATTTTGACATGTATACGTTCAAACTTAAAAGTTTAGAAACTTTGACTTCTAAATAGCAAATGGGTAAGTAGGAGACTATGATTAGATTGCGGGGATTAGCATTTATATGTGTTATAGAATTTAATTAATTATTTGGTGAGATATCGCCTTTTGAGTCGAGTAGTTGAATTTTGTCTTTTATCTACAACTTTTTAAGGATCTTGTAAATGAAGGTCTTTTCGACATAAGTTGTAAGAAAATCGTCTCTTGCTTACTGGGTAAAATATAATTTTCATCAATTGCTTAATATTGCTAAATCGGTAAAATTGGCACAAGTTTATGGTTATTTTTCAAAATGCATGACAAATTGATGTTTTTTCTTTTGTTGTAGACAAGTGATCAAGATGAATGTCGGTGGAACACGCTCCGAGCCGTCAATGGAAAGATAGTGGATTATGTTTTATGTAACATAATTTTCTAGATTGTCATTAGTTATCCAAGACTAGCCAAGTGTGATTATGATTGTGTAAATTAAATACACTATAAAATATTTTGCACTGTTTGTTATTAATAATATTAGCATGTTACAAAAAAATTACCTAACTTTTTTTAAATTTTTTCATCAGGAAATAGCTTCGGTTATCCAATATTAACCGTAGCATTTTATCCACTTTTGGTTTCGGTTTCTCCAAAAAAACTGAAACCTTTTCTCGACTTTGGCTTCGGTTTTTACTATTAACCGATGCCGTTACTAACTTTTGGCTTCGGTTCAGCATAATAACTGAAGCCTTTACTAAGTTTTTTGCTTCGGTTCCTATAAATAACCGTTGCCATAAATATTTTTTTCTTCGCCTCATAACCGAAGCCACAACTCATAGACTTAATGCTACGCCTTGGTTTACTACGCCTATATAACTGAAGCCATATGTTCTTTTTACGAAGCCACAAGTACCTTTTGTACTAGTGTTTTCTCAACGTTCAGTGTGTGTTACTCAAATTAAAATTAAGTGTTACTGTAACTTAGAATGCATGTTACTTCAACGCCGTGTCTGCTTTAATAGACAACAAAACAATAGTATCAGTGGAGATTGCAGAAAACCTAAATAACAAACACAAATCTCTGGAATCTATACTAACAAGAGACCAATTAACCATTGATATGAATCTATGATGAATAAAACGACCATGAAAGTAATATCAACATGAAAATTGACGCAAAACATGAACGGAAATTGACGCAAATTAATCAAGATGATGAATAAAAATTGACGCAAAACATGAAAGCTGTTCCGGTCACGGAAACAATTCACCCGGCCTAGGATCCGGGCTGTATAATTGGGTTAATGATGAACAATTGATCGTTTGATTTCCCTTGGTCTCCCCTTTCTCTCACTCCCTTGATCGGACCTTCCCGGCGGAAATGGCCTGCTCCCTGCACAATGAACGCACAGGGCCTCGGAGGTTGTCCGAGGAAACCCTCTCCGATGCCTAAGTCAGTCCGTGGAATGCCTTGACGAACCTAGCTCGTGAGGAACTAGGTGGCGTTTTTAGGAGTAAGAGTCTAGAGAGAGAAAATCCAACCCCCTCTATGTGGAAAAGGGGTAAGTATTTATACCTTCCCACAAGAGAGAGGAAAAGAGAAAGAAGAGGAGGGAAATGGGTGGATGTAGGCGCGACACGTGGACTCACCTTGTCCACCCATTTCCCCTTACCTTAGGCAAAATGACGGATGGGTCCTCGGTTCTCCTTCGGCTCTGTTCAGGCGGGAACGCCCTGGAAGCAGGCGGGAGGCCTGGCTTGCTCTGTTTGGCGGATGGCTCAAGGGATTAGGGCCACACTTGGAGATTTCAATGACTTTGATGGAAAGGCTGCTGGGCAGACCTTTCCTCCTTCTGGGACTGGTCGCCCTGGGGCCTGATTGGCAGGCGGCCAAAGGCAGGCAACCGACTCCCATCAATTGGCCCTCGCCGGCTGAGGAGGAGCGGGGTTCCTGCTCGGCAGGCGACGTCTTGCTTTGGGACGGCGGGAGGTTGTCTCCTTGGATATTTGCATTAAATGTGTCGCATGTTCCCGAGGGAACATGCTTTAATTTCTCTGGGCACGCAGGGAGTTCAAACGTCTTTTGTTATGATTACCCTCCTTTGCCTAGAGAATTTTTGGGCAGTGTGCCAGTTCGATGATTGGCTCTCTTCCCTGCGGAAGTGGTTGGGGCACCATTAATGCCCTGCTTCTGTTTTCTGTATAAATTGCATCCTCCTTCACTATTTTTATGACCCATTTCCAATCTTCATTCTTTGTCTTTAATAATGGCTTGGATCAAAAAAAGTGTAACTCGTCGTGGAGTTAGGCATGTTACTTTCATCTTCAGAGGTTTTTGGAGGCTTCGATATGCTCGTGCTGCTTACCTAGCTGTTCGCCGGAGTCGCCGTTCACGACTTCATTTTCGCCGGAGGAGTCAGAGGGCCTCTGTTAGGATGGGCAAACGCCCTAGGGGGTCCTCGCCTCCTGCTGCGCCTAGGTTTAGGCGTTGCTCCCAGGGAGGGGGCTGTTATGACAGGGGATGCCATGAGTGCTTTCCATGGCTGCACCCTGAACAATTTGACCCCAACTCTGACACTGATTCCTCCTTGGCGTCAGGTCCCTCTTCGCCTGTGAAGAAGACAGGCTGTCGCACCTGCGACGAGTCCCGGGCCGTTCCCTTTGGAAGGGACTGGGAAGATAGCAGCCATGACTCTGATGACAGCGAGGGTCTTGGCTGCCTGAGCGACAGAGGTGAAGACAGATCTTCTGATGACCCTTTCCAGGGCTCCCCAGACTGGGACTGGGGTTCGGCCCTCGGGAGTCCAGGCAGCCCTGGGGATTGTTCCCCAGATTTGGGCGATGACTAGGCCTGCGTGGCGGGGCGTTTGATTTCTGTCAGGCCGGAACTTTTGGGCCTTATGTATTTTTCTTTTTGTATCTGTCTTAAGATGTAACCTCCCTTTATAAGGCTTAATGAAATGAAGATCAGGCGATGCGTTTGTGTATTGCGATTTTTTTTTTTTTTTTTTTTAGGGGGGACGTCATAGGGTGACCAATCTTCTGACATCCTTTGGTCCTCCCGAGGTTTTTCTTGGGAAGCTGCCTAGAGCAAACCTTCCTAGGGGCGACACGTGGACCGCTGCCCTTGGGTGAATTCCTGAGGGTTGGGCGACTCTTGGCATGCCTTTCTTTCTATAAAAGCGATCAGTCATTCATTCTTTCACTTTTTCCAATCTTTCTTTTCCTTCGACATTCCCTCATTCTCTTTGTCTTGTCAAAAACCCTTGAGTATTGACGGATCGTATCCTACCTTGCACCCCCATTTCCCTGAGAGACTCTTTCTTCGGGCTTGTGACGTGCTGTCAGGCGATCTTAGGTCAGATTTTCATTCTCCATTCTTTTTCTCTCTTCGATTTCCTTTTTTCCGCATCTTTTTTAGAGTAACATGTCTAGAACCCATGAACGGATTTTGCCCCTTATCGACCCATCAAAGAGGGGAGAAGGGATGGATTTTGCCTCCTCCTCTAGGGAGGTTGGTCTTGAGGAAGAGCACTCGGCGGGCAGTGGGGGCGGTAATTCTCCTGACCCCCCTTCATTTGATGCTATCGACTCGGACGACGAGGCGTTGGAAGTTAACCCTTCCCGAACTTCCGGCCCCCTCGTTCGTCGGGAAAGGGGTAGGGTTTACTATTTAGACAAGGCTAAATACCGCATCCCTCTGAGTACTTTCCCTGACCCGAAAAATCGGGAGACGATCCTTGCTAAGAACGCCGCCGTTGTGATTGAGCGGCTCTATAACTTCGGGGAGGGGTACACAGTTGTTGTCCCCGGTGAAAAGGATACCGTATGCAACCCTCCGGATGGGTGCATAGCGGTTTACCATAGATGTTTAGAGTTTGGCCTTCGCTTTCCCCTCCATCCTGCTTTAGAGGAGATCTTCAGGCGCATGAACGTCGCGGTCGCCCAGCTGACAGCCACAGCTGTCAGGGCGCTGATCTCATATGTCTGGACCTGTCTTTTCCACCGCATGGAGCCTTCCATCGACGCCCTGCGGTTTATGGTGGGTTTACAGATGGTTTCTTCTGGGAGTACGGGCTCCCCTGGTTATTGGTCCCTCTTGAGGCAGAAGGGACATTGTTTGGTGTGGCCTGGTATGGACAGCTTGAGGGACTGGAAGAACAACTTCCTTTACATACACAGCATCCATGGGTGGAGGATTCCTCGTCATTTCAGGAATCATGTCCACACCAGGATGGAGACCCCTGAGGAGTACCACCCTGGCGTGGGTGGGAAGGCCTTGGAGGTTAAGCTAAGTGAGAAGGAGAAGGAGTTGACGACCTACTTTGCTGGCCACACAAACAAGTATGGGGTGTATGGCCCCACCTTATGGCTCCCTCATGCGGAGCTTATAGCGACTGACAATTATTTGACCCGGTTGGGCATGAATCCGGGTCTAGATAAAGGTAGTTCAGGAGTGCTGGTGATTCCTTCTTACTCTTTTTTCTTTTGAAAATGCCTTGACAGCCTGTTTGTTTGTCCTGCAGCTCTTGCCACTTTTATTTGGAGAAAAGGGGAGGTGAGACGCCTGGGTTTGGACGAGAATCTCACTGTTATCCAAAGTCGCCCTTCTCTTCCCCCTGGTTTTAAGAGAGGCGAGAAGAATCTAATGAAGCATTTGAAGGGCCTGTCATTCAGTAGACCAAGGCTTCCCCCTCCTCCTCGAGTCACGCCTGCCAAGACGGCGATTTCTGAGGCCACCCCCTCTCCAGCTGCGAGGGCGATTGCTTTCGAGGCTACCCCTTCGCCTGTTGGCAGGCAAGAGGGCCTTTCAGCAGGGGTTCAGATTCCCCCGGTGTCGCGGGCCGCAGGTTCCGAGGAGACTGGGGAGAGTACCCCCCGGGCACTGACTAGAAAGAGGAGTCGGGAGGCTCCCAGTGCTGACCAGGTGGTGGACTTGGAGACTTCCACGCCTGAACCCAAGCGTCTTGCTCCGGAGATTCCCGCCACCCTTTTCTCTGAGGAGAACGTTGAGTTCCACTATAATGCAGGCGACAGCCAAGATGTTTCCGCCCTACTCTCCGACTCAGGGGCAGTTCTAACAGACCATCTTCTCAAGACTGTCAAGTCTGCTACCAGTCAAGTGACCCAGTACATTAAGCGCACCTCCCGAATTATGTAGGCTTCCGCGGAGCTGGCTGCCCTCAGTCGCCTGAGTGATAAGGAACTGTCCAACTCTGACCGCCTTTCTGCGGTCGAGAGGGACGTTGCTCTCATTGCTAGCCTGAAGGATCAGCTGGCTAAAAAGGAGATTGAGCTAGAAGAGGCCAGGGGTCAGGCGATCCACTGGAAGTTTGAGAGCGAGAAGGCTACCAGGGAAGTGTCTCGCCTGGGGGAGGAGTCCAAGAGAGCACAGCAGGCCTTTGCTGAATTGGAGCAGGACAGAGAGGCTTTGGCTGAACTGGACCATGCTAAGAAGAGCGTTATTGACCTCGGGGAGCGCCTTTCCAAGGCAAACTCTGATCTGCAGGCGGCCCTCGGCGATCTGGCGGCGAAGACCGAGGATTGGGAGAAAGAGAGGGATGAGATTCTTCAGGAGGTGGAAACGGCTGTATCTGCGGGCTTCGTTAATGGTGCTAACTCCTGCCTGGGGGTTGTCATGGAAGCTGTCAGGGAGATGTTCCCTGGTTTTGACGAAGATGCTTTCCGAGCCCTTTACACTGCTAAGGATGAAGCTCAAATGCGCAGGCTGTCTGAGGGAGCGTCTGCTTCCGGCCCAGACGCTCCCCCTGCTTAACATGGAGGGCAGTCTTCCTCAGAGGGCTCTCGCTCGTCCCCTGCTGCGCCTGTGCCAACGCTTTAATTTCCTTACTTCTTTGCGCGCCGAGCCCTTTGGTGGCCGGCTGCCGTACTCTTGATTGTAACCATTTGCTTTGAAAACTCTTGTCCTGTATTCCTTTGACACTACTTTTTCTTTTATATGTGAATTTTCTGTTTGCTTTTGTATATTTTGATTCCTCATGAACTTGATTCGCAGTCTGCCTGCCTGTAGGTAGGAGGGTTCCTGTTTGTTTCACTTTTTTACAAGGTTGGGGGGCCTGCCCCCAGTCTTTGTTAGTCTGGCCTGCCCCTGGCATTTGTCCAAAGTCCAGGGGGCCTGCCCCCTGCCTGCCCAGAGGTAAGCAGGGTAGCTTTCGTGTTTTTTATACAAGGTTGGGGGGCCTGCCCCCAGTCCTTGTTAGTACGGCCTGTCCTTGGCTTTTGTCCAAAGTCCAGGGGGCCTGCCCCCTGCATGCCCAGAGGTAAGCAGGGTAGCTTTTGTGTTTTTTATACAAGGTTGGGGGGCCTGCCCCCAGTCCTTGTTAGTACGGCCTGTCCCTGGCTTTTGTCCAAAGTCCAGGGGGCCTGCCCCCTGCCTGCCCAGAGGTAAACAGGGTGGCCTTTGATTTGCGTTGGGGGGTTCACTTTTCCCAATTTCGGCAACAGGGGGGCCTCCCCCTATTGCCCCATGCTCGTTTGTGTGTGAAAGATGCGAGTGTGAACAGGCAACGAGTATAAATCTGTATCTTCTCATTTCTCTTAAAATTTTTCTTTTTGACATTGGGGTGGTCGGAGCCGTCGACATTTTTGACCGTCCTCCGCCTTTTTTAGTAAAAGTAAAAACTGCCTGTATTCTTGTTCAGACGTAATATTTTTTTAGTGTGTCTGCATTCCAGTGAGCATGTAGCTCTTGTCCCTCAAGGTTGGCGATTTTGTATGTGCCTGGTCCCAGAACCCGAGTTACTTGGTATGGGCCCTCCCAGTTGGCACTCAGCTTTCCATGTTCTCTTGACTTCCCAATCGCCTGCGTTTTTCTCAGAACCAGCTCGCCCATCTGGAAATTCCTCTGTCGTACCTTGCTGTTGAAAGCTTTCCTCATTCGCTGCTGGTAGGCAGCGATGTTGGTACTGGCTTCTTCCCTTAACTCATTCACCAGGTCCAAGGCTTCGACCATTGCAGCTTCGTTTTCAGCTCGGTCGTACTGCAGGGAGCGCAGAGAGGGGATCCTTGCCTCAATTGGCAATAGTGCCTTTGCTCCATATACCAGGCCAAATGGGGTTTGGCCTGTAGACTCTTTTCTGGTAGTTCGGATTGACCAGAGTATACTGGGGAGTTCGTCAGCCCACCTACCCTTGCAGTCATCCACCATTTTCTTCAGGCCGTTCAGGATTTGTTTGTTGGCTGCTTCCGCCTGTCCGTTGGTTTGAGGGTGACAGACAGCTGAGTAGGCGACTGAGATGTTGTGGCTTTCCAGCCAGATTCTCAGCGGATCATTATCAAATTGCCTGCCATGGTCAAATACCAACATCTTTGGCAGACCGAATCTGGTGATGATATTTCGCCAGACCACTTTCCTGACCGCCGGCTCAGTGATGTTGGGCACTGCTTCGGCCTCCACCCATTTGGTGAAGTAGTCTATGGCGACAATTAAGAATTTTCTGCCCCCTGTGGCCACCGCGAAGGGTCCCAGAATGTCCATCCCCCATTGAGCGAAGGGGATGGGAGATAGGATTGGCCTGAGTTCCTGGGCCGGGGCATGGATTGATGGGGCAAAGAGTTGGCATTTCCTGCATTTCTGGGTCAGGCTCTTGGCATCTGCCAGCATGGTAGGCCAGTAGTAGCCTGCCCTGAGGGCTTTGTGGGCCAGTGATATCCCACCAATGTGATGTCCACAAATCCCTGAGTGGATATCTTCCAATACCTCAGCGGCCTGATCCGCCTGTAGGCATTTGAGCAGGGGATAAGTAAAAGACTTTTTGTAAAGTTCTCCATCAATGAGTATGAACCAGGCTGCTTTAGCCTGTATCTTCCTTTTTTGTAACGAGTCCGATGGTAAGATACCATGCTTCTTGTACTGGATGAAGGGAGTCATCCAGCTTTCCAGCTCTTCTTCCACGGTATTAATCGTTTGGCAGGGGTTAGTGGACTCGTGTAAAACGTCGACCCACACTGATCTCCGGATGTCCTGTAGACTGGAGCTTGCCAGTTTTGACAGGGCGTCTGCTCTGTTGTTCTGGGATCGGGGGATTTGTTTGACCTCATATGATTTTAGGCCGGATAACTCTCCCTTCACCATCTCCAGGTATGTGGCCATTGCTTGGTCTCTTGCTTCGTATTCTCCATTGATTTGGTTGGCGATGAGCTGGGAGTCTGTCGCCAGGACAATTCGTTCTGCTCCTGCGGCTTTAGCTAGCCTGACCCCTGCGAGTACTGCTTCGTACTCTGCTTCATTGTTTGATGCTGGGAAAACAAATCTGAGAGCATGCTCAAAGTCAGCCCCTTATGGGCTGGTTAGCACGACGTCTGCGCCTGCGCCATTGGCTGTCGAGGATCCGTCAGTATACACAATCCATTCCTTGGCAGGGGTTTCCTCCTCCCCTGAATGGGAGCACTCAGCCAGAAAATCTGCCAAGGCTTGGGCCTTGATGGCCGTTCTCGGCTGGTAAGATATACCTAGCCCACTCAGCTCAATTGCCCACTTCAACAATCTCCCTGATTTTTCAAATTTTTCCAACACCTTCTCCAGGGGTTGGTCGGTGAGGACTACGACTGGATGCGCGTCAAAGTAAGGTCTGAGCTTCCTGGCAGCAACTATGACTTCGTAGGCGGCTTTTTCGACCATCGGATAATTCTTCTCAGCTGCCCCCAGCGCATGACTTACAAAGTATATAGGTTGCTGGGCGCCTGCCTCTTCTCGTAAGATGACCGCGCTGACAGTTATATTGGTCACTGCAATGTAGAGGAAAAGCTTTTCTCCTGCTACTGGTCTTGCCAGGGTGGGGAGCCTCTTAAGATGGTCCTTCAATTGCTCAAAGGCCTCTTTCTGTTCGTTCTCCCACTTGAACTGTTTGTTCCCTTTCAGTATCTTGAAAAAAGGAGTGGCCTTGTCTGCTGATCGGGCGACGAACCGTGCTAAGGCGGCCATGCGGCCCGTCAGGCGCTGGATGTCTCTAATGGTCTTGGGCTCAGGAAGGTCTAGAACTGCCTGAACTTTTTCAGGGTTGGCGTCTATCCCCCGAGAGCTGACCAAGAACCCCAGGAATTTGCCGGAGCGGACTCCAAATGTACACTTTTTTGGATTAAGTTTCATTTTGTAGGCGCGCAGGGAACATAATGTCTCCTGCAGGTCTATCAGGTGCTCTCTGTCTTCTCTGCTTTTTACGATGGCGTCATCAACGTAAGCCTCAATGTTTCTGCCTTTTTGTTTTTCAAATACTTTATCAACCAACCGCTGGTATGTAGCCCCTGCATTTTTAAGCCCGAATGGCATCATCTTGTACATGTAGGTGCCTGAACTGGTGATGAACGCACACTTCACCCTGTCCGGCTGCCACAAGTATACTTGATGATACCTTGAAAAGGCGTCTAGGAAGCTCAGCATGGAGTAACCACTGGTGGAGTCTACCAGTTGGTCAATTCTGGGGAGCGGATAGCAGTCTTTCGGGCAGGCCTTGTTGAGGTTTGTAAAATCTACGCACATTCTCCATGCGCCTGACGACTTTTTAACCATGACTACATTCGCCAACCATTCCGGGTAGTCACAGACCTCAATAAAATCTGCTTTCAAGAGTTTGTCAATTTCTTCCTTGATTGCTGCGTCTTTTTCCGCAGACATGTTTCGTTTCTTCTGTTTTATAGGGCGAGCATCCATGCTTACATTCAGCTTGTGAACGATGCATGAGGGATCAACGCCGGGCATCTCGTCTGCGGAATAGGCAAATACGTCTTTGTTTTCTTTTAGCAGCTTGACCAGTTCAGCCTGGTAGGATTTTTCCAGGTCAGCTCCTATCAGGACCTGTCTGCCTGGTTCCAAATCTACCAACATGCTTTCGCCCCCTGGCTCCAGGTGGTCGGTCGCCGGTTGTTCGGCTGGGATCTCGCCCTCCCTGCTGGGGGAACTGTCAGCCTTCCTTTTTCCTTTCCTTTCTTTTTCGTGCTCTTGTAGGGCCACGGAGTAGCATTGTCTGGCTGACTCCTGGTCCCCACGCACCTTTCCTTCTAGCCCGAAATCAGTGACATACGCTATGGTGAGAGCCCTGATGGAGATGGCCGCCTCGATTTCGTCCAGGGTGGCTCTGCCAATTAGGGCGTTGTAGGCAGATCTTGCATCCACAACAACAAAGGTTGCCCTGACATTTCTGGCAGTAGAGCCTTCTCCAAAGGTTACGGGCAGATCTATGACTCCCATGGGCAGCACGCCTGCCCTGCTGAATCCGTATAGCGATCCGGGAGCAGGTCGCAGGTGCCTCTTTTCCAGGCCCATTTTCTCGAAGGCGTCCTTGTACAGCAAATTCGTGTACGCGCCTGTGTCCACCAAACACCTCCGCACAATGTGGTTGCTGATCTCTAGGGACAGCACCAAGGGGTCACTGTGCGGGTACACTACGCGCCTTGCATCATCAGGGGTGATGCTTAGTGTCACTCCCCTTGGACTCCCTGCTTTCTCAGCATAGCAGATTTGGTTCCTTAGTTCGCGCATTTGTCTTTTTTGGCCTCTTCGACTGAGCTGGCCCTCAGTGCCCCCTGAAATTACATGGATCACCATGCGGTTCTGCACTGACCCTTCGGGTTTTTCAGACACTTCCTTCTGAGACTTATTCTTAGCTGCGTAGTTGGCCAACCATCCGTTCCTGATTAACTTCTCGATTTCGTCCTTCAGGTGACGGCATTCTTCGGTGGTATGGCCTATACAGTCGTGGAAAGTGCAGAATTTCTTGGGGTCTCCTTTTGGGCTGCGAGGTTTGTTCGGGCGGTTCCATTTAGCAGTTTCTTTTTCCAGTTCGAAGATCTCCGCCCTGGATTTGTTCAGAGCAGTGTAACTGTCGAATCTGGGCTAGTAGACTGTGCGCTCCTTCTTGAGAGTGTCTCCCTCTTCTCTTTGCTTGCCTGGCTCACTTCTGCCCCTTCCACCCTGCGGTCCCCCTTGAGGCTTTGCTTGGCCTGCAGGGGTATCCGTCAGGCCGTGGAACTCCTCCTGCAGAATGAACCCTTCCGCAATCTTCCTGGCCATGGCCAAGGTTTCTGGCTGGGCCCTGATCATCTGGTTTTTCATTTCCCCTGGAAGTAGGGAGATTGTCAGGGCGTAGGCGGCAGTGGAATCATCGATCTCCCTAACCTGCTGGTAGGATAGATCAAACCTTCTCATGTATTCCCTCACACTCTCACCCTTTTTCTGTTTCAGGGTCATGAGATCGAAACGGGTAAGGCGTCTTCTCTTATTTCCGGCATACTGTTCGAGGAAAATTTCAGCCAACTCTATGAAGAACCTGACTGACCCCTGGCGGAGGTCTCTGAACCATCCCTGCGCGAGCCCTAACAGGGTGGTTCGGAAAACTTTGCACCAGATGGCATCATCTACGTCATACATGCCTATGTGGCTCTCAAAGGCTGCCAGGTGGTCTTCAGGATCTGTCATCCCGTCAAATTTGATGGGGGCATTTTGATTTTTGGAATGGGGTACTCTTGTACCTCAGGGTGCAACGGGGTTTTTGTGGGCCTGCCAACCAGTCGTGACCTGCTTTCCCCAGACTGGTTACCGTGAGATTCCCATTGTTTATGGGTCGGTTTCCTCGCACTGGGGGAGCGGTACCCTGGTGGCGGCCTACTGGCTGCTTCATCCTCTGTTTCCAGGGAGGTCTGTCTGGGCCTCTTCCTCTGAGAGTGGCAGAGGTTCTCACCCTGATGGTACCTGGACTCGAGCGGTTGTCCCCGGTTGAGTCTGGATTGCAGGCTTTGGGATAAGCCTGGGGCCGACTGTTCCTTGGCTGCAGGCGTTAGCCTGGAGAAAACTCCGCCTGGTCTTTCTCCCAAGCGTTTTGACATGGGCTCCCTGGGCCTCATGCGCTCCTGTAATCCTTGAGATAAGCTTCCCTGTCCTCCAGACGCTGATTCTGTTGTATGAATGGAGAACGCCTGCTGAACAGGTGGCTCTGGATTGCCAGCAGTAATGCGCCTTTGCACATGCGCATACGCTTGAGCCGTCCTCTTTGCTTTCCTCTGGGCATTCCTGGCGGCGGTCCGCCTCGTGCCCCCGGCCTCATCCCTGCTAATTGGGGATGGTTGCCTGGGAGCCGATGCGACCCTGCCTACCAAGTCCTCAGGAGTGAAATCCTGGTTCAGCATCGCAGAGAAGAAAGCGGCTGCCTGCGCCATCTGAGCTGGGGTCAGATTAAGAGCATGTCGTGGGGGTGCCCCCAGCTCAGGCGTCACCGCAGTGCTAGGTCCACCGAGGAGACTGGTTCCCCCTACCCCTAAGATCGTGGCAGGAGGAACTCTCTCCGACTGCGGCATACCATACAGGGGGGTCACCGGCGGGACCGTCGGACCCGTTCCTGCACTGGCATCAACTATTTCTGGCATAATTGTTTTGGTTTTTCGATTATGAGTGGTTGATTTTAGTGGGTAACTCGTGAGCACAACCGTAAGTTCCCCACAGACGGCGCCAAATTGTTCCGGTCACGGAAACAATTCACCCGGCCTAGGATCCGGGCTGTATAATTGGGTTAATGATGAACAATTGATCGTTTGATTTCCCTTGGTCTCCCCTTTCTCTCACTCCCTTGATCGGACCTTCCCGGCGGAAATGGCCTGCTCCCTGCACAATGAACGCACAGGGCCTCGGAGGTTGTCCGAGGAAACCCTCTCCGATGCCTAAGTCAGTCCGTGGAATGCCTTGACGAACCTAGCTCGTGAGGAACTAGGTGGCGTTTTTAGGAGTAAGAGTCTAGAGAGAGAAAATCCAACCCCCTCTATGTGGAAAAGGGGTAAGTATTTATACCTTCCCACAAGAGAGAGGAAAAGAGAAAGAAGAGGAGGGAAATGGGTGGATGTAGGCGCGACACGTGGACTCACCTTGTCCACCCATTTCCCCTTACCTTAGGCAAAATGACGGATGGGTCCTCGGTTCTCCTTCGGCTCTGTTCAGGCGGGAACGCCCTGGAAGCAGGCGGGAGGCCTGGCTTGCTCTGTTTGGCGGATGGCTCAAGGGATTAGGGCCACACTTGGAGATTTCAATGACTTTGATGGAAAGGCTGCTGGGCAGACCTTTCCTCCTTCTGGGACTGGTCGCCCTGTGGCCTGATTGGCAGGCGGCCAAAGGCAGGCAACCGACTCCCATCAAAAGCAATATCGAAACTCACCATTGTTATACTCGATGAATTGCTTATCAACAGTTGATGAAGACGTCGCGATCATTGAATTCATAGTAACGGAATTTCGAGCACAAATTTGATTGAATGAATGAATGAACGTGATGATCAATGGGAGCGTTTTTTTAGGTTTTGATGAACGTGTAACGTGAATGAATGAATGAATGATGAATGAAAGTGATTATGAGAGTTATTGTTTCCTAAAATCATGGGAGTTATTTTAGGATACTAAATCTTCCGTTTTTTTTTATACAAAATATTATACAAAATTTTAGGTTTTGATGAACGTGTAACGTGAATGAATGAATGAGGAATGAAAGTGATTATGGGATATTGTTTCCAAAAATCGTGAGAGTTATTTTAGGATACTAAATCTTCCTTTTTTTTAATACAAAATATTTTAGGTTTTGATGAACGTGTAACGTGAATGAATGAATGAGGAATGAAAGTGATTATGGGAGTTATTGTTTCCTAAAATCATGGGAGTTATTTTAGGATACTAAATCTTCCTTTTTTTTTTAATACAAAATATTAGGATACTTAGGGACTCATATATAGAGAAGGACTCGTAAAAACCTCTCTCTCTGTCTGTCTCACTCTCTCTCTATATATATATATAGAGAGAGAGAGAGGGACAGAGGTAGGTTCAAATAAGGTTAACAACTTTTTTAAGTTCATAAGGTCTAGTGTTAAAGTTACACAAAAATTGCTTAAAGTTACACGAGATGAGTGATAAAGTTGCACTTTATCACTTGAAGTGATATAAGTGCTGAATGTTATAGTTACATATCCATTTTGAACAAATCCAACTTTATCGTATGTCATCTGTAACTTTAATATAGACTTAAAAAAATTGTTGACCTTATTTGAACCTACCTATATATATATATAGAGAGAGAGATATATATAGATAGATAGATAGATAGATAGTTAAAAGACAACTTAAAACATTGAATTTTATTCCATATATCAAGGAAAGATTTTTTTTTTAGTTTTTTTAAAAAAAGTTGAAAAGAAATCTTAATATTTTATTTAAAGCATAAATTTATTATTGTTAGTATTAAAACTAAATGGTTTTTGGAAATAAAGAGATTTAATCATATAGATGCTACATCTTTTCGTATACTTTTGTATTAATGTTAAATCAAATTTAATATTAATAATTATATTATTTATTATTAAGAACTTCATACTATAATCTTAATATTTCATTTAAAGAATTTGTTAGTATTAAAACTAAACTATCTTTGAAAAATAAAATACTTAATCATTTAGATGTTACATTTTTTCATCTACTTTTAATGTTAAATCAAATTTAAAATTAATAATTATATTATTTATTATTAAGAACTTCATATCATACCTTTAAAAGTAATATAATGGAGTGATGACAAAACCATTTTTATTTTGTAAGTTCTTATTCACATTCCAATCGCTCTATTTTATGTATATTCAATTCAATTTTGTAAGAAACGAATTTGCATTGTTGTTTGTTGATTTTATTTTTATTTCTAATTTTATCTTTTGCATTTGTCTTTGTTTAAAGAACTTATGCGAAACCAATAATCAAGTCTGTAATTTTTTTCAATTTTCAGGTATATTAATCGTATTTCAATAGATCTTTATATTTGATTTTTTTTATAAATAAATTTCGAGTAACTTTAAATCTCATGAGTTTTGTGTTCATAAGAGTGAACTTTTATTTATATTCAAAGTTAAAGTAATTTACAAACTATGATGAGAAAAAGTTGCAATATTTTGAGTGTCAATCAAAGTAACATACTAAGGTGAAAAATATTTTTGTGCATTTAATATTTGATTTTAAAGGTATATCCTTAATAAATAAATAAAATTAGTAATAAATGACAAACAAAACTTAATATTTCACTTAAAGCATAATTTATTATTCTTAAGAAAGCTTATTTGTTTTCTAAAATTAAGTTTTGATAATTTGGTTGTTTCACCATTTAATCCATTTTCGTCATAATGATCAATCAAAATTTAATATAAATACTTAATAAAAAAATTAAATAAAGCAATGAATGAAGAAGTTATGTCCATTGTCCTACGGATTTACCCGCTTAAGTCTATGTATCCGATATGCCTTGCTAGAGGTCGATGTCGGGTTGACATATAAATGGGTTATATGTTTGGTAGTCTTAAGTGGGCCCATTGGGTCACACACAATTTGTACGGGATATTATTAATATATCGGTATATTAATATATCGGGTCAGTAGTAATACGACTCAGCTGTGTTGTCGGGTTATGGTAATTAGAGTTATAGTATTAATCTAGTTATGGTAACTAGAGTTATTGTGATAATCTAATTATACCAATTTGAGTTATGGAATAACTTCTAGGTTAAAACCTAGCTCTCTAGCTCTCCTATATAAGGAGGTTCATATGATGAACCAAATCATACAATTCAAAGTATTGATTCATATATTATTAGAGAGAAAGAATTTTGTGAGACCGTCTCACAAAACCCTTATACTAGCATATACACCGCAGTTCCGTACCTGTGTGGATACCAACGGAGGCATCACATCTGGGTTGCTTTATTCTGTCCGTGGGGAATTATATATAGTTATTATATTTCTTATTATTCTTAATAATACGCTCTTCCGCTGCCAATAAGGTATATTCGTTGTCCCTCTATTGTTTGTCTTTTCGGTTAATACTTGTAACAGATCCTTGGCTTCAAGGGTTGTAACCCTACAGTGGTATCAGAGCCTCTGTTATATAGTATTAATTAAATCGACCTGAATCCTTGTCTCATAATTGGTTATGAGGGATTCTACCCGCGTATTAATTTGATTTTTAGTTTCGTCTCAAATCTCAATATTGTATTTGATATCCACCTTATACGTGATAAGGCATACTTGCTCAAGTTTGTTACTTTATTTGGTGCTTCGTCACTTGTAATGCATGTTGATGCTCCTATTTTCTTGCTGCCACGTTTCTTTAGTTTGTAAGCATACAAGGTTATTATTTTGTCAATGATTAATTGTTACGATTGATTCTTTCATGCCACAATGTTACTCCGATCTAATCGTGTTGATACAGTTAGTATGTTTCGGATATATTGCACCAAAGATGTTTGCCGTTTGTTTTCGGTGACTCTTTCATGCGGGATATTGCGGTTAGTCTATCATATTTTGTTCATATTTAGGGTTTGTTATAATATATGAATTTAAGTTGTTAAATTCTAATATTGATCCTTAAAACTAATTTAAAGTCTAATAACGATTATGATTTAAGTTAATTTACCCTAAAATTGATCCACTATAATCTCAAATTTCTTTGTTGACGATGAGACTAATTAGATTAGGTCAAGATTCGATTGAAATTGAGAACGTAAAATTGCTAGAATTTATCGTTGACGAGAGACCTAATAAGATTAGGACAAGACTCGTTTTAATTATGGTGGAGACGGAACAAAAAGAGACCAACCCGGTTGGCACGAGTATGACACGGTGGGCACGAGTGTGACTCGATCGATACAGGCCGGGTGTGTCCCGGTTGGAACGGGATGACCCGGGTGGCAAAGATTTGACCAAGACGACACAATATTTACTCGAACGACATGGTGTCGGGTCGAGCGACGCTCGTAAGAAAAGTTGTTTTCTCACGTTTGTGTGTTGATTATGAATCAAATACGGATTATACTTTTATTTTTCCGAATCAATGAAAAATTAGTTTTCTAAATCGGCTAAATAATTTTATGCATTTTAATTATCATGTTATCATAGATAGATCGGAAAAAGAGTTTCTCGAGTCTTATTTGATTTTTGATGAATTGTTCATCGATATGACAATTATAAGTTGCAGATCGATTGTGAATCAAATTTTGTATATCCGTTTAATTTTTCCGGGTGGAAAATTGTTTCTCGTAGTTGGAAAAATGAAAGATATTGGTGAAATTGTTCAAACCAAATAGCAATTACGAATTGTAATATGATTATGAATCAAAATATGGGATCTTTTAACTTGTTTTATGCACAAATCACTAGTAACAATTGAATTATTATGTCATATGACGCATGATTTTTATTGTTTGAGACTTGTGACTTGTGTGCTTAAAACTAATAGGTCGCCTTGTAAGTTGACCTAGCAACATGTTTAGGACCCATAATGCATTTAATCCCTCGCACAAATGTTAAGTATTACCTTTCCAGAATTGACCACTACAACAATTTCATACCATTGGTTGAAGTGACTGCCTAAGCGGTGCTTTGCCGATGTGTGTGGACTGAGTAGGTGGGTAACGGTTACCCACAGGTTCAATCTGGTTTGCTTAACATTGCTATCAAGTCGGACTTGGGCTTTGAGGCAAATAGTTGGTGTCATATGATGACTAATTCCGACAAACCAAAAATTACATATTGATGTAATTGACAATGTTGTTGTCTACCTTTACTTTTGGAGCTTGAGCAGTGAGCCCAAGTTCACTTGAGCGACAAAAGGTTTAGGATCTTGGAATATTATGTGAACTTGAGGGTAGTTTTCATGATTTATCTTAAAATTGTTTAAGATTATTAATATTAATTATCGTTTTGCTTTGCATATAATTGTAGTTGTTATTTAGTCACCATTATCACATTTATTAAAGATGAGTTTGAATTGTTTAACCTTGTCGATTGGTATCTTGAGAACCGTTTTCAAAATTAGAGATATAGATTTTGTCCTTGTGAAGGATAATTCCGATAGATTATTACCAATGCTAATGTACAGTATGGACTGTGATTAAAGTCATGGAGATGTCTATAAGTACCAAAATCAATTGTTTCAATAAAAGGGAACAGTTCCCATTAAGTGAGAAAATGTTGAAAATGATCTAATTAATCCATGTCATACGATGACGTGATTATATTGATAATCAGGAAATTTTAATTTGGATGCTTCTTTCTAGAATTAGGAATTGAAATTGTTTCAATTAGACATAAGTTTAGGTCACTTTATTATGAATAAACATGTGACTTAATAAGGTTTCTCACCTTCTAGCATGAGATGTTGAAAGACGATTGAACATTGTATCAAGAAGGCAAATAATACTAATGTTCTAGGAGTTCATTAAGAAAATTGCTTGAGATAATGATTAATGAATCTAAGATGTTGGTTAAAGTAAGGGAAGTATAATTGTTATCATACCCAAACTTGTTGCCAAATTTAGATTAGGTACGATTTTATCAGTCATTAATGTAATGACAAATATATGACATTGGTAGATAGCTTTCTAGAAGTGTCTAGAAAATCTGCAAATCAATTGAAGTATGACTCCAGGTGTATATGTTACTAGAGTAATTGTTACTTGCATTCTACTGTTTTGGTATAAGTTACCAAATGCAACTATTACATTGTGGATGTGATGGCTCAAAGAGGGTGGAATTATGGTATATAAGTGAAGTGTTTTATGATGAAATGGACAAACGTTGTTGTTTCATATATAAAAGGAAAATCACTTAATTTACCATAAAGCTGAATACTGGAAATGAATAATTGTTATTCTTGTACTAGTCATAAGCAAAAATATTGATTCTGTTTCATGTATGGGCATGAAAAGTTTTAATAAAAGTAGAACAATTGTTGCTCTATATGTAATTCCCTAGAAATTCTAACGCGATACAGTGGCGGAAACACTGTAGAGTCGGGATTAAAATACACTGTAACTATGTCTTATTAAATTAAACGGAAATTTCCCATGGTACCCCCGAACTATGTCACATTACACATGGTACACTCAATTTAAAGTTTGTTCCCATGGAACCCTTAAGTATTATAGTTTGCTTCCCAATTTGTCCTTACACCAATTTCCGTCATAACGCCGTGTGATTAACAATTAACCATTGACATACTCAAGCATTAATCAATGACACACACTTACTCACTCATTTAATCACTCAAGCATTACTCACTTATTCTCAACCTTTTCACCTTCATCTTTCATCTTCATTTTATGAAAAAACGTGGCAAAATCAAACTTCATCCTCATAACCTAGCTCGATCATCCTTCAACATCAACCTAATCCAATAAGCAAGTTCTATCCCAAGTGATTAAAATCGTTTCTTCCAATATATAAGCAAGGTAAATACTACTAACTCTCTAAATTTTTTTCGTATTTATGTGATTAAAGCTTCGTACATATTCTTCTATGCTATTAGGTGATTGTACTATGGTTTATATCCATACATCTTATAGGTTTAGTCTATAAATTTTGATTTCGAATTTTGATTAAATTAGGGTTTCAGATTATATATATTTTTCAATTAGGGTTTTGTATGAGTAAAAAATTTCAATTCTCAATCTAATGCTATGTTCTGGTGAAACGAGATTGAATTTTAATCTAATATTGTTCATTAAAATGGGGGTTAAATTGGATATTATACTTTGTGAGAAGTTGAGGTATAGAGCAGAGTTGAGATCAAGTGGACGAGTCATTGATGGAAGAAGCAAAACAAATACTTTTTGCGAAACTGGATATGATACTCTGCTCTATACAAAATTAGGGTTTATGTTCAATTACGAATGTTTATGAAATTTTCTTGGTTTGCATTTAAATACTCCGTACTTTGTTTAGTTGTCAATTTTCCTATATGCATCATGACTATTGAATATTTCTGTTGTGTTATACATTTCAACTGTGTTATATTTCAATGTGTTATGTTCTTATTATCGTTGTGTTCAATGAATTCTCATTTATCGTTGATGTTTGTGTATATCCAGAATGTCAGCTAAAATATGGATTGAATTTCAATATGACGGAAAGTGTTTCGATTATCCTGTGAACGACGTTGACTTGATGTAATTACTGGACGTAATTGGCGACCTTGATGGGGTGTCTTCGAAGCAAAATGTTCTTATACCCGAGGTTTATAATCTGTACTATAAAGGTGCACGGGGTAAGAAGATGTACATAAAGAGTGACGAAGACCTGATGAGTATGTTTGCATATTTTGATGGTATAGAAACCATTAAGGTTTGGCTTAAGAGGACAAACAAACCCATGAAAGTGTTCCAAATGGTTGCTGATCAACTAAAGAAATCATGGCTAGAGGAAGAAGAAAAATCATGGAGCCTCAACAACCAACAATTAGGTAAGTCCCTTCTAATTTTGAATGTTAAATTTGTCATGTTATTTACGGTTGAATGTTATATTGGCATAATATTATTAGTTTCGTATCTTCTTTCAATTTCAGAGTCAAGCTAAGGAAGAAAAGGAGAAGGCCTGTTTATCTTTTGTGTATGGTTTAGCTAGGGGTATATATTTTGCACAGGTCTCTTATTATACCACCAATCCACCATACTTGGTCTTAGAATATGAATAATCTCGTATGTGGTACGTAAATTTTGCACAGGTGTTGCTCCTATATTTTGGGTAATTTGGTACGTAAACTCTCTTTTGGTGATTTGCATATCACACAAACAATTATTCCGTCGATGTTGTTCCCTTTTTAGTTCGTTTGTTTAACGAACATATCAATGTGATGGTGGGAATATATTAGTAGTAATCTTATTTCATTGCATTAGGCTTGCTTTCCATACATATCACATTTTGTTCATAACCACATAAAGTAGACTAAAGTACATGACCGAACCAATTATATGATGCTTAGATTTAGCAACTTCGACGTAGAATCTATCTTTCTATGATGTCACAAATTATTTCCATTTGTTTCTTCATCTTTTTCTTCAAATCTTGTTGAATGGACACTTGATCAACTACATCCATTGTGTTGATATTTGTAACTTCTTCTGTTCTTCCTTTGCACCATTGAAACCATCCACATTCATCACATTTATAGTATAGCTTAAATGAATTTGCAGTAGTTGATCCGGATGCTCGAATATTTGCTCTTCTAATGCATCTTACGCATGTTTTGTTTTCCACTTGAACTCCTCTTTGAGTTGAACTTGAATGTGAAACCAGCATTGTTGGAAGTTTGATTTGTGTGGATTTTTTTGTTCATATTCTGTCAAAATAGAAAGGGGTGTGCATTTATAAGCATTTGTGTAAGGCTAGTTCAATAATCTGGCTGTTACTTTGCTTCAAAGAGTCGCCCCTGTGCTTTCAGGGGTACCATGTGAACAAAAATGTAACCTTAGGGGTATTATGGAAACAACAATCAAACCTTAGGGGTACCATGGGAACGCCTCTCTTTATGCTAAGGATTCTGAAAAGCAGTCGTTGAGGGATGTAATTAATTTTCCCTCCCAAAATTAAATAACACTTAATGATGCAACTCTTAAGCATAATTTAACGGCGTGATGACAGAAAATGGGATGTGGGCAAATCGGGAACTAAACTATAAAACTCAAGGTTACCATAGGAACAAACTTAAAAGCGGGTGTACCATGAGTAATGTGACATAGTTCGGGGGTACCATGGGACTTTTCCCTAAATTAAATTGGTAAAGTCAAACGTATGCCATACATAAAAATGGCTAAAAATTAAAACAATCCACAATGAGGTTAAACAATCCTTAAGACAATTATTAAAAGATCAAGCAGGATCCAAGACTGCTCGTTAGCCCACACCCACCGGAAAACAAACACGTATACCTGCCATGTTAAAACATAACAGCCACAATCAGTGGGGAGCAACGTCAACGTTCTCCTAGTCGTATAACAGGATTTTAAAACAGTAATTACTAATATAGGAAAAATAGTAAAAATGGAAAACAGTAAAACAGCATATTAAAATAAGCTTTAGCGTAAAACAAACTAATCAAAAGGGTTTCCGGAGAAACATAAAAATATTTGCCAACCTGCAAACCAATTTATATCGATAACAAATAAAATAATCAAAATGGCGTTATGGATAGGATTAATGTAGAATCTAGACTTTCACTTGGACAAAACTAAAAACTAGTTTCGAGAACTTAGTCAAAACAAATTAGACTTCGGTCTCTAACTAGGCAACTCAACCATAACAGGACTGCGTGCAACGAGGTCCTGGCTTAAGTAGTGCACACCCCTCCTGGATACAAACCATATCCAGTTCAACCCGATGCGACTTACACGATGCGATATCTAAGTTTAAGGTAAGCATACACCCTCCTGAACACAAACCATGCTCAGTTCAACGACCAATGTGTCTCAACATAGACACACCAGCTTTATAGTTGATGGCAAAACGTACATCCCAGACTATATTACTGTAAACCCACACTTTTCCTTATTCCATAACTCCAAAACAATCCATTATCGATATTTAAAAGATGTATTCATTATAAACAATGTGAGGATAAAAGAAGTAAACATATATATTCTAAAAGGGAAAACTTTCTATTTTAGGAAACTTCTATTTTTAGAAACTTTACTAAAATAGCATTATATCAAAGTAGTGAAAATATTAGTTCATACTAATACCACATTTTTAGTAAACGATATAGATTTATAAAACTAATACTTTCGGCCTTAACGATATTAATTATTAAAGTAAGATCATTTGATTTTATGAAATTATTAAAATATCGTATAAGTGTTATAAAATGATTAAAAATGTCTTAAACATTTTAATATTACTAATTAGGGTGTTTTCAAAAGTTAAAAAGCTAAAATTCCCTAATTATTATTAGTTTCGACAATAAAATTATAAATAGGATTTTACGGCAAACATCAAATTAAATATTTGAACGTCTTTATTTAATCAAACCAACAAATATATTTAGAGTATGTTAAGGGACGATAAATCACAATTTGTCCGAAAATCAGTATTTATTAATTAAAGACTTTAATAAATAGTACAAAAATTACGTAAAATAGTTAAATTATATTTATGGATATTCTGTCCAGAAAAGAAAATTTCCAGAATTTTAAAACTCGGTTTTTAAAGCGTTTTCTCGTTAATCGTCCAATCTCGACAATAACGATTAATAAAAATAGTAATTACAAAACGATTTAAGTATTAATATCCAAAAATTATTATTAAACCTAAAAATCATGATTTTCCAGAATCTACCATTTTTTCAGATTTCCAAAAATTCCAGATTTAATAAATCCCGTCAAAATCGTCTTTAAAACCCGTTTTCTCAATTAATGATTCCATTAATAAAACTTATCATTCCTAACATTTTATTAAGGCACTAAAAATCATAAAATTACATTTTAATATGAAATCATCAGAATCATAATTTTTCCAGATTTAAACCAAAGACCAAAAATCGAGAATTTAAACAACAAACACGGTTTTAACGATAAACGATGATTTAAAGTGATTAATTAATTCATCCACTTAAAAATTCCGAAAACTTATGAAAAAATTCAGAAAATTCTATTTCACCAGAAAGTTTCACCACGTCAAAAATCAGATTAAAATAAAATGTTTAAGTACTAGAACTAAAAATCGGCTTTTAATCGTTTTTGTCCGAAAACGGTAATAATTCAATAATCGATATCAAAAATATCAGAAAAATACTAAATTATTAAAAATCATCAAAAACAACATTTTTCCAGAATATAAACATATATTACATGTTTAGGCCGAATACTATGATTTTACAAATTAATATGACGATTTAATCGTTAATCTCGTAAAAGCGATAAAAATACCGAAACATGCAAATTTTCAACTTTAAAAATTTTCTAGAATCCGTGACATACATATATTGCCAAAATAAAACATAAAAATATATACATGCAAATACTCAATTAAAATCATGAAATACCGAGTAACATCGACGTTACCTCTACTCCAAGTCTGAGTCGATAATATATTCGTCGGCTTCGGGATCGTCCAAAAATCCTACCAAACACGGAAATCATGGCAGAAAAATACCATGAGAAAACTAATAAAAATCAAGGTAAAAATTGATCGAAAACGACGTTGATTAATACCTTAACGAAGGGAACGGAAAGAGGATTATTTGACGATGAATTTGAGTCGATTAAGACTAGAATTGAAGCAAAATAATCCTAGAATAGAGGAAGACTGCCACGGCCAAGAGTAGATGAAGATAGATTTTTTTTACTTGATGAATGAATAAAGTGTAGTATGGAAATGGATGGTTTTTTTCAAAATATAAATGAGAATAAAGTGTTGATGAAAACTATGTGAAATCCTCATGAAGTGGCCGGCCAAAATAAAGTGGTGAGGAGCATGAAAAGTTTTGATAATAATGCAACAATTGAATGAAAAGAAATTATCTTATGTTTACGTTTTAACGTGATAAAATGAAACGTTTAAATAAAACGTAATAAAACTTGTGACCAAGAGCTTAGTTGGTCCAAAATGTGAGTAAATGGTCTCAAATAATTTATAAGTTGATAAAAATTATAATCGTAAAATAGTTAAAGGCATTTCAAAGTAATTCGAGTAAACCTCGCGTAAGAAAATAATTATTCGCGAAGCTTCGTAATAAAAATCATTAACAACTAATTTTTGTAAATAAAAATATTTACTAGTTGAAAATACTATAGAAACGTATTCAAACATTTTTAGGAAAAGGAATAACTTAAATCCAAGCTTAAAAATGTCAATTCGAAGAGAAATAGAATTCCTTGCGGAAAAATTAATTAGTTTACGAAGGAACCAAATAAATGGATTTAAAAAGAATTTAAATCTTTAAAATTAAAAATAAAAATTATTAAACTCAAAAAAGTAAAATAGGGCTTAGTAAAATGATGAAATATGAGGCCAAAAGTGACAGAGTTAAGACGGAGTCCTAACGGAAAGAATAAAAACGCTTAGGAAAAATAGCGGGTGTTACAATTCTCCCCACTAAAAGAAAGTTTCGTCCTCGAAACTAAGAATAAGCAGATAGGAAATCGAGGTTTACCTTACTCGAAGAGTTGAGGATGCTTAGCTCGCATCGAAGACTCGGTTTCCCACGTTTCTTCCTCAAACCGATTACAGCGCCACAAAACTTTTACCAGAGGTACAACTTTGTTCCTTAAACGCTTCTCGCGGCAATCAGTGATCTTCACTGGCCTTTCTTCATAAGTCAAATCCGGCTCGAGATCCACAATCTCGGGCTCCAATACGTGCTCGGGATGACTAACATATTTCTTTAACTGAGAAACATGAAAGACATCGTGAACCTTACCCATAGATGCAGGCAATTCCAGTTTATAAGCAACTTCGCCCATTCTCTCGATCACCGGGTACGGGCCAACGAACTTAGGGCTGAGCTTGCCCTTAATCCCAAACCGTTTCACCCCTTTCATAGGTGATACCTTCAGGAACACAAGATCACCAACCGAAAACTCCAAAGGTCGACGACGAACATCAGCATACGACTTCTGTCGATCCTGGGCAGACTTCATCCTAGATCGGACCACATTCACTACGTCAATAGTCTGAGCCAACAAATCCAGGCCCAAAATCTTCACTTCACCGGGAACATCCCAACAGACGGGACTACGACACTTTCGACCATAAAGTGCTTCGAACGGGGACATCTTAATAGAAGCATGGTAGCTGTTGTTATAGGAAAACTCTACCAGCGGAAGATGTCGGATCCAACTCTCTTGGAAATCCAAGGCACAAGCCCGCAACATATCCTCCAAAGTTTGGATCGTTCTCTCGGACTGTCCATCTGTAGCAGCATGGAAAGCGGTACTCATCAATAATTTGCTTCCCAAAGCATCTTGCAAAGCCTTCCAGAATTTAGAGCAGAACCTCGGGTCTCGATCCGAAACAATCTCGAGCGGTACACCGTGATGACGGACGATTTCGGCAACATACACTTCTGCGAGCCTCTCCAAACTCCAAGTGTCGCGAATTGGGACGAATCGTGCACACTTGGTCAAGCGGTCCACAATAACCCAAATATCGTTTCTACCATTCACGGTCCTAGGTAATGCCATCACAAAATCCATCGATATGCACTGGCATTTCCACTCTGGAACAGGGAGTGGTTGTAGCAAACCTCCAGGCTTCTTGTGCTCGAACTTCACCTGCTGACATGTCAAGCACTTACTTACAAACTCTGCAATGTCCTCTCTCATATGAGGCCACCAGAAATGGAGCTTCAAATCCCGATACATCTTGTCACCACCAGGATGAATAGAGTACCTCGTCTTATGTGCTTCGGTTAGAACTTGCTTTCTTACCTCAGCATCGCCAGGGACAACCCATCGGTTCTTAAATTTCAGTGCTCCACTGGAATCCACAGAAAAATCTAGAGCCTTACCAAGATTCATCTTTTCTCGGATACCAGCTACAAAAGGGTCATCCAACTGCTTCTCACGAATCTCACGGAAAAGAGTTGGTTCAGCAACTAGGGCACTAAGGCGACAATCATAACCTTCATCAACAACATCAATAGACATCTTGGCAAAATCTCAGGCCAACTTCTCAGGCAAGCCAGAACACGTAGACAAGGAATGGAGGGTCTTTCTGCTAAGGGCATCAGCAACCACGTTAGCTTTTCCCTCACAATACACCAATTCCAGGTCATAATCATTCACTAACTCGATCCAGCGTCTCTGTCTCGCATTCAGATCTTTCTGCGTGAAGAGATATCGCAGGCTCTTATGGTCAGTGTGAACCTTGCATCTTACTCCGTACAAATAATGCCTCCAAACTTTCAAGGCATGCACCGCAGCTGCTAACTCCAAGTCGTGGGTAGGGTAATTCACCTCATGAACCTTCAACTGTCTAGAGGCATAAGCGATCACCTTACCGTTCTGCATAAGGACACAACCCAAACCATTCTTAGAAGCGTCACAATACACATCGAAACCAACGCCTTCTTCAGGTAGGGTCAGGATAGGAGCAGAAGTGAGCTTTCTCTTGAGCTCAGAAAAAGCATCTTCACAGGCTTGACTCCACAGGAATTTATTCTCTTTCTTGAGTAATTGAGTCATAGGTCGTGCTAACTTAGAAAAGTCTTGCACAAATCTTCGATAATAGCCGGCAAGACCTAGGAAACTTCGGATCTCGCCAACATCTTTGGGACTTGCCCAGCTCTCGATAGCTGAAATCTTAGCAGGGTCAACTTTAATACCTTCCTTTGCGATAACATGACCCAGAAAAGCTACCTCGGAAAGCCAGAATTCACACTTGGAAAACTTAGCATACCACTTCTGATCTCGTAGAATGCCAAGAATAATCTTGAGATGTTCTGCATGTTCAACCTCCGACTTGGAATAAATCAGGATGTCATCAATAAAGACAACAACACACTGATCCAAATACTCCCTGAAAGTTCTGTTCATTTGATCCATAAAAACAGCAGGAGCATTGGTTAGTCCAAAAGGCATGACTTTGAATTCATAATGTCCATACCTCGAACTGAAAGCCGTCTTTGGAATGTCTGATTCACGGACGGGGATTTGGTGATATCCAGACCTTAGATCGATCTTGGAAAACACAGAAGCACCCTTAAGTTGATCAAAGAGATCATCAATTCTGGGCAGAGGATATTTGTTCTTGATCGTAACCTTGTTGAGATCACGATAATCAATACACAGGCGCATCGAACCGTCTTTCTTCTTGACAAAAAGTACAGGAGTGCCCCAAGGGGAAGAACTTGGACAAATGAAATCTTTCTCAATCATTTCATCCAATTGCTTGCGTAGCTCTTGCAACTCAGCAGGAGCCATTCTGTAAGGTGCTTTGGCGATTGGGCCAGTACCAGGCACGAGTTCAATAGTGAATTCCACATCTCGTTCGGGTGGAATACCTGTTAACTCCTCGGGAAATACATCTGCATAATCACACACTATGCGCACCTCCTCGAGTTTAGGAAGTTCAGCAGTTACAGTTACCGTACATAGAAATGCTTGGCAACCTTTTCTCTGCATTCTGATAGCCTTCATGTCAGAAATAATCTTGATACCCTTCTGTCTTCGACCACCATGGTAAGACACTCGAACACCTTCGGGGGTCTTCAGAGAAATATTCTAATCTCGACATTGAAATCTTGCATCATACTGGGCTAACCAGTCCATTCCCAAAATAACGTCGAACTCAGCGAGAGGGAACTCAAGGAGAGTAGAAGGAAGAATAGTACCAGCAAAGAGAATAGGTACATTCTGATAAGCTTTAGAACAGTCAACAACTTCACCAGAAGGAAGGAAAATAGCTATTGGTTCAGCTAGATAGGGGGTTAAGGATAGTTTTGAAGCCAGAATAGAAGATATTACAGATGTGGAAGCGCCAGTATCAAATAGTATATAAGCACTAACACCCGAAATCAGAAACATACCCATAACCACATCAGGATTAGCCTCAGCGTCGGCACGGCTCATCAATAAGATACGTCCCTTACGAGGGGCAGAAGTAGAGACAGCGCCAGCTGCAGTAGCGGTGTTGGTTGCTGCTTTCTTTAGGCAGAAGGTAGAGCGGTGTCCCACATCTCCACAGTGGAAACAGGTAATAGGGTTACCCTCACAAGTCAAACCCGGATGATAGGCCTTCTTGCATTTGAAACAGTAAGAATCCTTCTTGTTGTTGGGCTTCGAGTTGAAATTGTTTTTCTTGAAACCACTACCTGTAATAGCATATAGTAGAGTCAGGAATTTTAGAAGAAAAGAAAGTAAAAGAAGAAGAGAAAGGAAAAATAATCCAGACCTCCAGAGTTGAGCTTCTTAGAAGAAGATGAAGAGTTATTCCCAGAATGGGTGAAAGGTCTTTTATAACCAGATGATGGGTTCATAGATTTCACCCGCTCAATCGAAGACTCCGCGTAAAGCGCGGCATTATAGAGCTCATTAACCGTTGAGAGACTCCGGGGCATATTGAGAGTGATATCGGCTCGAAGTCCTCCTCGATAAAAGAAAGCTCGGTGTGGACATGACATAGGTCCACCCCGACGCGGCCACGCGCGGGTTTGGGTAGGCGAATGAATCTTCATATGAGAATGGATCGAATTGAAATTTAGGTCTATGTGGAGTCGCCACCGAATTTTGTGGTTATTCGGAACCATTCGAGCCCACTCTATGTCGTAGTAGTCCGTATACAAAATACGGCCCATTTCCGATGTCAGAGTTATTGGGCTCGTCCCTTTGCATTTGATACCAATACCGACGTTATCGGATATTGTGTATTGAATGACTCTCGTGCGCCAACGGTTTCGGGCATCCGGAAACCGAGGTTCTGAGTAAGGGGTGAGGGTACGTGTTGGGAAGCCCACAAAGGACACCCAACCCCGCCCGCACATTAGCGGCCTCTACTAAGAATTCGAATGACTTACAATACGCGCGCTAGTTAAACGGGAAAATGATATGCAAAGAGTATTTTCCCTAAACATGTGAATTGAATTTTAAAAGGGTTTCTAAGTCAATTTAATGCAATTAATTCTACGTCAAAGTGAAAATTAGCATGCGGGTTCATTTAGTACAATAAACGAACAAGAATTAAATTGACAAGAGAAACAAGCAAATGCGTTAGTAACGATGCAATGATATAGCGAATAATAACGGTTTGCGCAAATAATGAATTGAATTGAATGGTGTACAAGATGATGCATGGTTTGAAAAGATAGTATACACGTGATCAATTATGCACGCGTTGACCTAAGTCGTAAAATACTATCGAGTTTTGAAAAGAAGGATGTACGACTCATGTTTTGGTCGTTACGAGGTCACTCGATCGAGTAGTCGATAGACTCGATCGAGTAAACCCCGAAAATAGGTTTTTGTTTCGCGTTATGGACCATACTCGGCCGAGTTATTGACTAACTCGGTCGAGTACAAGGCCACTCGACCGAGTCACTGTGAGACTCGATCGAGTGGAGGCCATGAAAAACATTCTGGTTCGATATTGGGGCGCCACTCGACCGAGTGGGCTAGGCACTCGGTCGAGTGCCCCCTGTACGAATTGTAATTCGTTTGCAAACTTAATGGTTGATTTTGAAATTGCTTTTGATTTTTGAGAGTTTGACAATTTCACCGAATCGGACGTAAATATTGCACAATTTATGTTCGACTTGGTTTTTTATAAATCGCGAATTTTGTCGGACCGAATATAAATATTGTTGAATTTATACCCGATTCTAATTTTGAATACTCGTTGTATCCCATATTCGATTATTTGAATCGATATGGAATATTAGAGTGAAATAGAAAAAAAATAAACAAATTGATTTTAGTCGTTGTAAATTAATTATCGTGATATGAACAAATTACGTTAATTAATTCATACGTCTTGATTGTTAAATTCGATACCCAATTATGGAATTGGTATCGAATCTAAAATCTACGCTTTACTTGAATAAATAAAAAAACTTGATTCCCTCGACTTTTCCGACATCGAAATAAATCCCTAGGGATTGTGATGTCGGATCCGTGTCAACGGGTTTCGACCCTTATTAAAGTACGATGTTTGTTTTTGAGAAATCGATGAGGTATGCGAACAATAACAATGGTGCGAAAAATTATGGTTGAAGTTAATCTATCTCAATAATCAAGTAATTGGGATATCGGAACAAGCGACCGTCAACGCTGTGTGCAGTACACTTGTATGTTCGTGTTTCCTCGTTCCGATATAACTTCATAATCGACACAAATTGATAGATATTTTAATGTCTTGATACTAGTATTATTGATATTAATGATGCGATAATAACGATAAAACGGAATAAATAAATAAAAACGACCCGTATAAAGACGACACGATGCGAGAAGGAGAAAGAAAAGAGAAGAAACGGGGTTTTGACACCCTCAACCTACATGTTCTTGTCTCGGATTAGAACTCGTAACCGTGGCTTTAACACTAGAGTCTTCGAGGTTTATGGGGGTTAAGTTATGGTGGCTCGGGTTGTTGATTCCTAAACTAGGTTTAGGGTTTTTGCTAGTGTATTGCTTAGGATTTGCTTAGGGTGTATTAGGGCTGTAAAAGTGTGAATTAGGGTTGAATTTGAGGTGGTAAAAGTTGTGAAAAAGGTGTTGAAGAGGGGTGCATGAGGGTTGCTTATATAGGAAAAGCTAGGGCTTCGGTTTAGGGTTACTCGACCGAGTAGGTGGCTAACTCGGTCGAGTGGCCCGTTACGCCAGCCGTCGGGCTTGAATAAGGGCCCACTCGATCGAGTGGGTGAGGCACTCGATCGAGTGGCCCAGCTGGGCCGCGCGGGTCACTCACTTTGGACCGTGACCACGGATATTTGATGAGTTTGAGTTTGAATTGGGCTTTTGATGTTTGAGGGGTTGTTTGGTATGTCTCGGAAACGACTTTGACCGGGATTGACCCAATCGTGACGAGTCGGTTTTAATTCCGGTGTCGGTTTCGGCCCAAATTAGCCTTGCTTGATTGGAAACGGCCCACTGGGCCTGGATTTGAGGTTGATTTTGTGAGATTTTTACTCTGTAAGTGTGTTAGCCAGCGATTAATGGATTTGAGCCCGTATCCGAGCGCATAGAAGCATGTTAGCGTCCGATCATCATCGGGTGTTTTTTGGGAAACTACCATAGACACCTGACAGTCAAAATGCGGGTGTCTACAGAGCCCCCACTCTGACTGAGGCTTGGACAGGGCGAAAGTCAGAGTATCCACCAGGCCAATCGAGGATTGAAACCTGGCGGACTTCCGGCCGGGTCGTTTATAGTCCATTAGACTCGCGTGAAGGGCTCGCCAGCCGCAAGCTAGAAGTCATACCTGAGCCGATAACTCCGTGGGGAATTGGACTTGTCTCGTAAGTCCTGGGTGCGCCTGTATGTAGACTCATCCCTTGAAATGCCGTCGTTCGCTTCTGCTGGGGAATTATCGTGGGTTGCACATCCCTATTTGAGTCGTACGTGTATGGGTCACATAAAATGCATGCAACACGTAGGCAGTAAAATGACTCGCGCTGGGGAGAAATGATTTTTTTTTTTGAAATTTTGAAAATTGGAGATTTTTGAGTTTTGGAAACGTTGAGATTTTGACTCCTAACAAAGATTAGGAAGGTTCGGGATGGGGATTTCCATGCTAGTATTGAGACTAGGATTGTGGTTCGATTCCTATTGAGATTAGGAAATTTTCCTAAATAGTTTGCAAGGCTAATGTTATATATAGCCCCTCCTTGCTCTTGATTTTCTTGACAAGTCACAAAACAACCCTTTCTTAAGAGAAAGTCCCTCTAATTCTCTTGAGAAAGTCTCTTCATCTTCTTTAAGAAGTTTTAGCCATGGGGATCGATAGGTTGAGTGTGATGTTGCAGGAGTGGTCCCGTCGCTTTAGGGATGCAGATAGGGTGGCTTTGAATCAGACGGGGATAACCCAATTGTACCCGTTCCGTCAGATGGTGGTTGACCGCTATTTTCTGGATGCTTGCTTGGCTTATTGGGATGACATATATCATGTCTTTGCTTTCCCTCGGGGCGAAGTCTGCCCTTTACCTGAGGAGATTGCAGCTATAGGAGGATGGAATCTGATACTCCGTCCCGCCGTCCCGTATTCGATCTATGACCCGAGGAGGAAGTTGAGAGAATTTCTAGGGCTTTCTCACAACGAGGTATCCCGTATGATGGATGGTGATAAAACTTCTCTGATCGACTTGGCTGAGAAATTTATGAATTCATTCGATGTTCGGGTTAGACCGGCTTTCAGCCGCAGGGCCTTCTCTTTTTGCATGCTTCATGTATATGCTTTCGAGGGTCATATGGACCTGTTATCTTGCATGGGAAGCACCCGTCTTCTGACAGTAGTGGATCTGATGGAGACTGAGCACAGCCCGGCTTGGTTGATCACGGGCGAGATTATCAAAGGATTGGACGATCGCAAAAGGGACTCATCCATTCGTCTTACCGGGAGCACCCGTTTGTTGCAAGTATGTCACTTGACTTCTTAATTCAATTTCTTTGATTTTTTTTCTTTTGCGAAATTTTTTTTACTGCAGGGGGTACTCGATCGAGTCACCCAGGCACTCGGTCGAGTACCCTCGATGGAACTCTCCTGATCTGTCTTCGGAGGTGCCACTCGATCGAGTCACCCTGGCACTCGATCGAGTGCCCTAGTAAAGAGTCTCCTGTTTGCGTTCAGGGGTACCACTCGATCGAGTGTCCCTAGCACTCGATCGAGTGGCCTTTAGGCGAACGCCTATTTTGCCCTGGAATCTCATGCTTTTGTTTCTTTTTGCAGATTTGGCTGTATGAGAGACTATCAGTGATAGATCCTCCACTTGATGCGGGCAACTACCGTCATAACCAGGTGATGACGAGGAGGCGGGCCATTGACTTTTCTCGTCAGATTACGCAGAAGTACTGGGACGAGGTTTTGTCTTTTCATGGCGGCCCGTTAATTCAATGGGTAGTTCCATGGTGGCCCATCTACTTTTGGAGTGGCTTGGACCCAAGGGACAGAGCCCGCTATCAGGTGATCCTTTCTTTCAGGCAGACGGTTCATCTCTTTCCAGATCGCATACTAAGGCAGTATGGATGGACCCAGCGAATCCCTGAAGTTGAAGAAGTTGTGAGTGACCCTACCCAACTGACTGATGTAATGTGTGATACCTGGATGCAAAGGTGGTACACACGGCACGCTTGGCCCGTTGTCAAATCTCGCCATTCAATCTGGGTTTCAGATTCTTATAAGAAGTGGACCAAAGCAGGAGATGCTAAAGCCCGAGCTGCTTTGAAAGTCGATGAAGCCTTCGATCTGCTGAGAAGGGAGCAAGCCAAAGACAACAGGGGGTTCTTTGATGAAGGAGACACTCCAGCTACCCTGGTTCGTCTAATGTCCGGTCACAAGAAGAAGACTAAGACTCAAGCTGAAGGGTCTAGTGCTAAAGGTGCCTGGGGGAAAGTGAGCCCCCAGATGGACTTGGAAAGGAGACTGGGCCCAAGACTACCCGTGCAGGACCGACTTGGCCCACGGGACAGACTGCCTGAGCATGTGCGGGCCCGACTCGGGCCGAAGACCGTGATTGAAGACCCGTCGTCAAAGAAACGGGCCCGGGCTAAGGAGGTTCCACTCGTGATTCGGGAACGCTCGCCACCACCCCGAAGACCTTAGGCTCCACGCGACCCGAAGGACAAGGGGAAGGGGAAGATGCCCGGATACTAGTCTCCTTATTTTATTATTTGAATAGTATTATTATTTTTGTGGTGTGATTTTTTTTGTGTATGCCGTTTTGGCGTTTTTTGTAATCCCGAGTTTATCGAGATATTAATAAAAGACATATTATTGAACGACCGTTCCCGTCTTTTCGTCTATTGCAGTGGTTGTACCCTTCTAAGGGGTTGCCTACGTATCCACAAATAGCGGAATCAAATCAAACATAGTTCAAAATTGATTTGATTGATTTTTTTTTTTTTTTGCAATTTTCGAAATACACCAGGATTATTAATTCAAGATGTGTGACAGTAAAATAGTTAATTCTAGCTTATTGACTTGTCTAAAATTTGAAAATTTATAAAAAGGACAATTTTTTATAAATTTTTGCGAATGACATTGAGATGGGGGTTTATGGGTAGTAGCGCTTCAGCTGGTCCAAGTTGGTTGGGTTGACAAATTCGTTCCCGTCCAAGTCTGTCAGCATCACCGCTCCTCCTGACAGGACCTTCTTGACTAAGTATGGTCCAGCCCAGTTGGGTTTGAATTTACCCCTTGGGTCAACCGGTAGTAAGGCACGAACCGATTTTAGGACCAGATCCCCTTCCTTGATGTTCCTGGGCCTAACCCGTTTGTTGAAAGCCCGTTGGATCCTTTTTTGATATATTTGAATGTTGTTGAGAGCCCGGGATCGCCGTTCGTCTAAAAGGACTAGCGAATCGTATCGGGCTTGGACCCAATCTGCCTAAGGTACTTGGCTTTCAAGTAGGATCCTAAGGGATGGCACCTCTAGCTCGACTGGTTGGACCGCTTCTATTCCGTATGTCAAGTAATACGGGGTTGCCCCGGTCGCGGTGCGGATTGAGGTTCGATATCCCCATAGGGCAAAAGGTATTTTGTCGGGCCAGTCCCGGTAATTTTCAGCCATCTTTTTAAGTATGGTGACAATTGTTTTATTGGCCGCTTCTACCGCTCCATTTGTTTGAGGTCGGTAAGGCAAAGATGTATGCCTTTGAATTTTGTATTTTGTCAGCAATGCGGCAATTTTAGCTTGAAAGTGGGTCCCGTGATCGCTGACGAACTCGTGCGGGATCCCATACCGGCATATTATTTTATTTTGGATAAATTTGGCCACGTGCTTGGCGTTCAAGACACGGTATGACTCGGCTTCGACCCATTTGGTAAAGTAGTCGATGGCCACCAAGATGAAGCAATGACCTCCCGTCCCGGAAGGATGCACCTTTCCAATTATGTCAATACCCCATGTCGAAAATGGCCATGGTGATGTCATGGTATATAATAGGGAAGATGACATATGTTGTACATTGGCGAAGATCTGACAGTTATGGCAGTGTTTGACATACAACTGACAGTCTGTTTCCATGGTGTTCCAATAGTACCCGAGGCTCATGATTTTTCGGGCTAGCATATGGGCGTTCATATCCGGGCCGTTTTCACCATCATGGACCTCGGCCATGACCTTTTCGGCCTGTATTTTGTCGATGCATAGGAGTAGAGCCCCCTGTGCCGTCTTTTTGTACAATTGCCCGTCATCAGTTCGAACAAATTGGGTTGCTGATCTTCGTAGGGCCTTTTTGGCCCGATTTTCAGCTTCCGGGGGGTACTCTCCCGTTGTCAGGTAGGTTAGGACAGCTTGATACCAAGGCTCCGGGTCAGTTATCTCGATATCCTGAATGGCGTGGATGTAGACTGGCTCGGACCGTCTTTCGACACAGATTGGCATGCTGGTCAGGTGATCCGGGATGTTCAGTAAAGATGCTAATTTGGAAAGTGCATCTGCGAACTGATTCTCTTCCCGGGGCAGATAAATGTATTCTACCTTTTGAAATTGTTTCTCTAGAACCCTTACCCGTGCTTGGTAAGCCACGAGATTGGCGTTCCGAGTTTTCCATTTTTGGAGTGCTTGATTGATGACTAATGATGAATCACCATGGACCCGGAGGTTTGTTACCCCTAAATCAGCGGCGGCTTGCAACCCGTGAATGCATGCTTCGTATTCGGCTGCGTTGTTGGTCACGTCGAAGTCCAACTTGATGGATAAGGGAGTGTGTTCCCCTCGGGGTGAAATTAACAGGATTCCGACCCCAAATCCTCGGAAGCTGGATGCCCCATCGAAATATAAATCCCATACTTCCGTATCGGTATGGAATATGTCTTCATCAGGAAAGGCCCATTTATCGGTGTGGCCTTCTTCGGATATTGGGCCGTCAGCGAGGAACTCGGCAACTACCCGGCCTTTGATGGCTTTTAATGGTACAAATTTGAGGTCGAACTCGGATAACATTAAAGTCCATCTTGACATCCTACCGTTGAGGATGGGCTTCTCAAATAAGTACTTGATAGGATCCATTTTGGATAACACATGTACCTCGTGACTGAGCATGTAATGTCGGAGCTTTTTAGTGGCCCAAACCAATGCTAGGCACGTCTTTTCGAGCATTGTATATTTGCACTCATATTCGAGGAACTTTTTACTGATGTAGTAAATAGCCCGTTCTTCTGAATCGACTGTCTGGGCCAGCATAGCCCCCATGGCCGTCTCCGTCGTCGTTAGGTATAATGACAAAGGCAGACCGTGTTGAGGTGGCATTAGTACCGGCGGAGCAGACAACATCTCCTTGATTTTGTCAAAAGCCGCTTGACATTTGCCGTCCCATAGCACCCGTTCTCCGATTTTTAGCTTTTTGAAGATGGGTTCGCATACCATGGTTAGTTTCGAAATGAACCGGCTGATGTATTGGACTTTTCCGAGAAACCCCCTTATTTCCTTTTCGGTCTTGGGTGGTTGCATCTCGGTGATGGCTTTGATTTTAGCTGGGTCGACCTCGATGCCGCGTTGGCTAACGATATGGCCCAGTAATTTGCCCGACGTTACCCCAAAACTGCATTTTTGCGGGTTCAGTCTCATGTTGTATTTACGTAGCCGGGTGAAGAACTTTCTTAGGGCTGAAATGTGCCCGCCTCGGTCCTTAGATTTGACGATCATGTCGTCCACATAGACCTCCACTTCCTTATGCATCATGTCGTGGAGCAAAGTAGTGGCAGTCCGTTGATAAGTGGCCCCGGCGTTGATAAGCCCAAATGGCATGACGGTGTAACAGTAAGTACCCCAAGGTGTAATGAAGGTGGTCTTACCCATGTCCTCTTCTGCCATTTTAATCTGATTGTACCCGGCATACCCGTCCATGAACGATAGAAGGGCATGATCGGCCGTATTATCCACCAGTATGTCGATGTGTGGTAACGGAAAATCGTCTTTTGGGCTTGCCTTGTTAAGATCCCGGAAGTCCACGCAAACCCGCACCTTGCCGTCCTTCTTGGGTACCGGCACGATGTTTGCAACCCAGTCTGGATATTCAGACACTTGTATAAAGCCTGCTTTGAATTGTTTATCGACCTCTTCCTTGACTTTAAGAGACCACTCGGGCTTCATTCTTCTGAGTTTCTGCTTTACCGGCTTGCACCCATCTTTGATGGGTATTCGGTGTTCGGCTATCTCCCGGTCTATACCCGGCATGTCCTTGTAGGACCATGCAAAGACATCTTTGAATTCATGGAGGAGGTCTGTGAATTGTTTTCTCTCCTCTGGATCTAAAGATAGGCCCAACTTAAGCATCTGGGGCTCTAAAGTGGTTCCCACATTGATGGACTCGGTTTCTTCGATTATCGGGTCTCGGGATTCCCTTTGCTCGAGCTGCTCGACCAGATGTTGAGGTAGGGGTACCTGTTCGTCGGGTTTCTCAATGTCATTGCATATAAAATTTTTGAAATTGAGAAAATTTTGGAAATAAGACAATTCGTAAGCGGAACGGTGTTCGTTATTATTATTGATGGTAAATTTTGAAAATAGCTCGAATAGAGCTGCCATCTGATCATTGGTCAGTGGCGGTATAGGGAGAGGTCTTGGGACAGGCCCCGAGACCTCAGTGGATAAAGGAAGAGGGGTTACAGACTCGACTTTAGCACCAGACCCTCTAGACTCAGACTCAGACTCCGACTCTGACTCAGACTCAGACTCGGTATCCGGCATGTCTCCCTCGCCAGTGGTCAGCTTGTAGACCCGTCCTTGACCGTCGGTCCACTTTATGGTCTTCCTCCAAGCCCTCGTTTCGGTGTTGGTGCCGACCTCGGTGATTAGCTTGGTTGGGTCGAACCGATCGCTGCGAAGGATCAGGTTGACCAAGTCGTTCTTTGGAGCGGGGACGGCTTTGTCTTCTCCGAATAAGAGCCCCAGCACGGGCTCAGAGTTGTTTTTGCCCTCCTTTGATTCGGCCTGGACGATGGTGAATATATCATCAGGGATGTAATTGCATTCCCGAGCCTTTTTGGTCTCGGGATATGTGATGGTGGGTTGGTAGAGGCCCACTTGGACGGCTCCGAAGACTGGAGTGACGAAGTAATCCGTTAGCTTCAGGCTATAAGGGCTTATGTAAGTACCCTTGATAATGTCGATGGCCTTGTGAATACCGGCCCGAACCACATTTTCCGGAGTTATAGCATACCCCAATCCGAAATGTGACTCGCCATCATTTAGGACCTCGATAATCTTCCCAGCTGGAAGATATGGCCTTGAGGTTATCCCGGGTAGGTAACCCAGATTTTGTAGCATCGTGTCGATGCTAGTTGTGAAGTAGGGCCTAAAGAGATATTCTTCTTCGATCATGCCCACGAAATCAAATCCTCGCGGGTCGGCCCGGCCCGTGGCGTTGCAGCTTGCTATGGTAATTGGGGTCGCCTCTAGCGTGATGAAACCGTCTTTGAGGGGCATCTTGACTTTTCGATGGAGGGTAGATGACACGGCCTTGACTGCGTGGATCCAAGGCCTTCCCAGCAAAAGATTGAATGACGATGTGACATCTATCACCTGAAATTCCAATTCCTTTTCGATTGGGCCTGTTATGATCTTCAATTTCACGGCCCCGGCGACAGGTTTTGGGCTTCCGTCGAAAGCCTGGATAGTCTGTGCCGTTGGAAGGTAATCGGCATCGGTGATGCCGCGTGCTTTTGCGGTCCTTAGAGGAAGGACATTCACGGCTGATCCATCGTCGATAAGGGTCATCGGGAGATATTTACCTTTGCAGATGACCGTGATGTATAGGGCCAGATTGTGATTGGGCCCAAATGGTGGCAGATCAGCTTCAGAGAAGGTTATGAGTGGGCCTTCTTCTTTGGATTTTCCCTTAAGGTAGGGCATGATGGTGGCTACCATTTCAGCAGGGGTAGCCTCTGAATCAACCTTGATTTCATCGAGAGCCTTAGTCACTGCTTCCCGATGAGCTTGTGAGCTAACCAATAGTTGCCATATGGTTAGATCGGCTCGGACCCTCTTCATTTGTTGGACCAGAGCCGTATCTGGGCTTGGTTTTTCGAGGGTAGGCTCCGTCCTGGCGGGTTCAGTGACGGATATAGGAATGGAACGCCCCGCTGCGGCGAGATGATTGGTGGCTAAGGCCTTGGACTTAGCCTGTCGGACCTCTTCGAGGGTGATGGGGACAGCTTCCCCTTTGGTTAAGTATACATCATCCTCGTCGTCGAACCATATCCCGTTGACTTGTGGGATATAGGGAGAGATGAGGTGAGAACAGTCAATTACCTCACCGGTGAAGATAGCATGAGCGCTGAATGGATTTTCTTTGTTGCTCGGCTTGTCTCCGGGCAACGGGATTTTCCCGCTCTCGATAAGGTCCTGGATCAGGTGTTTTAACCTCCAACATTTTTCAGTATCATGCCCGTTACCCCGGTGATACTGACAATAGGCCTGGGCATTGTAAGTTTTGGGCCTCTTTTCCACTGAAGGTTCTGCAGTTGGGCCTATCGGTTGGATTAAGCCCTTTGAGGATAGCCTCTGTAAGGCATAAGTATAGGTAGTCCCTATATCTGTGAATACCCGATTTGGTGTATTCTTTTTAGATGAGGTGTCGAGCAGGTTTACCTCGTCGAAGATGCTGCGAGTTGCAGCTGCGGGTGTGGGCTTGATTGTAGATGAACTCGCCCCCTGATAGCCTTTGGTAGAGGCCTTAGTCAGGCTCTCTAGTCTCAGGTCATCCTCGATTCTCGTGCCCATTTCAGTAAGGACAGCAAAGTTTGGGATGATAGCATACCGGAGATGGACCCGGTAGGATGGGAGTAGATTTTTGACGAAGGCTTCCACTAGGGCCTTCTCGCCGGGCTTGTCGACCAGCTTCACACTTTCAGCCCTCCACCTTTGCAGATATTTTGTGAACCCTTCTTTAGGCTCTTGGGCCATTACCTCCAGAGTACGCATTGTAGTCTGGATTTCAGTGTTATCGGCGTAGTTCCGAGCAAATTCGGTCGCCACATCGTCCCAAGTCTTGTATTTCTTGGGGTCGAGCCTGTAGAACCAGGCCTTGGGATGCTTTTCCAAAGAGGAAGGGAATAGGTGCTTGAACATGGTGGACTTTACTCCTTTGACTGCCATGAAGTCCTTGAAAGCCCGGATATGATGGACCGGATCTTCGGTACCCTCAAACATAGGAATTCCCGTTAAGTTGAGGTTGGCCGGTAGCTCGTCATTCAAAGGTGAATAAATGCGAGCATTTTCAGAGTGGATTGAGTTGCTTGTTGACAAGTGGACTTGCTCCTCGAGCCTGCGAACAACACTGACCAATTCGGCTATGGGCCCAGTGGAATCAGCTCCTTCAACTGGGACCGTCTTCTCTACGGTGCTCAGGCGAGTGTCCAAAGTTGCTTGGTTAGCGAGGATGGAGGTCAGTTGAGTCTCGATATTGGTTAGGGCATTTTTCAAATCCTCCATCTTGCGTTGATGTCGGGTTGTGGCTGGCCTGTCTGTAAGAACACCGCGTAATCAGAAACTAGCCCAGAAATCCCGGAATAGAAAGTACATCCCGAACGAGACTAAAAGGGAAATGACTCGAGGAAGACACCTAGACGGGTGACTTGTGAAGTGTGGGCCTTCCTTAGGATTCGGCAAGTAGGCCTAGTCCTGTTCGAAGGAAGGTTCACGCGAGACATCCCTAGACTTTTGACTCGATTGTGTTGACGGGCCCTCCTTCGTAAGAGTGTGTCCTACTTAGGTGGGCCCTGCCTTAGTCTAATAAGGCGGACTGGGATAGGGAAGAAACTCGTGATGTAAGATCGACGGAGTTTCGACGCTAGAAGACCTTGACAACTTAAGACTCGACCCGACACTGCTAAATACGAGAAGTTCCAGAAGTGGAAGGTTTTGAAAATTGATGATTTTTGAAAAAGGATCGAGTGGACTCGGTGAATGGCCCAAATTTCCGAAAAAAAGGACGAAAAGTTATTGGGCCACGGGTTTTGAAAGTTCGAGTTTTGATTTGGGCAGCATACCGGCTAGAAAATAGGCTATTTTGAGTAAAATCATAAGTCCTAAATTCGGTATGTCCCGGGTTTTGAAAATTGAATATCTTGAAAAGGAGGATGTAATTTTTGAAAAGTTGATATTTTTGAAAATGACTCGGAAACCAAGTAGCACGTAGTCACACAAGCATTATAACGACGCCATGTATGCTCTACACTAAGTCTCGGTCGGTCTGAAAGGGTCTATACCAGTGTACATAGTATAGACGTTGATCGGGACGGACTCTCTAAGTCGAATTGAGCTTAGAACATGCCGCGAAACCCACTCGAATCGACTATGGACACCTTTTGACATATCCATGTTGGAGTACATCAATGGTATAGTGGGACGTCGGTCACCAGTACCGGCCCGGGAAAAAAATGGGTTATGCATGAACCGTAGAACTAACACGCGTATAGTATTTGTCAAACGATTTCTATTCGAGTCTCACCCTGAGGATGCCGATGGTAAGTCACGCATCAGTTAATCCCCAGCGGAGTCGCCAAATTGTGGACATGACATAGGTCCACCCCGACGCGGCCACGCGCGGGTTTGGGTAGGCGAATGAATCTCCATATGAGAATGGATCGAATTGAAATTTAGGTCTATGTGGAGTCGCCACTGAATTTTGTGGTTATTCGGAACCATTCGAGCCCACTCTATGTCGTAGTAGTCCGTATACAAAATACGGCCCATTTCCGATGTCAGAGTTTATTGGGCTCGTCCCTTTGAATTTGATACCAATACCGACGTTATCGGATATTGTGTATTGAATGACTCTCGTGCGTCAACGGTTTCGGGCGTCCGGAAACCGAGGTTCTGAGTAAGGGGTGAGGGTACGTGTTAGGAAGCCCACAAAGGACACCCAACCCCGCCCGCACATTAGCGGCCTCTACTAAGAATTCGAATGACTTACAATACGCGCGCTAGTTAAACGGGAAAATGATATGCAAATAGTATTTTCCCTAAACATGTGAATTGAATTTGAAAAGGGTTTCTAAGTCAATTTAATGCAATTAATTCTACGTCAAAGTGGAATTTAGCATGCGGGTTCATTTAGTACAATAAACGAACAAGAATTAAATTGACAAGAGAAACAAGCAAATGCGTTAGTAACGATGCAATGATATAGCGAATAATAACGGTTTGCGCAAATAATGAATTGAATTGAATGGTGTACAAGATGATGCATGGTTTGAAAAGATAGTATACACGTGATCAATTATGCACGCGTTGACCTAAGTCGTAAAATACTATCGAGTTTTGAAAAGAAGGATGTACGACTCATGTTTTGGTCGTTACGAGGTCACTCGATCGAGTAGTCGATAGACTCGATCGAGTAAACCCCGAAAATAGGTTTTTGTTTCGCGTTATGGACCATACTCGGCCGAGTTATTGACTAACTCGGTCGAGTACAAGGCCACTCGACCGAGTCACTGTGAGACTCGATCGAGTGGAGGCCATGAAAAACATTCTGGTTCGATTTTGGGGCGCCACTCGACCGAGTGGGCTAGGCACTCGGTCGAGTGCCCCCTGTACGAATTGTAATTCGTTTGCAAACTTAATGGTTGATTTTGAAATTGCTTTTGATTTTTGAGAGTTTGACAATTTCACCGAATCGGACGTAAATATTGCACAATTTATGTTCGACTTGGTTTTTTATAAATCGCGAATTTTGTCGGACCGAATATAAATATTGTTGAATTTATACCCGATTCTAATTTTGAATACTCGTTGTATCCCATATTCGATTATTTGAATCGATATGGAATATTAGAGTGAAATAGAAAAAAAAAAAAAATTGATTTTAGTCGTTGTAAATTAATTATCGTGATATGAACAAATTACGTTAATTAATTCATACGTCTTGATTGTTAAATTCGATACCCAATTATGGAATTGGTATCGAATCTAAAATCTACGCTTTACTTGAATAAATAAAAAAACTTGATTCCCTCGACTTTTCCGACATCGAAATAAATCCCTAGGGATTGTGATGTCGGATCCGTGTCAACGGGTTTCGAACCTTATTAAAGTACGATGTTTGTTTTTGAGAAATCGATGAGGTATGCGAACAATAACAATGGTGCGAAAAATTATGGTTGAAGTTAATCTATCTCAATAATCAAGTAATTGGGATATCGGAACAAGCGACCGTCAACGCTGTGTGCAGTACACTTGTATGTTCGTGTTTCCTCGTTCCGATATCACTTCATACTCGACACAAATTAATAGATATTTTAATGTCTTGATACTAGTATTATTGATATTAATGATGCGATAATAACGATAAAACGGAATAAATAAATAAAAACGACCCGTATAAAGACGACACGATGCGAGAAGGAGAAAGAAAAGAGAAGAAACGGGGTTTTGACACCCTCAACCTACATGTTCTTGTCTCGGATTAGAACTCGTAACCGTGGCTTTAACACTTGAGTCTTCGAGGTTTATGGGGGTTAAGTTATGGTGGCTCGGGTTGTTGATTCCTAAACTAGGTTTAGGGTTTTTGCTAGTGTATTGCTTAGGATTTGCTTAGGGTGTATTAGGGCTGTAAAAGTGTGAATTAGGGTTGAATTTGAGGTGGTAAAAGTTGTGAAAAAGGTGTTGAAGAGGGGTGCATGAGGGTTGCTTATATAGGAAAAGCTAGGGCTTCGGTTTAGGGTTACTCGACCGAGTAGGTGGCTAACTCGGTCGAGTGGCCCGTTACGCCAGCCGTCGGGCTTGAATAAGGGCCCACTCGATCGAGTGGGTGAGGCACTCGATCGAGTGGCCCAGCTGGGCCGCGCGGGTCACTCACTTTGGACCGTGACCACGGATATTTGATGAGTTTGAGTTTGAATTGGGCTTTTGATGTTGAGGGGTTGTTTGGTATGTCTCGGAAACGACTTTGACCGGGATTGACCCAATCGTGACGAGTCGGTTTCGGTGTCGGTTTCGGCCCAAATTAGCCTTGCTTGATTGGAAACGGCCCGATGGGCCTGGATTTGAGGTTGATTTTGTGAGATTTGTACTCTGTAAGTGTGTTAGCCAGCGATTAATGGATTTGAGCCCGTATCCGAGCGCATAGAAGCATGTTAGCGTCCGATCATCATCGGGTGTTTTTTGGGAAACTACCATAGACACCTGACAGTCAAAATGCGGGTGTCTACACTCGGGAATTCTCATTGGGTAACAAATCTCCAGCATAATTCGCCAGAAAGTGGAACCGAGTGGTATAAGCTTCAACCGACATGGTATTCTGGCGTAGAGCGTTGAATTCAGTCATCCTCTGATGCCTCAGCTTCTCGGGATAAAATCTCTGCTCTAAGAGAGTCTTGAACTGAGTCCAGTTGAATCCTGGAGTCTGAAGTGCAGTCGGGCCAACCTGGCTCCACTATCTGTCTGCATCGTCTGATAGGTACAGCACAGCTAGGCCCACCTTCTGATTCTCGGGGGCGGAGTAAATTCCAAACTGCCTTTCCATCAGTCGAAACCAACGGTTCATGACTTCGGGATCCACGGAGCCATCATAATAGTCCAATCTTCTTTTAGCCATTCCTTTAGCTGTGTGAGAGAAGCTGAAGGGCCTCTGTTGGTTCCGGTTGTTCATCTCGTTCATGGCCTGCGCTATGTTGCGTAGCGTGTCAGCCAGAGCTTCGATACCTCCTTGATCATTGTTGTTGTTATTGTTGTTGTTTTTGTTGTTTCGGTTACCTCTTCCGGCCATCTTGAAGTTCACAAATAACAACATAAAATCAATGTTAATCATCGAGTTCAGGAACAGATAATCTTAACAGTTAAGTCCTTATCTGTTTCTACCCATTTCTAATAATATCTTTATTTACTGTTTAAATAATTTACTGGTACTTTTCCCTAATTTCGTGTGTGTAAGCGTCGGGAGCAGTGATGCTCTGATACCAACTGTAATCCCCTAGAAATTCTAACGCGATACAGTGGCGGAAACACTGTAGAGTCGGGATTAAAACACACTGTAACTATGTCTTATTAAATTAAATTGGTAAAGTCAAACGTATGCCATACATAAAAATGGCTAAAAATTAAAACAATCCACAATGAGGTTAAACAATCCTTAAGACAATTATTAAAAGATCAAGCAGGATCCAAGAGTGCTCGTTAGCCCACACCCACCGGAAAACAAACACGTATACCTGCCATGTTAAAACATAACAGCCACAATCAGTGGGGAGCAACGTCAACGTTCTCCCAGCCGTATAACAGGATTTTAAAACAGTAATTACTAATATAGGAAAAATAGTAAAAATGGAAAACAGTAAAACAGCATATTAAAATAAGCTTTAGCGTAAAACAAACTAATCAAAAGGGTTTCCGGAGAAACATAAAAATATTTGCCAACCTGCAAACCAACTTATATCGATAACAAATAAAATAATCAAAATGGCGTTATGGATAGGATTAATGTAGAATCTAGACTTTCACTAGGACAATACTAAAAACTAGTTTCGAGAACTTAGTCAAAACAAATTAGACTTCGGTCTCTAACTAGGCAACTCAACCATAACAGGACTGCGTGCAGCGAGGTCCTGGCTTAAGTAGTGCACACCCCTCCTGGATACAAACCATATCCAGTTCAACCCGACGCGACTTACACGACGCGATATCTAAGTTTAAGGTAAGCATACACCCTCCTGAACACAAACCATGCTCAGTTCAATGACCAATGTGTCTCAACATAGACACACCAGCTTTATAGTTGATGGCAAAACGTACATCCCAGACTATATTACTCTAAACCCACACTTTTCCTTATTCCATAACTCCAAACCAATCCATTATCGATATTTAAAAGATGTATTCATTATAAACAATGTGAGGATAAAAGAAGTAAACATTTATATTCTAAAAGGGGAAACTTTCTATTTTAGGAAACTTCTATTTTTAGAAACTTTACTAAAATAGCATTATATCAAAGTAGTGAAAATATTAGTTCATACTAATACCACATTTTTAGTAAACGATATAGATTTATAAAACTAGTACTTTCGGCCTTAACGATATTAATTATTAAAGTAAGATCATTTGATTTTATGAAATTATTTAAATATCGTATAAGTGTTATAAAATGATTAAAAATGTCTTAAACATTTTAATATTAGTAATTAGGGTGTTTTCAAAAGTTAAAAAGCTAAAATTCCCTAATTATTATTAGTTTCGACAATAAAATTATAAATAGGATTTTACGGTAAACATCAAATTAAATATTTGAACGTCTTTATTTAATCAAACCAACAAATATATTTAGAGTATGTTAAGGGATGATTTAACTCTTAAAGTTTCAGATTTAAATACTTTCAAAATTGCTGGAAAAATAATTCTTTTAGGTAAGACGAAGCATTTTAACGATAAATCACAATTTGTCCGAAAATCAGTATTTATTAATTAAAGACATTAATAAATAGTACAAAAATTACATAAAATAGTTAAATTATATTTATGGACATTCTGTCCAGAAAAGAAAATTTCCAGAATTTTAAAACTCGGTTTTTAAAGCGTTTTCTCGTTAATCGTCCAATCTCGACAATAACGATTAATAAAAAGAGTAATTACAAAACGATTTAAGTATTAATATCCAAAAATTATTATTAAACCTAAAAATCATGATTTTCCAGAATCTATCATTTTTCCAGATTTCCAAAATTTCCAGATTTAATAAATCCCGTCAAAATCGTCTTTAAAACCCGTTTTCTCAATTAATGATTCTATTAATAAAACTTATCATTCCTAACATTTTATTAAGGCACTAAAAATCATAAAATTACATTTTAATATGAAATCATCAGAATCATAATTTTTCCAGATTTAAACCAAAGACCAGAAATCGAGAATTTAAACAACAAACACGGTTTTAACGATAAACGATGATTTAAAGTGATTAATTAATTCATCCACTTAAAAATTCCGAAAACTTATGAAAAAATTCAGAAAATTCTATTTTACCATAAAGTTTCACCACGTCAAAAATCAGATTAAAATAAAATGTTTAAGTACTAGAACTAAAAATCGGCTTTTAATCGTTTTTGTCCGAAAACGGTAATAATTCAATAATCGATATCAAAAATATCAAAAAAATACTAAATTATTAAAAATCATCAAAAAAAACACTTTTCCAGAATATAAACATATATTACATGTTTAGGCCGAATACTATGATTTTACAAATTAATATGACGATTTAATCGTTAATCTCGTAAAAGCGATAAAAATACCGAAACATGCAAATTTTCAACTTTAAAAATTTTCCAGAATCCGTGACATACATATATTGCCAAAATAAAACATAAAAATATATACATGCAAATACTCAATTAAAATCATGAAATACCGAGTAACATCGACGTTACCTCTACTCCAAGTCTGAGTCGATAATATATTCGTCGGCTTCGGGATCGTCCAAAAATCCTAAAAAACACGGAAATCATGGCAGAAAAATACCATGAGAAAACTAATAAAAATCAAGGTAAAAATTGATCGAAAACGACGTTGATTAATACCTTAACGAAGGGAACGGAAAGAGGATTATTTGACGATGAATTTGAGTCGATTAAGACTAGAATTGAAGCAAAATAATCCTAGAATAGAGGAAGAGTGCCACGGCCAAGAGTAGATGAAGATAGATTTTTTTTACTTGATGAATGAATAAAGTGTAGTATGGAAATGGATGGTTTTTTTCAAAATATAAATGAGAATAAAGTGTTGATGAAAACTATGTGAAATCCTCATGAAGTGGCCGGCCAAAATGAAGTGGTGAGGAGCATGAAAAGTTTTGATAATAATGCAACAATTGAATGAAAAGAAATTATCTTATGTTTACGTTTTAACGTGATAAAATGAAACGTTTAAATAAAACGTAATAAAACTTGTGACCAAGAGCTTAGTTGATCCAAAATGTGAGTAAATGGTCTCAAATAATTTATAAGTTGATAAAAAGTATAATCGTAAAATAGTTAAAGGCATTTCAAAGTAATTCGAGTAAACCTCGCGTAAGAAAATATTTATTCGCGAAGCTTCGTAATAAAAATCATTAACAACTAATTTTTGTAAATAAAAATATTTACTAGTTGAAAATATTATAGAAACGTATTCAAACATTTTTAGGAAAAGGAATAACTTAAATCCAAGCTTAAAAATGTCAATTCGAAGAGAAATAGAATTCCTTGCGGAAAAATTAATTAGTTTACGAAGGAACCAAATAAATGGATTTAAAAAGAATTTAAATCTTTAAAATTAAAAATAAAAATTATTAAACTCAAAAAATTAAAATAGCGCTTAGTAAAATGATGAAATATGAGGCCAAAAGTGACAGAGTTAAGACGGAGTCCTAACGGAAAAAATAAAAACACTTAGGAAAAATAGCGGGTGTTACACTATATTTTGCAAGAGTATGAGGTACAATAAGGCTAACATGATTGTTGAGTTCTACATTCCTAGTAGTGAATGCTTTTATTTGTAACATAACAACCAAAAGGTTCAAGTCCCTTGACTCAAGTTTTACCTATTCTGACATTGTCCTTAATCCATGAGACAAGAAACATAAGAATAAGTTTCACAATGATGAAATCATAAACCTTATTTATAAGGATCAATTGAGGTAGATGGATCTTGTTTAGATGGATAAATGACATTAAGTGTCTCTTATTATTTGTAGTGGGAGGGAACTTATACTTGTTGGATCACACATATACAGATACGTGTGAGTTTAACTAGTGATGTTGCAGAAATGGGTAACACGTATGTTCATTTGATGAAATTTAAATCTGAATGCTTTGAATTGTTCAAGGAAATTCAGATAAACGTACAAGATCAACTTGATAAGTTGGTACAAGTCGTTCGATATGATTGAAACAGGGAGGAATTGAACTAAAAGATTGTGATCATCTTAGAAGTAGTGAAAAGTGTTTCAAACTACATCGAACCATTTTGATATGATTTTGTCTATGATGAGTCATATGCAGATATTATTGACGCTTTAGAAAGTTATGCACTATAAAAGTCTTTGTACAATGTTGATGAGATTGTCCTTGTAAGTCGGAGAATAGACACCATATGAGATATGGATTGAAAATGTTCTTAAAAGTCTTTTCTTAATTATCAAGTCAAGTTTAAAGAACTTATGCGAAACCAATAATCAAGTCTGTAATTTTTTTCAATTTTCAGGTATATTAATCGTATTTCAATAGACCTTTATATTTGATTTTTTTTATAATTAAATTTTGAGTAACTTTAAATCTCATGAGTTTTGTGTTCATAAGAGTGAACTTTTATTTATATTCAAAGTTAAAGTAATTTACAAACTATGATGAGAAAAAGTTGCAATATTTTGAGTTTCAATCAAAGTAACATACTAGGGTGAAAATTATTTTTGTGCATTTAATATTTGATTTTAAAGGTAAATCATTAATAAATAAATAAAATTAGTAATAAATGACAAACAAAACTTAATATTTCACTTAAAGCATAATTTATTATTCTTAAGAAAGCTTATTTGTTTTCTAAAATTAAGTTTTGATAATTTGGTTGTTTCACCATTTAATCCATTTTTGTCATAATGATCAATCAAAATTTAATATAAATACTTACTAAAAAAATTAAATAAAGCAATGAATGAAGGAGTTATGTCCACTGTCCTACGGATTTACCCGCTTAAGTCTATGTATCCGATATGCCTTGCTAGAGGTCGATGTCGGGTTGACATATAAATGGGTTATAAGTTTGGTAGTCTTAAGTGGGCCCATTGGGTCACACACAATTTGTACGGGATATTATTAATATATCAGTATATTAATATATCGGGTCAGTAGTAATACGACTCAGCTGTGTTGTTGGGTTATGGTAATTAGAGTTATAGTAATAATCTAGTTATGGTAACTATAGTTATTGTGATAATCTAATTATACCAATTTGAGTTATGGAATAACTTCTAGGTAAAGTAACCTAGCTCTCTAGCTCTCCTATATAAGGAGGTTCATATGATGAACCAAATCATACAATTCAGAGTATTGATTCATATATTATTAGAGAGAAAGAATTTTGTGAGACCGTCTCACAAAACCCTTATACTAGCATATACACCGCAGTTCCGTACCTGTGTGGATACCAACGGAGGCATCACATCTGGGTTGCTTTATTCTGTCCGCGGGGAATTATATATAGTTATTATATTTCTTATTATTCTTATTAATACGCTCTTCCGCTGCCAATAAGGTATATTCGTTGTCCCTCTATTGTTTGTCTTTTCGGTTAATACTTGTAACAGATCCTTGGCTTCAAGGGTTGTAACCCTTCAATGAAGAGATAAAAAAATTGCGGACTTCGCATTTACATTTCATTCGCTTTATTTTTTAAACATTGCCTTCAGTTTTGTAAGACACCAATTTGCATTGTCGTTTATTGATTCTAATTTAGTTCTAAATTTACCTTTTACATTTTACTTAGTGAATTTATGCGAAACCAGTTAGCCAGTAGTCAAGTCCGCAATTTCTATTGATTCTCATTGTCGTTTATTGATTCTCATTTTTTTCAAGTATAATATTACATTATTATTGATCTTTATATTGATTATGTTTATTGACACATTTCAAGATAACATTAAACTCTTTATTTTTCTTATAAGAGTGAATTTTTAATTATATTCAAAGTGGAAATAATTTACACAATAGGATTGTGAAGAAATTGCAATATTTTGATTGTTAATTTAAAGTAACATTTTAAAGAGTACAACTTATTTAGGTAATGTATTTACTAATTATTTGAGTCTCAAGGTAATGGAAATTATATATTTTAATCACCAGAACAATCTATGAAAATGGGGAAAGTGAATATAGTAATTTAACAAACAAAGTATATGGTTAGTATAAATTAAAAAAAGAAGTGAAAATGAATTTCTCCGCGATTTTCAGAGGATTAAAAAACTAGATCCCATTTGTTGAAGGGACGTGCATAAATCCATGCTTAGTGATACTCTTACAAAATAAATAAATATTAAGTTATAATAAATAAAAGATACTCTTTTCGAATTCTTATTTTTGTCTCACTTTCCTTTTTGAGCTGAACTTGATGTCCCACTTTTCTTTTTAAGCCATCAAGGTGTGGTTCACATTTACTCTCCTATTTCTCTCTCTTCCTCTTAAGCCACTCGTTTCTCTTTCCTTAATTTTCAACCCAAAACTAAATGAAACAATAATAGGAACTCGGAGGGAGTATATCATTGAAATTTGTGGATGTATAAGTTATGTAGTTTAGTGCGTGACATTGTTGAATTGACGAGATTGACGTATAATAATCGGTGGCGACCTACAATTTTGGATCCAATTATTGAAATTGAAACTAAATTCAAAGTGTTTACTATATCTGCTTAGGTATGCAAAAATATATGAAAGACTTAGTCATGATTATCAAGAATCTGTGCACAAAATTTTGAAACGGATAAACCCATGAATTTCATGGGTCACACACCTAGTTTTGAAAATATTGAAATTTGAAACTTTATAAGTTAAATCACCCCTTATAATATTCTAAAAATTTTTAATGGTTTAACGAAATAAAAGACGTTAAATGATTTGTTTTGACATTTGCCGTAAAATCCTATTTATGCTTGTTTTGTCGAAATTATTAATAATTAGAGAATTTTAGTTTTATAAGTTTCGGAATCACCCTAATTAGTAGTAATAAGGTATTTAAGATATTTTAATAATTTAACAAATACTTGTGTGATATTCAATAATTTCATAAACCCATTTATCTTTATTTTAGAAACTAGTATCATTAAAGCCGAAAGTATTAGTTTTATAATTCTATATCATTTACTAAAATTTTTTTATTAGTATGAACTAATATTTTTTATAATTTGATATAATACTATTTTTGAAAAGTTTCTAAATATAGAAGTTTCCTCTTTTGGAAGGCGATCATTTTCCCCTTATGTTCTCTTATTATTGTAATGATTATATCTTTTGTATATATCGATAATAGATTTGTTTTGGAGTTATGGAAAAAGGACAAGTGTGAGATTTAGAGTAATATAGTTTGGGATGTACGTTTTTGCCATCAACTATAAAGCCGGTGTGTTTATTTGAGGCACATTTGGTCGTTGAACTGGGAGTAGTTTCACCCAGAAGAGTGTATGTTTTGACCTTAAGCTAGACATCGTATCGTGTTAGTCGCTGTCAGCTGAACTAGACATAATTGTTGTCTAGGAGGGGTGTGCACTACTTAAACCAGGACCTCACTGCACGCAGTCCTGTTATAGTTGAGTTGCCTAGTTAGAGACTTGAGTCTGTTATGTATTAAGACTACAGTTCTCGAAGCTAATTTTTAGTATTATCCTAGTGAAAGTCTAGATTCTACACTACTTCTATACATAACGTCAGTTTGAATATTTTATTATCATCGATATAATTTGATTTGCAGGTTGACAAATGTTTTATGTTTTCTTTGGAAAACTCATTTTTATTATATTGTTTTGATATGTGAAGTTTTTCACTGAAAGTTTATTTTTATTATAATGTTTTACTGTTTTCCGTTTCTACTATTTTTCTATTAGTAAGTTGTTGTGTGCCAAATTTGGACCGTTTTTCCTCCCATTTAGACCTGTTTTTCCTCCGTTTTGCGAGACTTGAGCGCGATCATCGCCTTATTCTGAGTAATTCTCGAATTAGTGTCTCTCTTTTGCATTTTACGTGTTTTTGGTAGTTTTCTGTCTATTTTGATAGGATTTTCGACCGAAAACGTATTTGAGCGTCTACGAGCATGAGAGAGATACGGTCCAAAGGACAAAGCACACAACCGGAAGTTCAAGTAATCCAATTGATCGACGAAGAAAGAGACCGGAATTGAGGAGAAGTATCACCGGGCGAAATTTCGCCCGACGACATTTTCCATTCCCGAAGATTTTCATGGTGAGACACGACCGGGCGAAATTTTGCCCACCGGGTGAAATTTCGCCCGATGGAGAAAAACGCCAAAACGGACGATTCAAGAAGAAAATCTCACCGGGTGAAATTTCACCCGGTGGAGCCAATGTCGTCAACGGCAGGGTGAAGTTTTACCCCATGAAGATGCAAAGGGTGAAGGTCTAGCTTAATGAAGAAGGATTGGATTATGAGCTTAAGCTTGTGTGACCCATTAAGGAACTCTATAAATACTTATCCTAGGGTTTTGAGCAAAGTGTGTCCTAATTTGGCCTCCTTAGGAGTAGTGTAGTGAATCTCCATAGTAGTAGTAGTAAGCTTCCATAGAAAATCTCCATAAAATTAGTAGATCTTATTAGAATTAGTATTAGATTAATTCTACTCAACCATTTCTAGTCAAAGTTTCCATCTTTAGTTGAAGATTGTGTTTATATTGAAGATTCAAGGGTTTTGCAAGGGTTTAGTGACAAGATCTTTGTATTATTTCTTGAAGCTTCTTATTTATGTTAATCTTCATTTTCCTCCTTAGTCTCCTCCATAATTGGTAGTTTCTTTCTTCTCCTTTTCTTCATTAATTAGTTTAATCTTTAGTTTCTTGTTAATCTTCATGTTAGTGTAGTTTTCCTGTGTTTTTTTGTTTGTTTATCTCTCTCCTTAGATTATTTCTCCTTAGATTGTTTTTCCATAGTTAGTGTTGTTTTGTTAGTGTATTTTCCTTTATTGTGTTAGATTAGTTATTTCTCCTCTAGTTTAATCATGTTTAGTCTTTCTCCTAGCCTCCTTAGTGTTAGTTTTATTATGTGTAGTGAGTAGATTTTAGTTAGGGGGCTAGGGGAAGAGGAATTCTAGGAAAAGGTTTTGTCTTGTGAAATTATTGCATTTGAGGGTGATATTGTCTTGATGGTATTGTTGTGTTTTGTTTGACTTAGCTTGATCACCTAGGTTGACTTGACTCACTTGGACCAATATGGGGAAACTCGGGGTTTGGGTAATTACGTCTAGAGACCTTAGTTTATTCGTCGCGAAAGCGGGCTTAGACTTGGCCGGTAGGGAAACCGAAAGGTGGAACCTCCCTTATACACCTTGTGATACTTCTTGCAACGTTATACTTTTATCTTTTTTTCCGACTTCCCGACTCTCCCTAACGACTTTCCCATTATTGTTTCTAGCTTTAGTATTATTGTTTCTCGCCTTAGTTCCGTATCTCATCTAGTTAGTCTAGTTTCTCTCGACCAAAACTCCCCCCTTCTCCACCCCAATCACTTTGAAACTTAGACTTGTCCGACTACCCCTCGACCGTCCCTGTGGATCGATCCCCGACTTGCCACTACTACGTAGTAGTATTTCGGAGTTTATAAATATTGTTTGACCGCGTTTGATAGGCGACAATCGGACGCGCATCAAAATGGCGGCGTTGCCGGGGACGGTGATTAGTTAATCAAGTTTTAGTTTTATTGTGTTTGGATAATTATTTTTCTTTCCTCCTACCCTAGTGCCATTGGGTGCTAGGAGGACTCATTGTTTGTTGAGTTTTTGCTAGGTATACTTTTGATTTAGGTTGCTTGATCCCCATTCGGAGAGCGAGTCGCTTGGAAATATTGTGACCGAAGCAATTACTTGATATTGTGATCTTCCAGCAATTTCATCATTTCTTAACACCCCATCTTTGAACAAAATCCAAGGATTCAAGTATGGCTACACTTGGGTCCCATTCTCAACCATCTATTGAAGATATTTCTTCACCCGTCTTCATTGGAGCCATCCCGGAGAGTTTTGAGCTTAAACCTTCGATCATCAATTTAATTCAACAACAAACTTTTCGAGGATTCCCGGATGAAAACGTGATAGAGCATGTTTGTCTTTTCAAGGAAAGTCTTATTGGTGTCAAGCTTGAAGGTGTCACCGAGTGCCAACTACATCGGATCCTTTTTCCTCGTACCTTGCGTAGTGGAGCAAGGAGATCGATTAAAAGTTTCCCCAACAACACTTTTCGCACTTAGGAACAATTGTGCAACACCTTCCTCGAAAAATACTACCCACCATCCAAGACCAACAAATTCTGAAGAGAAATTCAAACATTCCAACAACAAGAAAATGAAAGCATAGGTAAAGCCTGGGACCGATTTCAAACATTGCAAAGGAAATGTCCGCACCACGGCATCCCTAGTTGGCTTCTACTTCATATATTCTTCCACTCGTTATTGGACAACGCCAAAGAAAATGTCAATGCGGCAGCAAAAGGCGATTTCTTTTTGTTAAATGAAATCGAATCTACAAAACTCATTGAAAGGATAGCCAAGAATGATGAATACTCCGAAAATGATCAACATGAAGAGCTATGTGGTGAGTCAACATCGTCAACCGAAAGGAGAACCGATCTTGAAGCTAAGGTAGAGGAGTTGGTCAAGCAATTTGAAGTTTATGTTGCTAGAGCCAATTCTCCACTCAAGACTAGAACATCTCCAAAAGATCGACCCCACCAAGAAAGGTAAGTTCACCAAGACGATCATCCATTTCACCACCTAAATTGTATCGCATTGAGATTCCATGTGATCATTGTGGGAGATATGACCACGATTCCAAATTTGTGTATAAGGAAGGAGAGTGCTTATCAAGCCAACACCCAAGGAACCCATGAAAAATATCAAACGAACAATCCTAATTTGGGGACCGGATTTTATTCCATGCCTACTCAAGGATCGTATCCTTTTCCAAGAGCCCCCAATCGAAGGGTTTATCCTAATTCACTTGGTTTCTATTATCAACTGAGACCTCCTCACACAAATCAATTCAATCAAGGTTATTCTTATTCTCAAGGACCACCTCCACTAGGCTATGGTCCTCCATTTGGAGCCTATCCTCCATATAATCAAGGTCCTCCAAGGCATTTTCAAGGTAACTTTCAACCCCTTTATGACATTCAACAAACAATCAATTTTCTATTGAAAGAAAATGCGTCAAATCGAGCTAGACTTGAGCCTTTAGAGGCACGTTCCGCCTCGCAAGCTCGATCTTCTCAAGAGCCGGCCAATTCTTCCAACCATGCATCCGTTAATACCATTAAGGTAATGAGCAAAAAGGAACCGGTGAAACCCTTTGACCCACAAATTCTTACATCTCATCCCTCAATCAATGAATCCGATGAGGAAGTGGTCAAGAACGTAACCGAAAGACCAAGAAGAGATCCATCAAAGTATCTTGTAGGAGACCTTGCATACGTTATTGAACAAATTCCAATAGAGGACACAAACCTAGTCTCTAGAATTGAGGTACCACCCTTGAATGACAAGCCACAATTCCCATTCAATGACCAAGCTTTAGGCATGATAACCTTTACCGATCTTATCGAGAATGTTAATACAAGCCCTTCCATGCCCACACCGTCCGAATATATTCGTGACATTATTTTGAAACCCACCGAGAGGGAAAGAGCTCCCGTTTCCCCAAGGACTACCCCAAGAGTTACAATTCCCATTAAGTTAGGTGATCCGCATAGCTTTGCTATACCTTTTTCCATAGACCATGTTTTGATAGACCGAGCCTTGTGTGATCTTGGCTCCGACATTAGTCTAATGCCTCTAGCCATTGCTCGTACCATTTATATCAAAGACTTGGAACACTTCTCAGTTAATGTGCAAATGGCCGATGGAACTACAAAGGAACCCTACGGACTAGTCCGCAACCTCATGGTCAACGTGGGAAATCTTTATATACCCACCGATTTTGTTATTCTTGACATGCCTGTAGAGGAGCGGAATCCTATTCTTCTGGGACGGCCTTTCCTAGCTACCGGTGGAGTGATTATAGATGTAAAGCGAGGGCGATTATTCTTCAATGTTGCCAATGATACGGTTCAATTTGTGCTTCCCGCGTTCCTTCCAGAATATTCCCAAGCGGAGTTTTGGAATCAAATGGTGGAATTTCCACCCAATGAAGAACCCTCTACCGAAGATCTTGACTATGATAACGAAGAAGACGACGGTGCCCTATTTATACTTGGTTCTACCTCCGAAGAAGATATTCCCGAAGAATTTGCAATGCTTCCCGAGGTAGCACGACTTATGGGCTTGCCGGAGTTTAAAGAAAAGCTCAAGATCGGTAACATGGAATTCGAAGTTAATGACCAAGACCCTCCGGGTTGCTTTTCAAGCAACCCCGATTAAACTCAAACAATTCAATTCGGTTTGGTGGTGTCCATAATAACTACCTTGTAAATATTTGTATATTCCCATCTCTTTTTATTCTCTTTGGACAATAGCTTTTGGATTTTTCTTTTGGAGCTTGCTTTGGTATCTGCAGGGATTGTGAAGAATTCTTTTGAAATTTTTGGGTTGCGCTATGAAAAATTGTGAGAGTTTTTATCCATGTAGCTAATACATGGATTGAGAGGATTAATTTTATTGATGAGTTAAGGATGATTTGGGCCAAGTCGAAGAGATTTTTCGTAGCAAAGTCCTATTTTGAAGTGGATTATTTTACCGGATGAAACTTCACCCGATGGCAACTTTGCTCGAATTAATGGAAATTGACGGAAAATCCACCGGGCAAAAATTTCATCCGGTGGAATCTCACCTGGCGAAATTTCGCCCTACGGTACAAATATTTTGCGACTTGGAAATTGACGGAAATCTGTCCGGGTGAAATTTCACCCGGTGAGATCTCACCGGGCGAAATTTTGCCCGGTGGTGAAACTGCGCGGAAATGACGAAATTCGACCCGAACACCGTCGGGTGAAATTTCGCCCGATGGTGACCACCGGGCGAAATATCACCCTGCGTCACTTACCCAGCCAAACCCCCTTACCCATCTTCATTATTCACCTTTTCCTCTCTCTCTCTCTCCTCAACCAAACCCCAAAACAATCCCCAAATCCTCCACCTTAAATCACCTCTAATCCTTCCATTTCTCCACCAAATTTCAATCAAATTATATATTCCTCATCCCCATCACATTTCTACCACCTTCTTGGAGTTTGTTTTCAGAAATCATCACAAATCCGACAAACCTCAAACCGAGAGCGTCATCACTATAATCATCAAATTCAAGCAACAAGGATAAGGAGGGTAAAGCAAATGGCAAGGAAATGGATTTCTTCAATGCTTAATCGAAATTCGGGGTCAATATCATCCTCTAGGTCGGAGGAGACGGCCGCGACTCGAGACGAATCTGTCTCGATGCCCGTTCATACGCAAGGCTCAATCCCGCGCGAACAACCTGTTCCGATGGAGGTACGTTACCCTAAAATTCGTCGTAATTTCCGTCATGCTGAATCTGGTATGTATTTCACTAAAAAAGCTCATCTTGATAAATGTAAGAAATTTTGGGTCTGTCGTCTCGAGCCGACTCGTTGGGCGGCTCGAGATGTACTTGAGCGCATGGGCATAGAACCGCAGCTACAAGCAATGTGCCGAAGCCTTGGTCTCATCAAATTTTATGCCTCCGAGGAGGGAAATTTTTAGAAGTTGACGTGCGAGTTTTTCGCAACTTTCGAGCTAAGTGGTGACGATAATGCCACTGTCTTGTTTCAGTTGCGAGAAACTTTGTACGTCCCCAACTTAAGGGACTTTGGTGCTTTGCTTGGTTTACCTTCTTCGGTCCTTGGAAGGCCTAGGGAGGGACAAACTCGGGACGATAAATTCGGCCGAGATCGATTCTGGTTTAAAATAGCCCGCCAGAGGACTTTCAGGGGAGGAAAGATGTGTTCTTTCTTTATTCGAAATCCCATCCTTTGGTATTTGGCGTGTATCATAGCCAACTCATTCCTGTCAAGCTATGATACGCACCATAACTATAGTGCTACAGCTGTACAGCTGTTGGAGGATGCTGTTTTGAACAGAGGCCCAACGATCGATATGTCTGAGGCCTTAGCTACTCATTTTGCCTAGGTTGCGAAGGGCAGCCGCAAGAAAATTTCTTGTGGCGGTATTGTAACGATGTTAGCTAAAGCCTTGGGCATCGATTTTAGTGATTTGGCGCCAGTTGTCGGGGCGAGAATTTTCATAGATGAGGTCCATTGTCCTTTCCTTGTTTGGCCCCAGAAAGGGGATTACGACAGTTTGTTCTTGTATAAGATTACTGAAATGAGAGTCATTGCAATGCCTAGCCCCGAATGGGTTAGGCTCGATATTGAAGAAACTTCGGCATGCCGAAGAGGTCTGGGGAATACGTTCGGGATAGCACCCGAGGTAAGTTTCATATAGTTCAATACCCCGAGGGACCTTTAGATTATGGCGACGATGATATTGATGTCGTAGACGTGTCGGAGGTGGAACCGAAGGTTGAAATCTCTCGGGATGAGGGACATAGAACTTTGCCGTCATCATCACACGCACCCTCTTCCTCCCATCAGACCGAACCCCAGACCTCACAGTTTTTCACACCCAACTTTGAACCACACAGACACTCCACGTTCACCCAGTCTACCACAGGTTTTCAGGAGGACGTTAACATGAGTCCTCCACGACACTCCTAGTTCTTCAGATCGGAGGACTTTTATAACCAGTGGGGGAAAGTTTATGACCGAACACGTCAGACTTGGGAGAACTCGACCACCTCACTGAACTTGGCCCAGGACGCCTATAACGTAGCCCGGGATGTGCGCGATACTGCGCATAGCTCATACACAAACTCTAGGGACGGCTTTGAGTTCGCCCGAAGCAGTTTTGAGATGGCTAGGGACGCTGCTAGGGATGCCCAAGCAGCGAGGTTGGCGGCGGAGGAGAACCAAAGGATGTTGCAGCAGCAACAGAGCTACTTTGATCGATTTTTCGGTATGCCTCCGCCAGGGTCTTACTACCCACCACCTCCTCCCCCAGGTCTGATGTGAGTGGTCGAGTGTCGTCAGTGTTGGTGTGGGGGTGTTAGATGTCAGTGTCAATCGTCAGTAATCTGTTCTCTGATCTCAGTAATCTCTGTCAGTCCTTGCAGCGCCAATTTTTGGCATTTGATAATTTTGGTTGTCGATTGATTTGTAGTTGGTTATTTTGTTGGTTTGGTGAATTGTCAGCCCCTCACGTGGCCCTACTTGGGTCGTTACAAACGTGAGGTTTTATTTGCAGGTGCCTTAGAGATGAAGGACCTGATTGTTGCTCCCGGTCTTCGGTGATTTGATCGCACCAAGACCAATTGAAAAATCCAAAATTTCTTTTTCTCTTTTAATTTTCCCGATTCGTGCGGAATCCGGGCGAGGTGACATGATTACACCTACGCCCTTTCTCCACTTATCAATTTTTCTTCTTTTTTCTTTTCTTTTCACTTTCCTTTTATTATCACTTCTTTTTCCTTCTTTTTCATTTTCACTTTTCTTTTTATTCTCTTCATTTTGAAAAAATCAAAAATACAAAAACATTTGAAAAATCATCAAAAATCCAAAAACATTTGAAAAATCACAAAAATTCAAAAAGATTTTCCACTCTTTTCTCTTTTTATTCTTTTTCGATTCTTCCTTTACTTGTGCATTGGGGACAATGCACAGTTTTAGTGTGGGGGAGGGATCTACTATCATTTTTCTTCTTTTTCTTTTTCATTTTTCCTTTAAAAATCAAAAACCTAAATTTTTTTTTCCTTTTTCTTTTCATTTTAGTTTTCTTTTATTTTATTTTCGTTTTTGTGTCACTTGTATTGTCTTGCATTCTCCTTCTTGTAGGTACACCGCCAACCATTTAGCATGGATACGTAAGGTAGCGGAAATGGAATGAAGAGCACGCGGTAATACTTTCTACCTTTGTTTTATCCCTTTCTCTTATGCATGGGAGTTTGGGCATTTATGCTATTTGGAGGTTCACTTGGTGAACATTTTGAAATTGGTGGTTGTGGATTGTGTTGACTTGATGAAGTTCGGAGTGCTTGGCTGTATTTGAGATTTTGTTTTTATTTTCTTATGTTTTTGTCGTTTTTGTGTTCTCTTTTTCATTGTGTATATAGATTATCTAGGTAAAGTTTTCGAAAACCCGATTTCGAGTTTAGGCCGAGTGTTTATTACTCCCTTGTTAGTGACCATTTTTTATTTTTGGACATATTTCTAGTAGAATGACCTTGAACCAATTTTTGCATTGGATTTTTACCACAAGTCCATCTTTTTCTACTAGGAGTCTACACCGGGATTTGCATTTGACCACCTTGACCACCCATGGAGTGAAGGCCTTGGTTACCGTTCCCCGTTCTCTTAGGTGACCTTACTTGAGAAGCCATTTCTTTAGTCCAAATTTCCATTCTTTTGTGGGTTCGGAGGGGGTGCACACCCGACTAGCCAATTTCCTACCATTCACCCATTTCCACAAATAAGTTTGCAAGAATATGCTTTACCTTGATCTCAGATGAACTATCTAGCCAAAAAAAGAGCTATTCAAAAAGAAAAAGGGAAAATGAAGAAGAAGTGACAAAAAAAAAAGCCCTCAATCGAAATAATGGGGAAAGAAAAAATCAAAAAGAAAATCAAAATCTCAAAAATTGTTCCCAAACCCAAATAATCCCTTGGTTGACTTATTGCCGTGTAATGCCTACTAGAGGACCGAGTCCCGAGGAAGGAAAATAGCGGTAATTTGGCAATCTTTACCATTTCGCAAACACTTATCCATCTTTTTGGTCTAATTGGCTTTCTCGAGTTTGGGATGATCCTCTAGGCTTGGCTTAGGAGACGGCATAACACTTACCTACAGTGCTTACTAACTCCATGGTTCTCACTTGGTAGTGTTCTCGCTTGTCTTAAGCTCAAATCGGTGCTTTCTCCGCCGTTTTGATGAGAGATTCGGTGATTTATTTTCTCTTTGGTTGCGGCTATTTTTCGTGTGTCTTCTTTGTTTTTGTGTGTTTGTGTGTGTTAGTCGCAACCCCAATTTTGAGCAAGCCCCAACCTGCCTTGCATGGAGGTACTCTACCTCATGAGTATCTCGATGTGAGTTGAAGGGACGGAGCGGGCCCGTTAATTGCCCCGTATCGGCTTAGCATAATCTAGCATAGTAGTAGTAGTTATTTTTTTGGGGACTTTGCTCGAGGACGAGCAACGGTTTAGTGTGGGGGAATTGTTGTGTGCCAAATTTGGACCGTTTTTCCTCCCATTTAGACCTATTTTTCCTCCGTTTTGCGAGACTTGAGCGCGATTATCGCATTATTCTGAGTAATTCTCGCATTAGTGTCTCTCTTTTGCATTTCACGTGTTTTTGGTAGTTTTCTGTTTATTTTGATAGGATTTTCGACCGAAAACATGTTTGAGCTTCTACGAGCATGAGAGAGATACGGTCCAAAGGGCAAAGCACACAACCGGAAGTTCAAGTAATCCAATTGATCGACGAAGAAAGAGACCGGAATTGAGGAGAAGTATCACCGGGCGAAATTTCGCCCGATGACATTTTCCATTCTCGAAGATTTTCATGGTGAGACCCGACCGGGCGAAATTTCGCCCGAGAAAAACGCCAAAAATGACGATTCGAGAAGAAAATCTCACCGGGTGAAATTTCACCCGGTGGTGCCAATGTCGTCAACCGCAGGGTGAAATTTTACCCCATGAAGATGCAAAGGGTGAAGGTCTAGCTTAATAAAGAAGGATTGGATTATGGGCTTAAGCTTGTGTGACCCATTAAGGAACTCTATAAATACTTATCCTAGGGTTTTGATCAAAGTGTGTCCTAATTTGTGCCTCCTTAGGAGTAGTGTAGTGAATCTCCATAGTAATAGTAGTAAACTTCCATAGAAAATCTCCATAAAATTAGTAGATCTTATTAGTATTAGTATTAGATTAATTCTACTCAACAATTTCTTGTCAAAGTTTTCATCTTTAGTTGAAGATTGTGTTTATATTGAAGATTCAAGGGTTTTGCAAGGGTTTAGTGACAAGATCTTTGTATTATTTCTTGAAGCTTCTTATTAATGTTAATCGTCATTTTCCTCCTTAGTCTCCTCCATAATTGGTAGTTTCTTTCTTCTCCTTTTCTTCATTAATTAGTTTAATCTTTAGTTTCTTGTTAATCTTCACGTTAGTGTAGTTTTCCTGTGTTTGTTTGTTTGTTTATCTCTCTCCTTAGTTTATTTCTCCTTAGATTGTTTTTCCATAGTTAGTGTTGTTTTGTTAGTGTAGTTTCCTTTATTGTGTTAGATTAGTTATTTCTCCTCTAGTTTAATCATGTTTAGTCTTTCTCCTAGCCTCCTTAGTGTTAGTTTTATTATGTGTAGTGAGTAGATTTTAGTTAGGGGGCTAGGAGAGGAGGAATTCTGGGAAAAGGTTTTGTCTTGTGAAATTATTGCATTTGAGGGTGATATTGTCTTGATGGTATTGTTGTGTTTTGTTTGACTTAGCTTGATCACCTAGGTTGACTTGACTCACTCAGACCAATATGGGGAAACTTGGGGTTTGGGTAATTTCGTCTATAGACCTTAGTTTATTCGTCGCGAAAGCGGGCTTAGACTTGGCCGGTAGGGAAACCGAAAGGTGGAACCTCCCTTATACACCTTCCGATAACTCTTGCAACGTTATACTTTTATCTTGTTTTCCGACTCCCCGACTCTCCCTAACGCCTTTCCCATTATTGTTTCTAGCTTTAGTATTATTGTTTCTCGCCTTAGTTCTGTAGCTCATCTAGTTAGTCTAGTTTCTCTCGACCAAAACTTCCCCTTTCTCCACCCCAATCACTTTGAAAGTTAGACTTGACCGACTACCCCTCGACCGTCCCTGTGGATCGATCTCCGACTTGCCACTACTACGTAGTAGTATTTCGGAGTTTATAAATATTGTTTGACCGCGTTTGATAGGCGACAATCGGACGCGTATCATAAGTACAGTTTTAAAATCCTGTAATATGGGAGAACGTTGACGTTGCTCCTCACTGATTGTGGCTGTTATGTTTTTAACATGACAGGTATACCTGATTCTCTGGGTGTTGGCATACGAGCAGTTGTGGATCCTACTTGTTTTAATAAGATCACTGTATTATGGATTGTTCAACCCCGTTTATGGATTGTTTAAATTTTTGGCCATTTTTATCTATGGCATATTGTTTGACTTTACCTTTTTAAATTATTAAGACATAGTTATAGTGTGTTTTAATCCTGATTCTACAGTTTTTCCGCCACTGTATCGCATTAGATTTATTAGGGGATTACAGCATAAGTATTCTGGCGCATATAGAAAAAAGTACCCATCCAAACACCTTTAAACAAGTTCTCTAGCTCAGCGGCTAGCCCTAATGTCCGCATTACTTCACGGTCATTGAAACGAGTGGGAACTAGAGTTAGACTTTTGAAAGATTGGAACTTTACCTTTTGTTTAAGTGTGGAAAAAATGACACCGGTGAAGGTATCATCGCCGGGAATATCCGGTTGATCATGCTCCGATCGAGTGTGTCTGTTCCTTAAAGCCATGTGAGAAGATAGGAAGGTAGTAGTAGTGAAGATGAAGCTCATGTTTCTTTTATTTTTTGTTTGTGGTAGTTTGAGGTTTGGAGGAGTATGCTGTAAAGAAGGGGGTATTGCGAGAGAGGAGGGAAAGACGAGAGGATGTGGAATGAAGACTGGGGTAGGCGAGCGAAGGATTGGGGGGAGAAAGAAAGTGCACTCAGGCCGGTAGGCACCAACCCCCGGTCAGCCGGCCTGAAGCATACACTAATCCTCTAATACACGATTTCTTTAATCAAAAATAGAAAACCATCCAGCCAGTTAAGGACGGGCCCCCGGTGCATCGGCTTGACTGCAGCCTACACCGATATTCAAGATTTTCAGATTTCAAGCCTCAATTTAACTTAGGTCTCGGCCCCTATACTCCATAGACCCCTAGGCACAGGCCAGGGCGACCTGCTATGCAATATCAATAGCGTAGCCAAGATCATCTAGAGTTCTCCACTTAGAATTATTTTCAACTATTCTGCACATCTCCAAAAATCATAAGTCCCTCCTCTCGTCCTTACTAAAAACGAAAAAATAAAAATAAAGCAAAAGATTATAAGGGAAATTATGTACATACCCGGGCTGCCTCCTAGTAGCGTTGGTTTATTGTCCCGCACGACTTCATTAGCTCCAGTTTATAGAGAAGGGGGAGCGAATGAAGTTAAATAGCCTCAATCGCTCCAACATGAGCACCTTGATGATATAATTTCAATCGTTGACCATTGACCTAGAAACGTTCACCCGCTTCATTCTCGATCTTTATCGAGCCAAATTGAGTGACATGAGTGACAGAAAAAGGTCCAAACCAACGAGACTCTAGGTTTCACGGACACTCCTCCAAACCGTCGTGTCGTGTCAGACACCGACACACGTCGGACACACAACAATACGTCTCGGACACCTGAAAAACCGTGTCCGGTTTTTTTAAATTTATTTAGAGACATGTCGGACACGTTTTATGTTATTTTGAGACGTGTCGGTCAGGATTCATACTATTTGGACACTCATCGGACACACTTAGCGTTGTTTATGAATTTGTGGACTTTAATAAAATAACAATATTATATGTTTATAAGGGTTACTTGATACTATAAACGTTCTACTTAAGACTAAATAATTAATTAATTATTATATTACAGTAGTACACCAATTTGAGCTTTTTAAGATTTGATTTTAACTTTGAGTTTATAAGACTTTAATTTTTGTTTTGTAATTTTACGATAATTGCGATAGTTTAAGTAACCAAACCTATATTTTAGGTATAAAAATCTTCAAATTTTCTTTGTTTAAATATGTATATTAATTTTTTTTTCTGCCTTGTCTGTGTCGTATAAATTTCCAAACGCCGTGTCCCGTGTCCTATACGTCTCCGTGTCCGTGTCCGTGTCGGTATCTGTGCAACCTAGACAAGACTTGAGATTTCCGGGAAATAACCGGAGTCGAGAATTGATCAATAAAACCTTATCCCCTTAATGAAATTCACGAGTTAGGATTTGCTTGTCATGCCACCGCTTAGTGCGCTCTTTTCAAATCTGAGCACTATCATAAGCACTAAGATGGAACTCTTCTAGGTCATATAGTTGCATAAATCATTTCTCTCCACTTAACTGTGGGTCTAAGTTAAGCTCCTTAATCGCCCACCAAGCCGTGTACTCGAGTTCAACGGGTAAATGGCATCACTTGCCATAGAACAATCGGTAAGGTGAAGTACAAATAAGCATTTCAAAGACGGTGTGATATGCCTACAATGTGTCATCTAGCTTAGAGCTCCAATCTTTCCTAGCCTTTGACACGACCTTTTGAAAAATTGACTTAATTTCCCTATTAGACACTTAGACTTGCCCACTCGTTTGAGGGTGGTAGGCAAGACCGGTACGGCGAGAGACACCGTATTTAGCAAGTAAAGTGTCAAGCTGCTTTTCATGAAAATGGCTATCGTCATCACTAATTATAGCTCGGGACACCAAATCTAGGGAAGTCTTTTTGAAGAGACAAATTACCGTTTTAGCATCATTAGCAGGAGATGCTATGGCCTCCACCCACTTGGAGACAAAGTCGACCGCAACCAAAATATAGTTTGCCTTTGGATGATGGAAATGGACCTTGGTAATCAATACCTCACTGTGGTCGCCCGTCCGCACCGCCTGGCGCCCCGCGTGCACCCGCGCAGGACAATCGGTCGCGACGGCCACCCACATGGCCTCGTCCCTTCCTCGGGGCCGATCCGATTTTGCATACGGGGCAATGTGTCGGACCTCGATTTGGTTGATGAATCGGATTGCACTAGACGAATGCGGACATCCATGTTTCCGTTAGAATCGATCGAGACGTGGTTGTAAATGTTTAAAGGCCGATATGTTTGATAAGACGACCTTTTTAGTGAACTGAATTTGTTGCCAATTTGTGGAATTGTCACCGAGTTAATTGTGGGAACTCGGAAATCGTTCAAGTCAACTTTAATCCTTAGCCGGCTCAAAGTTGAGTGACATGGGACCTAAAGATAAAGACTTGTACCCTTAAGCACTTCATGCCTGGAATGACTCTCATTGCCAACGGTTTCGGACATCGGAAAACTATAGATTCTGAGTAAGGGGTGAGGGTACGTATTGGGAAGCCAAGGTCCGATAGACATCGACACCCAATCCCACCCGCACATTGAGGCCTCTACTAATCAATCGGTGGGCTGATAGCTTTGTTCCTTAATTGTGGCGGAAATGCGATAACATCCGTTGTTTTAACCCTGTGTCTTTGCTATGTCGGTTGTCTAAGGACAAGTAAGCTTCTGTCGTTGAGGTAGTTCTGTTTACATGATTTGCAAGCGATTTCACGTGACAGGCAGACCATGAAAAGATGCACGTAGGAAAGTAGAGATTACGAAGTATTATACTTATTAGCAAATCAGTTTTAACGTGATAATACAGATATTAGTCATTCTCGTGGTATACCTTACCTGGTATTCTGCAAAGGTGCGTTGGTTCGGTATTAATAAAGATGGATCAAACCACGTGTGAGGGGTGAGCATCAGGATTAATATGGAACCCGACCACCACTTTGTTCAGTTTTGTTTGTTTACGTTTTGAATTTCTTGTTATTTAGCATGCGATTATAGGGTCATAAAAGGGGTAAATCATATGAAAGCGGTAAATGCGAAATGTAAGTAAAACACATTTTGAAGAATTGCACCCTCGGAGTGTACACTAAATGAGACACAAAGCGTAGATGATTGAGAACGGATTTCGGAACTACTCGGATTTAGTTTAGGGTGTCTTAGTGCTTATGGTTGAAGTTGTGGACGTTACGTATGTTTGTGACGTGCCATGGACCTAGTGTCCATACTGGTCGAACTCGACGTTATCAAAGTGCATAAATAAAGAGTACGGAATGTAAGTTTTGTTTAGATGACAACCTAGTGAGGATACGACTTCGAGGCGGATCCTTCTAGCTTTCCTGCAGTGAATCCAGCAGAGCTTCACTACTGTATTTGGAGGTGGCTAGTCGAGAACGGGTGCCCCTTTTTGTTCTTATCGAGTAAGGAACTTGAGGAAATACGAGGAGTAGTGTCGATTTGCGTATTGGGGACATATGATCGAGTGGATCACTAGAAAGAAGCTCGTAAAGAGGAGGAGCGGGATGAGAGTTAAATGTGTGTTGTGTTCCAAATGAGCAGAATAGGGGGTATTTATAGTTGTTCATGCAGTTCAAATCAACTATTCGGATGCTTGGGTTCTTGCGCACCAAGACTTAGGCGCCTGAGGGTGTGCGTAGGAGTACTCGATCGCCTGGAGTAAGGCGATTCGACTTTTGAAGATCCGATTTTGAAACTTTCCAAAATGGAGAGGATGCGTATCTCGGGCATGCTTGGGGATTAAGTTTTCTTGTTTACCCTAGTGTGTCGAGCGCCGGGAGGCCTCAGGCGCGTGTCTCGAGGTTCGCTCGGCTCGACGTGTTGACTCGGGTTTGACTTTGCGTATTTCGGGACCGATTCGGAGCCCTGGTGTCGGAATTGACTCTAATTAATGTTGTCGCGACCGTAATGACACGACTAAGACCATTTTGATGTTGAATTAATTTTTCCGAGTAACTATTTGATCCGTTCTATAGAAAAACCATCTAAAACATCGTAATCGCGCGTCGCGTTGCGGTTCGATCATCATCGGGTGTTTATCTGGCACTCCTGCAGCCACCAGGTCAAAATCTAGGTGTCTACAGAAGCCCCCACTTTGACTGAGGCTTGGACAAGGCGAAAGTCAAAGTATAACCTCCCAGGTCAATCGAGGATTACGACCTAGTGGCTGTCCGCTTGGGTCGTTTTAAGTTCGTTAGACTACGTACTGAGGCTCGTCAGCCAAGGCTTAGAGACCATACCTGACCTCCTCGCCTGCGGTTGCTTATCGGAGCTCGGGTCCGGGCTTGCTAGCTTGTTTATCTTGCTTTGGGTTTGTTGTTTTAGTAGTTTCGGTCTTTGACATGGACCTTTTGCTTAAGTCTTTTATTGGTGTCTTGGTTCTGATTTAATATCCTCGGAGGATGGTTGTGCTGATTTTGGGTTTGCTTTTCGCTTTAAGTGCTCTTCTGGGGTATGAATTGAGTGCTTAGGGGCTTGACAAGATAACGGATTTTTGCTTTTGAGTGGTTGGGGACTCGTTATGTTAGTGGGTTGTTGCTTTTGAGTGCTTTAAGACTCGTTTAGATTGCTTTGAGTGCTTTGGGACTCGTTTAGATTGATTTGAGTGCGTTGAGACTCATTTAGATTGATTTGAGTGCATTGGGACTCGATTAGGTTGATTTGAGTGCGTTGGGACTCGATTAGGTTGATTTGAGTGCGTTGGGACTCGATTTTAGATTGATTTGAGTGCGTTGGGACTCATTTAGATTGATTTGAGTGCGTTGGGACTCATTTAGATTGATTTGAGTGCGTTGGGACTCATTTAGATTGATTTGAGTGCGTTGGGACTCGGTTTTGATTGATTTGAGTGCGATGGGACTCGATTTTAGATTGATTTGAGTGCATTGGGACTCGGTTTTAGATTTTCCTTCTGAATGCTTTGGGATTCGTTAGGCTCTTGGGTTTAAATTTAAATGATTTGGGATTCGTTAGGCTTGCGGGTTTGAATTTACCTTTTGAATGCTTTGGGATTCATTAGGCTCGCGGTTTTAAATTTACCTTTTGAATGCTTTGGGATTCATTAGGCTCGCGGGTTTAAATTTACCTTTTGAATGCTTTGGGATTCGTAAGGCTCGAGTGCTTAAATTTACCTTTTGAACGCTTTGGGATTCATTACGCTCGTGGGTTTAAATTTACCTTTTGAATGCTTTGAGATTCGTTAGGCTCGAGTGCTTTGAGACTCGTTTAAGATTCCAAGCTCGTTTTGTTTAGATATCTTGTTTGGATTGACATGTGCTTTGGTATGAGTGGTCGTGTTAGCTAGGGGATTTCATGTCTTTTCCGCTGGGGGTTGATTTCAATTAGAGGAGGTTTTGAGGTTTGTTTCATCGGTTGGGGGAAAGTAAATTGTCTCGTCCTTGCTTATTTTGTTTAGTATGGGAAGGTGCATCTTGCGGCTATTGGGTATCGTGTCTAGGTTGTTTCCGTCTTGCTTTGGGCCGTATGGGTCCTAAGGTCCCTTGAACTCAGTCGCCTAGCCCCCAGCGGTCCAATATTCGGACGCCCGCCATGAGGCGCCTAGTGTTTTGATGGTCAGGTTCGTTTAAAGTCAGCGAAGGAAGGGGGGCGATTCATTTCATCCCAAAAAGCAGAACGCGCGATGCCTTCCGCCCTAAGTTTGTATTTTCGACTTTGTTCAACCGATTTCCGACTCGATTTTTGTCACATTCAATCACGTCAACCTCGGGTAAGTGTTTCTTACTCACCTATTGTCGATCTGTGCTTAATTAGTGTGATTGTGAGTCGATTTTGCTAAACCCTAGAAATTGATTTGGGTATTTTTTTTGCTACGTTTCGATGTTTACTCTTGGTCCCATTGTTAAATTGGGGTAGAATAGAGCTTGATAGGGTAGTTATTAGCTTGAGATGAAGCTTGAGGTACTTTAATGGCCTTCTATGGGTGGAAATTGAAATTCTAGGGTTTAGGGGTCATTTTCCCGGTTATTCCCGTACTTGACCTTTGTAATCTCGCTCGATTAGTGTTTGTGATATTATGGGTGACCCACATGTTGACTTTTGTGAGTCAGAATGTACTCTAGGTCATTCCGTGAGGGTTTGTGAGGTTTACGACAGACCAAATGATATTGTAATGATGCCGGATTTTCTCGAAACCACTTTTACTGTGACCGAGGACGAAAATAGATACTAGTGGACTTTTTGGAATTTTTATATCGCTATCTGAAATTTTGAGCTTATTTTAACCTGTTTGGGTTGTTTTGACCTGACCCGAGATGCGTCTTTTATTTTGTTTTGCAGCTAGAGACGACATAGAGCCTCCTAAGGGAACACCTACGGCTGGTACTATCAGTGAGGCCGCCTAGTCGAGCTAGCTGACTCTTCGGGGGGCTCGTAAGCGTCGACGTAGCGCTTCTTCGCAACGCCTTGAGCCAGGAGCCGTGGACGAGGCCGGTTTTGATCTGGTCACAAGGCGTAGATTGCCTGTGACGGTTGCTAAGCGGACCCATATCCCTGGACCTGTTGATGAGGGCGAGGAGATCGTCTACGAGGATCCCCCCTGGGCTCGGGATTGGGACGGTCGACAACTACTGCTACGTCCCGACTTGCACGTCTCCAGCCGTGTCATAAACGGCCAGGTGTGTACCTTGACTCGTGTTTGTTAGCTAGAGCTTTAATTTCAGTTTGTACTGATTTTTTTTGTTTATGCTTGTATTGTCTCGGCTTGCAGTCCCCAAGTCTGATGAGGACCTTCTCGGGTTTTACGACGTGCCTGGAGATTTATTCCCAGAAGCTTAGCCCCGCGGCTAAGGAGATTATTACGGGGACGGCCTTGGGCTCCTTGGTCGGGCACTGGGTTCGATTAGTAGGTTGCAAGACTAAGTGCAACCTCATGGTAATTAGAGCGCTGGTAGATCGCTTCCACGATACGACCTCGACATTCCATATGTCGTTCGAAAAGGTCGGGATGACTTTAGAGGACTTCGGGGTTATCACGGGTTTGCCCCGGGGTCCTGAGATGATTAGGTGGGCTCTTGAGGGCCCTTGGTTAGATAGCGATGAGGTTAAGGGCTGGATTGGGGACTGTTTAGAGCCTTCGACTTACAGTACGCCCCAATCTTTGGTGAGTTCGTACATTACTGACCACTTTGTGAGGGTGGCGGTGTTAGAGGGTCGAGTGCCCAACACGGCGGCATAGGACGCCTGTCTGTGGTTGTGTTACTTCCTAGGGTCGACCCACTTCTCGGAAAAGGGTGAGAGGTTTAGTACTAGGATTTTGCCTTTCCTGGATGACATGTGTTAGCTAGGACGTTTTGACTGGGTGACCGCAGCTTTCGCGGAGATGACTCGCTTCCTAAAGGTCATGGTGAGGCCGCAGAGGGTGGACTCTGGCTCGGCTATACCCACTGTGTGTCCAGGTATCGTACTGGAGGTTAGTTATTGTTTTTGTAATTGGTTTCAGGGTTTCGCTTAGTTCGGTTTGGTTTTGCTGACAACGTTTGGGGTTTTGCAGGCTTGGATCTACTCCTACTTCCCTTGCTTGGCACCCAAGATGGTGCCTGCTTGTTTGGCCAGGTTTTCGGTGGGGATTGAGTGGAGGTTGGCTCAGGGTAAGAGCACGACCAGTCACTACTCGTCGGAGAATGTGCTGGTGAACCAGCTGCACCTCGAGGATGTAAGTTTTCTTCTTACGGTTTGTTTTCTTTGGTCGCCCCCAAGGTTAGGAGTTCAAAATGTTGGTTATTTATGCAGTTTGTGACCCGTCCTTGGGCCGCCTACGAGGGTTTGCCCGAGTACGTGAGGGCAGAGTTGAGGCCCAAGAGCTACAGGAGGATGCTTCTTCCTGCGTTGTTTCGCCCGGTATGGTATCTGGGTGAGAGGCTAGTGCTCCAATTCCTGTATGAGGAGTTCAGGGTGCCGGTTGACCCTCCTCGGACCATGTTTAGGCCTCCAACTACTGCAGAGGCTCGTGTGGATAGAGACGGAGAGGGAGGCGATGCATTACTGGTGCCTGGTGCCTCCTATGTGTCTCACGTCTGCCAGTGGCTAGCTTGCCACCGCCTCGTGGTGAGTACTTGGTCTTTTGTTTGTTTTGTTCCAATGTTTAGTGTCTATTTGCTTTTTGAACGGTTTGCTTTTCCCTTCAGTTGTCCGATCCGGCTGATGATGTTCAGCCTCCAGACTTCCTCTTGACACTGCTCAGGGTCGTTGCGGCTGGGGTGACCTTTACGGAGCCTCTTTCCTCTTGTTCCGCGGAGGAGATGGAGGCTGGGATGGAGTGGCGTGACCGTGTGTACCGAGTAAGTTTCGGGATTCGCCTTGAACTCGGCTTTTCAGGGTTAGGTTTTGTTTGACTAATTTGTTTGGTTTTGCCTTTTAGATATCGTTGGCTTCCTATCAGCGGTTGTGGCAAGCCGCCAACTGCTTCCGAGCCTACGCGTCGAGGATGGCTGACGTCTCTTCCCGTGATACATCGGGACCTCGATCGGTAAGTAATGTTTTTCTAGGGCTAGTTTCCTAGGCTGCTTGCATCTTTTCCTAAAGGTAGCTGTATTTACAGGATGTTCCAGATATGGTGAGGCAGCTAAAGACTCGGGTGACCGAGCTTGAGGCGACTGAAGTCAAGTTGCTGTAATTTCTGCAATCTCGAGATAATTAGATTGCTAAGCTTAAGGAGCAGTTGGCTCGGATCAGGCGAGACCTCGGCGTAGGGTGAGGTAGGTTCAGGGCCGAAGTGGAGAGAGAGGCAGAGGCTGAGGGTCGGGCTACGAGCGTTACCAAGGATGTTTGAGGAATTCCTGAGACAGCTACCCTAGATATGCTGACGGGTATGGACGGTACTGAGTCTCCCACCTTTGATTTGGGGGACCTAGATTTAGATGATGACATCAGTGAGCTTGTACTGGCTGTAGCTGCAGCCTCTAGGGGTCCTCCATAGATTGTAAACTCGACTTATGCTTGGATTTTGTATGTTTTGTACGCTTTAGACTTTTAGTGCTTTGACTGATTCGTAGTCTTGTGTTTTTTTTTTTGAAATGTTGACTTAGATGACAAGTAATCACTTCAAGTTTAGTTTATTTATAGTTTCGTCATAGTTTAGGATGTTTTAAATGCGTTAGGATTGCATGGGAGTTCAAAAATGTTTTTCGGAATTCTTTAAATGCTTTAGTTTGAGCCGGGAGTTGGATCAAGTAGTACGTCGAATAAAATGTTTGACTTGAGACGTGTAAAATGCGCCAGAAGCGCTTTGTAGCTAAAATGTTTTGACCGAGTGCGTGTTCGGTGCTGGGAGGCAAGTGTAATTGTTTTGATGCTCGTGTTCAAAATGAAGCAAAAAGAAAAAAGTTAGACAACTTTTTATGCTTTAATGCTAATGCCGTATTGGGCTACAGACGCAAATTGACGATGTCACTTGGTGCTACAACATGCCTAGGTGGGGTAGCTTACTTTTTATGCTTTAATGATAATGCTGTATTGGGCTACAGACGCAAATTAACGATGTCATTTGGTGCTACATCACGTCTAGGTAGGGTAGCTTATCCCCCCTAAAAAACAATAAAAAAACGTCTAAGTCCGTTGGATCCGATGGACTAAAATGTGTCGTCTGTGTGGACCTTTCATTCTCGTACGGGCTTGTAATGGACGCTTTGGCTTTTGAAAAGGGGTTTAGTGACTTCAGAAGGTCGTTCCTTACGTCCGGGGATTGTCAAGGAATAACTGATGGGGTAAATCGGGCAGATAGCATAGGATTCAGGCGCTAGAAAGCTGATGGTTAAGGGCATTGATGCCTGGGCCTGGGCGGCTCGATTCTGGGACGCTTGGGCTCGGGCGGCCTGGTCTTGGGGTGAATGGGTTCAGGCGGCCCGGTTCTCGGTTATAGAAATTTTTCGTAATTTCCTAATTGTTGTGTGATTAAGGATATATATGTGGGTTATGGGTGCTCATTTTAGACATATTAGACTACCCATAGTGTCTTTATAGCTTCTTTGTATTATTTGGAGTCATGTACTCTTAACCGAGTGGATGGGTCGTCTTAGGAAAGGTGATCTTGAGGTTTTGCTAGGTGACGGTTTGTCTATTATTACCCCGCTAAAGCAAGTTAGGGTGCAAGATGACTTTTTGGTGGCATGTTCTCGCTCTTGGGATGCTAAGAACCATGTTTTTTCTTTCTCGGGAGGTAATATTTGTCCTCTCCCTGAGGAGCTAGATGCTATAGGTGGGTGGTGTTCGACCTTGTATACCCATTGGAGATGATGCTCCCGTGGAACGATTTCGTCATTTTTTGGACATCCCCTTGTTGGAGGAGGCTAATGCTTTCCTTGGGGAAGGTGGTATTGACTTAAAGCTACTTGTTAAGGCATTCTCACAGAAAGGCTCTCGTGATATTTCGCCTTTAGCCCGTAAACGAGCTCTTAATATTGCGGTGGCATGCTATTATCTTTTTGAGGATGCATCGGTGCATGAAGGCTGGGGTAATCCTTGGGTTTTGGATGTGGTGATGGGAATGAAGCACGGGCAATTGCCCTATTTGCTTATTCTAAGTGAGCTTATCATGGGTCTCGACACCCGTGCACGGATACATCATGCTCCCTTTCGGGGTTCTAGGATTATTTTGCAGGTACATCGGGGTAATACTTTTCTTTTTCGAAACTTGCCTTAGTTAAAAAGTTCGACACTATGTTGTGATTCGTGTAGGTTTGGCTAGAAGAGAGGCTTGGTTTGATAGAGCCTCCCTAGTCCGTTAAGGGTAATAGCTACAAAGGCTTCGCGGTTCGAAAGATTGTGCAACCATGGTATGACGGTTATACTGAAGAAGGATGGTTTTCCTACTTGCAGGCTAAATGACGGGTCGATATTAGGTAGACAATCCCATGGTGGCATATCAGTGGACATGTTAGGTTTTTGTTCTCATCATCGGTCCATACTATGCAGATACTGTCCTTAAGTGATCGGTTTATATTTACCCGGGCAGGTTAACACGCTAAATGGGTGTGAGGCAAGTTGTGTCAGAGGTTACTACAGCTACTACTATATCTCATCCGTGGGCGGAAGGTTCTCTTAGGGAGTTTGAAATGTCTTGGAGACGGAGGATTTTATATCTCATCCCCATAGAAAATGCTCGATCGGCAGACCATATTCATTCCTAGCGAGGAGCTTACGGGTATCCGACAGGACGGGGCAAGTCAAATGCTAGGAAGACCGTGATGCTACAGGATAAGGAGGCGACACGAGTTAACGTCACTAAGCACTCAACCAAAGGCAGTGTTACCGGTCCTAGTGCCGTCAATTCATCTAAATGGGCCAAGATTGACAAGACCCATAATGAAAATGTGAGTAAGGAGGGGAAATGGGATTGGCTGGACTCGCCTTTGGCTAAGATGACGGAGGTTTATGTTCAGAGGGTCTTTGGTGAGAGACCCGAAGAAGCACACCCAAATGGTAAGGGAAAGGAAAAGTTGGACCGGTAGAGCCCAGCCGTTTAGTACTATGTTGTATTAATTGATATTATATGGCGCATTAGTACTAGCTTTTTGAAGGGTTTTGCTTGATACATTGTCATTTTCTTGAGTAGCCGGGTACTGGATGCTCGATGTAAAGGTCTCGACAAAGGCTTAATTTAATTGATTTTGCATTAATGAGAAGCACTTTTTATTTATTTATTATTTTTTCAATTTTTTTTGTGGTGGCTCGCAACTCGATTCTTCATTTTGCCCGGAATGCCCTTTCGGGTTTTCACTCCGTCCTCGGCTCACCTTTTGCTTTTCTTCTTCTTTTTTGTTCTTTTTGCTCTCTTCTTTTTTGACGGCTCACAACGCGATTCTTCAATTTGCCCGGAGCGCCCTTTCATGTTTTCACCCCGACCTCAGCTCGTCATTTTTTTACGATGGCTCGCAACTCGTTTCTTCATTTTGCCCGGGACGCTCTTTTGGGTTTTTACCCCGTCCTCGGCTCATCGTTTGTGCTTCATCATTGAAATCACTCGTTAATCGGAACGTAGGGGTGGTTCCGATTTGAATGCGAATCGAGTAATCGATTTTGTTATTTTTTGTTGGATGTACCCATGGAAGGGTTGCCTACGTATCCGTGTTTAGACGGGATCAAACCATGTTCGTAGTTCATGATTGATGTGAGTGATTTTGCTTTTAGACTCGTTATGCCAATTATCGATGTGAAATGTTTTTAAGCGTTTTGTATGGGTTTTCACCCTAGCTTAAAGATCAGTATGAGGTTGTTTAGGAGGTTAAGGATAGTAGCGTTTAAGCTGGTCCATGTTTGTTGGAGTTGAGAACTCTTGACCGTCTAGGCCGGTAAGGATCGCGGCGCCTCCCGTGAGTATCTTTTTGACAAGGTAGGGGCATGCCCATTTTGGTTTGAATTTCCCTCTAGGGTCGACGGGAAGGGGTGGTCTTATGGATTTGACTGCTAAGTCTCTCTCATTTATGTTTCGGGATTTGACTCGTTTGTTAAAGGCTCGATGCATTCTTTGCTGGTATGCTTGCACGTTGGACAGTGCATGTATTCTACGCTTATCTAGGAGTACTAGCTCATCATAACGTTTTTTGTTCTACTCTTCTTTGGGAATGCCGCTTTTGGCTAGTATCCTTAGCGAGGGTATTTCTAATTCTATTGGTTGTACGGCTTCGCAGCCGTAGGTTAGGTAGTACGGTGTGGCTCGGGTAGGAGTTTGGTAGGAGGTTCGGTATCCCCATAATGCAAAGGATATTTTGCTGAGCCAATCCCGGTAGTTGTCTATCATTTTCTTAAGGATTGTGAAGATGGTTTTGTTTGCTGCTTCCACCGTCCCCTTTGTCTGAGGTCTGTAGGGTGAGGATTTGTGTCGTTGGATATTGTATTTCTCTAGGAGTTCTTAGTTGTCGGCTCTAAAGTGAGCCCCCTGATCACTGATGATTTCGTCTGGTATGCCGTAATGGCAAATGATGTTGTTTTGTGGGAACTTGACTACTTATTTGGAAGTTAGTACCGTGTGCGAGGCTGCTTCTACCCATTTGGTAAAGTTGTCGACGACCACTAGTATAAAATAGTGTCCGCCGGTTCCAGATGGGTGTACTTTTCCTATAATGTCTGTTCCCCAGGTAGAGAAGGGCCAGGGTGTTGTTGTGGTGTGGAGCGGGTGTGGTGGTAGGTGTTGGATGTTGGCGAATATTTGACAATTGTGACAGTGACGGACATGACGCCGGCAGTTTGCCTCTAAGGTGATCCAGTAATAGCCCAATCTCGTTATCTTACGGGCTAGCAGGTGTGCACTCATGTGGGGTCCGCATTCCCCGACATGTACTTCTTCCATGACTTTTTCAGATTTGGTTTTGTTTATGCATCTATGGAGTACTCCTTGCAGAGTTCGTTTCTATAGTAATCCTTGGTTTAGGACGTAGTGGGCGGCTTATATTCTTAGGCACCTTTGTTTTTGGTGTCTATATTAGGCGGGTATGATCCATCGGTTTTGAAGTCTAGGATCGCTTTGTACCAGGGTTCTTCGGAGGTGTCATTGCTTTCGATGTTGTGGGTATAGGCGGGTTGCTCACTTCTCTCTACGCAGATAGGCATAGAGAAAAGGTTGTCGGCATGTTTATTAGTGAGGCTAACTTGGATAAGGCGTCAGCGAATTGGTTTTCCTCGCAGGGTATGTGTATGAAGTTGATTTCGGTGAACTCTCAGGATATTGTCTCTATTTCAGTTGGATATGGAGCTAGGCTTTCGCTATAAACCTTTCAAGTGCATGTGGCTTGGTTGATTACTAAGGATGAATCTCCGGGGACTCTAAGGTTTTTAATCCCTAGTGTTACTGCGGCTTTAAGCCCTATTAGGCAGGCTTCGTATTCGCTATGTTGTTGGTTACCGGGAAGTCTAGTTTGACTGATGTGGGTGTGTGGTCGCCTTGTGGGTTATCGGTTGTGTGGGTTTCGTACATCAGGTTTTCGACTAGGAAGTCGGCTATTGGTTGGGTCGAGGATAGTTGCTTTTGATCTCTTTTAAGGTGAAATTAGGTGGGCCGTTAGTTGTAGCACTTACGTTTTGATTGATTGCTATCGATAAATGGCATAGTATCGAGTCATAAATGGGAAAGTACGTTATTTTAAATCAAGTGATTGTCGAGGCGCATTGTAAAGAAGAAAAGTTGAATATTTATTGTTGATAGTGTATGCGGGCTATATGCCCGAGACATGGTTTTTAGGGGAGGTGGAGGACAGGTCCCCTCGCATCTCCTGACTCGATGTAAAAACACAAAAGACACGTATTATTATAATTAAGTCTAGGCCCTAAGATGAACTAGACCCCGACTCGGACATGGATTTACATGTCTTGGCGGGTGCCCGTGCGTTCTCGTATTCTGGATACACCTCAAACTTCTTCTTTTGGATGAGGTATAAGACTTGTTGTCGGAATTCACGGCATTCACTAATGTCATGCCCTCGACCTTTGGTATCGACAGCATTTGCTACCGTTCCAGTGTACTTTCCTCTTGTCGGCGGGTGGATCGGGCGTTGGAGCCAGGGGGTATAGGAGCCCATCGGCTGTTAACATTGTTAGGGCCTGATCATGGGATAGCCCAAAGTGTCCAAGTAGACGGAGACCTCCTTCCTCAGAATTGTCCGTGAGGATGGGTGCGTCTTTTAGTCAGTAGTGCGGTTTTCACAACTCCCACGTTTATTAACCCCTCTATTTTATCCTTTAAGAGTGCACAGGACTCCGTGTCATGACTGTTACCCCTATGATAATGATAGTATTTCTCTTTAGACCAATGGCGGGATCTGTGGTTTAATAGGGGGTCGGTCATTGGTCCTATAGGTCGCAAGAGGCGGAGGGATGTTAATCTTCGTAGTGTGGATGCGTAGCTAACCCCGATTTGGGTGTGATTTTTCTTTGGCTCTAAGGTTTTAGGTGACCCTACATTACTTCCCCTAGTGGACCCGTTGCAATCCGAGGTGGGAGGTTCGGGGATTTCCCCGAGTTTTTCCTCGATGTGGTATATCCTGGCTTCGATTCTTAATAATAGAGGAGGTAATTGTAAGACTAAGTGGGTTAGACTTTCTGTCCTCGCAGGTTCTGCGGGGTCAACGGGTGTATGTTCGGTATGACTGTCGGGATCTTCTTCGATATTTAGGACATCCTCCTCTATTGGGTCGAGGTGGACCAATCAATGGTGTCCTCAAAGATGGCATGGACGCTAAAGGGGATCGTGGTGTTATTTGGTTTCTCGGGTGGAGGGAGGAATTGTCCCATTTTCGATCATGTCTTGTATGACATGTTTGAGTCGAAAGCAAGACTCGGTATCGTGCCCATTTCCACGGTGGTAATTCCAATATTTATTGGCATCCCACATTTTCCCTTTTCTTTTCGCGGGAGGATCTGGAGTTGGACCTATGGGTTTGAGCTTTCCTTGCTCGGTTAACCTTGTTAGAGCTTCGACGTATGTGATGCCTAGCTTGGAGAACGTTCTAGGGGTGAAGTTTGTTCTTCCTCTAGTGGTTGGCTCAACTAGGTGTACTTCTTTGGTTTTGCTATTTCCGGATGACCTGTAAGAACGGGTTCCCGTGGACGTGGTTGGGCCTTGATAGCCCTTCCCCATTATTTTAGAGAACACTCCTTCATATCATCTTCTAGGCGTATTCCTAGGGTGGACAGTTCCTTGAAGGTATGGATATTTTGGTATCTAAGGTGGGATGCATAAGTGGGTCGGAGGTTATTGACGAATTTTTCTACTAAAGAGGCCTCGTCGGGGCGGTTCACTAATTGGGTGCTGACTTTCCTCCACCTAGTCAGAAATTCGGAGAAGTCTTCCTTCTCATTTTGAAAAGACTTCAAGGCTTCGGATGGTCATTTGTGTTTCAGAGTTATCCGCATATTGTTTTGCGAATTCTATGAAGATGTTGTCCCACGTGGATATCTTTTTGGGATCGAGGGAATAAAACCAGTATCGTGGTGTGTCGCCTAAAGAGGACGGGAATATCATAGCAAAAAGACTGGGTTTGACCCTCTTAATAGCCATGTAATCCTTAGAGGCTCGGATGTGGTTGAGTGGGTTCTCAGTCCCTTTGAACTTAAATATGTCGACTAGGGAAAATTTTTCTGCGAGTTGGTCATTCACCATCTCGAACTTTTGGTGGTTTTCGAGGTGGACATTGTTGCCTTGGTTCATGCGCATTTGGTTTTCAAGGAAGTCTATGCGACTCATGGCGGGCTGTAGAATGTCATCTTGGGTTGGTGTAACAGGGTCAGTAGGGCTGACTCTGACGAGAACACCGTCTTAGGTTTAAAGGACCTCATTGAGGATTCGGTTATGGTGTTCATCAGAGGCCTTATCTTCCAGGTGACTTAGGCGGGAATCAATGCTGTTTACGGAGGCATTCATGGTAATGACGGTGGCCTGTAAGTCTCAGATCATATTGGCTAAGGCTCCTAAGGTGCTGTCCTCGGGTTGTCCTATGTCGTTCCCACTATGGTTGCTCACGTCTACGCTAGAATCTCACGACATGACTACGGAAAAGGAGGTATTGGTGAGAGTGGATCCACCAGACGACTTAAAGACTCGAGGAATGCTCGTAGGTGAGCGACACGGAAACAAGACCCTTGATTTGCACATGTTTGCGGTAATCAGATTAGGGACTTGGGTGCTTTAGACTCTTGGTGTATTCGGCAAAACAGACTTGTGTCTCTAGAACGAGACGATCGATTTAACACAAATCTCGTGAGTGAGATTTAAAGAAGAGGACTTCTCGTGATGAGACGACCCAAAATATAAGACCTCGAACGGAGGTGACCCTAGTAACTAACACAAACAGTTAATCACACGGTTGTACACGTAAGGAATTGATCTCGATCTCGATTCGTAATCAAAGAATTTTGATATTTTCAAAAACGGATGGATTTTGAAAACAAACTTTTCGAAAGTGGGAGTCTTCGTGAAATCGGTATTACGATGGTTTAGTGACATCGCTCGTGGTGTGTGGAAAGTGTTGTTATGCGAGCGTCGAGGACACAACGTTATTGAAAGTGTAAGTTGTGGTTTTGTAGAAGCGCGGTTGTGAAAGACCGGTTTGAAAATTGTGACGTCTCGTACTTATCGAGACTACTATTAATTAGGAGTTCGAAGTTTGCAGTGTAAAGTGTGTTCGCGAGAGAACATGGGGTCTGTGACGGTGCTTTGAAAATGTGACCAAGTTCTTGTTACGGTTCTTGGGTGGTGATAGTGCTTTTAGAAAATTTTGAAAACATGTGACCGTATTTGTCCCATCCCGTTGATTGAAATTTCGACGGTGGTGACGGTACGTGTGTGATGCTTTGCGAGTATAACCGTGTTGGGTTCCTTGACTTCATTAATTGAAGTTTTCGTAATGTTAATGGTATGTGCAAAAAGCGTTTCAAAAAAAATAAAAAGTAACCATTTTAGGTGCCCTGATCCCATTGGTCGGGAACTTGGCGTTAGTAACGGTGTGTGCGGGAATGTTTTGAAGGAAAAATGTGACCGTATGAGGTACCTTGATCCCATTGGTTGGGAGTTTGGTAATAATAACGGTGTATCGTCGTTTTTTGAAAATAATGAGTTTTATTTTGGCCAAAGTAATGGCGCTTAAAGGTGATTTTTCAAAATGGTGAGTGTGAAATTGGCCAGGGTGATGGCGCTTAAAGGTGATTTTTCAAAATGGTGAGTGTGAAATTGGCCAGGGTGATGGCGCTAAGGTGTCTTTTTGAATATAAATTTAATTTTGACTGGAGTAACCATGTTTAAAAGGCGGTTTCTAAAAAAAAGAAGATGTCCTTTTTCAAAAACGGGGTTGGGTGCGGTTGAATATGTTGTCGTGGTTGAATATGAATTTTAATGTTTTATTAGGGTTGCTAAACACGTTACACATAACTAGGAATGCATACACTCATGCAGGATGCAGACACGGGTAGGTTAGGGTAGGCTACCGTCCACGAATTGTTTTCACTTAGGTGATGACAGGTCACCAAGAGAGGTGAGTGTCATCCCATTTGTTCAGTGCCACTCGCTTGGTATATCAACGGAATGCGTGGCTACCTTAGACGGCCGGAACGTCAACCGAGGGTCTCTCCGCGCGTCCGCTAAGGATCTTAACGCGAAGAAATCAATTGATCCTAATATCGGTTAGGGTGGGCTTTTTAGGGCCATAACCTGTAGTGCCACAAAAAAAGAACTAGGGAATGAGCTTCACCGACCTCGTTCGAGTTACACCACCGCTGGAAAATTGTTTCCAAATCCCCAGCGGAGTCCCCAAGCTGTGGACACCCGTCTGCACCGCCCGGCAACCCGCGCGCGCCCGCGCCAGACATCCGGTCGTGGTGGCCACCCACGCGGCCCCGTCGTTTCCTCGCGGCCGGTCCGATCTCGCGTACGGGGCAATGTGCCGAACCTCGATTTGGTTGACGATTTAGATTGTACTAGACGGATGCGGACATCCGTGTTTCTGTTAGAATCGATCGAGACGTGGTTGTAAATATTTAAATGCCAATTTGTTTGATAAGATGACCCTTTTAGTGAACAGAATTTGTTGCCAATTTGTGGAGTTGCCACCGAGTTAATTGTAGGAACTCGGAAACCGTTCAAGTCAACTTCAATCCTTAACCGGCTCAAAGTTGAATGGCATGGGACCTAAAGATAAAGACTTGTACTCTTAAGCACTCCATGCCTGGAATGACTTTCATTGCCAATGGTTTCGAACATCCGGAAACCGTAGATTCTGAGTAAAGGGTGAGGGTACGTATTGGGAAGCCAAGGTCTGATAGACATCGACACCCAATCCCACCCGCACATAGAGGCCTCTACTAATCAATTGGTGGGCTGATAACTTTGTTTCTTAATTATGGCGGAAATGCGATAACATCCGTTGTTTCAACCCTATATCTTTGCTATGTCGGTTGTTTAAGGACAAGTAAGATTTTGTTGTCGAGGTAGTTGTGTTTACATTCTTTGCATGCGATTTCACGTGACAGGCAGGCCATGAAAAGATGCACGTAGGAGAGTAGAGAGTACTAAGTATTATACGTATTAGCAAATCAGTTTTAACGTGATAATACGGATATTAGTCATTCTCGTGGTATACCTTACCTGGTATTCTGCTTAAGGTGCGTTGGTTCGGTATTAATAGAGATGCATAGAACCACGTGTCAGGGGTGAGAATCGGCATTAATATGGAACCCGACCACCACTTTGTCCAGTTTTAGTTTGTTTACGTTTTGAATTTCGTGTTAGGTGATTTACCATGCAATTATAAGGTCATAAAAGCGGTAAATCATATGAAAGCGGTAAATGCGAAATGTATGTAAATCACATTGTGAGGAGTTGCACCCTCGGAGTGTACACTAAACGAGACACGATGCATAGATGATTGAGAACGGATATCGGAACTACTCGGGTTTAGTTTAGGGTGTTTTAGTGCTTATGGTTGAAGTTGTGGACGTTACGTATGTTTGTGATGTGCCATGGACCCAGTGTCCATACGGTCGTACTTGACGTTATTGAAGTGCATAAATAAAGAGTACAGAATGTAAAGTTTTGTTTAGATGACAATCTAGTGACGATACGACTTCGAGGCGTTTTCTCCTAGCTTTCATGCGGTGAATCCGGCAGAGCTTCGCTACTGTATTTGGAGGTGGCTAGTCGAGCACGGGTGCCCCTTTTCGTTCTTATCGAGTTAGGAACTCGAGGAATTATGAGGAGTAGTGTCGATTCGCGTTTTGGGGACAAACGATCGAGTGGATCATGCTTAGAGTCGGAGTGCGATGCTAAGCTAAAGAGAAGCTCGTAAAGAGAAGAAGGGGGATGAGAGTTAAATGTGTGTTGTGTTCGAAATGAGCAGAATAGGGGGGAGGGGTATTTATAGTTGTTCGCACAGTTCGAATCGACTATTCCAACGCTTGGCGTCCTGCGTACCAAGACTGAGGCGCCTGAGGGCGTGCGTAGGAGGACTCGATCGCTTGGAGTGAGGCGATTCTAGTTTTGAAGATCCGATTTTGAAACTTTCCAAAATGGAAAGGATGCGTATCTCGGGCATGCTTGGGGATTAAGTTTTTCTGTTTGCCCTAGCGCGTCGAGCGCCGGGTGGGCGTCAGGCGCGTGTCTCGAGGTTCGCTCGACTCGACGTGTTGACTCGGGTTTAACTTTGCGTATTTCAGGACCGATTCGGATCCCTGGTGTCGGAATTGACTCTAATTAGTGTCGTCGCAACCGTAATTACACGACTAAGACCATTTTCATGTTAATTAATTTTTCTGAGTAACTGTTTGATCCGTTCTATAGAAAAATCGTCCAACACATCGTAATATCGCGTCGCATTGCAGTCCGATCATCATCGGGTGTTTGTCGGGCACTTCTGCAGCCACCAGGTCAAAATCTGGGTGTCTACACCCACACATAAAAAATTTCTAGTTCTAGGTTCCCATTTTGAGGCATCTCATGCCTTCGAGAAATATTTCTGGTCCTTTAACAAGCATCACGGGACATAATAAAAGCTTCGGCATCCCGGAACATGGTAGGCCAATGAAAATTGGATTGGAGGACCTTGGCCATGGTTCGGCTAGGTCTATGATGATTGATGACCGACATAGGGTGATGAATGACAATGTTCTAAAATTTCTTGGACTTCCCATTCAGGGACACATCGTCGAAATAAACCATCAGCACATTCCTTAAACAAATAAGGATCATCCCAAAAGAATTGTCGAACATCACGTAGAATTTTTTTTCTGTTGATATGAAAGATCGCAGGGTAATACCTTACCAACCAAATAGTTGGCATAATCCGCGAACCAAGGACTCTCGCTATCGGATGTGGGCAAAACCATAATGGAATCATCGGGGAAAGAGTCATCGATAGGAATGACGACTTCATCCTCCTCAACTCTTATTCTCGAAAGGTGATCAACAACAACATTTTCAGCTCCCTACTTATCCCGGATCGATAAATCAAACTCTTGTAAAAGAAGGATCCACCGTAGCAAACGAGGCTTAGCTTCCCTTTTAGCGAGGAGGTACTTGAGAGCCGCATGATCTGTGAATACAATGACTTCCGAGCCAACCAAATAAGTCCTAAATTTCTCCAAGGCATACACTATGGCTAGCATTTCTTTCTCTGTGGTTGCATATTCACTAGAGCATCGTCAAGAGTTTTGCTAGCATAGTGTATGGCATGCAAGACTTTGTCCTTCCCTTGACCCAAAACCGCTCATACAACATAAACACTTGCATCACACATAATCTCAAATGATAAATTCCAATTCGTTGATTGAATGATCGGAGTCGAAATAAGGGCCTGTCTAATCCTGTTGAAAGCTTCAACACACTCGTCACTAAAATCAAAAGGGCCATCCTTGAGGAGCAATTGTGTGAGTGGCTTAAAATTTTTAAAAAAGTCTTTGATAAAGCGGCGATAAAATCCTGCATTACCAAGAAAACTTCTCATCCCCTCCACGTTAACGGGTAGGGGTAGTTGCTTGATCACTTTCACTTTTGCTTTGTCCACTTGGATACCCTTTTCGAAAACAACATGTCCTATCACGACACCCTCAATGACCACAAAATAGCATTCTTTCCAATTTAAAACCAAACGGACCTCCACACATCGATTTAAAATGGTATCTAAATTAGCCAAACCAGCCAAAAAGCTCATAGCATAGACACTAAAATCATCCATAAAAACTTTCATGATAGACTCGATGTAATCGGCAAAGATGATCATCATGCATCTTTGAAATGTGGCGGGTGCGTTACATAATCCAAATGGCATTCTGCGATACGCGAAACTGTCATAGGGACAAGTGAACATGGTCTTATCTTGGTCAATGGGGTGTATCGGGAATTGAAAAAAATCCCGAATAGCCATCTAAATAGCAGAAATACTTATTAGAAGCTAGTCCCTCAAGCACTTGGTTAATGAAAGGTAACGGAAAATGGTCTTTAAGGGTAGCCGTGTTCAGCATCTTATAATCTATGCACATTCTCCATCTCGTTACAATTCATGTAGGGATTAACTTATTTTTATCATTTGGGACCACGGTGGTCCCGTCGTTCTTTGGTTCCACTTGTACCGGACTCACCCATTTGGAATCGGGAACCGCATAAATAATTCCCGCATTCAACAATTTTATAACTTCCTTTTTGACAACCTCTTGCATATTTGGGTTCAATTTACATTGACCATAGACACAAGAACGATGACCTTCCTCGAGGTTAATCTGATGCATACAAAAATTGGGACTAATACCTCTCAAGTCATCAAGACTATACCCCAAAGCTTTCTTATGCTTCTTTAAAACAACTAATAGTTCGAAAAGTTGTTCCTCATTCAAATCGGCACTTACAATGACGGGGTGTCTCTCGGTATCATCCAAAAAGGCATACTTCAAGTGAGAAGGAAGAGGCTTACGCTCTGGAATGGCTATGTCAACTGCATATGAAGTGTTCACAATGTTAGTTATATCGACACTTTGCTCTTTAGTGAGCAATCTTCCATCCAAACCTACTTCCAAAGCATCAACGACAGCCGAATCTATAGAATCATCACTTATACATGCTTCTAAACAGATTAAAGCCTTTAAAGGATCATGTATCAGGGATGCCTCCATAGAATCGTCAATCAAAACATCAATTACATCAATCATGCAACATGAATCTGGCATCATAGAGTTCTTTGGTGTACTATCTAAGCAGAAAACAATAGTATCTCCACCTACTTTCAAAGTTACCTTCTCGTTCTTAACATCAATCACCACGCCGACGGTGTTCAAGAATGGCTTCCCCAAGATTATAGGAGTCTGGGTGCCCTCGGCCATGTCAAGGATGATGAAGTCAACTAGGATAAAAAATTCCAACTTTAACGGGCACGTCCGCTAAAACTCCCAATGGGCGTTTTATGGAACGGTCTGTCATCTGCAAAGTGATACTAGTACACTTAAGAGAACCATACTAAGTTTTTCACAAACGGAATAAGGCATGACACTTAAACTAGCACCTAAATCATATAAAGCCTTATCGATTGATAACGTGCCAATAGTTCAAGGAATAGAGAAATTACCGGGGTCCTTGAGCTTGGGTGAAGCTTTATTTTGTAGAAAGACACTACACTCTGTAGTAAGAGAAATGGTTTCTACCTCACCAATGCTTCGCTTTCGAGTCAAAATGTCCTTCATAAAGTTTGTATATGATGGGACTTGCATGATGAGCTCGGTAAAAGGGAACGTGACTTGCAAATTCTTAACAACTTCCATGAACTTGCCAAATTGAGTAGTCTCCTTCGATTCTTCAAACGACTCGGGAATGGTACTTGAATGGTTAGGCTAGCAAAAGTAGGAACGGGAGGAGTGGGTGGTGGTGGAACTTGATCATTACTTGAAGTCGGAGTTCCCACTATGACATTCTCCTCGTCATTTTCCACTACAACCTCTTCCTTTTCAATCGTCTCTTCATTTTAAGGCATTTATGGACCCTCAGAATTTGTGCCACTATGAAGGGTGATCGCATTAGCCATATCATGTTGTTGATCGGGTTGAGGAGGAAGTTTACCTTGTTGTCGCGTTGCTTGTGACACGGCAAGGTGTCTGACTTGGTTCTTAAGGTTCTTGATGGCATTATCTTTGGCTTGATCATTTTTTTGAGTTTGTGTCATCATAGAATCTTGAGTCTTAGCCATCATTTGCATCATATTATGAAGTTCGACCATTTCACTAAAACTCGAAGAGGAGTTACCTAGAGCTTGCATGGAGGATTGGCCAAAATTCTGTTGATTAGTACCAAAATTCTAATAAGAATTCCCGAAATTCTGATTAGAATTACCGAAATTTTGTTAGTGACCTGATTGAGGCCGCTTATGAAAATTCCCTTGATTTTGGAAATTTCTTTGGTTTTGAAAATTTTGCTGAGTTTGATAATTTCCTTGATTTTGGAAATTTTGTCGATTTTGGAATTGCTCTCGATGTGGGGGAACATACGGTTGTGGAGTAGGCGGGTTCAATACATTGGTGCTCCGATAAGATATCAATGATGCATCATAGCCCGGTTGATTCATGTAAGGAAGGTGCGGGCGCATGGAATGAAATGCACTAACTTGCTCTATGGAACCCAAACAATCTTGAGCTTGATGATCTGCCGCACCACAACGAAAACATGAATAATCTTGCATCACATGCACTTGATGCATACCCCCTTGAGAGTTTGACACTTCATAAGAATCAAACTGCTTAGTTAAAGCGGCCAATTGACTAGCCACGGCATTAGAGGACTCACTATCATTGGAATTTATACCCATGCTACTGCGAGGGTTACCCCATCAGGAGTGGTGAGATGCCATTTCTTCAATAGTTTCTCATTCTTTGTCATCATCCACATTACATTGAAACCACCCATTGCATGCCGAATCGAGCGTACTTCGACAATCATCATATAGCCCATTATGGAATTGGTTACAAAGGAACCATATTGGGAAACCATGGTGTGGGCATTCCTTCACAAGCATCTTGAAACGTTCCCATGACTCATGAATATTTTCATTAGAAGTTTGAAGAAAATTAGTAATTTGACTGTGGAGCATATTTGTCTTATGCGGTGGATAATAATGCTTGTAAAAGGCAAGGGCAAGTGAATTTCAATCGGTGATCCCCTCGGTAGCTCTATCGAGATCAGTGATCCACTCTCTAGCGGAATCCCGTAAGGAGAACATACATGAACTCCGAATTGTAGAACAACAATCAGCAAAGATCCTCATATGCTTGTGAGAATCCTCTCTGAAGTGATTCTTCTCCACCAAAGTAATAAAGGCGGGTCGAATCTCGAAGGTGCCTTGAGTGGCAGTTGGGCGCTTGACCAACTTGGGAAGAACAGTTTGCTAGGGCTCCAAATGACTAGATAGCTTCGGCATAGTGGGAACCGGTGATACTTCGATGAAATCCGAGAATGTGGATTGATCGAACTGTGACTGGTTATCCTCAACCGAAGATTGATAATCAGCAGTAAACTCGGAATGAACAGCTTCCAAAGTAACAAAGTCGGGAGCTGTGGAAATATCTCTCCAAAATTGTCTTCGCCTGCGGAAAGTTTTCTCAGGCTCCGGATCAAACGGGGTAGAATCTGAGGACCGAAAAGACATTGGCATAAGCAAAAGAAACTACGAGAAGAGAGTGAGATCAATCTCGAGGAACTTACGTTCCTTGAGACAAAGAAATTGCAAGAAAGAACAAGCTATAAAACAATAAAATACAGTATCCCCGACAACGACACTAAATTTGATGTGGCTAAAGTCGTATCACCAATCAAGATTATCCTAATACTACTAACAAGAAGCTAGCGGTAAGTAGGGTATGAATCCACAGGGAGACGGTCAAATTGTCTAATAGTTATGGCGATTCTAAATTGCTTTTAACGGTTTAGTTTTTTGTTAACTAAGGCTAGAACATGCATAAGCATAAATATGGATAAATCAATTAATGGGAAGTCTAGTGCTAAATGTTCACAATGAGCATTTGGCGATTATGCGATAACAACATTAAACACGTAAACATGCTAGTTGGCTGTAATACGTTCTCTCGAAACTGTATCAGCATAGGAAGGACCTAACGGACTTTTGCTACTTATTAGACTCCCTACCAAATCGCGCATGGTCTAAATCCAACTCAGCTCTTGCACGTGATTTAGAATTTCCTAAATCAGATTAATAGGTTATGGCCTTTAACAAATTAATCATTCTTTATAACATACGAAATTGGCAATAGCATAATTACGAGTTTAGTATCGAAAATGGCAAAAGCTAAGAAATACTCATCGATTTCCCTCAACCATAGCGAGAGGATTAACTGCTCATAGTTATTACGATATACCAAATAACAAATTCAAATAACATGAACAAGAAAGGAAATCAATTGTAGTAAAGAAATGTTACTAATTGCGACAACAAAATCTAGCAAGGATAACGAAACTAACGAAATTAGAACAAACTAGATGAGAAATGATGAATATTAAAATGAAATACTAGAAATTGCATAAAACTAAATTACCGAATCAGATTACACGATCGAAGAGAAAAGCCAAGAATGTTAAAGGTCACATGTAGTTCTAGGTAATGTTCTAATAATATGAGATAATGATAAAATGTTCCTATTCCCATACTTGAAGAAATGAGGCAAAAAACCTCAGTAATTGGCACGCAGGCCGGCCGGCCTGCCCCCTATCAAGTACAGAGGTCGAGGCCCATGGCAAATTAACACACTAAAACTTGAATTAATCGAAAACAAAGTAGAAAATGCTTCAGGCCGGCCGACTGGCTCTTGGTCTCCTACTAGTCGGCCATCCTTTTGCAGGTGGGAGATTCGGTCGGATCTTTTGTCATGGGCCAACTTCTTGGATCAATTCTTTCTTATTCGTTAAATGACGGGTTAGTAATATAGGTTATGTCCCGGGAATGCTCTTCTAACCAAATATGATTACGATTACGCTAAAATCCATGTCCTTGCACAAAATCTACAAAAACACTCACTCAAGGTAAAACATTAAAGGAAACGACCTCTAAGAGCGCATTCCGATCGAGAAAAGGACAAGGGAATGAGGTAAATATACTATATAAATAAGACACATCATTTAGCCGTCGCTTGACATATTTGCCTTCCTCATCGCTGGCGTAGCATTCGCAGGTCAGTTATTTCCTTTCCCTCTTTTAAATTATTTCTTCTTCCGCCTTGGAACCATGTCCACCCAATCCCACCTGGCTTCTCCAGAGGATGAGTTAGATGAGGCCACGTCGGCGGCTGTCGAGTCAGGAGACAACATTCCCCCTTGCTCCGTCCCTAAAGGTGGCAATCGGGCGTGCAGGTCGGGTTCGGGTCGGGTCATATCGGGTCAGATCACCATCGAGTCGGGTCATTATTGGGTCATGACTGTCGTCGGGTCAGGTTCGGGTCAGTTTGGGGTCGCTTACGGGTCGGGTTAGTCGGTCAACTTTTGTGTCGGGTTCGGGTCGGGTCGGTTTCGGGTCACTTCCGGGTCGGGTCATCCGAGTTTATCTTTCGGGTCATCCGATTTAGGTCGGGATCGGGTCATTCCTGGGTCGGATCACTATTGGGTTCGGGTCATTGTCGGGTCGGATCATGTTCGGGTCGAACTAGGTTTTGTTTGGTGTGATCTAGTTTAAATCATCAATTCATTATACGTTTTTTGTTTATTTTATTATTTATCTTTTATTACAAGAATTTGGTTGTTTATTATCAACAAATTATATGACTATATCATCTTATACAAATTATTTCCAATTTTCATTGTGTTTTTCAATAGTTTTGGTAGACACAGAGTGATTTTATATGAAATCATATGTAACAATAATTAGTTGTGATTGAAGATTAAACCCGCAGATATTACGAATGATGAATTTTATAAAATATATCTTGGGTGGAAAATGAACGGGTCAGGTCGAGTTTAGGTCGTGTTGGGTCAGCTCTTGTCGGATCAATAATTAGCGAGTCGACTCAGGTGTGATTACTATATTTTAAAACAATTTTTATTTAATATTTAAAAGTTAATATTTTTGTTTTTTAACGATGTTTGGTTAAGAATATCTAGAGAAAAAAAACCTAAATAATACTCCCTCTGTTTCAATGAAAGCTTCCACTTTTACTTTTTTGTAAATTTCTTGGATAGCTTCCACTTTCTTTTTTGATATCATTTTTTTCTCTTACCTAAGGGGTCCACCTACTTTACTCCCTCTCTACTTTTGAATATTTTATTATTTTCCTTAAAAAATGTGTCTTTTTTTAGGTGGAACCTTTCAATGAAATGGAAGGAGTATTTTAATTTAACATTATTTTTTTATCTTCATTGGATCACTTCAGGTCAGCTTTTGGGTCAGGTCATTTTTTGGTCGGGTTAGTTTTCGGGTCGAGTAAGATCAGGCCGGGTCAGATAATTTATCGGGTCGTTTCGGGTAACGGGTCGTCTCGGGTCGGGTCCGGGTTGGGGTCGGCCTGAATTGGGTCGCATCGGGTTACGGGTCATCATCGGGTCGGGTCAGGTCATGTCACCACATTTTCGGGTCAGATCGGGTCAATTTTATTCGGGTTTCGGGTCAGATCAGTCGGGTCGGGTTAGGCTTGTCAGCTCTACCCTTCCCTATCTCTATTGTGTATCCGTTATAGGACAAACCACGTCGAGGGAGGAGTGTCGCCGCTGAGACAGGACCGTCATCGTCGGAGCCTACGGTGGCGGACAATCGGTGGGACTCTACATGTCACCGTTGAGGCAAGCAATTGAAGACGGCTACCACTGTGGTGGACCCCTCTTGGCGTCATCAGATGTTGGATGAGGGCCGCCTAGAAGTAGCCAAGGAATTGTATCCTTTGGGAAAAGGGTATGGGTATGTGCTCCCCAAGGTGGGACAAACCTCTTGTTGGTCGCCGGAGAGGTGTATTGCTGTATACATAAAGGATTTGATGTTTGGGTTGAGGTTTCCTCTTCCTTCTTCCATTTCAAGGTTGTTCCAACAAATGAACATCTCTTTTGGGCCGGTGACCCCTTAGGCGATCTGCTTTACCGTCTCCTTTTGTTGGGTCTGTAGGTTTAAGAACTGGATCGCGACGGTTGACGCGTTTCGCTCAATGATGTTCCTTAAAGTCGTGCCATCTTCCTGTTACTGGGCGTTGGTTCGCCTTGGTAATTTTGTGACCGTCTACCCCACCATCTTCAGCTGTCATGACTGAAAGGGGAGGTTTCTTTATGTGCGCTCTGCTCATGGTTGGAGTTTTGCCTGTTCGTTTCAGGACGATGTTCGTGCTTATATGGAAAAGGACGGCGACCCCGGGCAATGACGACGGGCGGTGGATGAGTCCTCCCTTCTTAAGTCGGATCGTTCCCTCCGTAATTTGTTTCGTACAGTTGAGGAAAAAGTAGGGAAGGATTAGAGAGTGTTGTCGGTCGTCTGGCTTCCTTCTTTTGATTTGATATCATCAAACGAATACTTGGAACGGGTGGGCATGTGTTGTTCCTCAACTCAGGTACTTGGGGGTGCATGCTCTCTGATTTTGGCTTAATTACCCCTGCTTATCTTTATTCATGTCTTGTTCGTTTTGCAGGCAGCCCGAGTTTTGTTGTCAGGACACCGCAGGAGCAAGAGTTGCTGGGAGTGGACTCCAAGCTTCAGCCTGTCACTAATCACTCCAAGCTCCCCAAGGTCGAACATATGACGCTGATGATTTACTAAAAGAGCAAAACTTCTAAGTCCAAGAGGCATCAGACGGCTCCTGAGCCTCCTATTTCGAAGAGACCGGCCACCAAGAACATTGCGTTTTCAGTGGATGTGGCTGGCATCTGCGCTGCCCACGGGGAGAGTGCTGCGGTCTTTAAGGCAGTTACTTCTCCTAGGGAGCCCTAGTCAGCCTCTAAGAAGACCTCAAGAAGTCATCAAGCGAGCAGGACGGATTAGAGGATAGGTTGTCAGCGGCGGTTCTGGAAACCTCTCTAGTGAAAGAGACACTAGTCGACGCTTTAAGGGAAGTTCAACAATTGAGACAGAGGCAGTCAGATATGGAGGATACCCTGTCATCCAACACGGAAGAACAGGCGTAGAAATTACAGTATTTGGCTGAGATGGAGGTAGAGGCTGAGGAGGCGTTCGATGTTGGATATGCCGACGATCAGGTCGACCTCTCAAAGCTCAACAGCGACGCACTTGAAGAGTTGGACTCTAACTTTGATTGGGTTCGATACAAGGCCATCATCAAAAGGTTGGACAACAAGAGGATCGAGGCTGAGGCCAAGGATTCTGAGGAAGATAAGGAGGTTCTAGTTGTTGAGGGTGCTCATGCAAGGCCGCCCTCCCCTTCGAAATAAAAAAGCAGGTCGTCATCCTCCTATGCCTCATGCACCTTCGACGAAGAAGAGGAGGGAGTGGCAGCCGAGCAAGCTAACACGGCGAACTCGTCTGCCCCTCGTTGAGGCTTTTGTGGATCTTCATCACCTACCCTTTAGGCAATCAGTAGCATGGGTCTGCCCTTTATGCTTTATTGCTTTTTAGTTTCTTTTTGTCGTTGGTGGCACTTGATCCTTTGGGGACGGCTGCCGATTGTAATAATCGTAGTCTTTGTTTTGTCTTTTGGATTGTTTTGTACTAAACTTTGGCGTTCGAGGCTCTCTTTAACACTATGCATTTGTCTTTGTTTAGCTCTACTATTATTTTTTCCTTCTTTTAGTATTAACCTTTAGAAAAGGCCTATTCCCCCATGCTTTGGCATTGGGGGTCGTTAGATTTTTCCGCCTGTGGTGAAGACTTACAGGCGAGCTTGTGAAGGACCTATGCCTCCATGCGTAGGCATAGGGGTTGTTGGCCCTTGCCGTCTGTGGTGAAGACCTACAGATGGGCTTGTGGAGGGCCTATGCCTCCATGCTTTGGCATGAGGGGTTGTTGGCCATTGTCGTGTGTGGTGAAGACTTACAGATGGACTTGTGGAGGGCCTATGCCCCCATGCTTTGTCATTGGGGGTTGTTGGTCTTTGCCGTCTGTGGTGAAGACCTACAGACGGACTTGTAGACGGCCTATTCCCCCATGCTTTAGCATAGGGGGTTCACTTGTCGTCTGTAGTGAAGACCTACAGATGGACTTGTGGAGGGCCTATGCCCCATGCTTTGGGATAGGGGGTTGTTGGCCTTTGCCGTCTGTGGTGAAGACTTACAGAAGGACTTGTGAAGAGCCTATGCCCCATGCTTTGACATAGGGGGTTGTTGGCGTTTGCCGTCAGTGGTGAAAACTTACAAACGGACTTGCGGAGGGCCTATGACCCCATGTATTGGCATAGGGGTTGTTGGCCCGTCTGTGGTGTAGACCTACAGACGGACTTGTGGAGAGCCTATGCCCCCTTGCTTTGGCATAGGGGTTTCGTCAGCCACTTTTGTGTTGGGGTGTTCATTCTCTGTGCTAAGTCGTATAGGGGCTCCCCCTCTTATTGCCCCCTGCTTGTTGATTGAGAATGTAGAGATCAAACGACAAGTATAAGAGGAAAATATAAGCCCTTAGCATTCAAAGTTTAAACTTTTGGTGTAAGAAGAGTTGTCATCAGGCTTGATCGTTCCCTGCTAGTAAAAGGAAAAGAGATACATGCAATCTTACACGTAATATCTACTAATGGTGTCTGAATTCCAGTGGGAGGGTAAGTCTTGCCCCTCGGCGTCCTTGAGTATGAAGGTGCTTGGTCCCATGACCTGGGTGACTTCATATGGGCCTTCCCAATTGACACTTAATTTGTCGTGCACGTTGCCTTTACCGACGTTTGCTGCTTTCCTAAGGATGGGTCGCCAACCTGGAACTTTCTATGATTCACTCTCTGGTTGTAAGCTTTTCTCGTTCGTTGCTGATAAGCCACCAAGTTGACCTGAGCTTCTTCTCTAGCTTCTTCCACCAAGTCTAGCGCCTCAGCCATGGGCGCCTCATTCTTATCCCCCTGGAAGTATTGGCAGTGAGCCGAAAAGATGTGAGCTTCAATGGGGAGGAGAGCTTTTGTGCCGTAGACGAGGCTGAAGGGTGCATGGCCGGTTGAGACCTTCCAGGTAATCCTTAATGACCACAGTGCGCTGCGCAGTTCGTAGGCCCACCTACCCTTTAGATCCTCCACCATCTACCTTAGGCCATTTAAGATTTGCTTGTTGGCCGCCTTGGCTTGACCATTTGTTTGTGGGTGGAAGACAGCGGAATAAGTGACAACGATTCCCATGCCCCCAGCCATTCTTTGATGGGGGGATTGTCGAATTGTCGGTCGTGGTCAAAGCCCAGCACCTTGGGGACCCCTAACCTTGTTATCACATTGCGCCATATCACCTTCCTGACAGCAGGTTCTGTAATCGTTGGGACGGCCTCTGCCTCAATCCACTTGGAGTAATAGTCTACCGCGACGATCAAGAACTTCCTGCCCCCTGAGGCAGCTGTGAATGGGCCAAGGATATCCATTCCCCATTGCGCAAATGATATTGGACTTATAATGGCTTGCAAATCCCTTGCTAGCGCGTGGATCTATGGGGCATGGATTTGACAGTTACAGCATTTCGTGATAAGTTCCCTGACGTCTTGGAGGACGGTTGGCCAATAGTAGCCTGCTCTTACGGCCTTATGTGCAAGGCTTCTACCTTCTATGTGTTGACCACACATCCCCGAGTGGATGTCGTCTAATATCTTCATAGCTTCTCTAGGTCTTAGGCATCTCAAAACTGTTACCGACACTCCTTTATTGTACAATTGGTCTTCTATGAGCATGTACCTGGCCGCCGTCTTTGGCCTGCACTTTGCTTTGTAGGGGTCTTCTAGCAATTTTTTGTTTGTTATGTATTCTATGATGGGCACTCTCTAGTCCTCATCATTGGCTTCCACATTATGGATGATGTCGCCATCCTCTACCCCCAGTGAGATGCTTTTCTCTTTTCTAACGTCCATCCAGACTGATCGCCGAATATATTGTAAACTGAAGCTCGCTAGCTTGGATAAGGCGACGGCGGTTATTCTAGGACCTTGGGATTTGCTTCACCTCACATGACTTAAGGCGAGATAGCAACTGCTTCACTTTTCCTAGGTACAACGCCATTGATGGCTCCCTGGTCTCATACTCTCCCTTGATTTGGATTATCACTAACTGCGAGTCGGTGGAGACGATGACTCTTTCTCCTTCGGCGACTTTCTCAGCTTCATTGTTAGAGGCCTGAAAAGTGAAATGCAGGGTGTACTCAAACTCCTCTACCTCAGGGCTGGTCAGAACCACGCCAGCCTCCGACTCATTGCTGGTAGCCGATCCGTCGGTAATGACCTCCCGTACACCGGTTGGGGATTCATCGTCTTCCGAATGTGAGTACTCGGCTAGGAAATCAGCCAGCGCTTGGACTTTTATGTCCGTTCCGGATTGGTAGACAATCCCTAAGCCGCTTAACTCGTCTACCCATTTAAGATCCTTCCTGAGTTCTCAAATTTTTCTAGCGCTTTATCGAGCAGTAAGTTTGTCATGACAGTTACGGAGTGAGCGTCAAAGTATGACCTTAGCTTTCTTGTTGTTATCACTACCGCGTACACTGTTTTCTCCACCATTGGGTAGTTCTTCTCTTCCGGCCCTAGAGCGTGGCTGGTGAAATATATATAGATACTGTTGGCTAGTTCTTATTGGTTGTTGAGTTTTTTCCTCCTTTTTTAGTATTACTGCGCTTACCGTCATGTTGGTGACAGCGATGTATAGATACAACTTCTCCCTCTCCGCCGCCCTAGCCAACGTTGGTAACGTCTTTAAGTGTTCCTTTAGGCTTGCAAATGCCTCCTTTTGCTCTTCTTCCCACTTAAACGGTTTGTTTCCCTTTAAAGTCTTAAAGAACGGGGTAGACTTATCGGCGGCCCTGAAGATGAAGCGTGTGAGGGCGGCCATCCTTCCTGTCAGCCTCTGGATGTCTCTTATAGCCTTTGGCTCTGGTAGGTCTAGGATGGCTTGCACCTTTTTGGGGTTGGCGCTATCCCCCTTGCGCTTACTAGGAAGCCGAGGAATTTGCCCGACCTTACGCCGAATGTGCATTTCTTCGGATTCAGCTTCATTCTGTACTTTCTTAGCGACTGGAACGTCTCACTAAGGTCGTCCAGGTTTTGCTCGTCTTCCTTACTCTTGATAATTGCATCATCCACGTACATCTGATCTGCATGTTCTTCCCTCTTTGCCCTTGGAATATTTTATCTACCAACCCCTGGTAGGTCGCCCCTGCGTTCTTGAGGCTAAAGGGCATCATTTTGTACATGAAGATGCCGACGCTAGTGAAACGCGCATTTGACTTTATCAGACCCCCACAAGAATAATACCTGGTGGTACCCTGAGAAGGCGTCTAGGAAGCTAAACATTGAGTGGCCACTGGTGGCGTCCACCAGCTGGTCAATTCTTGGTAAGGACTAACAGTCTTTTGGGCATGCTTTGTTGAGGTTGGTTAAGTCTACGCACTTGCACCAAGCGTCAGACGACTTCTTCACCATAACGACGTTTGCTAGTCGTTCGGGTATTCGCAAGGTTTGACGAACCCAACTTTCACAAACTTATCTACCTCTTCCCTGATGGCGTCGTCCTTCTCTATTGACATGATCCTTTTCTTTTGCTTCACGGGCCGGCAGGCTGGATCTACGTTCAACCTATGGACTGTGATTTCTGGGTCCACTCCTGGCATCTCCTCAGCCGAATAGGCAAATACGTCTGCATTCTACCTCAGCAAGTCAATAAGTCGTCGCTGGTATTTTGGGTCCAAATCTGATCCAACCAACACTGGCCGTCCTTCCTCCAGCTCTACCATCATGCTCTCACCCCCGAGATCTAGACACTCCGGCAGTGGCGACAACTCCTTTTCGGCAACTCTAGGGGCCTTAGAGGTTGATACTGCTGTGGTTTCGAGGTTTGGAGGGTCGCCTTCCTGTAGACACCCGCATTTTGACTGCCAAGTGTCTATGGTAGTATCCAAAAAAACACCCGATGATGATCGGACGCTAACGTGTTTCTACGCGCTCGGATATGGGCTCAAATCCATTAGTTGCTGGCTAATGCACTTACGGAGTACAAATCTAACAAAACTGACCTCAAATTCAGGCCCAGCAGACCGTTCCGAGTCAAACAAGACAAATTTGAGCCAAAACCGACACCGGAAACAAAACCGACTTTTTAGCGATTGGGTCAACCCTGGTCAAAGTCGTCTCCGAGACATACAAAACAACCATTCCAACATCCAAAGTCTAAGTCAAACACAAACCCATCAAAAACCCAGGTCACGGTTCAAAACAATAGACCCGCGCGACCCAGCGGGGCCACTCGATCGAGTGCCCCACCCACTCGATCGAGTGGGCCTATTTCAAGCCCGACGGCTGACGCACTGGGTCACTCGACCGAGTCGGCTGGTTACTCGGTCGAGTAACCCTAACCAGGGTCCTTGCCTTTGCCTATATAAGCAACCCCATGCAACATCAATTCAACAACTTTACACACAACTTTTTTGACCTAATTCTACCCTAATCAACACACATTCAACAACTTTTTTGCCCTAATCGAACCCTACTCTACACCGAGCAAACCCTAGCCCTAGCCTAGGAATCGAAACCCTAAACCTAGCTTTAGGAATTCAACACCCTAACCACCACAACTCACCCTACATATCTCGAAACTCCCGTGCAAGTCGTCACTACGAGACCATACCGAGCATAAGACACATGTAGGTTGAGGGTGCCAATTCCCGTTCTTCCCTTCTTCTCTTCCTCTCGTCTTTTTTTTTCTCTTTTTTTTTGTTTTTTATTTAATTATCGCATCTGTAATATCACTAATATCACTAGTGTTATTAAACATTAAAATATTCGTGATTTTGTGTCGAGCGTGAAGGATGGTGGGATAAGAAAACCCGAATATACAAGTGTACTGCACACAGCGTTGCCGGTCACTTATCCCGTCACCCCGATCGCTTGATTATTGAAACGGGTCAACCTAAACAATAATTCGATTGCTTTCGTTTGCATCGCATATTCACATCGATTTTCCAAAACAAGTATTTTATTTAATAAGGGTCGAAACCCGTTGACGCGGATCCGACATCACACAATCTCAAGGATTCGTTACGATGTCGGAAAAGCCGAGGGAATCAAGTATTTCGATTCAAGCAAAGTGTCGATCCGTTAGAGTCGATACCAATTTCATAATTGGATGTCGAATCTAATGATCTAGTCAATTTAATTAACTAATGCGATTTTTTCGTTGACGCTAAAATAATAGTCATACGATTCGCTAGAATCACGACATTATTAAACGCGGAGAATTCTATTCATATCGCGGAAGTTAATTCAAACGACTTAAAACAATTTTCTCTTATTTCCACTCTACTATCCCATATCGATTCAATAATCGAATATGAGATACAACGAGTACTCGATTTCCGAATTGAGTATAAATTCCATAGTATTTGTGCCCAATTCATCAAATCGTCAAAATCAAAAGTAATTTCGAAATCAATAACGAAATCGCAAACGAACCTGGTTCGTACAGGTGCCACTCGACCGAGTGCCTATACCACTCGATCGAGTGACATCACAAAAACCGAAACAAAATGTCTTTGCGACCTTCACTCGGTCGAGTCCCACAGTGACTCGGTCAAATGACAGCGTACTCGGTCGAGTTGGTCAATAACTCAATCGAGTAGGATCCCAAAAATCGGACAGAACCTTTTTCAGAGGTCCACTCGGTCGAGTCCCACAATGACTCGGTCGAGTGGCCCTTTATCACGTTAAACCGTGAGTCCTACAAATCGCATTCGAGTCTCGTTAATCATTTTTTGTGACTTAAGTCAACACGTGCCTAATCTATCACGTGAAACATCATTTTTTTCAAGCCACGCATCGTTATATTTACGTTATCTCATTCCATTCTATATTATTCGCAAACCGTTACTAACCGTATATTTTTCTTGTTGGTTTATCGTGTTTATTTTATTGTACTAAAATGAACCCACATGCTAAAATTCAACTTTGACATTAGAATTAATTGCATTAAATCGACATAGAAACCTTTCGATTTCTCACATGCTAGGGAAAACAATGTTTGCATAAGCATTTTCCCATTTAACTAACGCGCGTATTCAAAAGTCATTCGAGATCTTAGTAGAGGCCGCTAGTGCGGGCGGGGTTGGGTGTCCTTCGTGGGCTTCCCAACACGTACCCTCACCCCTTACTCAGAACCTCGGTTTCCGGATGCCCGAAACCGTTGGCGCACGAGAGTCATTCAATACACGATAACCGTTAGTGACGGTATCGGTATCGCAATGCAAAGGGACGAGCCCAATAAACTCTGACATCGGAAATGGGCCGTATTTTGTATACGGCCCACTACGACATAGAGTGGGTTCGAAAGGGCCCGAACTCCCACAAAGTTCGGTGGCAACTCCCCTTCGATTTAAATTTCCATTCGATCCGTTTCATATGGAGATTCGTTCGCCTCCCCAAACTTGCGCGTGGCCGCGTCGGGGTGGACCTATGTCATGTCCACACTTCCTTTTTTCTTTCATCTCTTATTGACATCGTTTTATGGCAACATAGTTACAAGATCGGGTTGATTCTTTGTCATCATACATCTTTCCTTCCTGATTCTCGTCTGTTATGTACGCCAGTGTCAGCGCTCTTATGGACACCAGGGCATGCACCTTGTCTAGGGTGATTCACCCGATGAGTGTGCTGTAGGTTGACTTGGCGTCTAGCACTACAAACTGCGCTACGGCCCGTCTGACCGACGCGCCCTCTCCAAATACGAGAGGGAGGTCGATGGTTCCCATGGGTAAAACCCCGATGTGGTAGAATCCGTAGAGTGCCCCACTCTTCGACTTTAGGTGCCGACGATCCAGTCCCATTTTATCAAATGCCTCCCAGTATAGGAGGTTGTTGTATCCCCAGTTACAGTATGATCACTGATCCCAATGGTAAGGACCAGGAGGTCGCTATGGGGGTAAACGACCTTTCCATAGTTAGCAGCGGCGATGCTGAGGATTGGGATTGCCAGCATGGGTGCTTCGATCGCGTAGCAGGCCTACTGAGAAAGCTCTCGCAGATGTCGCTTCAGCTCTCACCGGCTTCTACCTCGTTGGGAGGCCTCGTCGGTCATGTGGATTATATTTGTCTCCTTCCTTTATATTGGCTCCTTCTTGTCTTTGTCTTTGTTATTCCGGTGCGCCCTCGCTTCGTACAAGGTCCTCAATCTCATCTTTGAGGTGTCCTTTGGCTTCGTGGAACGTGCAGTGTTTGCTCTGGTCGGTTCTGGGGCCGACTTTGACTGCCCTTGGCCGTTCCCACTTCCCGTTGTTTTTCTTAATGTCGAAATTTTTGGCTTGGGGCGGTTGAACGCTATGCACTGCTCGAAACGAGGTGTGTAGGAAGTTTTGTTCCTTCTCCTTTTCGACCGACTGCAGTTTTTCTTCTCGTCTTTCTCTTCAACAGGGCTCATGGCCCTTTCCTTACGGCTGGTTTTCTGGGGTGAAGGCTTCTCATGTCGTCGTCGATATTCCCCTTCGATCATGTACCTCTCGACGGTCCTTCTTGCTTCTACTGGGAAGGTGGGTCTGTCGCGCAACATTTGGCTTTTGAGCGGCCCTTCCAATAACGTATGGGCTAGCAAGCAAGCCGTCGTCGAAGTGTCGACCGCCCTGACCTGCTGGCACTCCAAATCGAACATTTTAACATACTCTCTGATCATCTCCTTCTATCCCTGGTGCATGGTCACTGGGTCCACCGTTAATATTTGCCTGCGGCGGCTGCCAGCGTATTGGCCAACGAAGGCGGAGGAGAGCTCACCGAAGGTGCGAATCGAGGCCGTTGGCAGCCTTCTGAATCAAGACTGTGTGAACCCTATGAGGGTTGTTGGGAAGACTCGACCAGACTGCGTCTCCACTTCGTACATGACCTTATGACTTTCGAATGTCGGCCGCCAGGTTATCTTCGGGGTCCGAGGTACCATCAAACTGAATGTTGGACACTTTGACCCTAGGGACCGGGAACTCCAACACTTCTGGGTGCAGAGGCGACGCTGTGGGTCGTCCTTTCTGGGCGTCCTCTTTGAGTGACCGTCAATTTTGATTCACCTTCCTCCTCCATATGAGCCTTTGAGGCCCCGCGAGTGGAGTGTCGTGTTCTGGAAATGGAGGTGTAGACACCCGCATTTTGACTGCTTGTGTCTATAGCAGTCTCCAACAAAACACCTGATGATGATCGGACGTAAACATTCTTTAATACGCTCGAATACGGTCTCGGAATCCATAGTATCCGACGTGGGCACTTAGCGGAGTACAAATCTTTCAAAACTAAACTCAAATTCAGACTCAGTGGGTCATTTCCAACAAAACAAAGCTATTTTGAGCCAAAACTGCCTCCGGGGACAAAACTGTCTTTTGCGACCGAGCTGAAACTGGTCAAAGTCGAAACCCGAAAACAAAATAACCCAAAACGCGTCTAAATACGTTCAACAACCAAGTCTAAACGGAATCCGCTATTGCCTCGAATAACACGGATATCAATCTGTATTTTGAGCAACTTCCGATACGCGCGACTTCAACTGCCCGCATCCGGGCGCCCCAAAACTGAGCCGCCTAGCTCAAGGGGGGCGCCCGATTACCGAGTCGCAAGCCTTCGGATGTCTGAGTCTTAAGCCAAAGCATTTCGCAAAACCTTATAAATACACCCTCACGTCCATCGTTTCGGGGGTCACAAAAAAATCATTTCTGAAACCTCCATTTCAGAAATCCGAGAGCTCTTTCTCTCCCTACCTCTACAAAAACCGAGTCAAATCTCGTCAATCTCAAAACCTACTCCCTTCATTCGACAAGGGTTCGGTAGTCCCAAATACAAAACACACCCTAACTCATTCTACATACTCGAACCGCTCCTCGTGTCTACGACGATACTCCACGAGCCCGTTTTCCGAGATAATTGATATGTGGTTTGAGGGTGTGAAAATCCCATTTCTAGTCTCTAACTCTTTTTTATATATTTGCATACTAACTTTACTAACATTTACGTTTCTGTATCTAACATTTAATTTCCATTACTAACTATACTAACATCTAACTTTCAATCTTATCGTTCCTAACATTTATTATCGCATCTAACATTATATTTCTGGTTCCTAACACTATGACTATAAAATACTCACCTTCAACGTACTGAATACAAAAGAAGGGTGACGATATAAGGAAACACGGACACAAGAGTATCGCACTCGAGTCGACGGTCGCTTATCTCGTTACCCCGCGTAATTGGTTGTCTAGAGTGAGTCAACCCCCTAAAACGATCTTTTACATTTTCGTCATATTAATACCGCGTATACTATTACAAAAAATATTTTCAAACTCGATTCGAGAAAACGTCTGATGATGCTAAATCGAGCGACGTAGGCCTTAAAGGCCAAACTACGACGCCGAAATGCAAAGGGCCTAATGTTTGCGACAACAAATCGATCATTCAAGTTGAACGTATTCCATAATCAGTTATGCCCAAAGTCCTTATAACCCTCAAACAAGACGCACCGGAGGTGGCACCCCATTATTGAGGCGCGTCGCCCGGCACCTGAGGGTCAGGGCGCCTTATGGAGTGCGCCTGACCCATCGGGTTACGACGCGATCGCAGAACTTCTTTGTCGAGTGTTTTCGATATCATTTTTAAATGTCACTCTAAGCGCCCGATGTCGACTCCGTAGTCGAATGTCGCGCATAAAAGAGCCATCAAAAATCAAAGTGGTACGAAACCCTATTATGTCAATCCGAGAGTCGTACGGTCTACGCGATCCGATAACGACATCGCGATACGAAGGGCTCCGATATTCGTATCAAGTCGATAAAATTGATCTATCATAAATTAAGACGGTTACGGACAAGTACCCCATTATGGCCAAAATGTGACATCGCAAACTCCCGATATAGTCCACAACGATACATATTTCGCTTAGGGAACAATACTTGTGACGTTAGTCGACGCACGTTAATCAATCGCTCGTTTCCTTTTCGAATCTACATTTCGCATTTATTTTTATTCTTTTATGACTTCGAGCAAATGTCTCACTACGTAAGTCTTATATCGACGACTTCCTAGTCGGACTCGGTATACGACGAATCAAGACAGTCAGTCTTCGCCATGAGGAGTCGGGACGAGACATCGAAGCTTCGGGTCAAGCTAGCGTCACGCTTTGGTCCCGAACTCAGCCGATCCGGACGCCCAACTGTCCAAGGTCAGGCGCCTGAATATCAGGCCGCTTGCCCTCAGGAGCCTGAACTCTAGGCCGCCTCATCTCAGGCGACTGAGTTCCAGGCCGCAGTCTTTCGTGCGTTCGAGCCTCTGTCCTCTCGTTAATACGTAACGCAATACGTAATTGATTAGAGTCTGTCCAGCTATCCGGTTTGCGGTTTCAATTTACGATACATTTACGAGTTCGTTTCTAATTTACGTTACTGTTTCTAACCCGATAATATTATATCTTTGCTTGTCGTATTGTGAATTTCGGGTTGTATTCCGCCTGTGTAATTTGTAATTTACTTTCAAGTTGTTTATTTGCGTTGCGTGGCATTTATCGTTTTCTAAATGAACACACATGCTAAAACAACTTTGACATGTTTAAAGATGCATTAAACGACGTAGCAAAACACGTATTTCACATGCGTAGCTAAAGAAGTTGTTTGCATATAATTCCATCATCATACTAACGTGCGTACACAAACACCGATCGATATCTTAGTAGAGGCCGCTAAGTGCGGGCGGGTTGGGTGTCCTTCGTGGGCTTCCCAACACGTACCCGCACCCCTTACTCAAAACCTTTGGTTTCCGGATGCCCGAAACCGTTGGTGAACGAGTCATTCGATACACGATACCCGATAACTCGGCATCGGTATCTGTATGCAAAGGGACGAACCCTCATAAGCTCTAGTAATAAAGCGGGCCGTCCTTTGTGCACGATACGCCTAAGTATAGAGTGGGTTTGAACAGGTCCGAACTCCCAAAAAGTTCAGTGGTGACTCCAACTTCGATTTAAATTTTTACCCGAGAACAATCTTACCATGAGATTCATTCGTCTACCCAAACCCGCGCGTGGCCGCGTCGGGGTGGACCTTTGCCATGTCCACAGGAGGGCTCTGGCGTCAGGCTTCTGAGACTGCGGTGGCTCCTCTGGTCCTCTTAGTGAACTTTGGTGTCAGGCGATTGAAGACAGACCCGCGCTGGATGGGACTGGCGGAGCGTGATCGTGTTGATCGCTCCTGCTCCCCTAACATTCTTAGCCTGTCTTGGGCTCTTATGGGAAGTCTGTCGGCTCCCATGCGGGTGCCCAAACAATGTAATGGTTTTCTCTTGGGGCTAGCAGTGCACCGAGTCTTTTTTGAGTTGGTACCGAGGCGGTGACGCATTGTAGGTGTTAGACTTTGACTCCTCTCCCTCCTTTTTTCTCTTGTGGCGTCGACCTCTTCGTCGACTAGATCGTCGCTTGTGATGGGGATGACGACGCCTGTTCCTCTACGCTCTTCGAGGTTTCTATGTCGGGGGACACCTCCCGGAGGGTATCCCTTCCTTTGTCGCTCGAATTCCAAGCGTTTCCTGGCCAACCGTTTCCCCTTCTCCTTTAGTGCGAGTGCTCGCTCTTCGACGGTCGTTGGTTCGGGGAAGAGCTGCCTTGGAGACACATTCTCCCTCTGAGGGGACTCTGGCGTGTCGTGTTCGGCGATGACCTTAGTTAGTGTTGAGGCCCCCAGCAGGCCCGCGAAGAATTGTTGGACGGCGGTCATCTACTCCGGGGTGAATGCTCTTACGGGTGGCTGGACTGGAGTGATCGCAGCCGAAGTAGGGGCCTCCACCGTCGGCACCTTTTCGTGATCGACATTCCGAGGTGGTACGCTTGCAGGATGCGTCAGCTCCTCGAGGCGTACCGAGGTCGGGGTTTCCTGAGGGGTGCTTGACGCGTCCTAATCGATCATTTTTGTTGTTTCGGTTTCTTGGTAGGGACTTTTAGTTTCGATTCCCATAGACGACGCCAAATTGTTAGGGATGCAAACAATCGATATGAGCCGGCTAAGATCGTCGATAGGTTCTCCCTATTGCTTCCTTTTGACGTTTGGTCGGCTGCTGTCACTGCACAGGTGACAAACAAGGGCCTCGAAAGGTGTCCGAGGTTGCCTCTCCGACACTTAAGTTAGCGATAAGTTTTACGGTAAATGTCTCAATTTTAGTCAAAGATCTTTCCTCATTTTCTAGTGAGATAAGTGAGCGTTTATTTGTTCTCTTTTGATTGAAAAGAATAGTGCCCTATATATGGGGAGAACAGAGGAAGGAATCTCTCCTTATAAACATGACCTTGTCAGGCCTTGGTCGTTGTCCTGGCAGCCGTCAGGAACTGAAGGGTGTCGGCCATCAGGCTGAAGTCACCCCTACCATGGCATGGTGGAGGTCGACGCTCACTCGGGGGTTGAGCAGACGTCGGCCGTCCTACCCTAGCCGAGTTGTTTGTACGACCCCCATCAGTTACAAATGTTATATTAGGCCCCATAACTTATTTTATATTTTCAACATAAATTATATCATTAAGTCATGTTATAAATATTGTTATTTAACGAGAATAATACCAACTATAGAACGTCTTCTCAAAATAATACAAATTTCATTTAATCTGAGAAAAATACATATCAATGGACTAGTTAATCCAGAACAATATTGGTGACTTGTTACATATGATTCTATGTGTGGACATGACATAGGTCCACCCCGACGCGGCGAAGCGCGGGTTTTGGGGAGGCGATAGAATTTCCATATGAGATGGATCGAATAGAATTTAAAATCGAAGTAGGAGTCGCCACCGAATTTTATGGTTATTCGGAACCGTTCGAACCCACTCTATGTCGTAGTGGGCCATACTTAAAGCCTGGCCCATTTCCGATGTCAGAGTTTATTGGGTTCGTCCCTTAGCATATCGATACCGATGCCGACTGGGCGGTTAATCGTATATTGAATGACTCTCGTTGCCAATGGTTTCGGACATCCGGAAACCACGGTTCTGAGTAAGGGGTGAGGGTACGTGTTGGGAAGTTCAACGAAAACACCCAACCCCGCCCGCACTTAGCGGCCTTTACTAAGATATCGTTCGGTTTTGTGTACACGCGTTAGTTCGACGATGAAATGATATGCAAAGATTATTTTCCTAAGACATGTAAGGAAATAAATAAATGGGTTGCTAAGTCGTTTAATGCATGTTAAACTAATAACGTCAAAGTTATTTTAGCATGTGAGTTCGTTTTAGTCTAATAAAATGATGAAAAGAATATGAGAGAATAAATTGCTACAAACACGAGAAAACGGGTTAGTAACGATTGAAATAATAATATATGAAATTGAAATCGAGAAAATAAGAATTAATCGAAATCTGAAAAATATCGTTAAAAACGTTGTTTTGTATAAAAAACGATGTTCGAGAAAAATAAAATAAAAAAAACGAGAAAAGGTGTGTTTGGGCCGAGAGCCGCGCGACTCGCCCGAGACTCATGCGGGTCGCGTGGCGGCCTGATTTCGACAACGGTTTTTGGAAATTTTTGATTAAATCGCGTACGAATATCGCATAATTCGTACTCGACTTAATATTCTCGATATTCGTTATATTCGATAGTTGATTATCAAATATTTAGAATAGTTTTGGAAAAGATGTAAATTTAGAAATCGTTTCGTAAAATAATAAAAAATAAACGAACGAAAAACTAAAAAAATAGAACCGGATCATACTCGTGCGCGAGTCGCCTGGACCGGGCGCGACTCGCGTACGGGTCTGATTTTTTTATTTTTTGTTCGAAAAATCGTTAACTTTATAAATCGCGTACAAATATGAATTAATTTATACTCGGTTTATATTTTCGATATTCGTCGCATTCGATATTCGATTATGAAATCGATATCAAATAGTCGGAATGTTTTTTAGAAAAAGGTTTTGAAAAAAGTTCGTTCGAACGAAAAGTTAAAAAAAGATTTTTGAACGAAAGGAAGAATAATGAAACCGTCGAAATCTTAATATAATTCCTTTTGATACGATATTCGATTATATAGAATCGATATCATATTTTAAGAATATTCGATATATGAAAATAGTTTTTTTAGTAATATCGATATTAGAAAAATAGAAAAAGACCGACGAAAGACCCATAAAAAAAGAGAAGAAGAGAAGAGAAAAGAGAAGAGCCGGGTTTGATTTACACCCTCAACCTACATGCTTTGTTTTCTCGGGATAAGGCTCGTCGGGAAGTGGCTTAGACTTGAGAGCGTCGAGATGATGAGGATGAGTTAAGGTGTATCGGTTTGGGTGATTTGGGACGTCGGGTTTGGCCGGTTTCGTCGAGGTTTCGAGGCTTCGAAAGTGTCGGGATTTGCTAACTATCGGATTGGTGTATGAACCGTGTGTGGAGGCTGTTTTTTCGGTGTAATGGGTGTGTAAAAACCGTGTGTATTGGCTGGAAAATCGCTGTAATTGATGTCTCTTTTATGTTGGACGGGAGGTCCTATTTATAGGGAGTTTCCGACCTTGGTTTAGGAGAGTTTGAATACCGCTTAGGATAGGAAACGTAGGAGTTTGAGGGAAATAAGAATTCCGCTTTCTTGGCCAAGAAGAAAGAGGAAAACCGGCTGGTTTGAGGGTGTATTGGCCGGGTGTTTTACACTCGGTCAATGTCTGAATCGGTCTCCGGATAGAATTCCTACTTGAGATCGAATTCTACCTTGAACGGAATTGTTTATTATTTTGCATGGCTGATTTTTGTAGTATTTGAATTCAATCCGGATTGGTGGGGGTGACACGGCAGTTTATGCCTCGGGAAATATCTTTGACCGGGTTTTGACTCGGTCGCTAAAAGACGGTTTTACCCCTGGTGACGGTTTCGACCCAAATTAGTGTTATTTGACTCGAAACGACCCACTGGGCCTGGATTTGAGGTTGGTTTTGTGAGATTTGTACTCCTTAAAATGTCTAAGCCAAATGTCCATGATTACAAGCCCATATCCGAGTCCGTCAAAGCACGTTTACGTCCTATCATCATCGGGTGTTTGGCGGGAACTACTATAGACACCTGGCGGTCAAAATGTGGGTGTCTATAGAGCCCCCACTCTGACTGAGGCTTGGACAAGGCAAAAGTCAGAGTAGCTACCAGGTCAATCAAGGATTAAAACCTGGCAGACTTCCGATCGGGTCGTTTAGGGTCCATTAGACCTGCGTGAAGGGCTCGCCAGCCATAGAATAGAAATCATACCTGGGTTTATGCTGATAATGTCGCGGGAGCTTGCCTAGGAAGCTATGGGTATACCTGTTTGCAGATATATCCTGTCTTAGAATTGCGCGGGAGCTTGCCTTGGAAGCCGTGGGCATATCTGTTTGCAGATATATCCTGAATGGAGTTGCTCGAGTTTTTCCACTGGGGAACTTAGAATTTCTGGGAGTCTTGGGTGTACCTGTATGCCGACATAATTTGTATGTAACATTTAGGCGAAACACTGACTCATGCTGGGGAAGAAAAAAGTGATTTTTTCGAAAATTTTGAAAAGAGGAAAATCCTGCATTTTTTGGAAGGTTTGGAAATAAGGATGCTTAGGATGACTTTTGTTCCGGTCACGGAAACAATTCACCCGGCCTAGGATCCATGCTGTATAATCGGGTTAATGGTGAACAAATGATCGTTTGATTTCCCTTGGTCTCCCCTTTCTCTCACTCCCTAGATCGGACCTTCCCGACGGAAATGGCCTGCTCCCTGCACAATGAACGCACAGGGCCTCGGAGGTTGTCCGAGGAAACCCTCTCCGATGCCTAAGTCAGTCAGTGAAATGCCTTGACGAACCTAGCTCGTGAGGAACTAGGTGGCGTTTTTTAGGAGTAAGAGTCTAGAGAGAGAAAATCCAACCCCCTTTATGTGGGAAATGGGTAAGTATTTATACCTTCCCACAAGAGAGAGGAAAAGAGAAAGAAGAGGAGGGAAATGAGTGGATGTTGGCGCGACACGTGGACTCACCTTGTCCACCCATTTCCCCTTACCTTAGGCAAAATGACGGATGGGTCCTCGGTTCTCCTTCGGTTCTGTTCAGGCGGGAACGCCCTGGAAGCAGGCGGCAGGCCTGGTTTGCTCCGTTTGGCGGATGGCCCAAGGGATTAGGGCCACACTTGGAGATTCCAGTGACTTTGATGGAAAGGCTGCTGGACAGACCTTTCCTCCTTCTGGGACTGGTCGCCCTGGGGCCTGATTGGCAGGCGGCCAAAGGCAGGCAACCGACCCCCATCAATTGGCCCTCGCCGGCTGAGGAGGAGCGGGGTTCCTGCTCGGCAGGCGACGTCTTGCTTTGGGACAGCGGGAGGTTGTCTCTTTGGACACTTGCATTTAATGCGTCGCATGTTCCCGAGGGAACATGCTTTAATTCTTCTGGGCACGCAGGGAGTTCAAACGTCTTTTGTTATGATTACCCTCCTTTGCGTAGAGAATTTTTGGGCAGTGTGCCAGTTCGATGATTGGCTTTCTTCCTTGCAGAGGTGGTTGGGGCACCATTAATGCCCTGTTTCTGTTTTCCATATAAATTGCATCCTCCCTCACTATTTTTATGACCCATTTCCAATCTTCATTCTGTCTTTAATCATGGCTTGGATCAAAAAAAGTGTAACTCGTCGTGGAGTTAGGCATGTTACTTTCATCTTCAGAGGTTTTTGGAGGCTTCGATATGCTCGTGCTGCTTACCTAGCTGTTCGCCGGAGTCGCCGTTCACAACTTCATTGTCGCCGGAGAAGTCAGAAGGCCTCTGTTAGGATGGGCAAACGCCCTAGGAGATCCTCGCCTCCTGCTGCGCCTAGGTTTAGGCGTTGCTCCCAGGGAGGGGGCTGTTATGACAGGGGATGCCATGAGTGCTTTCCATGGCTGCACCCTGAACAATTTGACCCCAATTCTGACACTGATTCCTCCTTGGCGTCAGGTCCCTCTTCGCCTGTGAAGAAGACAGGCTGTCGCACCTGCGACGAGTCCCGGGCCGTTCCCTTTGGAAGGGACTGGGAAGATAGCAGCCATGACTCTGATGACAGCGAGGGTCTTGGCTGCCTGAGCGACAGGGATGAAGATAGAGCTTCTGATGACCCTTTCCAGGGCTCCCCAGACTGGGACTGGGGTTCGGCTCTCGGGAGTCCAGGCAGCCCTGGGGATTGTTCCCCAGATTTGGGCGATGATTAGGCCTGCGTGGCGGGGCGTTTGATTTCTGCTAGGCCGGAACTTTGGGCCTTATGTATTTTTCTTCCCGTATCTGTCTTAAGATGTAACTTTCTTTTGTAAGGTTTTAATGAAATGAGGATCAGGCGATGCGTTTATGTGTTGCGATTTTTTTTTTTTTTTTTTTCTTCAGGGGGGACGTCATAGGGTGACCAATCTTCTGACACCCTTTGGTCCTCCCGAGGTTTTTCTTGGGAAGCTGCCTAGAGCAAACCCCCCTAGGGGCGACACGTGGACCGCAGCCCTTGGGTGAATTTCTGAGGGTTGGGCGACTCTTGGCATGCCTTTCTCTCTATAAAAGCGATCAGTTATTCATTCTTTCACTTTTTCCAATCTTTCTTTTCTTTCGACATTCCCTCATTCTCTGTCTTGTCAAAAACCCTAGAGTATTGACGGATCGTATCCTACCTTGCACCCCCATTTCCCTGAGACTCTTTCTTCGGGCTTGTGACGTGCTGTCAGGCGATCTTAGGTCAGATTTTCATCCTCCACTCTTTTTCTCTCTTCGATTTCCTTTTTTCCGCATCTTTTTTAGAGTAATCATGTCCAGAACCCGTGAAAGGATTTTGCCCCTTATCGACCCATCAAAGAGGGGAGAAGGGATGGATTTTGCCTCCTCTTCTAGGGAGGTTGGTTTTGAGGAAGAACACTCGGCGGACAGTGGGGGCGGTAATTCTCCTGACCCCCCTTCATTTGATGCTATCGACTCGGACGACGAGGCGTTGGAAGTTAACCCTTCCCGAACTTCCGGCCCCCTCGTTCGTCGGGAAAAGGGTAGGGTTTACTATTTAGACAGGGCTAAATACCGCATCCCTCTGAGTACTTTCCCTGACCCAAAAAATTGGGAGGTGATCCTAGCTAAGAACGCCGCCGTTGTGATTGAGCGGCTCTATAACTTCGGGGAGGGGTATACAGTTGTTGTCCCCGGCGAAAAGGATACTGTATGCAACCCTCCGGATGGGTGCATAGAGGTTTACCATAAATGTTTAGAGTTTGGCCTTCGCTTTCCCCTCCATCCTGCTTTAGAGGAGATCTTCAGGCGCATGAACGTCGCCATCGCCCAGCTGACAGCCACAGCTGTCAGGGCGCTGATCTCATATGTCTGGACCTGTCTTTTCCACCGCATGGAGCCTTCCATCGACGCCCTGCGGTTTATGGTGGGTTTACAGATGGTTTCTTCTGGGAGTACGGGCTCCCCTGGTTATTGGTCCCTCTTGAGGCAGAAGGGACATTGTTTGGTGTGGCCTGGTATGGACAGCTTGAGGGATTGGAAGAACAACTTCCTTTACATTCACAGCACCCATGGGTGGAGGATTCCTCGTCACTTCAGGAATCATGTCCACACCAGGATGGAGACCCCTGAGGAGTACCACCCTGGCGTGGGCGGAAAGGCCTTGGAGGTTAAGCTAAGTGAGAAGGAGAAGGAGTTGACGGCCTACTTTGCAGGCCACACTAACAAGTACGGGGTGTATGGCCCCACCTTATGGCTCCCTCATGCGGAGCTTATAGCGACTGACAATTATTTGACCCGGTTGGGCATGAATCCGGGTCTAGATAAAGGTAGTTCAGGAGTGCTGGTGATTCCTTCTTACTCTTTTTTCTTTTGAAAATGCCTTGACAGCCTGTTTGTTTGTCTTGCAGCTCTTGCCACTTTTATTTGGAGAAAAGGGGAGGTGAGACGCCTGGGCCTGGACGAGAATCTCACTGTTATCCAAAGTCGCCCTTCTCTTCCCCCTGGTTTTAAGAGAGGCGAGAAGAATCTGATGAAGCATTTGAAGGGCTTGACATTCAGTAGGCCAAGGCTTCCCCCTCCTCCTTGAGTTACGCCTGCCAAGACAGCGGTTTCTGAGGCCACCCCCTCTCCAGCTGCGAGGGCGATTGCTTTCGAGGCTACCCTTTCGCCTGTTGGCAGGCAAGAGGGCCTTTCAGCAGGGATTCAGATTCCCCCGGGGTCGCGGGCCGCAGGTTCTGAGAAGACTGGGGAGAGTACCCCCCGGGCACTGACCAGAAAGAGGAGTCGGGAGGCCCCTAATGCTGACCAAGTGGTGGACTTGGAGACTTCCACGCCTGAACCCAAGCGTCTTGCTCCGGAGATTCCCGCCACCCTTTTCTCTGAGGAGAATGTTGAGTTCCATTATAATGCAGGTGACAGCCAAGATGTTTCCGCCCTACTCTCCGACTCAGGGGCAGTTCTAACAGACCATCTTCTCAAGACTGTCAAGTCTGCTACCAGTCAAGTGACCCAGTATATTAAGCGCACCTCCCGAATTATGCAGGCATCCGCGGAGCTGGCTGCCCTTGGTCGCCTGAGTGATGAGGAACTAGCCAACCCCGACCGCCTTTCTGCAGTTGAGAGGGATGTTGCTCTCATTGCCAGCCTGAAGGATCAGCTGGCGAAAAAGGAGACTGAGCTAGAAGAGGCCAGGGGTCGGGCGATCCACTGGAAGTCTGAGAGCGAGAAGGCTACCCGGGAAGTGTCTCGCTTGGGGGAGGAGTCCAAGAGAGCACAGCAGGCCTTTGCTGAACTGGAGCAGGCCAGAAAGGCTTTGGCTGAACTGGACCATGCTAAGAAGAGCGTTATTGACCTCGGGGAGCGCCTTTCCAAGGCAAACTCTGATCTGCAGGCGGCCCTCGGCGATCTGGCGGCGAAGACGAGGATTGGGAGAAAGAGAGGGGTGAGATTCTTCAGGAGGTGGAAATGGCTGTGTCGGCGGGCTTCGTTAATGGTGCTAACTCCTGCCTGGGGGTTGTCATGGAAGCTGTCAGGGAGATGTTCCCGGGTTTTGACGAAGATGCTTTCCGGGCCCTTTACACTGCTAAGGATGAAGCTCAAATGCGCAGGCTGTCTGAGGGAGATGCTTCCGGCCCAGACGCTCCCCCTGCTTAACATGGAGGGCAGTCTTCCTCAGAGGGCTCTTGCTCGTCCCCTGCTGCGCCTGTGCCAACGTTTTAATTTCCTTACTTCTTTGCGCGCCGAGCCTTTTGGTGGCCGACTGCCGTACTCTTGGTTGTAACCATTTGTTTTGAAAACTCTTGTCTTGTATTCCCTTGACACTACTTTTTCTTTTATATGTGAATTTTCTGTTTGCTTTTGTATATTTTGATTCTTCATGAATTTGATTCGCAGTCTGCCTGCCTGTAGGTAGGAGGGTTCCTGTTTGTTTCACTTTTATATAAGGTTGGGGGGCCTGCCCCCCGTCCTTGTTAGTTTGGCCTGCCCCTGGCATTTGTTTAAAGTCCAGGGAGCCTGCCCCCTGCCTGCCCAGAGGTAAGCAGGGTGGCTTTTGTGTTTTTATACAAGGTTGGGGGGCCTGCCCCCAGTCCTTGTTGGTACGGCCTGCTCCTGGCTTTTGTCCAAAGTCCAGGGGGCCTGCCCCCTGCCTGCCCAGAGGTAAGCAGGGTAGCTTTTTGCGTTTTTTATACAAGGTTGGGGGGCCTGCCCCCAGTCCTTGTTAGCCTGGCCTGTCCCTGGCTTTTCGTTCAAAGTCCAGGGGGCCTGCCCCCTGCCTGCCCAGAGGTAAGCAGGGTGGCTTTTTGTGTTTTTTATACAAGGTTGGGGGGCCTGCCCCCAGTCCTTGTTAGTACGGCCTGCCCCTGGCTTTTGTCCAAAGTCCAGGGGGCCTGCCCCCTGCCTGCCCAGAGGTAAGCAGGGTAGCTTTTGCGTTTTTTATACAAGGTTGGGGGGCCTGCCCCCAGACCTTGTTAGTATGGCCTGTCCCCTGCTTGCCCAGAGGTAAGCAGGGTGGCTTTTGATTTGCGTTGGGGGGTTCACTTTTCCCAATTTCGGCAACAGGGGGACCTCCCCCTATTGCCCCCTGCTCGTTTGTGTGTGAAAGACGCGAGTGTGAACAGGCAACGAGTATAAATCTGTATCTTCTCATTTCTCTTAAAATTTTCTTTTTGACATTGGGGTGGTCGGAGCCGTCGACATTTTTGACCGTCCTCCGCCTTTTTTAGTAAAAGTAAAAACTGCCTGTATTCTTGTTCAGACGTAATATTTCTTTAGTGTGTCTGCATTCCAGTGAGCATGTAGCTCTTGTCCCTCAAGGTTGGCTATTTTGTATGTGCCTGGTCCCAGAACCTGAGTTACTTGGTATGGGCCCTCCCAATTGGCACTCAGCTTTCCATGTTCTCTTGACTTCCCAACCGCCTGCGTCTTTCTCAGAACCAGCTCGCCCATCTGGAAATTCCTCTGTCGTACCTTGCTGTTGAAAGCTTTCCTCATTCGCTGCTGGTAGGCAGCGATGTTGGTACTGGCTTCTTCCCTTAACTCGTTCACCAGGTCCAAGGCTTCGACCATTGCAACTTCGTTCTCAGCCCGGTCGTACTGCAGGGAGCGCAGAGAGGGGATCCTTGTCTCAATTGGCAATAGTGCCTCTGCTCCATATACCAGACCAAATGGGGTCTGGCCTGTAGACTCTTTTCTGGTAGTTCGGATTGACCAGAGTATACTGGGGAGTTCGTCAGCCCACCTACCTTTGCAGTCATCCACCATTTTCTTCAGGCCGTTCAGGATTTGTTTGTTGGCTGCTTCTGCCTGTCCGTTGGTTTGAGGATGACAGACAACTGAGTAGGCGACTGAGATGTTGTGGCTTTCCAGCCAGATTCTTAGCGGATCATTATCGAACTGCCTGCCGTGGTCAAATACCAACATCTTTGGTAGACCGAACCTGGTGATGATATTTCGCCAGACCACCTTCCTGACCGCCGGCTCAGTGATGTTGGGCACTGCTTCGGCTTCCACCCACTTGGTGAAGTAGTCTATGGCGACAATCAAGAATTTTCTGCCCCCTGTGGCCACCGTGAAGGGTCCTAGAATGTCCATCCCCCATTGAGCAAAGGGGATGGGAGATAGGATTGGCCTGAGCTTCTGGGCCGGGGCATGGATCGATGGGGCAAAGAGTTGGCATTTTCTGCATTTCTGGGTCAGGCTCTTGGCATCTGCCAGCATGGTAGGCCAGTAGTAGCCTGTCCTGAGGGCCTTGTGGGCCAGCGATCTCCCACCAATGTGATGTCCACAAATCCCTGAGTGGATATCCTCCAATACCTCAGCGGCCTGATCCGCCCGTAGGCATTTGAGCAGGGGATAAGTAAAAGATTTTTGTAAAGTTCTTCATCAATGAGTATGAACCAGGCTGCTTTAGCCTGTATCTTCCTCTTTTGTAACGAGTCTGATGGTAAGATACCATGCCTCTTGTACTGGATGAAGGGAGTCATCCAGCTTTCCAGTTCTTCTTCCACAGTATTAATCGTTTGACAGGGTTTAGCGGACTTCTCGTGTAAAACGTCGACCCATACTGATCTCCGGATGTCCTGTAGACTGGAGCTTGCCAGTTTTGACAGGGCATCTGCTCTGTTGTTCTGGGATCGGGGGATTTGTTTGACCTCATATGATTTTAGGCCGGATAACTCTCCCTTCACCATCTCCAGGTATGTGGCCATTGCTTGGTCTCTTGCTTCGTATTCTCCATTGATTTGGTTGGCGATGAGCTGGGAGTCTGTCGCCAGAACAATTCGTTCTGCTCCTGCGGCTTTAGCTAGCCTGACGCCTGCGAGTACTGCTTCGTACTCTGCTTCATTGTTTGATGCTGGGAAAACAAATCTGAGAGCGTGCTCAAAGTCAGCCCCTTCTGGGCTGGTTAGCACGACGCCTGCGCCTGCGCCATTGGCTGTCGAGGATCCGTCAGTATACACGATCCATTCTTGGGCAGGGGCTTCTTCCTCCCCTGAATGGGAGCACTCAGCCAAAAAATCTGCCAAGGCTTGGGCCTTGATGGCCGTTCTCGGCTGGTAAGATATACCTAGCCCACTCAGCTCAATCGCCCACTTCAACAATCTCCCTGATTTTTCAAATTTTTCCAACACCTTTTCCAGGGGTTGGTCGGTGAGGACTACGACTGGATGCGCGTCAAAGTAAGGCCTGAGCTTCCTGGCAGCAACTATGACCGCGTAGGCGGCTTTTTCGACCATCGGATAATTCTTCTCAGCTGCCCCCAGCGCATGACTTACAAAGTATATAGGTTGCTGGACGCCTGCCTCTTCTCGTAGGATGACCGCGCTGACAGTTATATTGGTCACTGCGATGTAGAGGAAAAGTTTTTCTCCTGCTACTGGTCTTGCCAGGGTAGGGAGCCTCTTAAGATGGTCCTTCAATTGCTCAAAGGCCTCTTTCTGCTCGTTCTCCCACTTGAACTGTTTGTTCCCTTTCAGTATCTTGAAAAAGGAGTGGCCTTGTCTGCTGATCGGGCGACGAACCGTGCTAAGGCGGCCATGCGGCCCGTCAGGCGCTGGATGTCTCTAATGGTCTTGGGCTCAGGAAGGTCTAGAACTGCCTGAATTTTTTCAGGGTTGGCGTCTATCCCCCGAGAGCTGACCAAGAACCCCAAGAATTTGCTGGAGCGGACTCCAAATGTACACTTTTTCGGATTAAGTTTCATTTTGTAGGCGCGTAGGGAGCAGAAGGTTTCCTGCAGGTCTATCAGGTGTTCTCTGTCTTCTCTGCTTTTCACGATGGCGTCATCAACGTAAGCCTCGATGTTTCTGCCTTTTTGTTTCTCGAACACTTTATCAACTAACCGCTGGTACGTAGCCCCTGCATTTTTGAGCCCGAATGGCATCATCTTGTACATGTAGGTGCCTGAACTAGTGATGAACGCACACTTCACCCTGTCCGGATGCCATAAGTATACTTGATGATACCCTAAAAAGGCGTCTAGGAAGATCAGCATGGAGTAACCACTGGTGGAGTCTACCAGTTGGTCGATTCTGGGGAGCGGATAGCAGTCTTTCGGGCAGGCCTTGTTGAGGTTTATAAAATCTACGCACATTCTCCATGCGCCTGACGACTTTTTAACCATGACTACATTCGCCAACCATTCTGGGTAGTCACAGACCTCAATAAAATCTGCTTTCAAGAGTTTGTCAATTTCTTCCTTGATTGCTGCGTCTTTTTCCGCAGACATGTTTCGTTTCTTCTGTTTTACAGGGCGAGCATCCGTGCTTACATTCAGCTTGTGAACGATGCACGATGGATCAACGCCGGGCATCTCGTCTGCAGAATAGGCAAATACGTCTTTGTTTTCTTTTAGCAGCTTGACCAGTTCATCCTGGTAGGATTTTTCCAGGTCAGCTCCTACCAGGACCTGTCTGCCTGGTTCCAAATCTACCAACATGCTTTCGCCCCCTGGCTCCAGGTGGTCGGGCGCCGGTTGTTCGGCTGGGATTTCGCCCTCCCTGCTGGGGGAGCTGTCAGCCTTCCTTTTTCCTTTCCTTTCTTTTTCGTGCTCTTGTAAGGCCACGGAGTAGCATTGTCTGGCTGACTCCTGGTCTCCACGCACCTTTCCTTCTAGCCCGAAATCAGTGACATACGCTATGGTGAGAGCCCTGATGGAGGTGGCCGCCTCGATTTCGTCCAGGGTGGCTCTGCCAATTAGGGCGTTGTAGGCAGATCTTGCATCCACAACAACAAAGGTTGCCCTGACATTTCTGGCAGTAGAGCCTTCTCCAAAGGTTACGGGCAGATCTATGACTCCCATGGGCTGCACGCCTGCCCCACTGAATCCGTATAATGATCCGGGGGCAGGTCGCAGGTGCCTTTTTTCCAGGCCCATTTTCTCGAAGGCGTCCTTATACAGCAAATTCGTGTACGCGCCTGTGTCCACCATACACCTTCGCACAATATGGTTGCTGATCTCTAGGGACAGCACCAGAGGATCACTGTGCGGATATACCACGCGCCCTGCATCATCAGGGGTGATGCTTAATGTCACTCCCTTTGGACTCCCTGCTTTCTCAGCATAGCAGATCTGGTTCCTTAGCTCGCGCATTTGTCTTTTTTGGCCTCTTCGACTGAGCTGGCCCTCAGTGCCCCCTGAAATTACATGGATCACCATGCGGTTTTGCACTGACCCTTCGGGTTTTTCAGACACTTCCTTCTGAGACTTATTCTTAGCTGCGTAGTTGGCCAACCATCCGTTCCTGATTAATTTCTCAATTTCGTCCTTCAGGTGACGGCATTCTTCGGTGGTATGGCCTATACAGTCGTGGAAAGTGCAGAATTTCTTGGGGTCTCCTTTTGGGCTGCGAGGTTTGTTCGGGCGGTTCCATTTAGCAGTTTATTTTTCCAGTTCAAAGATCTCTGCCCTGGATTTGTTCAGAGCAGTGTAACTGTCGAATCTGGGCTAGTAGACTGTGCGCTCCTTCTTGGGAGTGTCTCCCTCTTCCCTTTGCTTGCCTGGCTCACTTCTGCCTCTTCCACCCTGCGGTCCCCCTTGAGGCTTTGTTTGACCTGCAGGGGTATCCGTCAGGCCGTGAAACTCCTCCTGCAGAATGAACCCTTCAGCAATCTTCCTGGCCATGGCCAGGGTTTCTGGCTGGGCCCTGATCATCTGGTTTTTCATTTCCCCTGGAAGTAGGGAGATTGTCAGGGCGTAGGCGGCAGTGGAATCATCGATCTCCCTAACCTACTGGTAGGATAGATCAAACCTTCTCATGTATTCCCTCACACTCTCACCCTTTTTCTGTTTCAGGGTCATGAGATCGAAACGGGTAAGGCGTCTTCTCTTATTTCCGGCATACTGTTCGAGGAAAATTTCAGCCAACTCTATGAAGAACCTGACTGACCCCTGGCGGAGGTCTCTGAACCATCCCTGCGCGAGTCCTACCAGGGTGGTAGGGAAAACTTTGCACCAGATGGCATCATCTACATCATACATGCCCATGTGGCTCTCAAAGGCTGCAAGGTGGTCTTCAGAATCTGTCGTCCCGTCAAATTTGATGGTGGGCATTTTGATTTTTGGAATGGGGTACTCTTGTACCTCAGGGTGCAATGGGGTCTTCGTGGGCCTGCCTACCAGTCGTGACCTGCTTTCCCCAGACTGGTTACCGTGAGATTCCCATTGTTTATGGGTCGGTTTCCTCGCACTGGGGGAGCGGTACCCTGGTGGCGGCCTACTGGCTGCTTCATCCTCTGTTTCCGGGGAGGCCTGTCTGGGCCTCTTCCTCTGAGAGTGGCAGAGGTTCTCACCCTGATGGTACCTGGACTCGAGCGGTTGTCCCCGGTTGAGTCTGGATTGCAGGCTTTGGGATAAGCCTGGGGCCGACTGTTCCTTGGCTGCAGGCGTTAGCCTGGAGAAAACTCCGCCTGGTTTTTCTCCCAAGCGTTTCGACATGGGCTCCCTGGGCCTCATGCGCTCCTGTAATCCTGGGATAAGCCTCCCTGTCCTCCAGACGCCGATTCTGTCGTGTGGATGGAGAACGCCTTCTGGACGGGTGGCTCTGGATCGCCAGTAGTAATGCGCCTTTGCATATGCGTATACGCTTGAGCCGTCCTCCTCGCTTTCCTCTGAGCGTTTCTGGCGGCGGTCCGCCTCGTGCCCCCGGCCTCATCCCTGCTGATAGGGGATGGTTGCCTGGGAGCCGATGCGACCCTGCCTACCAAGTCTTCAGGAGTGAAATCCTGGTTCAGCATCGCAGAGAAGAAAGCGGCTGCCTGTGCCATCTGAGCTGGGGTCAGATTAAGAGCGTGTCGTGGGAGTGTCCCCGGCTCAGGGGTCACCGCAGTGTTAGGTCCACCGAGGAGACTGGTTCCCCCTACCCCTAAGATCGTGGCAGGAGGAACTTTCTCCGACTGCGGCATACCATACAGGGGGGTCACCGGTGGGACCGTCGGACCCGTTCCTGCACTGGCATCAACGATTTCTGGCATAATTGTTTTGGTTTTGTGATTATGAGTGGTTGATTTTAGTGGGTAACTCGTGAGCACAACCGTAAGCTCCCCACAGACGGCGCCAAATCACGGAAACAATTCACCCGGCCTAGGATCCGGGCTGTATAATCGGGTTAATGGTGAACAAATGATCGTTTGATTTCCCTTGGTCTCCCCTTTCTCTCACTCCCTAGATCGGACCTTCCCGGCGGAAATGGCCTGCTCCCTGCACAATGAACGCACAGGGCCTCGGAGGTTGTCCGAGGAAACCCTCTCCGATGCCTAAGTCAGTCCGTGAAATGCCTTGACGAACCTAGCTCGTGAGGAACTAGGTGACGTTTTTTAGGAGTAAGAGTCTAGAGAGAGAAAATCCAACCCCCTTTATGTGGGAAATGGGTAAGTATTTATACCTTCCCACAAGAGAGAGGAAAAGAGAAAGAAGAGGAGGGAAATGAGTGGATGTTGGCGCGACACGTGGACTCACCTTGTCCACCCATTTCCCCTTACCTTAGGCAAAATGACGGATGGGTCCTCGGTTCTCCTTCGGTTCTGTTCAGGCGGGAACGCCCTGGAAGCAGGCGGCAGGCCTGGTTTGCTCCGTTTGGCGGATGGCCCAAGGGATTAGGGCCACACTTGGAGATTCCAGTGACTTTGATGGAAAGGCTGCTGGACAGACCTTTCCTCCTTCTGGGACTGGTCGCCCTGGGGCCTGATTGGCAGGCGGCCAAAGGCAGGCAACCGACCCCCATCAACTTTGATTCCTATTCGGATTCTGACACGGATTCCTGGAATTTCCTGGTTAGGCCTGTATGCTTAGATGAAGTGGGAGATATACCGATAGACTCGACTCTGGACGTGACCGGACGAGTCGGCAGACACGACTGGACTCCCTAAGGGTTGGACCGTGACTCGGTAGGGGATGGGCCACCTAAGATGACAAGACTCTTAAGTTGCGCTATTCCGTAGCCTAGGCGAGTGGCAACATGGTCGAATCCTCGGAATGAGAAAGATATGTACTCTGTAATGACAGGACCCAGTAGTAGCAATGCTGTAGACTGGTGTTCTTTTCGGATCTTTGATTTTTGGGTACATTTCCAAAGTGGGTATTGCCTCGAGTCCTGACAGATTCTCGTCTTTGACTAAGCCGAGTACTAGGACATACTATAGAAAAAAGGCTAGATTTTTATTCTTTGAATTTATCTGGATTTTGTGAGTGGATGGAAAACTTCTGCCTAGGAGAAGCCCCCAGGATGACAAAGCTAGCTGCTGAGAACATGACAGTGTCGTGACCGAAATGATGATGCTTTTTTGAATTTGTGTGTCAATGTGGGTGGTTGTGCCCTTGTTGAAAGGCTGCCTACGTATTCACGTATAGTGAAATCAAACCAAGCCGTAGTTCAGTGGATTGAAAGATATATAATGGTGCCTAGTTTACTAGGGCTTTGTGTGTAACTAGCCACAGCGATGGTGTAGGCTAGGTGCATTCCCAGTGATGTCTTGATCAAAGGGCTAGAATAGTTAGGATGTTGATCCTGTGACTGTGAGCGTTCTCCGGGGTAGCCCCCAGAGGTGGTGTGAACTTATTTGGGCATGTTCTATGCCGACTGCAGGTTGAGTTCCCGTGTTTGGGGCTGGTAACTGGTTTGAATGAGAAGAATTGGGATGGGATTTTAACGAGTTCTGCTCTCGGGGATTTTAATGAGTTCTGCTCTCGGGGATTTGATGAGTTTTGCTCTCGGGGATTTTAACGAGTTTTGCTCTCGGGGATTTGATGAGTTTTGCTCTCGGGGATTTGATGATTTTTGCTCTCGGGGATTTGATGAGTTTTGCTCTCGGGGATTTTAACGAGTTTTGCTCTCGGGGATTTGATGAGTTTTGCTCTCGGGGATTTGATGAGTTTTGCTCTCGGATTTGCATATGGTGATTGTGAATTCTGTTGTGTAAAGGGGAAGTCGAGTAGAATGGCTCGAGCTTCGATTGGGCAGGTGTGATAATGCGGGATCTGATTTCCATGTCTGGCCCTAAAGGTTAGGGTGTATCCTATGGAGCTTGAATCCTCAAAATTCTGGGTTTTCTCTAGCCTGGGTCTCGAGAAGGTCTTGAGGGTTGTAATGTGGGAAGGCTAGATGTGGTGTTAGCTGACCAGCTTGACTGTCTCTCCCCTATTGGATGGTATGAGTATTGATAATTTTTGAATTGACCGTTTCACGGTCATGGGTTTTTGAATTCTTTGGGTTGACCTCTTAGCCCCGGTCATGGGATTCTTCATTTGAGTTGACCGTGTCTGGTCGAGAGATGTTGATATTTCTATTTTGATCATGGCCAGCTTTTTTGTTTTGGCCTTTTGCTTTTTTTTTCTCTTGGACTTTTGATTTTTTTGTCCAGTTTTTTTTTTGTCGGTCAGACTAACACCTAAGGCAGGGTTTGGTTAGTCTCATTGGAAGGGTGTTTATTGTGGGAAGTGGGCTTGCCTCCCGTCTTGAACCCAAACTAGAAGACTACCCAGATTTGTCATAGGATTCGATATGCTCCTGCTACGGGTAGTTATGTGGCTTTCTATACCAGACATGGAATAGGTAAAAGGAAAACACGGGCTCGGTTTCCTGCAGTCATTATAGATGTGCCTATAATAGTCACGTGCGTGTGCTCACAGTGCATGATGGTGTTCATCATGTTCTCGGAAACACATAAGGAAAGTATGTATGAGAAATAGAAAAGCTGATTTTATTGAATTTTGAAAAAAGAGGACAGAATACAATTGACTCTGACTCTGACTTGGAAATGAGGATGTAGGGTATCCTAGACTCGAACTCAGGCTTAGACTCGAATCAAATCCGAACTCGGACGCTCGGTTGGTTGTTTTTTTTTGGTAAGATCTTTGATTGGAGAGAACGACGGGTGTCACGACTCGCCTAAACTCGGCTTTGCGCAAGTGCAAGAGAGGGAGTCAAACTAGACATGGCCCGGGGTGATGGGTCGACAGAGACTCTTGGACCGAGATACTCGAACGTTGATCCAGACGAGGTAACGACCCTGGCTTGGACTCGACCATGAGACTCGGACGGTGTATGAGGGCGAGTCCGAAAATGAGGCAACCGTGTTTGACCGCGTCGCGTGCTCGGACCAACCGTGGTGACCTAACCCTAGATGACTCGAGTATTTGTAGCATAGGTACGACTCGAAGAAGGCATCATAAGGACGCCAGTGTATGATGAACGTGGGGTGCCCTTAGAATGACCGTGGTTGACTGCTCGGTGGGGGATAGCCCCCGAGTGAAGCTAAAGACTTTGATAGGACTCAAATGGTGCGACATTTAAGTGACTCGAAAGTGGGGTACGTGAGCCAACACGTGTAAGACCTGATCCTTAGAGCAAACGCGGTTGATCACCCCGCTAAAGGGTAGCCCCCGAGTGGGACTGAAGACCGACTCCTAGACGGGTGACTCGTGGATGGTGGACTCTCCCTGGATTTTGGCAAAGTGGGCCTAGCCCCGTTCGAAGAAAGATCCGTGTGTGAAATCCCCAGACTTTGGACTCGATTGTGTAAATGGGCTTCCTTTTGTAGGAGTCTGTCCTACGAAGGTGGGCCGTGCCTTGACAAATAAGGCGGACTAGGATGGGGTAGAACCTCGTGATATAAGATCGACGAAGTTTCGACGCTATAGACTCTTACAACCTATGACAAGACCCGACACTGCTAAATACGGGAAGTCCTAAGAAGAAGAGGGTTTTGAAAAGAGAATTTGGGTTTGAAAACCGAGCAAAAGTCGGATTGGAAGACCTGATTTTTTTTGAAAACCGAGAAAGGGGTTATCGGGCCGAGATTTCGGGCTTTTTTTTTAAAAGGTTTGGACAGCATACCGGATAAAAATAGTCTATTTTGAGTCAAAATCATAAGTCCTAAATTTGGCAGCTTTCCGGGTTTTTTGAAAAAGAATGGTTTGAAAAGATGTAAGTTTTTTTTGAAAAAAAAGACGGTTTTTGAAAAGACCAAAGGAGATCAGGTAGCATGTAGTCATAGAATCAGTATAACGACGCCATGTATGCTCTTAGTCTAAGTCTCGGTCGGTCTAATAGGGTCTATACCAACAACGATCGCTTTCTCGTACTGAGGACGGACTCCCTAAGCCGAGTTGGTCGTAGGACATGCCGCAAAGTCTAAACGAGTTCCGCCATCGAAGTCTTTAGTGCATCCAAGTAGAAATGCACCGTGGTATAGTGGGACGTCGGTCACAAGTAACCGGCCCGGGATAGAACGGGGTTATGCATGAACCATTGAACTAAAACGTGTACATTACTAATCGAACGATTTCTTTTCGAGTCTCACCCTGAGGATGCCGATGGTAAGTGACACATCAGTTAATCCCCAGCGGAGTCGCCAAATTGTGGACATGACATAGGTCCACCCCGACGCGGCGAAGCGCGGGTTTTGGGGAGGCGATAGAATTTCCATATGAGATGGATCGAATAGAATTTTTGATTAAATCGCGTACGAATATCGCATAATTCGTACTCGACTTAATATTCTCGATATTCGTTATATTCGATAGTTGATTATCAAATATTTAGAATAGTTTTGGAAAAGATGTAAATTTAGAAATCGTTTCGTAAAATAATAAAAAATAAACGAACGAAAAACTAAAAAAATAGAACCGGATCAGACTCGTGCGCGAGTCGCCTGGACCGGGCGCGACTCGCGTACGGGTCTGATTTTTTTATTTTTTGTTCGAAAAATCGTTAACTTTATAAATCGCGTACAAATATGAATTAATTTATACTCGGTTTATATTTTCGATATTCGTCGCATTCGATATTCGATTATGAAATCGATATCAAATAGTCGGAATGTTTTTTAGAAAAAGGTTTTGAAAAAAGTTCGTTCGAACGAAAAGTTAAAAAAAGATTTTTGAACGAAAGGAAAAATAATGAAACCGTCGAAATCTTAATATAATTCCTTTTGATACGATATTCGATTATATAGAATCGATATCATATTTTAAGAATATTCGATATATGAAAATAGTTTTTTTAGTAATATCGATATTAGAAAAATAGAAAAAGACCGACGAAAGACCCATAAAAAAAGAGAAGAAGAGAAGAGAAAAGAGAAGAGCCGGGTTTGATTTACACCCTCAACCTACATGCTTTGTTTTCTCGGGATAAGGCTCGTCGGGAAGTGGCTTAGACTTGAGAGCGTCGAGATGATGAGGATGAGTTAAGGTGTATCGGTTTGGGTGATTTGGGACGTCGGGTTTGGCCGGTTTCGTCGAGGTTTCGAGGCTTCGAAAGTGTCGGGATTTGCTAACTATCGGATTGGTGTATGAACCGTGTGTGGAGGCTGTTTTTTCGGTGTAATGGGTGTGTAAAAACCGTGTGTATTGGCTGGAAAATCGCTGTAATTGATGTCTCTTTTATGTTGGACGGGAGGTCCTATTTATAGGGAGTTTCCGACCTTGGTTTAGGAGAGTTTGAATACCGCTTAGGATAGGAAACGTAGGAGTTTGAGGGAAATAAGAATTCCGCTTTCTTGGCCAAGAAGAAAGAGGAAAACCGGCTGGTTTGAGGGTGTATTGGCCGGGTGTTTTACACTCGGTCAATGTCTGAATCGGTCTCCGGATAGAATTCCTACTTGAGATCGAATTCTACCTTGAACGGAATTGTTTATTATTTTGCATGGCTGATTTTTGTAGTATTTGAATTCAATCCGGATTGGTGGGGGTGACACGGCAGTTTATGCCTCGGGAAATATCTTTGACCGGGTTTTGACTCGGTCGCTAAAAGACGGTTTTACCCCTGGTGACGGTTTCGACCCAAATTAGTGTTATTTGACTCGAAACGACCCACTGGGCCTGGATTTGAGGTTGGTTTTGTGAGATTTGTACTCCTTAAAATGTCTAAGCCAAATGTCCATGATTACAAGCCCATATCCGAGTCCGTCAAAGCACGTTTACGTCCTATCATCATCGGGTGTTTGGCGAGAACTACTATAGACACCTGGCGGTCAAAATGTGAGTGTCTACACTATGAAACCATCCAACTTCTATTTTTTTTATTTCATTTTGTTTTTATTTAATTTCATATTGCCTCACCCTTTTCGTTATTTTCATCCTCTATTAATTGTTTCCTCCTCTCTCTCTCTCTCCCTTCATCTTGATCAATCACTTTCAACCTGTTAATTTATCAGTTACTTAATGTAACCAGTTAAAAAGTCACAAATACTATTCTTGGTTAACTTGTACAATGATAAATATTTTTCCTCTGATTAAATGAAATTGATACGGAGTATTATTTTGACAATATGCCCTATAATTGATATACAATACTCCCTCCGAGTTCCTATGATCTTCCCTATTTTCTTTTTGGGCTGAGTTTGATCTTCTTCTATCTTTTCTTGTTAAACTTATGTGCTTCACATTTAGCCTCTTATTTCCCTCTCTTGCCATTAATTTTTGCTTCCTTATTTTTTACCCAAAACAGAAAAGGGAAAAACATAGCAACTCGGAAGAAGTATTAGAGAAGTCACCCAAAATTAACATGACCCGAACCCGACCTAGTTAACCGATTTGCCATAGGTAGATTCGTAGAAGTTGAGAAGAGCGGAAAAATACAGTTGTTGCCGTCACCGAGTCATTGCTTCCCCCCACAACTTGGTTAGGCTGAACTGGTGAAGGCTATTGTAGTTCCCCCACCCCCACACACACATGACACAACCCTTTTTCCACATTTTTCATTTCTCTCAATCCTCCTCCTCCTCCGCCTTCTTCTCCTCCTCCTTTTTCCAGATACCCTAATCATACCAGCTGTACTTCCTTCCTTTCACCACCAACCCACCCACCCACCATTTTCATCCTCCCCCCTCTTATACCAAATATGTAGTATACATAGTTGCTGCTCAAAGTATGTAACATACTTTCTTTTTTGCTTCAACGAATATATCTTAACAGTATTTGGTAAAAATCCCTTGAATCTTCCATTTCTCCTTTTTCTTTGTTTGATTTATATGGATTTGATCACTTTATTTCGATATTCCTCTCCGAATCTTCATGAGATCCTCTGGTTTGTTCATGTCTTCATTTGATTCCTCCTTCATATGTCAAATGCATCACTTTTTGTTCCTTTTTTCAAATTTTAAGCGATGGGTTCTGCTTCTATGACCTTTTTTCCTACTAAGATTACCCTATTACTACCATTTTTTACTCTGTAATTTTTTCGAGATTGGGTTTGATTTCGATTGGATTGGATTGATAGTATAAAAATAAAATGTTGTTGATGATGATGATATTTGGGTGTGAACATTGATATTTGGGTTTATACATAATAATACACATATATAGAAAGAAAGAAAGAAATTGAGTTGATTGACAACAGAAGTTAATAATGGTTGAAACATTATTCACAACCTTGTCAATCGAGAACTACCATCCTTCAACCGTGTTATCTATGGATTCGGGCTCATCTTCCCACGATGAGTCCGACCGAGATGCTGGCAGGCCAGTGGGTCCCCCCGATATTAACCTCCCTTTGTCTGTGGAACTCAGTGTGCCACCCCAATTCTGGAGTGATGGCTGTGAGATCTTAGATGTTGGTATTGGGCCTTATGTTTGTGAGGCTGAGGCTGTTGTAAGTGTCCCTAAAGTTGTGGGTCGAAAGTGCACTAAGCGTGTGGATACCATATGGGGCGCTTGGTTTTTCTTTAATTACTATTTCAAACCGGTGATCAAAGAGTGTAGCAAGTGCAAGGTCACGAGGGACAGCAATGGTTGGACTGGTTTTGATAAGTCTGATTTGAGGCTTGATGCCTTCTTGGTGCAACATGATATGGAGAATATCTACATGTGGGTGTTTAAGGAGAGACCTGAGAATGCATTGGGGAAGATGCAGTTGAGAAGTTTCATGAACGGGCATTCTAGGCAAGGGGAGCGTCCGTTTCCTTTTACTGTCGATAGGGGCTTTGTTAGATCACATAAAATGCAGAGGAAACATTATCGGGGTTTGTCTAATCCTCAGTGTGTTCATGGGATTGAACTAGTCAAATCGCCTGAGGTTAATGGGCTGGATGAATTTGAGAGGAAGAGGTGGATGGAGTTAACCGGTCGAGATGTCAACTTTCTAGTACCCGAGGAAGCAAGTGATTTTGGATCTTGGAGGAATCTGCCCCCTATCGAAATCGAGCTTGAGCACCCAACACTACTTCCAGTTAAAGGTAATGCTAGAAAGGCGGGTCCTGATACAAGTCTGAATTTCGCATCTCAGCCAAAAATGGCAAACTGTAAGAAACAAAAGAACGACTTCTACTCGAATGGAACTATCGATAATGAATTCCTGCAAATGAATTCACACTCTGATGGTAATTTTGATATTGAGTCCCATTTGGTTGAGCCTGTATGGTCACATGAATTTTCTGGAGTAATGAAGAATAACTTTGGCCCAGTGACTGCTGCAAAAAACATATACGAGGACGACAAGGGTTTCCTGATAATTGTTAGCCTGCCTTTCTGTGATATGCAGAAGGTGAGAGTGACTTGGAAGAATACCCCTTCACATGGAATAGTAAAACTAGCGTGTATGAGTACGGCTGGCTCGCCTCTTATTAAAAGACAAGGTAGAACATTTAAACTTGCAGATCCAATGCCGGAGCATTGCCCTTCTGGAGAGTTCATCCGGGAAATTCCGTTGCCAACGAGAATTCCAGAGGATGCCAAGCTTGAAGCATATTGCGATGAGACAGGAACGATGCTTGAGATAATGGTCCCCAAACAACATGCTATACTGGAGGAGCACGAAGTTCTTGTTTGTCTGCGGCCATCACCATGGGTTTGAACACTTTCAAGTAGCTTTATTTTGAGATTTATGAATGTTTGTACCATCAGGTTTTATCAACATCATTGATACTAACTGTACTCATAAAAGGAAATGTATTGGAGGTTATTAGTACATTACAATGCGTTTCCTCTGAATTCATTCTTTTCTTCTCCTTCGAGAAATGAATTCTTCTTTCTCAGACCTCAGTTGTCACCAGTTTTTGGACAGCTTTTGAATACACCGGACGGGGTGTTTCACGGGTATTTTGGGTTGGAGTTAGAGCTGACAATAATTGGCCCAACCAAAGTAACAGACTCCAAGCTCGAAAAGTGGCTCCATTGAACCCGGAATTTGTTTGCCTGAACATAACCTGACCTGGTCCATATGCCAATCGATAACACATGTACCCAAAACGCTATGAATCACAACCGAACTTGTTATCTGTTACAATTACTGACTCGTAGGTGGCTCAACTCGAACTTGACTAGACTCGGCTAATTATTTTGACTCGGTCACATTCACCCTTTAGATTACTCTATCTGCTTTAATACAAGACATAATCGATCAAAGTGGCTCGACCAACACTTCTGGTTGGAGTGAGGCAAATGAGATTCTCCTTTGAATCTTTTGGACATAGAAAGTAGATGTAAAATTAATTTTATCTTCCTTCAGATCCTTTCGATTTCATGTTCCGCTTTTGCTTTAGGACTTTGCTTTGCAACTTCCGACCTTGCTTTGCTCATTTGTTTTTAGTTTCGTCTTTACGTCTTTCCTTTTAGATGTCACATTTCGATATCCAACTAATTAAGAAAAAAGAAACGTCATAATGGATGAACGAATATTAGAAACGAGTTTGTTGCAATATGGCTTGAATCTTGATAGTTGTATATCGGAAAAAGAAGAATAAAGGAGGGAGATATAGCCCATCCAGGATTTCTGAGATCATGTGTAGATCAAAAATGTGGTCAAGTTGTATTTATGGCATTCCCATTTCCCATTGAGCGATATGCATGGTGATAATGAAATAAGTAGTGGTGGGCTGGCTACAATTGACAGTGCCTCTCACAACCAATGGAAAGACCCATCCCGACTTTCCCAGTTGATAGCGCCGTCAACATAGGACAACTATCTTGCATTTACGACTATATTGTTACAATATTATTAACTTGATATAAATCACAAAATTAATTAAGATAAGATTGAGACATAGCTCATCACAGAATAAGTCAAAATCTAATACGAATGATATTAGATCTCTATAAGACAACTTTAAATAATAAGACGATCTTCAAATAATCTTCAAATAATGATAATAATAAGTCTTCAAATAATAATAATAATAATAATAATAATAATAATAATAATACTTCATAAATAATGGAGCAGTAGGGTTTCTCTCTTGCTTTCTAACGTAACAAGTGTTGTTTGACCTTAATCATTCACGTAGAGTTTCTGATGGGAAAACATTATAGGTAGAGAACCAGTTTCCTATTAGGATTTAAGTTTATTGTAATCTCGTCCTTCCAAGGTTGGATAAATTTGGAAAGACTCCTTATTTAGTCCGATATTATTGTGATAGAATGAATATCTCTATAAAGACCCGATTTCCAATAAGACCACAATTATAGGGAAAAAATATTACATATCCCGTGATATTAATATATCATAAAATATTCTTACAGTATCTCACTTGATCGATTGGAACATCTGTAATGTTCTTTAGAGAATATATATATATATATAAGTTGCACATATCTGTAATGTTCTTAAGAATAGTCTGGTTGGCTGTTGTCACTGCACAGGTGATAACAAGGGTCTTAGAAGGTGTTCGAGGTTTTGCCTCTCCGACACTTAAATTAGCGATGGGTTTTACGGTAATGACTCGATTTTAGTCAAAGATCTTACCTCATTTTCTAGTGAGATAAGTGAGTGCTCATTTGTTCTCATTTGATTGGAGAGAATAATGTTCTATATATAGGGAGAACAGCAGAAGAAATCTCTCCTTGTAAATAGGACCTTGTCGAGCCTGGGCCGTTGTCCTGGAAGCTGACAGGAACTGAAGGGCGTCGGCCATTAGGCTAAAGTCACCCTCACCATGGCCTAGTGGAGGTCGGCGCTCACTCGGGGGTTGAGCAGACGTCGGTCGTCCTACCCTGGCTGAGTTGTTTGTACGACCCCCATCAGTTACAAATGTTATAATTAGGCCCTATAACTTAATTTATATTTTCAATATAAATTGTATCATTAAATCATGTTATAAATATGGTTACTTAACGAGAATAATAATATCAACTACAGAGTGTCTTCTCAAAATATGGAAAGACTCCTTATAACATCTGTAATTTTCTTTAAAGAATATATATATATATTTGCGCATACTATGTTAAACACATAATGTCTTAAATCGGCTATCATAAATGTCTTGACTAATTTAGTTTTTAAAGAGAGTCATGACGTGCACATGTCAATCTGCAACATGTTTACTTCCATGTACCACTACATCAATGAATTGAGCACATAAGTAGAGTTTTACGTATTAGTCCACATAATGTCTTAATTAAAAAAGACTATATATCTGTTATGATTAATCCAATAATAAATGTATCCACATTGGAAAACACAAATAATATTACTCATTTACACTTACTATAAATGGACAATCCAATCAATTCTTTACATTTCCTTTTTGGTAAAAGACTTTACCTTATAATCCTCATACATATATCTATTTACACAAAATATCACTACTTTTTTTACTTACTTTAAATTTTGTGGATCCATAAAACCATTTGGTTTACCAATAATACCTTTACTTTTATCATTTTTTCTTAAAAGTGGTGAAAAAAATCAATGTCAAGGATTATATGGATGGGAGAGAGTATTATATAGCAAGCAAGTGTGAAATCATTAAAGATATCTCCATAATTTTCGTAATCTTACATCTTGCTTTAGTAAAAGATATTTAAGGTTCATGTGTTTTGATCCCTTAGATATCATATCATTCTTGGAGGAAAAGATTGCATTTTCATTATTATCACGGTAATTACGCAATCATCCTCCTTATATTAAAGCCTTATAACAAGTCACATATTCAGCTTACATGGTGGAACTATAAAGCAACTGTGAGTATAGTGCCTTGTGTCATAAGATCCCCAAAATCCGAATCAAAATAACCAGTCACCTGTGGGTGATCTAATTTTCTATATGTGTAGACACCCGTATTTGGCTACTAGTGTCTATAGCGATCTCCGACAAAACACTCGATGATGATCGGACGTAAACGTGCTTTAACGCGCTCGAATATGGGCTCGAAACCATTAGTATTTGGCTTAGGCTTTTAACGAAGTACAAATCTCACAAAACCAACCTCAAATTCAGGCCCAGTGGGTCGTTTCCATTCAAATAAGACTAATTTGGGTCAAAACCGACACCGAAAATTAAACCGTCTTTTAGCGACCGGGTCAAAACCCGGTCAAAGATGAATTTGGTACAAAAAATCAGCCACATGCGCTTTTTAGAAGAGAACCCAACAACCAAACCTCTTCAAAATTGGGATAAGATTTCTTTCCTAAATTCCCTCCCTCCGTTTTGACCCACTCGATCGAGTAAGCTCACGAACCGGCCGAACCGGCCTTGGACTGGGCACTCGATTGAGTGCACATACACCACTCGATCGAGTGGCTTTAAACCGGGGTATTTCCCTATAAATACCCCATCATCCTCATTCATTTACACAACTTTTTCCACCCTTTCTTCTACCTCGAAACCCACTCATTTCAGCCACTATTTTGCATCAACCCTACATCGACACACACACACACGTCTCTAATCTCGAGATCAAAACTCGTCAAATCCATCACTATAAATCATACACGCCATAATTCTCTTATATATCTCGACTCTTTCGTGCCTAAGCCACTACTAGACGAGCCGATTTTCGAGACAAAGCATGTAGGTTGAGGGTGTTAATTCAAAATCCCGACTTCTCTCTTTCTTCCCTCTCTTCTCTTCGTCTTTTTCGTTTTTTTTCTTATTTATTTATTTTCTTTCGTCGCTAGTATTATACTATTGTAACAATTTAAATTTTTCGCCGATACGTATCGAATATAAGGGATGATGAGATAAGGAAACACGAATACGAGAGTACTGCACTCGATGTTGCCGGTCGCTTATCCTATTACCCCGAGTATTTGGTTGTTGAAGCGAATCAACCCTTAAAAGAACGTTTCTTTTTATTCCGTTTTTAGCATTGCGTTATTAATCCAGTCAAACATTTCTATCATTGTCACTATTAAAATACCGCGTATATATAAATATATAAAACGATTTCGAGTCGAATATGTTTAAAAACGAATCCCGTTTAAGATCCTTTTAACCCCTTTACAAGTCGTCTTTCGAGGAGCGCCGCCCTACACACTTAACGGCATAACGCGATCACGGACATTCGTCATTAAATGTATTCGATTCTCCTTTTTTAAGGTTAGTGCGAAACCTGTTGACGCGAAATCGAACATCACGTAATCCGTAAGGATTAATAACGATATCGTGGCGCGGAGGAAATTATTTCGTCCTAACTAAATTCAAAACAACTTCATAACGCTTTTTCTAAGTTCCCGATACCGGTCTCGTAATAATAAAATATATGTTGCGAGTATCGAATACCGAGTCGAGTATAAATTATATCATATTTTTACGCGGCTCGGTTAGCTATCAATTTAAAACTAAAACGAAAATCGAGATTGCTACCCTTTCTCGGATCGAACTATAATTCGAACAGGGGGCACTCGATCAAGTGCCATAACCCACTCGATCGAGTGACACCCCAAAAACCAGGCAGAAGGGCTATACGTAGGGCACTCGACAGAGTCCCACCCATGACTCGGTCGAGTGGTCTTTTATTACGCTAAACCGTGAGCCTTCTAAATACCGTAAGCCTAGTCAAAACTTTTTCTACGACCTTGGTCGTCACGTGTAAAGGCAATCACGTGTCCTCTTTTTCAAAACCATGCATAATCCTATCATCCTCGAGTCGTTTAATCCATTTACGTTACCGTTACCATATCATTATTTTGACTTTGCTCGTTATTTTGTTTTGTCCGGGTTGTATTTCCGCTCGTGTAACTTGTAATTTATTCTCATTTCATTTTGCTTTATTTGTTTGCGTTTTACCGTTTTACAAATGAACCTCGCATGCTAAACCACTTCGACGTGAATTAAATGCATTAATTCGACATAGCAACCTATTCGATTTTTCTACGTATCGTAAAACGTTGTTTGCATAACATTTCACCGAATCACTAGCGAGTGTATTAAAAATTCGAACGATATCTTAGTACAGGCTGCTAAGTGCGGGCGGAGTTGGGTGTCCTTTGTGGGCTTCCCAACACGTACCTTCACCCCTTATTTAGAACCTCGGTTTCCGGATGTCCAAAACCGTTGGCGCACGAGAGTCATTCGATATACGCTACCCGAAAACTCGGCATCGGTATCGTAATGCAAAGGGACGAACCCCACAAGCTCTAGTATTGAAGTGGGCCGTACTTTGTGCACGGTCCACCAAAATATAGAGTGAGTTCGAACGGGCCCGAACTCCCACAAAGTTCGGTGGTGACTCCAACTACGATTTAAATTTCAACCCGAGAACCATCTCACATGGGAAACATTTTGCCCCCCAAACCTGCGCGTGGCCGCGGCGGGGTGGACCTATGTCATGTCCACAATATGTGAGCATGAATAATGTTAGGTTTACATGAGCATACATTAAATTCCCAACCAGAGATCCATAAAGATATTATGTACAGTATTATTTAGCCATTTAAGACATAAGTCTTGGTCTTATGTAATAAACCAAGATCGTTGCTGGCTAATAAATATTATCAGCGTACAAAAGTCTTGGTATTATGTAATAAACCAAAATCGTTGCTGGCTAATAAATATTATCAACGTAAAAAATCAAATATATGAACTTACTCTCACTGATCTTGAGATTTTTGCAAGGATCAATGATATTTTCTTTAAAATCAAAATCAGTAATGATTTCATCGAACTTTAAGTCATTGTTTCGATGCTTGTTTCAGTCCATACAATAATTTCTTAAGTCTTAAGGTTGGTTACAATTATCCAACATAAGAATAAAATGTATAATCTGTCAGATCTCTCCCAATATTCATGGAGAAATATTTGAGCAGTACTTTAAGAAGTTAAGTCAGTCCGCTTGTCTTTGCGAAGACAAGTATCCAGTTTCATCAACCCAAGGTGAACTTAAATGGCTCTTTCCATTTAGAGTAGTTTGTTCCATTAAGCTCAAATCAGATTTAGCATACGAATGCACTTAATTAGGTAAAAATTTAGTTGTGATAAAATAAGACAACGTAAATAATAAAACTTAAATATGTGAAACAACACATCTTTATAATAATAGTGCTCCTGTGGGTAGTCACTAAAATATTTAAATAAAATGTTACACATGACAATAAATCTACTTGCGGGTAAATATATATTTTTATATGTGAACGATATAATGACAATAGTATGTCAAAATTGAACATAAGTTGTAAATTCACTGTGGTGAAATGTAACCGTAAGAATTTCATATTAACATTATCTAAAACCGGAATATATGAAATTATAGTTTAATAAATCATTATTTGTCAAACGAATAACTATATCGAATGATCATAAACAATACGGTGAAATCATGTTTCGGTAAATAATCATAATCATAAGGAGTATATCATTAATCATATTGCCATGGAATTACCTCTCAATCAATAAAATTTTAGGTCATAATATTATGCTCATAAAAGTTTTCGTACATCATAACAACAACAACAATAATAATGACGACAAAGATAACCATAAATATTGACAACACTTCATCAATATCATGATCATTAACTAAGTCCAAATTATTATTAGTACGAAAAACTCAAACTTTTATCCAATATATAATTAGTGCAAAATAAATAAATAATTGAGCAACTATATACATAATGGATTAATCGAATACGTAAGCGACATATGTATGCATTATGGAGGTAGTACGGTTATTCATCAACTTTCTCACGTGAATATGTTATGGAAAATTACATGAATATGGAAAATTTTCATACATATTATCAATATCAACGGTCACACTTTTATTATTGAATCTTATCAAAGTTGTACTCCCTCCGTTCCATTTGATTGTTTGCATTTCTTTTTTGGGCACTATTCATAGGTGAGTGAAATCGTCAATGTATCTTCTAATATAAGATAAAACATAGTCATATGAGATCTTGTTTAAATTGTCTAATCGAGTACGGTATAAATATCACATTTTTATAACTTTTAGAAATACGTAACTAAAGATATAGACAAAAGAAAACGTGCATTGACAAGTGTGAAAAAGTAAATGCAAACAATCAAATGGAACGGAGGAGAGAGTAGTATTTACATATGTTATGGCACCCAAAATAAATTAATGGTACACCACCATGTGTGGACATGAGATAGGTCCACCCCGACGCGGCCACGCGCGAGTTTAAGGAGGCGAATGAATCTCCATATGAGAATGGATCGAATTGAAATTTAAATCTAAGTGGAGTCGCCACCGAACTTTGTGGGAGTTCGGGCCCATTCGAACCCACTCTATGTCGTAGTGGGCAGTGTATTAAATACGGCCCATTTCTGATGTCAGAGTTTATTGGGCTCGTCCCTTTGCATTGCGATACCGATACCGTCACTACCGGTTATCGTGTATAGAATGACTCTCGTGCGCCAACGGTTTCGGGCATCCGGAAACCGAGGTTCTGAGTAAGGGGTGAGGGTACGTGTTGGGAAGCCCACAAAGGACACCCAACCCCGCCCGCACATTGGCGGCCTCTACTAAGATATCGAGTGACCTTCTAATACGCGCGATAGTTGAACGGGAAAATGTTATGCAAACATTGTTTTCCCTAAGCATGTGAGAAATTGAAAGGGTTTCTATGTCAATTTAATGCAACTAAAATTAACGTCAAAGTTGTATTTTAGCATGCGGGTTCATTTTAGTACAATAAAATAAACAAGAATTAAATCAACAAAAGAACAAACGGTTAGTAACGGTATAACGGTATTAACGGTTTGCAAAGATGTAATATGACATGGAAAGATGCAAATAGGATGATGCAAAGTTTTGAAAAGTGGTGTTTCACGTGATGGATTAGGCACGTGTTGACCTAAGTCATAAAAAAACGTTGATGAGAATAGAAAAGGGATTTGAGACTCGCGGTATTGTCGTGATAAGGCCACTCGATCGAGTCATTGAGGGACTCGACCGAGTGGTCCTCTGAAAAGTGTTCTGTCTCGTTTTCGGGACCCTACTCGATCGAGTTATTGACCAACTCGACCGAGTACGTCGCCACTCGACCGAGTGGAGGTCGTCAGAACCTTCTGTCTCGTTTTTGGGGTGCCACTCGACCGAGTGGGCTAGGCACTCGATCGAGTGCCCCCTGTACGAACTAGGGTTCGCATGCAATTTGGTATCAATTTCGAAATTGCTTTTGATTTTGCTAAATTGATGACTTTGTCGAATCGGGCATAAATATTGTGTCACTTATACTCGGTTCTAATTTTGATACTCGTCGTATCCCATATTCGATCATTGGATCGATATGGAATATTAGAGCGAAAATTCGTAGAAAAATAATATAAGTCGTTTTAATTTAATTAAAACGGTATGGATTTCCTCCGCGTTCATAGTGTCATGACGCTAACAAGTCGTGCGACATCTATGTTAGCATCAACGAAAAACCGTGTTAATTAATTCATTTGACTAGATCGTTAGATTCAACATCCAATTATGGAATTGGTCTCAAACCTAAAAGATCGACACTTTGCTTGAATCGAAAGACTTGATTCCCTCGGCTTCTCCGACATCGAAATGAATCCCTAGGGATTGCGTGATGTCGGATCCACGTCAACGGGTTTCGACCCTTATTAAAAGATGTTCGATTTGAAAGATAGTTTTGTAATTGACAACATATGCGATTAGATAACAACGATGCGAATGAAACAAGAAAATATTGTTTAAGTTGACTCGTTTCAATAATCAAGTGCTAGGGTGTCAGGATAAGCGACCGGCAACGCTGTGTGCAGTACACTTGTATATTCGGGTTTCCTTATTCCGACATCCTTTGCACTCGACACAAATCCACGAGTATTTTAGTGTCTTGTAATACTAGCGATATTAAGGATATTATGATGCGATAAAAAAAAAACGACCCTTATGACGATAAATGACGCGAGAAAGGAGGAGAAGAGAGAAAAAGGGTTTTTTACACCCTCAACCTACATGTTCTTGTCTCGGTATAGACTCGTCTAGTTGTGGCTTGCACGGGAGTATCAAGTATGTAGGCTAAGTTGTGGTGGTTAGGGTTTTGTCTCCTAAAGCTAGGTTTAGGGTTTGCTAGTGTGGTATTGATTAGGGTTTGATTAGAATTAGGATTTTTTAGAATGATCAAAGTCGTCAAATTGTGTGTTGCATGGGGTGTTTATATAGGCTTGGCTATGTACCCCGGTTAGGGTTACTCGACCGAGAAACTGGCCAACTCGGTCGAGTGGCCCAGCGTGCCTGCAGTCGGGCCTGAACGAGGGCCCACTCGATCGAGTGGGCTGAGCACTCGATCGAGTGGCTCAGCTGGGTCGCGCGGGTCCATTGCTTTGGACCGTGGACTTGGCATTTGATGGGTTTTGTGTTTGGGCTACACTTTTGAATGTTTGAATGGCTGTTTTGTATGTAACGACTTAGACCGGGGTTGACCCAATCGCAAAAAAGTCGGTTTTATTTCCGGTGTTGACTCGGAACAGTCCACTAGGCCTGGACTTGAGGCCCGTTTTGTGAGATTTGTACTCCATAAGTGCTTAAGCCAACAACTAATGGTTTTGAGCCCATATCCGAGCGCGTAGAAACACGTTAGCGTCCGATCATCATTGGGTGTTTTTTGGAAACTGCTATAGACACCTGGCAGTCAAAAATGCGGGTGTCTACAGAGCCTCCACTCTGAAAGAGGCTTGGACAAGGCAAAAGTCAGAGTAGCTACCAGGCCGATCGAGGATTGAAACCTGGCAGACTTCCGATCGGGTCGTTTATAGTCCATTAGACTCGCGTGAAGGGCTCGCCGGCCAGAAGCTAGAAATCAAACCTGAGCTGATGATGATAACTCCGTGGGGGAATTGGACTTGTCGCGTAAGTCCTGGGTGCGCCTGTATGTAGGCCCATCCCGTGCTATTCCGGGGAAATGCCGCCTCGGGCTTTCCGCTGGGGAGATATAGTGGGTTGTATGTCCCTGTTTGAGTCGTACCTGTATAAGTCACATAAAATTTGCACGCAACATGTAGGTAGTAAAATGACTCGCGCTGGGGAAAAAGTGATTTTTGAAATTTTTGAGATTTTGAAAATTTTGAAAATTTGAAAATTTGAAATTTTTGACTTCTAAAGAGATTTGGGAAAGTTCGGGATGATTATTTCCGTGCTAGTATCGAGACTAGGCTTACGGGTTGATTCCGTTAGGATTAGGAAACTATTTGTGCAGGGAAGATATGGAAAGAGGGTTGTATTTTAATGCTATAAATACCCCCTCTATGCATTAATTTTTCTTCACAAATTCCTTCACAATTTCTCCCTTCTTAAAAGAAAGTCTCTAATTCCCTTCAAGAAAAAGCCATGGGAATCGATCGATTGACCACGATGCTGCAAGAATGGTCCCGACGCTTTAGGGACACAGATAGGGTGGCTCTTAACCAGACGGGTATTACTCAGCTGTACCCGTTTCGCCAGATTCAGGTCGATTGTTATTTTCTTGACGCCTGCTTGTCTTATTGGGATGACATATATCATGTCTTTGCCTTTCCTCGAGGAGAAGTCTGTCCCTTGCCTGAGGAGATCGCTGCTATAGGAGGGTGGAATCCGATACTTCATCCTGCCATCCCGTACTCAGTTTATGACCCGAGGAGGAAGCTTCGAGAATTTTTGGGGCTTTCACACAATGAAGTATCCCGCATGATGAAGGACGGTAATATTTCTTTGATCGACTTGGCTGAGAAATTTATGAACCCGCATGATGTCCGGGTGAGACCAATTTATAGCCGTAGGGCTTTTTCTTTTTGCATGCTCCATGTTTACGCCTTTGAGGGTCACATGGATTTATTGTCATGTATGGGTAATGCTTGTCTTTTAACTGTTGTCGATCTGATGGAGACGGAGCACAGTCCGACTTGGCTGATCACGGGTGAAATTATCCAAGGTCTAGATAATCGCAAGAGGGATTCGTCGGTCCGTCTTACCGGAAGTACCCGTTTGCTGCAAGTATGTTACTTTGAATTTTACTTTTCCCAATTTCTTGATTTTTGATTTTTTTTTTCGCGGATTCCTCGCTGCAGTGGGCACTCGATCGAGTCACCCTGGCACTCGATCGAGTGCCTTCGTAAAAGCTCCCTGTCCATGTTTCAGAGGTACCACTCGATCGAGTGTCTCAGGCACTCGACCGAGTGCCCTTAGGCGGACGCCTATTTCGTCTTGGGAACTCATATCTTTGTCTTCTTTTTCAGATTTGGCTATACGAGAGGCTATCAGTGATAGATCCTCCTCTTGACGCGAGCAACTACCGTCATAACCAGGTGATGACGAGGAGGCGGGCCATTGACTTTTCTCGTCAGATTACCCAGAAGTATTGGGACGAGGTGTTATCATTCCATGGTGGGCCCTTGATTCGAGGGTAGTGCCGTGGTGGCCCATCTATGTTTGGACCGGCTTGGACCCTAGGGATAGAGCTCGTTATCAAGTAATTTTGTCTTTCAGGCAGACGATCCATCTTTATCCTGACCGCATACTAAGGCAGTATGGGTGGACCCGGCCAGAGAATCACAGAGATTGAAGCAGTTGTGAGTGACCCCACCCAACTGACGGATGTAATGTGCGATACCTGGATGCAAAGATGGTATACCCAACATACCTGGCCCACTCCTACATCTCGTCACTCAATCTGGGTTTCGGACTCCTATGTGAAGTGGACTAAAGCAGGTGATGCCAAAGCCCGTGCCGCTCTGAAGGTTGATGAAGCTTTTGATCCGCTGCGAAGGGAGCAAGCTAAAGACAACAGGGGCTTCTTCGACGAAGGAGACACTCCGGCTACCCTGGTCTGCCTAATGTCAGGTCACAAAAAGAAGACTAAGACTCAAGCTGAAGGGTCTAGTACTAAAGGTGCTTGGGGGAAGGTGAGCCCCCAGACTGACTTGGAAAGGAGGCTGGGCCCAAAACTACCAGTGCAGGACCAACTTGGCCCACGGGATGGACTACCCGAGCACGTGCGGGCCCGACTTGGACCGAAGACTGTTGCAGAAGACCCGTTGTCAAAGAAACGGGTTCGTGCTAAGGAAGTTCCCCTTGTGATTCGGGAACGCTCGCCCCCGCCCCGGCGACCTCGGGCTCCACGCAACCCAAAGGACAAAGGAAAGGGCAAGATGCCGGGATATTAGCCTCCTTTGTTTTATTATTTGAGTATTATTATTATTTTTTTTGGGTGTGATTTTTTGTGTATTTTGCCGAGTCGGCATTTTTTTTTGTAATTCCCGAGTTTATCGGTTTTAATAAAAGACATATTAATGAATACCGTTCCCGTTTTTTTCGTTTATTGCAGCGGTTGTACCCTTTTGAGGGGTTGCCTACGTATCCGTAGTTCAAAATGGATTGATTTTTTTTGCAATTTTCGAAATACATCAAGACAATTAGTTCGAGATGTGCGACAGTAGAATAATTAATTCTAACTCATTGACTTGTCTTATAATTTTTGAAAATTTATAAAAAGATAAATTTTATAAATTCTTGCAAATGACATTGAGATTGGGTTTATGGGTAATAGCGCTTCAGCTGGTCCAAGTTGGTCGGGTTGACGAACTCGTTCCCGTACAAGTCTGTCAGCATCACCGCTCCTCCTGATAGGACCTTCTTGACTAAGTATGGTCCAGCCCAATTGGGTTTGAATTTCTCTCTTGGGTCAACCGGTAGTAAGGCACGAACCGATTTTAGGACTAAATCCCTTTCTTGATGTTTCTGGGCCTAACCCTTTTATTGAAAGCCCGTTGGATCCTCTTTTGATATATTTGGATATTGTTAAGGGCCCGGGACCGCCGTTCGTCTAAAAGAACTAGCGAATCGTATCGGGCTTGGACCCAATCTGCTTCCGGTACTTGGCTTTCAAGTAAAATCCGGAGGGATGGAACTTCCAGCTCGACCGGTTGGACTGCTTCCATTCCATATGTCAAATATATGGAGTTGCTCCGGTCGCGGTGCGAATTGACGTCCGGTACCCCCATAGGGCAAAAGGTATTTTGTCGGGCCAGTCCCGGTAATTCTCAGCCATCTTTTTAAGTATGGTGACAATTATTTTATTGGCCGCTTCTACCGCTCCGTTTGTCTGGGGTCGGTAAGGTGAAGATGTATGCCTTTGAATTTTATATTTCGCTAGCAACGCAACAGTTTCAGCTTGTAAGTGGGTTCCGTGATCACTGATAAATTCATGTGGGATCCCGTATCGACATATGATCTTATTCTGGATAAATTTGGCCACGTGCTTGGCGTTCAAGACACGCTATGAATCGGCTTCGACCCATTTGGTGAAGTAGTCGATGGCCACCAGGATGAAGCAATGACCTCCCGTCCCGGAAGGATGCACGTTTCCAATTATATCAATACCCCATGTCGAAAATGGCCATGGTGATGTCATGGTATATAATAAGGAAGATGGCATATGCTGTACATTAGCAAAGATCTGACAGTTATGGCAGTGTTTGACATATGACTGACAGTCCGTTTCTATGGTGTTCCAGTAATACCCGAGCCTCATGATTTTGCGGGCTAACATATGGGTGTTCATATGCTGGCCGTTTTCTCCATCGTGTACTTCAGACATAACCTTTTCGGCCTGTGTTTTATCGATACATAGGAGGAGAGCCCCCTGTGCCGTCTTTTTATATAGTTGCCCGTCGTCCGTGCGAACAAATTGGGTTGCCAATCTTCGCAACGCTTTCTTGGCCCGGTTTTCAGTTTCCGGGGGATACTCTTCCGTTCCCAAGTAGGTTAGGATTGACCGATACAAAGGTTCTGGGTCGGTTAGCTCGATGTCCTGGATGACATGTACATATGCCGGCTCGGATCGCCTTTCGACGCAGATTGGCATGCTGGTTAGGTGCTCCGGGATATTTAGCAGGGATGCTAATTTGGAAAGTGCATCTGCAAACTGATTTTCCTCTCGGGGCAGGTAGATATATTCCACTTTCTGGAATTGTTTCTCTAGAACCCTTACCCGTGCTTGGTAAGCCACGAGATTGGCGTTCCGAGTTTTCCATTTTTGGAGTGCTTGGTTGATGACCAGTGATGAGTCACCGTGGACCCGGAGGTTTGTTACCCCTAAATCAGCGGTGGCTTGCAACCCGTGAATGCATGCTTCGTATTCGGCTGCGTTATTGGTCACGTCGAAGTCCAACTTGATGGATAAGGGGGTGTGCTCTCCTCGTGGCGAGATTAAAAGAATCCCGACCCCGAATCTTCGGAAGTTGGATGCTCCATCAAAATACAAATCCCATGTTTCGGTATCGGTATGGAATATGTCTTCATCAGGAAAGGCCCAAATATCGGTGTGGCCCTCTTCGGATATCGGGCTATCGGCGAGGAACTCAGCTACTACCCGGCCTTTGATGGCTTTCAATTGTACAAACTTGAGGTCGAACTCAGCTAGCATTAAAGTCCATCTGGACATCCTGCCATTGAGGATGGGCTTCTCGAACAGGTACTTGATAGGGTCCATCTTGGTTAGGACATGTATCTCGTGGCTAAGCATGTAGTGTCGCAGCTTTTTAGTGGCCCAAACCAAAGCTAGGCACGTTTTCTCGAGCATTGTTGTCACAACCCGGATTTTTGATGACTTAAAATAATAGATAATGCGGAAAGTTATCTAAGTCATTTAATTAAAATTATATCAGAGTGTAAACAAATCCGGATCGCTACGGATCCTTACAACAAACGAATATTAATTACATAGTCTTGATTCACTTAGTACAGAATACAAATTTCATTTTTAAACTAAACATATTATTAAATCTCTCTCGCTCGATTCCCCAACGTCTTAGATCTGCACAAATATATAGAATAGAAACCGCTGAGCGGGACAGCAACCAAGCCGTTCATCTGACATCACCTCGAACACATAAGACAATCATGTGAATAACAAATAATATGCTTAAAAAATATTAAAGGATATCACGTAACAGATAGTTTCCTTTAATTCAATTAATCAACATGTGAGGTGATGAAGACGGTAAAGTTTAAAAGATGGGATATTGGCAGCCATTTGATTTTTAAATCATTTTTCACGTAAACATAGAATAAACACACGAGTCGTGGCTCCTAGTATCACCGCTACTCCATATTGGCTTGCATCTCACCAATAGAAGTAACCGTGTTACCAACTCGTAGACCGAACCGATCTTATGAGGTTTACATCTCACCCACAAGGCTCAATTGGGCCCGAACTTCTATTATATTATACGTTTATTCAAACGGGGCTCTTGGCTGAAATGAAAGCAAATGATTACATTCTCTGCATCACCAAGAGGGAACCTGCAGTTTTCAGAATCATGTTCTGCCTCCGCTACCTAGGTGGTAATACTGATCAAGTACTTGTCTATATGTGCGCCACAAACCCTACGCAGACTCTTGAATCGCAGCTCTCACTACCGTAGGACGACTACCTTAAACACTAGGTCGACTCTCGGACCGCAACCTCCGAGTCTACTTTTCATTACAAGTGCAGTCGAAACACCACGCATGGTAGAATCCAACACAAGCTATTCGTCCCAGACTCGCATCGTAAACTTTATATAAAAGTCGCCCATGAACAAGTAGTACTTTATTTGGTGACCTTCAATAATTGGTCAGACTCATTTGAAACAGTCAAATCCTCAAATACGTGCTTTCAGTGTGACAACGTTATACTTTAATCCTCAAGTGTCACCCGAAACGTTATATCCCAAATATCGTATAATATTTTTAAAATAGTAAATTCTTTTAAATGAAATTTTATATAAAATTTAAGGTATAATAATAATAAAATATTATTTTAAAATTTATAGTTTCTAAAGAATATAAAAGTTTATGAGAAATATAAATTAAGCCGTACTTAATCGATTTACAAAATTTTGACGTAAAATCATTTTTTAAATATTTATAAATGTCGTGTAAAAGTTTCGGAATAAAATAAATCCATTTATTATAGAAAAATGAAATTTATAGATTTCTACCTATATAAAAATAATAAGTAAAGTATTATTAAAATATAATATTTTGTAAGTTATTAATTTACTGTATTATTATAATATATAAACAAACGTAAAAGTACTAAAGAAAATTAAATACGACCAAAATTACAATTATATAAAATACATACAAAATATAAGGTTCATAGAATAAACATACATAGCAAATAGAATTAAATAAATAAAATATAATGAATATGATATAAGTAAATTTTATTATTTTAAGTTCTTTTATTCATTTTCTCAATTTCTCATAGCAATAGAAATATTAATGTGATAAATAAATTAAACAAGTGATAATTTAGTTAAGTCGAATTTAGTCATAAATAAATATATAACACAAATAAAATATCACGTAACATTTTTATATAGACATAAGTAATTTAGTCATAAAAACAAGCCTAAATATTTAAATAAGCAATTTATTAAATTACTAACATTATATACTTATATATAAGAAATGTTGTTAGAAGAAAAGTTTGGTTACCTTAATAACTATTATTTATTAACGTTATTAAGAATAAAAGGTCGAAATGAATTGACCCAAATACGGTACTAGAAAAGTGATCCCGTCAAATACTGGGTAGCTCCTCATTCCCGATGCTCCAATTATAGAGAAAGACGAGGGAGTAAATATAGTATATAGTACGGAGTATATAGTATAATAAATAGAAGTAGTAGTACGTAATATAGTACGGAAAGTATGTAATAGTAGTGTATGACGGAGTAACATATGTGTAGTACTCCGTGTATGTGTAGTATTTATAGTGAGAGGGTGAGAGGAATGTAGTGTAGTAGGATAGATTAGTGGAGTAGTATAGGGTTCATGGGTGGAGAAATGGTGAGAGGTGTAAGAGAGAGGGTTTATGCATGCATGCATGAAATTCTACGTGGGAGTTAGTTAAGAGACCGAGTCTCGGTCCGTTTCTCGTATAAACGCCTTTCTTTCTTAAAAAGTTGAAATGTAAGAGTACGAGATTAAAATAATGAAAACCGTAAAATTTATTTTTAAAAATGAATTTGTGAGACGGTAAGTAAAATAGACGATAAATAGTTTTATGGGACAATAGTTATAAGAAATCATTATTTTAAGAATTCGATAAATTATTGAATTTTTACGAGACGAGAAAATGTTAAAACGATGGTTCATTATAAAAATATTATTTTTTGAGTTTTAAACTTTGTTTAACGAAACATAAATTTTTTAATGATTCGATAAATAAATTCCTATGTTTTTATAACGGAATAATTTTTAATTTAACGAAAATAAAATATTTTATTTACGAAAATAATTTTTCAAGCGTTAAACTTAGTTTAAATAAATGTTTAAAATTTTAACACTATTGAAAAATACGGGGTATTACAATTGTGTACTTGCATTCGTACTCTAGGAACTTTTTACTGATGTAGTAAATAGCCCGCTCTTCTGAATCGACTGTCTGGGCTAGCATAGCCCCCATGGCTGTCTCGGTCGTTGTTAGGTATAACGACAAAGGCAGTCCGGGTTGAGGTGGCATTAATACCGGCGGAGCAGACAGAATCTCCTTGATTTTGTCAAAAGCCGCTTGACATTTGTCGTCCCATAGTACCCGTTCTCCGATCTTCAGTTTTTTGAAAATGGGCTCACATACAATGGTTAGCTTCGAAATGAACCGACTGATGTATTGGACTTTCCCGAGAAACTCCCTTATTTCTTTTTCGATTTTGGGTGGTTGCATCTCGGTGATGGCCTTGATTTTAGCTGGGTCGACCTCGATGCCGCGTTGGCTAACGATATGGCCCTGTAATTTGCCCGATGTTACCCCGAAACTGCATTTTTGAGGGTTTAGCCTCATGTTGTACTTACGCAACCGGGTGAAGAATTTTCTTAGGGCCATGATGTGCCCGCTTCGATCTTTGGACTTGACGATCATGTCGTCCACGTAGACCTCCACTTCTTTATGCATCATATCATGTAGTAAGGTAGTGGCGGTCCACTGATAAGTGGCCCCGGCGTTGATAAGCCCAAATGGCATAACAGTGTAACAGTAAGTACCCCAAGGTGTAATGAAGGTGGTCTTACTCATATCCTCTTCTGCCATTTTGATTTGATTGTATCCGGCATACCCGTCCGTGAATGATAGAAGGGCATGATCGGCCGTGTTATCCACTAGTATGTCGATGTGTGGCAACGGGAAATTGTCTTTTGGGCTGGCCTTGTTTAAGTCCCGGAAGTCCACACATACCCGCACCTTGCCGTCCTTCTTGGGTACCGGCACGATGTTTGCAACCCAGTCTGGATATTCAGACACTTGTATAAAGCCCGCTTTGAATTGCTTGTCGACTTCTTCCTTGACTTTGAGGGACCATTCAGGCCTCATTCTTCGGAGTTTCTGTTTTACCGGTTTGCACCCATCTTTGATGGGTATTCGGTGTTCAGCTATTTCCCGATCTATTCCCGGCATGTCCTTGTAGGACCATGCGAAAACGTCTTTGAATACTTGGAGGAGGTCTGTGAATTGTTTTCTCTCCCCTGGATCTAAGGATAGGCCCAACTTGAGCATCTAGGGATCTAAAGTGGTTCCCACATTGATGGACTCGGTTTCTTCGATTACCGGATCTCGGGACTCCCTTTGTTCGAGCTGCTCGATCAGATGCGGAGGCAGAGGTACCTGTTCGTCGGGTTTCTCAATGTCATTGAATATAAAATCTTTGAAACTGAAAGAATTTTGAAAATAAGACAAGTCGTAAGCAGAACGGTTTTCGTTATTATTATTAATGGTAAATTTTGAGAAAAGCTTGAAAAGAGCGGCCATCTGCTCGTTGGTCAGTGGCGGGATAGGGAGAGGTCTTGGGACAGGCCCCGAGACCTCAGTGGAAGTGTCTAAGGGAAGAGGGGTTACAGACTCGACTCTAGCACCAGACCCTCTAGACTTGGACTCAGACTCCGACTCAGACTCAGACTCAGACTCGGACTCGGTATCTGGCATGTCTCCCTCACCGGTGGTCAGCTTGTAAGTCCGTCCTTGGCCGTCGGTCCACTTGATGGTTTTCCTCCAGGCCCTTTTCTCGGTGTCCGCACCGACTTCAGAGATTAGCTTGGTTGGGTCAAACCGATCGCTGCGGAGGATCAGATTGACCAAATCATCTTTTGGAGCGGGGACTTCCTTGTCTTCTCCAAATAGGAGCCCCAGCACGGGCTTAGAGTTGTTTTCCTCTTCCTTGGACTTGGCTTGAACAAGGGTGAATATATCATCGGGGATGAAATTGCATTCCCGAGCCGTTTTGGTCTCGGGATATGTGATGGTGTATTGGTAGAGGCCCACTTGAATAGCTCCAAAAACTGGAGTGACGAAGTAGTCAGTTAACCTCGGGCTATAAGGGCCTATGTAAGCACCCTTGAGGATGTTGGTGGCCTTGTGGATACCGGCCCGGACCACGTTTTCCGGGGTTATAGCATACCCCAATCCAAACTGTGATTCACCATCGTTAAGGACCTCAATAATTTTCCCAACTGGAAGATTTGGCCTCGAGGTAGCTCCCGGTAGATAGCCCAGGTTTTGTAGCATCGTGTGGATGCTAGTGGTGAAGTAAGGCCTGAAGAGATATTCTTCCTCAATCATGCCCACGAAGTCAAATCCACGTGGGTCGGCCCGGTCCGTAGCATTACAGCTTGCTACGGTGATAGGGGTGGCTTCTAATGTGATGACACCGTCCCGGAGTGGCATCTTGACCTTCCTATGTAAGGTAGAGGACACGGCCTTGACTGCGTGGATCCAAGGCCTTCCGAGTAGCAAGTTGAAGGATGAGGTGACATCAATCACCTGGAACTCCAGTTCCTTTTCGATTGGGCCCGTTATGATTGTCAATTTAACGGCCCCGGCCACCGGTTTTGGGCTTCCGTCGAAAGCCTGAATAGTTTGTGCTGTCGGGAGATAGTCGGCATCTGTGATGCCAAGGGCTTTAGCGGTCCTTAGGGGAAGGACATTTACAGCGGACCCATCGTCGATAAGGGTCATTGGGAGGTACTTCCCTCGGCAAATGACCGTGATGTATAGGGCCAGATTATGATTGGACCCGAACGCTGGTAGATCGGACTCGGAGAAGGTGATGAGTGGGCCTTCTTCCTTGGACTTGCCTTTGAGATAGGCATGATGATGGCTACCATTTCAGCGGGGGTAACCTGTGAGTCGACCTTGATCTCATCGAGAGCCTTAGTCAGTGCTTCCCGATGTGCTTGTGAGCTAACCAGTAGTTGCCATATGGTTAGATCAGCTCGAACCCTCTTCAATTGCTGGAACAAAGCCGTATCACTGCTTGGTTCTTCGAGGGTAGAATCCGTCCTGGTAGGTTCAGTGACGGTTGTTGGAGTAGAGCGCCCAGCTGTGGCGAGGTGGTTGGTGGCTAAGGCTTTGGACTTAGCTTTTCGGACCTCTTCTCTTGTGACGGGGACAATTTCCCCTTTGGCCAGATAGACGTCGTCCTCATCATCGAACCATATCCCGTTGATTTGTGGGATATAAGGGGAAATGAGGTGAGAACAGTAGATTACCTCGCCGGTGAATATAGCATGGGTACTGAACGGGTTTTCTTTGTTGCTCGGCTTGTCCCCGGGCAACGGTATCTTCCCACTTTCGATCAGATCTTGGATCAGATGCTTCAGTTTCCAGCATTTTTCAGTATCATGCCCGTTACCCCGATGATACTGGTAGTAGGCTTGGGCGTTATAGCTCTTGGGCCTTTTCTCCACTGGAAGGTCGGGATTCAGACCTATTGGTTGGATAAGGCCCTTTGAAGATAGCCTTTGTAAGGCGTAGGTATAGGTAGTCACTATATCCGTGAATACCCGATTTGGTGTATTCTTTTTTGGATGAGGTGCGAGTTGCAGCTGCGGGTGTGGGCTTGCTCGCGGATGAGCTTGCCCCTTGATAGCCCTTGGTAGAGGCCTTAGTCAGGCTCTCTAACTGTAAGTCGTCCTCGATCCTTGTACCCATTTCAGTAAGGGTAGCAAAATTGGGGATAACAGCGTACCGGAGATGGACCCGGTAGGATGGGAGGAGGTTCTTGACAAAAGCCTCCACTAGCACTTTCTCGCTGGGCTTATCAACCAGCTTCACACTTTCGGCCCGCCATCTCTGTAGGTATTTGGTGAACCCTTCTTTGGGCTCCTGGGCCATCACTTCCAGAGTATGCATTGTAGTCTGGATCTCGGTATTATCAGCGTAGTTCCGAGCAAATTCAGTTGCCACATCATCCCAAGTTTTATATTTTTTGGAATCGAGCCTGTAGTACCAGGCCTTGGGATGCTTCTCCAGGGAGGAAGGGAATAAGTGCGTAAACATGGTGGACTTTATCCCTTTTACCGCCATAAAATCTTTGAAAGCCCGGATGTGGTGGACTAGGTCTTCGGTACCCTCAAACATTGGAATTCCCGTAAGGTTGAGGTTAGCAGGTAGCTCGTCATTCAAAGGCGAATAGGAACGAGCAATTGCAGTGTGGATCGAGTTGTTTGTTAACAGGTGAACCTGTTCCTCGAGCCTGCGAACAACGCTAACTAGTTCAGCTATGGGTCCAGTGGGCTTAGATCCAGGAGGAGAAGTTCCCTTCTCCATTGCGCCCACACGAGTGGTGAGTGCCGTCTGATCAGCCTGGATGGTAGTCAATTGGGCTTCGATCTTGTCTAGGGCATCCTTCAATGCGTCCATTTTGCGTTGATATCTGGTTTCGGGTGGCCTGTCTGTAAGAACACCGCGTAATCAGAAACTAGCCCAAATCCCGGAAAAGAAAGTACATCCCGAACAAGACTGAAAAGGGAAATGACTCGGAAAAGACACCTAGACGGGTGACTTGTGAAAAGTGGGCCTTCTTTAGGATTCGGCGGGTGGGCCTAGTCCTGTTCGAAAGAAGGTCCACGTGAGACATCCCCAGACTTTGGACTCGATTGTGTAAACGGGCCCTCCTTTGTAGGAGTATGTCCTACGCAGGTGGGCCTTGCCTTAGTCTAATAATGCGGACTGGGATAGGGAAGAAATTCGTGATGTAGGATCGACAGAGTTTCGACGCTAAAGACCTTGACGACTTAAGACACGACCCGACACTGCTAAATACGGGAAGTCCTAAGAAGAGGAAGGTTTTGAAAATGAATTGTTTTAGAAAGAAATCCGAGCAAGCTCGGGGAAGGGCCCTATTTTTTGAGGAAATCGGAAAGTGTATCGGGCCACAAATTTGAAAGTTCGAAAATAATTTCGAGTTTTGAAATGGGCAGCATACCGGCTAAAAATAGGCTATTTTGAGTAAAATCATAAGTCCTAAATTTGGTATATGTCCCGGGTTTTGAAATCGAATATCTTGAAAAAGATGTATTTTTTTGAAAAGTTGACGGTTTTGAAAATGACACGGAAACCAAGTAGCATGTAGTCAGGCAAGCATTATAACGACGCCATGTATGGTTTACACTAAGTCCCGGTCAGTCTATAGAGGGTCTATACCAGTGTACATAGTCTAAACGTTGATCGGGACAGACTTTCTAAGTCGGTTGGAGCTTAGAACATGCCGCGAAACCCACTCGAATCGACTATGGACACCTTTTGACATATCCATATTGGAGTACATCAACGGTATAGTGGGACGTCGGTCACGAGTACCGGCCCGGGAAAATATGGGTTATGCATGAACCGTAAAACTAAGACACGTATTGTACTAGTCAAACGATTTTTATTCGAGTCTCACCCTGAGGATGCCGATGGTAAGTCACGCATCAGTTAATCCCCAGCGGAGTCGCCAAATTGTGGACATGACATAGGTCCACCCCGACGCGGCCACGCGCGGGTTTGGGGAGGCGAATGAATCTCCATATGAGAATGGATCGAATTGAAATTTAAATCTAAGTGGAGTCGCCACCGAACTTTGTGGGAGTTCGGGCCCATTCGAACCCACTCTATGTCGTAGTGGGCCGTGTACAAAATACGGCCCATTTCCGATGTCAGAGTTTATTGGGTTCGTCCCTTTGCATTGCGATACCGATACAGTCACTACCGGTTATCGTGTATAGAATGACTCTCGTGCGCCAACGATTTCGGGCATTCGGAAACCGAGGTTCTGAGTAAGGGGTGAGGGTACGTGTTGGGAAGCCCACAAAGGACACCCAACCCCGCCCGCACATTGGCAACCTCTACTAAGATATCGATTGACCTTCTAATACGCGCGTTAGTTTAACGGGAAAATGTTATGCAAACATTGTTTCCCTAAGCATGTGAGAAATTGAAAGGGTTTCTATGTCGAATTAATACAACTAAAATTAACGTCAAAGTTGTATTTTAGCATGCGGGTTCATTTTAGTACAATAAAATAAACAAGAATTAAATCAACAAAAGAACAAACGGTTAGTAACGGTATAACGGTATTAACGGTTTGCAAAGATGTAATATGACATGGAAAGATGCAAATAGGATGATGCAAAGTTTTGAAAAGTGGTGTTTCACGTGATGGATTATGCACGTGTTTACCTAAGTCATAAAAAAAACGTTGATGAGAATAGAAAAGGGATTTGAGACTCGCGGTATTGTCGTGATAAGGCCACTCGATCGAGTCATTGAGGGACTCGACCGAGTGGTCCTCTGAAAAGTGTTCTGTCTCGTTTTCGGGACCCTACTCGATCGAGTTATTGACCAACTCGACCGAGTACGTCGCCACTCGACCGAGTCATTGCGAGACTCGACCGAGTGGAGGTCGTCAGAACCTTCTGTCTCGTTTTTGGGGTGCCACTCGACCGAGTGGGCTAGGCACTCGATCGAGTGCCCCCTGTACGAACTAGGGTTCGCATGCAATTTGGTATCAATTTCGAAATTGCTTTTGATTTTTCTAAATTGATGACTTTGTCGAATCGGGCATAAATATTGTGTCACTTATACTCGGTTCTAATTTTGATACTCGTCGTATCCCATATTCGATCATTGGATCGATATGGAATATTAGAGCGAAAATTCGTAGAAAAATAATATAAGTCATTTTAATTTAATTAAAACGGTATGGATTTCCTCCGCGTTCATAGTGTCATGACTCTAACAAGTCGTGCGACATCTATGTTAGCATCAAAGAAAAACCGTGTTAATTAATTTATTTGACTAGATTGTTAAATTCGACATCCAATTATGGAATTGGTGTCAAACCTAAAAGATCGACACTTTGCTTGAATCGAAAGGACTTGATTCCCTCGGCTTCTCCGACATCGAAATAAATCCCTAGGGATTGCGTGATGTCGGATCCACGTCAACGGGTTTCGACCCTTATTAAAAGATGTTCGATTTGAAAGCTAGTTTTGTAATTGATGACATATGCGATTAGATAACAACGATGCGAACGAAACAAGAAAATATTGTTTAAGTTGAATCGTTTCAATAATCAAGTGCTAGGGTGTCAGGATAAGCGACCGGCAATGCTGTGTGCAGTACACTTGTATATTCGGGTTTTCTTATTCCGACATCCTTTGCACTCGACACAAATCCACGAGTATTTTAATGTCTTGTAATACTAGCGATATTAACGATATTATGATGCGATAAAAATAAAAAAAAACGACCCTTATGACGATAAATGACGCGAGAAGAGAGAAAAAGGGGTTTTTACACCCTCAACCTACATGTTCTTGTCTCGGTATAGACTCGTCTAGTTGTGGCTTGCACGGGAGTATCGAGTATGTAGGCTAAGTTGTGGTGGTTAGGGTTTTGTCTCCTAAAGCTAGGTTTTGGGTTTGCTAGTGTGGTATTGATTAGGGTTTGATTAGAATTAGGGTTTTTTAGAATGATCAAAGTTGTCAAATTGTGTGTTGCATAGGGTGTTTATATAGGATTGGCTGAGACCTAGCGTGCCTGCAGTCGGGCCTGAACGAGGGCCCACTCGATCGAGTGGGCTGAGCACTCGATCGAGTGGCTCAGCTGGGTCGCGCGGGTCCATTGCTTTGGACGGTGGACTTGGCATTTGATGGGTTTTGTGTTTGGGCTACACTTTTGAATGTTTGAATGGCTGTTTTGTATGTAACGACTTTGACCGGGGTTGACCTAATCGCAAAAAAGTCGGTTTTATTTCCGGTGTCGGTTTTGGCCCAAATTAGTCTTGTTTGACTCGGAACAGTCCACTGGGCCTGGACTTGAGGTCCGTTTTGTGAGATTTGTACTTCATAAGTGCTTAAGCCAACAACTAATGGTTTTGAGCCCATATCCGAGCGCGTAGAAACACGTTAGCGTCCGATCATCATCGGGTGTTTTTTGGAAACTGCTATAGACACCTGGCAGTCAAAATGCGGGTGTCTACACCATGTATAACAAATTAATTACAATTCATGCACTATCATGCTCAATATAATGCGTAAGATTCATGCTCTTGATTCATTAATCATCTCAGGTTAATTCTTCATCGTAATACATGGTTGCTTAGTAATGAATAACATGCGAAATTGTAATTAACAACATGCAAAATCGTAATGCAAAATAGTGTCACGTGTTACAACTTGTACAAATTAAAATCAAGCAAAGAACTTATGGAGGTGTGGTGATCGATGTTTATGCCGCCAATAATTAATCTCCAATCTCGCATGGTAATGAGAGAGTGCCAAATTAATGAGTATATAATACCAATGATCTTAATTAATGGACAATCATCAGTTCAATAACCTAAGCTCTTGTTGGACCTATACTATATGTGTTTTGCTTATGTCAATTCAATATTCTCTAAGTGACAATATTACTCCGTGTAATTCAGAATGTACTAGAACAGGTATACAAGTAAAAGGAACAAAGTCAAGAGGGCAAAGCTCATTCAAGATCTCGAAGGGAAGAAGTGCGTCCTAGGAACTCTAATTTAAAGGGAGCAATGCAACTATATGACAAGGATAGTATAACCTTGTATAAGGTTATATTAACCTTTGTAAACAACTACACACGAACCGCCAAGATTTAATTTCCAGATTACCTTTTTTAGAGTTCAGTCGTTTTTGTCAAAGAATATCTATTCTTTGAAGAAGATAATATTAGAAAGGAAATTATCTATCAAGAGAATAAAAGTTTTCATAATTAATGATTATCAAAATATCTTGATTCTTTAAAGATATTAGAAAATCATTAAGCAAGGAAACTTAAATATATTATCTTGATTGATTGATATTCTACGTACCATATCTTCATTAAGTGAGGAAGCACATCAATTAAGGTGATCTCATTTTCGTTTTTATGGAAGATGTTTTACCTATAAATACCATGTTCTTCCTCACTTTAAAAAACGACTTACACACACATTTCTTACATTGCAAAAATCAAATCACAATTTCTTTCAAAAAGCTTTTGCAATAAATTTCGTTTTAAGTCTTGGCTAAATAAAATCGTGTTGAATTGTTTACGCTTAGAAGTCATATAGTTTCATTATTCTCTCTAGACAATTGAAGTGTATTCATAGCTAGAGAAATCTTGTAAACTAGAGTTGTAAAGTTATACGAGTCGAGTAGTGGTTTACTCAATCGAACGACATACATCGTTCACACCTTGAACGCTTCACATCGTTAAAAAACACGAGGGCTTCACATCCCTCATACCGGAGGATTAACATCCTTCATTGTCGTGGGCTTAACATCCCACACACCGAGTGCTTAACATAACTCACACCATAACGATTAGAGTTAATCGTGATAGTCTTATTTGTAAGGTAATCCGAAGTAGGTACGCTTATAAATAAAGACACCGGTGGACGTAGGCTTTTCAATTGGGCCGAACCACGTTAAAACTGCTCGTGTTATTTACTTTTCGTTTTTATCGTGTTTTGCTATTTCATATACTTATACTCTTTAGTAGTAAGTATAGTAGCAAACATTTTGGTACTTCCTTTTATTTAAGCCATACAACTAACGTAATATTACACTATATCTTTCCTAATAAGATTTGAGTGTAATATATCGTTTAAATTTTTAAAAGTACCTAAATACTCTATTCACCCCCCTCTCGAGTATTTCCTTAGATCGCTAGTCTCTTCAATTGATATCAGAGCAGGTTCTCTTGATTGATTCACATCAAAAGCGTAGATCCTAAACTAGCGATTCTATATTAATCCATTTCGATCAAATGGACTCCAAAAACTCAAAGTTTCCCACGTTTGATGGTGTAGACTACGGGTTGTGGAAAAACAAAATGATGCATTATATAAAAGGAACAGATTTTGAATGCTGGAAAATTATAGTCAAGGGTCCAATTGTCATCCAATCTGTTGATGTTCTCGGGAACATCACCGTAAAAGATGAAGAGGACTATGATGAGGACGATTATAAAAAGACCGAAAAGAATTCTCGAGCAATGTCATTATTGTAACGAGGAATTTCGTCCAAAAAAAATAATCGACTCACTTCTTGTGTTTCTGCAAAAGAAATCTGGGACAGTTTAGAACTTGCGTACGAGGGAACTACTCAAGTTAAAAAGTTCAGGATTGATTTATTGACTCAACAATACGAATTGTTTAAAATGGATAAAGATGAAAGTATTAATGAAATGTCCGCAAGATTCACTAACATCACTAATGAACTAAGAAATCTTGGTAAAAAATTTGACACTGAAGATCTTGTAAGGAAAGTCTTAAGAAGCCTCACTGATAAATGGCAACCGAAAGTTACTGCTATTGAGGAATCAAAAGATCTTACCTCTCTTAGTTATCAAGAATTGCTAGGTAACCTCATGGCTCATGAACTCTCTCTGAATCAACGTCAGAGTGAATCATCTAAGAGTAGAGGAATAGCCTTAAAGAGTTCTATCAGTGATGATGAGGAAACAATGAGCGATGACTTAGCCCTTTTTGTCAAACGCTTTCGAAAGAATTTTAAATTTGGACAGAAAAACTCATTTAGAGAAAGAGGTAACAACTCTAATACTAAACAAAACAATAAGGGATGTTTTAAATGCGGAGAAATTGGACATCTGATCAAGGATTGTCCAACGTGGAAAAACATCAAATCAAAGGGAGAAAGAGAACGATCAAAGTTTCAGCACAAGCAAGCCATGCTGGCTTCGTGCGGATGGGGAGAACTGGACTCAGACAAAGACGAGGAGTCAGAAGATGAAGACGAGGCAAACTTTTGTCTAAGTGCTCAACACAGCAACACGTCTAGGTCCAAAACACAGACGTACAAAGACATGTGCTTGATGGCGAAAACGTATGGTTCAAGCTCAGATTCAGATGAGGAAAACAATGAGGTAAGTTTTATGAGATTTAAGAAAAAACTTAGGAAACTTACCAAAGAAAAACTCCTCTTACAGTTTGATGAAGTATTAGAAACCTGTGAGCAACAATAGGAAGAAATAGATGAGTTACTAAAACAAATAAATGAGATAGCTTTTGAAAATATTACCCTAAAGAGATGTGAAAATATTCGAACAAATAAAAAGGAATCCTCTGAAATTTCAAAATCAAAATTTGACGTATCAGATGATTCAAAAGATTGTTCGAGTACAAACATCAATAAAGAGGATCTAAAAAGGGAGACTAATCATGTAAAAATCAGTACAAATGTAAAGGAATTAAATTTAGAAAATGCGGAATTAAAAAGAACCATTTCCATATTAAACAATGAAATTAATATTGAGAAAATAAATCATGGTAAAATAAAAAATTCCCTTACCTTAAAAATTATAGAATTGATAAAAGAAAAACACCCACTAATTTCCTAGTGCCGTTAATTATTCTGTTGTGACTCCGTCATGACTCTATGTCAATTTCGTCTTCTATTTCCTTCATCTTTCTGAATTCTTATTATTTTTTTTGAGTCAAATAATATTTATTTTTATTTTAAAAGATTTTAATTCTTGTAAACCTATTTATTTGATTTTCATTGTAAACTATTTATTTTTGCGCGTGAAGTTCTATTTTTCTACGAACTAACGTTTTAAGCTTGGAATTCAGTTATTTATTTTTCCTAAATATCAAAACACGTTTATATGATATTTCCAACTAAGAAATATTTTTATTTAAGAATATTTGACCTTTAATGATTTTATTACGAAGTTTCGTAAATAATTATTTTCCAACGCGCGGTTTACTCGAATTGATTTGAAATACCTTTAACAATTTTACGATTCATCTTTTTATCAACCTATAAATTATTTGGGACATTTTCCCCATGTTTTGGACCGTGACACACCCATGTCACATTTTTACACTTCAACTTTGTATACATTTCATTTTATGATGTTTAGGCCTTAGATTTTTTTTTTTTCTCACCCATTTATTTTTGGCCTTAAACACAAACTCTTCACACTCCCTTCCTCTCTCATTTTGGCTGATTTGTGCATGTATTATGACATAGTTTTCATCAAAATTTACTTATCATTTATGCTTTAGAAAACCATCCACTTTCTTATAATTCATTTTACAAAAATTAAACAACATTTCCTCCCTTTTTCTCTATTGGCTGAGATTTTCCAGCAGCTTTTCTAGCCAAATTTTGTCTCAAATCGAGTCTTGATCGTCTCGTTTTCATCTCCTAAATAATCGTCATTCCGATCCTTTCGTTAAGGTAATAATCGATGTTGTTTTCGATCGTTATTTTCCTTGATTTTCTTAGTTTTCTCATGGTATTTTTCCACCATGCTTTTCTTGTGTTGAAGGATTTTTGAATGATCCCGAAGCCGGCGATTTTATAATCGACTCGAATTTGGGTTAGAGGTAATGTCGATGTTACTCGGTATTTCATGATTTTAATTGTGTATTTGCATGTATAATTTTTATATTTCATTTTTGATTTTTAGTTCTAGTACTTAAACATTTTATTTTAATCTTATTTTTGACGTGGTGAAACTTTATGATGAAATAGAATTTTCTGAATTTTTTCGTAATTTTTTTGAATTGCTAAGTGGATGAATTAATTAATCACTTTAAATCATCGTTTATCGTTAAAACCGCGTTTGTCGTTTAAATTCTCGATTTTTGGTCGTTTGATTTAATCTGGAAAAAATTATGATTCTGATGGTTTCTTAATAAAATGTATTTTTATGATCTTTAGTGCTTTAATAAAATGTTAGGAACGATAAGTTTTATTAATGGAATCGTTAATTGTGAAAACGGGTTTTAAAGACGGTTTTGATGGGATTTATTAAAGCTGGAATATTTGGAAATCTGGAAAAATAGTATTTTCTGGAAAATCATGATTTTTAAGCTTAATAATAATTTTTGGATATTAATACTTAAATCGTTTTGTAATTACTATTTTTATTAATCGTTATTGTCGAGATTAAACGATTAACGAGAAAACGCTTTAAAAACCGAGTTTTAGGATTCTGGAAAAGTTTCTTTTCTGGACAGAATGTCCATAAATATATTTTAACTATTTTACGTAATTTTTGTACTATTTATTAAAGTATTTAATTAGTAAGTATTGATTTTTGGACAAATTACGATTTATCGTTAAAATGCTTCGTCTTACCTAAAAGATTTATTTTTCCAGCTATTTTGAAAATATTTAAATCTGAAACATTAAGAGTTAAATCATCCCTTAACATATTCTAAATATATTCAATGGTTTAATTAAATTAAAGACGTTAAGAGATTTAATTTGACATTTGCCGTAAAATCCTATTTGTAATCGTATGGTCGTAACTAATAATAATTAGGGAATTTTAGCTTTGTAAATTTTGAAAACACCCTGATTAGTATTATTAAAAATTTTAAGACATTTTTAATCATTTTATACACTTGTACGATATTTCAATAGCTTCATAAACTCAAATGTTCTTACTTTAATAATTAATATCGTTAAGGTCGAAAGTATTAGTTTTATAAATCTATATCGTTTACTAAAAATTGGTATTAGTATGAAGTAATATTTTCACTATTTTGATGTAATGCTATTTTTAGTAAAGTTTCTAAAAATAGAAGTTTCCTAAAATAGAAAGTTTCCTCTTTTAGAATATAAATGTTTACTTCTTTTATCCTCATATTATTTATATTGATTATATCTTTTGAATATCGATAATGGATTTGTTTTGGAGTTATGGAATAAGGACAAGTGTGAGGTTAGAGTAATATATTCTAGGGTTTACGGTTTTGCCATCAACTATAAGGCTAGTGTATCAGGAATTGGTACATTGGTTGTTGAACCGGGTGACAGGTATCCCGGGAGTTTTGTACATTTTGACCTTAAGCTTAGGCATCGCAGTAAGTTGCCGTCATAAGTTGAACTGGGTGACAGGTAATCCCAGGAGGGGTGTGCATTATCTTAAACTAGGGCCACACATTTATAAGTCGTCGCTCTATTATGGTTGAGTAGCCTAGTTAGAGACCAAAGTTTGATTTGTTTGAACTAAGTTCTCGAAGCAAGTTTTTAGTACTCTTCTAGTGAAAGTCTAGCCGTCTACACTACTCCTATCCATAACGCCATTTTGAATATTTTATTATTATCGATATAATTTGGTTGCAGGTTGGCAAATGTTTTATGTTTTCTTCGGAAAACTCATTTTTATTATATTGTTTTGATACGTGAAGTTTTTCACTGAAAGTTTATTTTTATTATAATGTGTTTTACTGTTTTCCATTTTTACTATTTTTCTATAATAGTAATTACAGTTTTAAAATCCTGTTATTCGGCTGGGAGAACGTTGACGTTGCTCCCCACTGATTGTGGCTGTTATGTTTTTAACATGACAGGTATATGTGTTTTCCTTCTGGTGGGCTAGCGAGCAGTTATGGATCTTGCTTGTTTTAATCAGATCACTGTATTATGGATTGTTAAAACCCTTTTTATGGATTTTATTTATTTATTTATTTTGTAGCCATTTTTATTTTATGGCTTATGTATTGACTTACCATTTTTATTTAATCAAGACATAGCTAAAGTGTGTTATAATCCCACTTCTACAGTGTTTCCGCCACTGTATTGTGTTAGAGTTTCTAGGGGATTACAAGTCATGCAGAAAAAATTGGATGAAAGAGAAAATTGTGTACCCAAAAACTTGGAAGGTAAAAGGACTGAAGAAAAGAGAATCAATAAAAGAAAATATGTCAAAAGAAAGTGGAAAAAGAGATATGAAAGTAAATCAAATAATAAACTTGATGAACACCGTGGTAGATGCAAAAAGGAATGGGTACGTAAAGATTTGTTACCTAATGTAAAAGGACCCAAATCCGTTTGGGTACCTAAGAAACAAAAATGACTATCGCAGGTTCACAAGACTACAGAGGCAAACCGATGGTATTTAGACAATGGGTGTTCAAGACACATGAAGGGTGATAAAAAGAAGTTTCTGTCTCTAGAGACATATGATGGAGGAAGTGTAACCTTCGGAGATAATAAGAAAGGAAGGATAATCGGCATCGGAAAAATCGGCTTGTCTGATTCACATTGTATTGAGAATGTACTGCTTGTAAAAGGACTAAGACATAGTCTCTTGAGCATATCTCAACTCTGTGATCGAGGAAACAAAGTGGTGTTTCATAATGATAAGTGCCGAATTATTCGAGAAGGTTCCTTAAATGTAATTCTGGAGGGGGAACGATCAAACAATGTTTACATAGCCGACATCAAAACCTTATCCGACAATGCCGTCATCTGCATGAGTGTTACCATCTCTGATCCACTACTCTGGCATAAGATATCTGGATCTTGTTGAAGGGCTACCTTCCATAACCTTCGACACTACTAAGGCTTGTGGTACCTGCATACGTTGTAAACATGTGAGATCTTCATTCAAGCCGAAAAAGTTCGTAAGCACTACCAAACCTCTAGAACTTATTCATATGGATCTTTGCGGACCTATGAGAATAAGAAGTAGAGGTGGTAGCCGGTATGTATTTGTTCTTGTAGACGATTTCTCTAGATTTGTTTGGCCAGTCTTCCTTAGCTCGAAAGATCAAACTTTTGATGAATTCAAATGTCTAATGAAGCTAGTCCAAAATAAGTATAGTTGTAATCTTGTATCTATAAGAACAGATCATGGAACCGAATTCGACAACGAATCCTTCATAAGTTTTTGTAGAGAACATGGAGTTGGACATAATTTCTCTACTCCACGGACTCCACAACAAAATGGAGTAGTTGAACGAATGAATCGGACGCTTGAAGAAATGGCTCATACCATGTTACTATGCAGCGGTTTACCAGAAACTTTTGGGCCGAAGCAGTCATTACAACATGCTATATCCACAATCGGGCAATGATCAGACCGGTGTTGAAGAAAACACCCTACGAACTTGATAAGTGTAGTTTGTAGTGCCTGTTTCGTAGTGTTTTGGTCCCATTTTCCTTGTGGAATCGCTCCTTGGGAGCGATTTATGGGTTACTTATGCTTCCTTTAGTTCGTTCTAGGTTCCCGAGACCATTTGTGAAGAATTGGAGCAAATCCGACTCGATACATACACTTTTTGGAGCCAACGAAGTGAAGGAACGATCACTCGATGCCTTGGATTCGACCCCGAGACCTTGGGACCCAATCCCGAGCCTCCGAGACCCGATCCCGAGTCCCGAGAATCGATGAGAAACCCATGAGAGGCAAGGAGGGACCAAAAGGATCATATTGGAGGCCTACAAGACCCATCCCCGACGGGAAGGACCTCAACCCGTCCCTGTTGAGGTGCACAAAAAACACACCTTCTGTTTTGGGTCCATCTCGACCGGGATGAGCTCATCCCGACCGGGACCACCTCATCCCGACACAACATCACAACATCCTAACAACTACCGAACACCCTCACATAACCCACAACCAATAATCCCCAACTTCGAGACTTGTCAAATGTTAGTCCAAATGCAAAAGAGTCAACAAGAGGCGATAATGCTATTGGAAAAGGGTCAACATGAGACGATGATTTTAATGCAAAAGAGTCAACAAGTGATGATGACTCACATACAAGGGGTTGAAGAGGAGCTCAAGGCCCAATTAGAAGTGCAAGATGCTCGCATCAATGCACTCATGGCTCGTATCACGATGTCGGCCACTCGAGCTCCACGACTTGTTGAGGAAGGTTCATTTGGGCAAAAAGGTCGGGTGTTTCCACAAGAAAGTCAACCCGATCATGAAGCCATGAATGAAGAAGATAGGGTCAATCAAGAGACCATTGTTGAGTGTTGCTTGGGTGGTGAAGATATGGGAAGAATAGAGGAAGTTGAAGCTTCAAGGGCCGACAATGAGAAGGGATGTGAACATGATTCTCGAGATAACTCTTGCGGAGCCGATGTATTGGCTATCAAATTGGATTTGTTCGATTTTCTTCGTGATGAACCGGATCTTGACAATCCAAAGCCAAGTGAAGACAAGACTCCTCTAGGCCATGTAGACAAGGTGAGTGAAAAGGAATGCAATACTTGGGAAAAAGAGGTAGATGCCTTAGAACTCGCCTTGAATGGGAAATTGGAGGAGCCTAGAGCCTCCAATGAAGAAAACTTGATGCCTCCTCCTCTATCACACTCGATTTCTAGTCCCTTGTCTTGTGAGACGGTTGGTGAAGAAGATCCTTGTCGGGCGGTGGAAGAGAATTCTACTCTCGACCCCGAAGAAGAAGCAACCCCCTTAGGGTGTGATTTCCCACATCATAACACCGAGCATGACTCTAGACCACTATACCTACCGGATGGTCATAAGAGTTGTTGTTACCATGGTTCGAAAGACCCGGAAGATCACGAGAACCCCGAGCATAATGAAGATGATTGCTTCTTGCCTCCGACTTGGAAACTCTTGAAAGTGGATAGGCTCGGCCATGTGAGCTTAAATGAAGATGTTGCTAGGGCATTTGACTTACTCCTTCGAGCTCTTGATGGCTATGGAGGTGTAGATGGTGAGAGTACCCTATTGTAAATATATATATATTTTTTTTTTAACTTTTTTGTGTGTATATATGTTTGTTTGGATAGTTTGATTTCTAGGATTGTTAGTGGGTTTGTGAAATTCTTGTAATTTGAAAATTTGATGAGCGATGTGAGGGAGGGAATTTGATGTGTATGTGAGCTTTGTTTGATAGGTGAAGTGAAGATGATTCCTAGAGAGGAATGACTATCGATAGAGCATGGATTGAAAGCTAGGGAGTCGGTTTTTGAAGCTTAGGTTAAGCTTTTGGGGTTTTGGAGGTCAAGAAGATCCATCCCGAGCGAGAAGAGGGCTTCCCGACCGGGAAGGATGTTGCATCCCGACCGGGAAGGAGCCATCCCGATCGGGATGAGGGTGCCATATTTCGAGATTTCTGGAGTGTCATCCCGACCGGGAAGGGTTTATCATCCCGATTGGGACCATCCATCCCGACCGGGAAGGTTCGCTTCTCCCCTTTGTGCCTCTTCTTTGACATTTAAGTCCACCCAACCATTGTATACCCCCTCCCAACCTCCCTTCTTCTCCTTGTTCCTATCATATGACCCTTACACCTCATTTGCATACCCTCACTTCATTTACTCTTCACCTTACACCGAGATTCACATCAAACCCCACCCCCTCGCGCCATTGCAAGCTTACCACCTTAGCCATGCGACTTTCTCAAGTATGAAGTGGGATGACAATGATGACAACAAGCAAGTGCATTTATTGAATCATTGAAGACGATGGAGTTCGCGAGTTGCTAACACATTGGTAAGGCAACTCTCATTTCTTTTCCGTCTTTCGTTGCTTGTTGCCCTTTGAATACTCCCCTTCCCCTTTGTAATGGTGGCCCTCGGGGCCTTAGTGATGGTTGCTCCTGACTCTCGATGATTTGACTACATCGAGAGTCATTTGAAAAATCCAAATTTTACAAGTTTTTCACTATTTTTGTTGGATTTAGTCGGATTTGGGCGGAATCCGGGCTAGGTGACTTGATTACACCAAGTCCTCCCCTCCCATTTCCTTTTATTTCTTTCATTTTATTTCTTCCCCCATTCATATCTTTTCTTGTCTCGGCCCATGGTGACTTGACTACACCCCGGCCGGACACATTCTACCATTTTCTCCACTTTTCTTTTTGATTTTTAGCTTTATTTTTGTAGTTTCTTTTCTTTTGTGTCTCCATACACTACGGTCGAGCATGAGGACATTGCTCGGCTTAAGTGTGGGGGAGCGATATTCTATCATAGTTAGTTTTATTCTCTTAGTTTTTTTTTAAAAAAAAAATCTTTAAAAACCCTAAAAATTTGAAATTTTTTCACAAAAATCAAAAAGATTTTCTTTTGTATATTTTTCTTTTGTGTCGTTATGTCGTATATTTGTTGTGTTGTGCGTGTTTTGCCTCCCTTTTTCCTTATAGGTTGCTTGAATCACCGATAGCTTTGGAGAGCTTTCAAGACATCTGGTAATATCTTTTATCCCTTTTTCCCCTTTGTCTCTTGAGGAGTTTGGAGGAAATTGTGATGTGGTGTGCTCGGGTGGAGCTTTGTGCGTACTTGTGGTTGATTTGGTGACTTGTTTGTAAGCTCGGGGTGGTGTTTGTGTTGTTTATTTGTTCGTTTTGTTTGTTTTTGTTTTGTTGCTATTGCTTCTTTTTCTTTCGTTCTTTGTTGAGTCTTTGTTTTGTGGTGTGTATTTGTGTCTAGTGTGTAAAAAGGTTTTCGAAAACCCGGTTTAGAGTCTAGTGTGCAAGTGTTTACTTTCCCTTTCTAGCAGTATAAATCGAGTCTTGGACTTTAGTCTAGTAGAATGACCCTAAATCAATGATTTCGTTGGTTTCTTACCTTGAGTCCACCTAGCTTACTAGGGATTTACTGCGGGATTTGCATTTGTCCATTATGACCACCCAGGGTGTGAAAAGGCCTTGGTTGCCGAGTCCCGTCCCTTAGGTGACCGTGTTTGGGGTTGTTTGACTAGTCCAAGTTTTTCCCTTTTTTTTTTGTGGGTTTGAAGGGAAATCGCGACCCCCGACTTACCCATTCCCCTACCTCCTACACATATCCACGAAATAAAATTGCAAATTGTTGAAACCTCTTTCTTAGTTGCAAAAAGAAATGCCTACAACAAAAAGGGCAAAGAAAAGAAAAAGAAAGAAAATGAAAGAAAGAAAAGATTGAATAAAAAGAAAAGGCACAAAAAGCCAAAAAGAAAATAGAAAGAAGAAAAAGAAATGGCATGGCAACATACAAAGCAAAAATGCAAAAGAAAGAGAAAATGCCAAAAGAAAATCGTCTCACAAAAAGATCCTAACCCCACAAAAATAAGCCTTTTTCCAACTTTTGCCGTGAAGAGCCTACCAAAGGACCAAGTCCCTAGGAAGGATGATAGCGGCAAAGGTCGGTCTTCCCTCACTTTGCAATTATTTCCACCTTTTTACTTGGACTAGTTAGGCGGTTTCGAACATGGGACGACCCTCTTGGCTCATTGCTAAAGGGGGCGGGGTCTCACTTACCTACAGTGTCGACTAACACCGTGGTTCATCCTATTTCCATCCCGCCGATCGTCCAGTAGTACGTCCTTAGAAGGTTAGGAGGAACCTAGGTAAGTTGCCAACGTTTTTGTTGCTTTGTCGTCATACTATTAGGGTTTTGTCTATTTCGGTTTGTATTGCTAGCTTGGGAACGTTGTCACTTGCCTCGAGTCCTAAACCTGTGCTTCTTTCACCGCTTTTTAGAGGGAAGCGGTATTTGTTTATTTTTGGGTGCAACCTTTTGTGTGTTTGTTTGTATGTTTGTTTGTTTATGTGTTTTTGTGTCTGGTTGCATCCACGGTTTTGTTGCAAGACCTCACTTGCCTTGCGGAGAGCACTTATCCTCTAGGTGTTCTCGCGTGAGTTGAAAGGGCGTAGGGTGCGCTAATACCCGCTCGGCTAGTTTAGTAGTTAGCATGTGCTTACTTGAGGGCGAGTAAGGGTTAAGTGTGGAGGAGTTGATAAGTGTAGTTTGTAGTGCCTGTTTCGTAGTGTTTTGGTCCCATTTTCCCTGTGGAATCGCTCCTTGGGAGCGACTTATGGGTTACTTATGCTTCCTTTAGTTCGTTCTAGGTTCCCGAGACCATTTGTGAAGAATTGGAGCAAATCCGACTCGATACATACACTTTTTGGAGCCAACGAAGTGAAGGAACGATCACTCGATGCCTTGGATTCGACCCCGAGACCTTGGGACCCAATCCCGAGCCTCCGAGACCCGATCCCGAGTCCCGAGAATCGATGAGAAACCCATGAGAGGCAAGGAGGGACCAAAAGGATCATATTGGAGGCCTACAAGACCCATCCCCGACGGGAAGGACCTCAACCCGTCCCGGTTGAGGTGCACAAAAGACACACCTTCTGTTTTGGGTCCATCCCGACCGGGACCACCTCATCCCGACCGGGACCAACTCATCCCGACCGGGATGAGCCCAGTTCAGACCCGCGCTTCATTGTTTCTTCTCCTTTCCTTTTTGTAACCCTATATATACCCTTCCTCTTGTATTCTTATGTTATGTTAGACATTACCCACAAACCCTAGCCTAGTTTAGCATAGATTAGCATAGATTAGTGTAGATTAGTCCTTAGTTAATCTTTAATCCTAGTTTAACTCTTGTAATTTGGGAATTCTTGAAGAATCCAACCAAGATTGACAACCTTGGTTGATGTATTTGGTTTTTCTTCCATTTATGCAAGATTTCTTCTTTTCATCTTCTCTAGTATGGTATAATCTTCTTTTCCCTTCTTTTTATCTTGTTTATTCATCCAAGTTTTAATCTTTGTTCATTGTTTTGTTCATAGTTCATTGTTTACTAGTTTCATTATGCAAGTTTTGTTGTTTGAGTTGATTCATCTTGTTCTTGTTGGTTTTAGCATTAGATATGTTTGAGTAGACTCTTGCTAGGGTTATTAGGGTGATTGGTTGTGATTGTGGATGATTAGGGTGAGATGGGTGGTATTAGATGTTGTTTTTGTTGTTTCCCATTTACCTTGCACTCCACATGTTCGATGAATTGCTTGTGAGACTAGAGACGATCAATCCTTGTTTTTCTTGCATATTCTCTTGTATGTGTGTGTTTAGTTGATTGGTTTGGTTTCCTTATTAGTAGCGAGAGCCCGGTGAGGATGACCTTTAGGCCGATTACGTAGCGAGAGCCCGATCGGCGTTACCTAGGCTACGAAAGCATGCTAGTAACCCCGTTTTTCCCCTTTTTGTCTTCTGTGCACCCATGAACCCGACCTAACCCTAGTTTTCTTCCTTATTGTCATCTTTGCTTCCCTTAGTCACTAGTTAGTTGTTTTGCCTTCCTTTCTCGCGTTTTAGACTTAGCCTAGTCATTAGCCTATCCCCTAGATTAGCTTGTCTTGAACCTAGTCTTTGACCGTAGCAATCCTTAGTCCGACACCCCGTCCCTGTGGATTCGACCCGACTTGCCCTAGCTACCCAGTTAGGTTCGTTGGTTATTATTTGGTGGCGGGATCCACGGCAAATCCCACCCATCAGAACTTCTAAGAGGAAGGAAACCTAGAATTTCACATCTCAGATGTTTTGGGAGCAAATGCTTCGTCCATAACAATGGAAAAAATAATTTGGGCAAATTTGATCCTCGTAGTGATGAGGCTGTATTCTTAGGCTACTCAGATCATAGCAAGGCCTACAAAGTGTATAACAAAAGAACTCTACGTGTCGAAGAAAGCGTCCACGTGAGCTTTGATGAGACCAATTCCATAAGTCAAACTGACATGGAGGAAGAGGACGATGACGACCCAGATTTTTGGCTAACCAGAAAAGATGCACCTGAACTTGAGGAAGGAGTAAAGGAAATAGAAGGATCCAATGCTGAGTCTAGTGAAAAACGTATTAATGTTGATCCAAATATATCACTAGTAGATGAAGAACCAATTAAAAGTTCTTCAGAGACTAAAGATAAGATGGCATTAACATTAGTTCCAAATGTCACTAAAGATAATGTAACCTTGGACATAAATTCAGGGGGAACAAAGGATGATTCTTCTAAAGGTAATGTAACCACTGACAATATAACTCCTGACGCGAATTTAGGAGGAACCAAAGACAATCTTTCTAAGGTTGATGTAACCACGAGCACTAGTTTAGGGGGAACTACAGGCAATGATAATATAACCTCTGGTAACAATCCTGAAGAACTCTCGAAGAGAAGTAATAACGTTCCGACAAATCTCAAAACGTGAAAACACCAGAGCTCACATACTACGGACGCAATTCTGAGTGATTATCATAAAGGAATCCAAACCAGAAGGTCTCTAAGAAATCATTGTGTTCTAAAGTCCTTTCTATATACAATAGAACCCAAAAATATCAAGGAAGCGCTTATCGATCCTGACTGGATCGTAGCCATGCAAGAAGAGTTGGGACAATTTGAACGGAATAAAGTCTGACATCTGGTTCCCAGACCGTTAGATAGAAAAGTGATAGGGACCCGTTGGGTATTCAGAAACAAACTCGATGATTCCAGAACCATTGTTAGAAACGAAGCAAGGTTGGTCGTACAAGGGTACAATCAACAAGAAGGAATAGACTTTGACGAAACTTTTGCTCCAGTGGCAAGATTGGAAGCCATTCGGTTACTAATTGCTTATGACGCACACAAAGGATTCAAACTGTTTCAAATGGACATTAAAACGGCGTCTCTGAATGGATATCTAAAAGAGGAAGTCTTTGTAGAACAACCCCCAGGTTTTGAAAGCACGAATTTGCCAAATCATGTTTTCAAACTAGATAAGGATCTCTACGGGTTAAAACAAGCACCAAGGGCCTGGTATGATAGATTGTCTCAGTTTCTGCTCCTAAATGAGTTCAAAAGAGGGTCAGTCGATAAAACACTCTTCATTAAAAATGTCGAGAGAGACACACTAATTGTACAAATCTACGTGGACGACATTATTTTCGGCTCTACTAATGATAAACTCTGCAAGTATTTTTCAAACCTTATGCAATCGGAGTTCGAAATGAGCATGATGGGTGAGCTAGGCTTCTTCCTGGGTCTACAAATCAAGCAGTCAAAAAGAGGGATAACTGTGCATCAACAAAAATATGTGAGTGAACTTCTTAAAAAGTACGGGATGGAAAAAGCAAAATCTGCTCCTACTTCTATGGCAATCACGACTAAGCTTGACAAAGATGAAGGAGGTAAGTCTGTGGATAATACATCTTATCGAGGTATGATTGGATCTCTGCTTTACCTGACCGCCAGCCGACCTGACATCATGCACAGCGTGTGTGTATGTGCCCGTTTTCAGTCCGACCCTAAGGAATCTCATCTTACGGCTGTCAAACGCATCTTGCGCTATTTAGTTGGCACACAAAATCTTCAATTGATTTACCCTATGCATGATAACTTTGATCTAAAAGGTTATTCAGATGCAGATCACGGAGCATGTTACATTGAGAGAAAAAGCACTTCAGGAACGGTAACGTTTCTAGGATCATGTATTATATCATGGGGCTCTAAAAAACAAGCAACAGTGACACTTTCGTCCACTGAAAGTGAATACATTGCTGCATCTCTGGTATGTACTCAATTACTTTGGCTACGGCAGCAATTAAAGGATTATGGTGTTAATATTAAATCTGTACCTATATTTTGTGACAATATTAGTACAATTGCCATCTCAAAAAATCCTGCCCATCACTCTCGTACCAAACATATTGACATTCGACATCATTTTTTTAAGAGACCATGTAGAAAAGGGTAATATCGAACTTGAATTTTGTCCTTCTGACTTACAAAAGACTGACATCCTTACAAAACCTTTACCCAGGGAACGGTTCGAAGAATTAAGGTTAGAACTCGGTTTAATAAATGAAAACTGAAAAGTTGTTGGTTGCTTTTACTTACCCTAAATGAATGACGAAGACTGGGGTGATGTTAGTCTGTGTCCGTATTGTCTTGATTTATGCACTGGTAAGTATTGTCTTTGTATGTATGTCTAAGGGTGTATCTTGATTTTCCTATATTGTGATTACTGCCATTTCGAGACTATATCTTATATCATATGTTATGTAATTTTACTTCCATATATTCACGAAAATCTTGAATATTTCAGGAAATTCTAAAAGGAATTATTCCTTCCGTAAAATTACACTTCATACAATATATGATATATTCACAAGTTTTTCCCTTTTCAGCTCTCGATAAAAATCCTCTCCTCACACGCATAATCTGTACAAAATCTGTACAAAATCTTCTCTTCCCTTAAAATTTGCTCCTCTTATATCCTTTCCTTAGGGGTAATAATTACAACTACTCACTTTAAAACCCTCTTTAACCGCCTCTCTCTTAACCTTTTTCACCTACCCCTTAACTTCTTCACTCTTTCACCTCACACCATTACCATGGCCCCAAAAAAAGAGTCAACCTTCACCCCTCACAAGAAAAACCTTCGCTCAGCTTCTCGAGATTTGGCTCTCAACACTCCGCCTGTCGACGTAGAAGAAGATGTGGAGATCCTCGAGGATTTGGCAGTGGCCGGAAAATGGAAGAGAGAAAGTAAGGGAAAGGAGCATGCAAGTGAAATTACCGAGGGATTGCATGGAAAGGATCTTATCCTCAGTGAGCTAGAAAAGGTGCGGATGACGAAACAAGAGTTTGATCAGGTAAAAACCATTGTCCAAAATTACTCTTTTGTTTCGGGTCGTCAATACCTTGCTCCATGGTTCGATGAGAACCCAAGCGTATCACAACTACGTGATATTCTCGCAGCACAAGGATGGAGTGAGTTACTTGACAAGGGACACCTGATTTACCCTGTTCAGATTGCTCAGTTTTGGGCAACTCTGAGTGTCGACAATAAGGTTTTAAGTGCAAATTTTGGGGGGAAGTTCTTCAAAATTACAATGGAAGATCTAGGTCAGATCTTGGGAGTTCCATGTGAGGGGAAAGAGATTCAGTCCTGGGTTGGGTGGAAAAATTATGACACCGAAATAATCTTAAGTGTTAAGAAAACTCTTGACCCTAGGGCTACTGAGAATTCTGTGATGACTGGAGTCAACTTGTCACCCATTGCCAAGCTTCTATTCAATGTGTCTTACTCATCATTGTTGCCCAGAAAAACTGGTACAAATAAGCTACATGTCCATGAGATTATCCTACTTCATCACCTTCTCGAAGGCACTAAAATTAACCTACCCTTCTTAATGATGAGTCACATTGAACATGTGCTTATCGAACTGAAAGCTCCACAAATCAATGGCTCTACTTGTATTCCTTATGGGATATGGTTGTCTAAGGTCTTGAAAAACAGGGGGATAGTGAGTAAAACATCTCCTAGCGAAACACCGTCTGATATCATGACCACGGCCTACCTCAAGCAAATGTCTATCTTGGGTGACGATGGGAGTCTTAAGTTTAAGGGTGAAGGTTCCTCTAAGGGAAAAGAGGTGATGAATGTGGTGCCCGAAGACTTTTCTGCTAGAATTTTAAGCAAACTGAATGAAATTGCTGGTTTGGTTGTTACCCCTCCTCCCCCGGTTGTGGTTAATGAATCCACAGATGTGCTCAAGAGACTTGAGCAAAAGGTGGATAATCTAACCACCTTACTTACTTCGTCTCGAGCTGAATTTGGGGCAGGGCTGACTAAGATGGAGGGTCATGTGGCGAACCTTAGGGCCCGGGTTCAAGTCATGGGTAATGATATTACAGCATTCAAAAAGGCAGGACGTGAGATAGGGGTTGGAATTAATGAGGCAGTGAACGAAGTGCGGTTCGCCAACACTAATCATCTCAACCGGCATGATGATGTTATGGAGAGGCTTCGACAGATTTTCGAGGAAATCTCCAAAGCAGTGTATCTTCTGCGGGGACAGCACGGAGGATAAGGAGTCAAATCTCTTAAACCCTGAACCCACCTTCTCAATAATAAGCTCCTAGTATAGCATCGTAGGGTCCTTGGTCAAAATAACTTGTGATCTTTTGCTTCAAAAAACTCGTTATCTTTTAGCTCGGATTTGGCTGTCACTGTTTTGGATAATCCTTGATATAACTCTATGATCTGCTTGCTTTGATATGCTATTTTGTTGTGTTTTCTTGTATGATATTCTCACAGCCGATCGACCCTTTTCGACGATGTCAAGAGGGGGAAGTGGATCCATCTACCGACCTACTAAGTCTTTGCTTTTTTAAGTCGTGTTTAGCCAAGGATTTCCATTGACCTCTTCGGGTCTAGGTTAAGGGGGAAATTTGTCCTGTCACTTAGAAATTTTGTAGGAGACTTGACATAATCAAAAAGGGGGAATTTGTTGGACCTATACTATATGTGTTTTGCTTATGTCAATTCAATATTCTCTAAGTGACAATATTACTTCGTGTAATTCAGAATGTAATAGAACATGTATACAAGTAAAAGGAACAAAGTCAAGAGGGCAAAGCTCATTCAAGATCTCGAAGGGAAGAAGTGTGTCCTAGGAACTCTAATGTAAAGAGAGCAATGCAACTATATGACAAGGATAGTATAACCTTGTATAAGGTTATATTAACCTTTGTAAACAACTACACACGAACCGCCAAGATTTAATTTCCAGAATACCTTTTTTAGAGTTCAGTAATTTTTGTCAAAGAATATCTATTCTTTGAAGAAGATAATATTAGAAAGGAAATTATCTATCAAGAGAATAAAACTTTTCATAATAAATGATTCTCAAAATATCTTGATTCTTTAATGATATTAGAAAATCATTAAGCAAGGAAACTTAAATATATTATCTTGATTGATTGATATTCTACCTACCATATCTTCATTAAGTCAGGAAGCACATCAATTAAGGTGATCTCATTTCCGTTTTTATGGAAGATGTTTTACCTATAAATACCATGTTCTTCCTCACTTTAAAAAAAGACTTACACACACATTTCTTGCATTGCAAAAATCAAATCACAATTTCTTTCAAAAAGCTTTTGCAATAAATTTTGTTTTAAGTCTTGGCTAAATAAAATCGTGTTGAATTGTTTACGCTTAAAAGTCATATAGTTTCATTACTCTCTCTAGACAATTGAAGTGTATTCATAGCTAGAGAAATCTTGTAAACTAGAGTTGTAAAGGTATACGAGTCGAGTAGTGGTTTACTCAATCGAACGACATACATCGTTCACACCTTGAACGCTTCACATCGTTAAAAAACTCGAGGGCTTCACATCCCTCATACCGGAGGATTAACATCCTTCATTGTCGTGGGCTTAACATCCCACATACCGAGTGCTTAACATAACTCACACCATCACGATTAGAGTTAATCGTGATAGTCTTATTTGTAAGGTAATCCGGAGTAGGTACGCTTATAAATAAAGACATCGGTGGACGTAGGCTTTTCAATTGGGCCGAACCACGTTAAAACTGCTCGTGTTATTTACTTTTCGTTTTTATCGTGTTTTGCTATTTCATATACTTATACTCTTTAGTAGTAAGTATAGTAGCAAACATTTTGGTACTTCCTTTTATTTAAGCCATACAACTAACGTAATATTACACTATATCTTTCCTAATAAGATTTGAGTGTAATATATCGTTTAAATTTTTAAAAGTACCTAAATACTCTATTCACCCCCCTCTAGATTTGAGTGTAATATATCGTTTAAATTTTTAAAAGTACCTAAATACTCTATTCACCCCCCTCTAGAGTATTTCCTTGGATTGCTAGTCTCTTCAGCTCTGATACCACATGTTACAATATTATTAACATGACATAAATTCCATAAATCTTTGAATAACATGAAAGTCACAAAAGATTAATTAAGACGAGATTACGACATTCCTCATTACGAAATAAGTCGAAATCTAATACGAACAATATTAGATCTCTATAGGACGACTTCATAATAATAATAATAATAAGACTTCAAATAATAAGATGACCTTCAAATAATCTTCAAATAATAATTGTAGTAGTGGTAATAATAATAATAATAATAATAATAATAATAATAATAATAATAAGTCTTCGAATAATAATAATAATGATATTTCATAAGTAATAGGTAAGGTTTCTCTCTCTTGTCCTACAACGTAATAAGTGTTATTTGACCTTAATCATTATGGTTTTAGAGTTTTTGATGGGGAAGACTCCATTATATAGGCAGAGAGAGAACCAGTTTCCTATTAGGGTTTTAGTTTATTGTAATCTCAACCTTCCATCAAGGTTGAGTAAATACGGAAAGACTGCTTATTTAGTCCGATATTATTGTGATAACATATCTGTATAAAGACCCGATTTACAATAAGACCACAACTATAGGGAAGAAATATTGTCATAATAATAGGGAAGATATATTACATATCCCGTAATATTATTATATCATAAAATATTCTTACATATACCTCTATCTTTTTTTTTTTTTCTATTTTCTTCCAATTTTCTTTCCATTTTTTGTTCGTCTATTTTCTTCCCATTCAATTTTTTAAAAATTTTACCGTCACTATTTACTCATATTCGCAACACTTTATAACACATTTACACAATAACTCTAACACATTTACACAATAATTCGTTCATATTTAACTCCCACTGACAAGGGCATTTTGTACCACGATAATAACTCTCATATCGTGGTATTTTTAGTATACTATGACTCGAATTAGCGTGTTTTGCGTTCATGGCTCGAGATTTGGTAAATTATGGTATCTCGAGGTTTTTAGGCCTTATTTGTGATGTGTACTCATTTCGATGAGAGTTTGGGTCGAATTATTGAGGAAGCGAAGGAAACAAGCTACATTTGGAGCTCAAGAGACGTCCCCGAGGCACGGAGACCAAGAGAGAGCGTGATTGAAGAATCTGAGAGTCAACACATATGATAAAAGTCGAGGACGCCTATTTATTAATTAAATAAGAAGCTCATAATTGAAGGCAAAAGCTGAAGAGAAAGATGTGAAGCCTACAACAGTTCAAGGCCGCAGCCTGCGCTGCCCTGTTCCGTCGCAGCCCGTGGTCCCGATTTGAGTCGAAATTTTGTGATTTTAATTTGTCTTATTAGACTAAGCCCATTATTTACGTTTTGTAATTTGGGAGTACCTATATATACTTTAGATTTTTAGAAACATAATAAGGATGCTTTGGAGAGGATTTGAGGGTTTTCATCTTTAATCAATTTTAGATCTAATCTCTAATGGAGGACTAATCCTTCATTTTGATGTAATTTTCTAAGTAATCCCTCATATAATCTTGATGTTAGCAATAGACTAGTAAAATAGAAGGAACGAGCTTAGCTGTTGTGGCGTGACAAAGTCACTGTCCTAAAGTCGAATTTGTCCCGTACATTACACATGGTTTTTCACGACAATCAACCCCTAGGAGTACACAACCTTTGCAGCTTCGGTGTAGACGGAACTGCAAATTGAACACCACTAATAACATTTTCAAGTAACTTCGGAATTATTGGATCAGAAATATTGCAGAGAGAATTATAGATGAGAAGAGAAGAGTTGATTGTTGTGTGTTCAAACCGGTTGTGAGATGGGGTATATATAGCATTGTTGACGAAGAAAACAAAGCTCCATTCAATGGAGACAACAAAAAACAAGAAGGTAGGTGCATAGTATTGATCAGATGCATCCTCCACATTGACCGATGAAGAAGGATCTAGAATTCCTTGAGACTTGTTCCAGGAAATCCTTTGAACTCAAAAAAGAAGACTTTTACGTGAAAGTGGGATGAAGCTTGCACTGCAGGTGCTCTACCGAAGCCCAAGACGAGGCTAGGCAGGCGACTGCGCGCGTGTGTGGTTTGAGGCCAAACCCACACTCCCCATAAAATGCCCATTTTACTATAAGTAATCTATCAAGGAATGAGGAAGCTTATAAACATAATGCCTTGCTCCTATTTTTTCAATGTGGGATAACATCAACAAGGAAAACTAAAAACAAGCTAACTAAGTCAAGGTGGGATAAATCCCAAACTCATTATTTTCTCAATGTGGGATAAAATCAAGAGAGTTTCTTTTGAAGCATACAACTAAGCCACTAAATTGGCAATGTGGGGGTAATTATCCAACAATCCCCACCATGATTCAAAAGAAGATTTTTGGATAGAGATGATAGTTGGCAACGGGGGTTTAGCGTTAAGTTGTCAATGTCTTTTAGACTTGAATTAACACCCAGTGAATACAATTTTCCTTAGCACTCACAAAGAATATGGGTGGGGAAAACTCTTATGCAAATGCCCTTAACAGTAGTGAGAAGAAGGGTAGAGCAAGAAATGGAGACCCCTCTACAGCCAATTATCCAAGAAGATGGGATTCTGGAATGTGAAAGGAATGAATAGGGTGGCAAAGCAGAATGATGTATATAAAGTACTTAATGCTAATAAAGTAGGTCTGTTTGGTTTATTAGAAACTAAAGTCAAGGCACAGGATTATAATAAAGTGATGAGTGCGGGTTTCAATAATTGGAGTATGTCCAACAATGCTCATACTCATCCAGGAGGCAGGATCTGGGTATTGTGGGATCCAGGGCAATGCTCAGTATCCTTGGATAAATATACTTCTCAACTCATTCATTGTTCAGTTGAGGAGAAGTAAATATGGCTAGATATCATATTACTTTTGTATATGCTTTCATTAAAATAGAGGAAAGAGAACCTCTGTGGCTTGATCTTATGAGCATAGCTCAGCACGTGAATGGCCCTTGGATAGTGTGTGGAGATTTTAACTGTGTGGTGGTTCCGGAGGAGAGATTGGGATGAGGCTTAAAGCTGCTGAGGCAATTCCTTTTCAGGACTATATTACCAGATGTGATTTTCTAGATTGTCCAGCGCTTGGGGCTTTTTATACTTGAAATAAGAAGCAATCTCCAGGGGATAGGTATACTCTAGGCTTGATAGAGTGATAGTAAACCAAGAATGGCTGCAGATGTATCGTGATCACAGAGCTAACTTCTTACCAGAAGGATACTTTGACCATACACCATGTAAGGTAATGAAAATTCTAACAAGTCTGCCTCAAAATCATGATCACAAAGACACATCCTTATACGGAGTACATCCTTTTACGGTTTACTAAGTCCACAAATGACTGAAGAAAATTAAAATCCACAATTTCACTAGATTTCCACATTCAATTTATCCATTGAAATAAAGGAGTGAGATGCACCAGGATCAAACAAAACATGAGTTGAAATAAGGTTCAAAATTACCCAAAACAATGTTTATATTCTCAACTTCGTCTTTATTCATGATATAAACTTTCCAATATACGACATCCCAATAAGTTTAAGCATAAGATGGTTATATCTCAAATAATAACGTATATAGAGCTCACTTCGATCGGAATTCAACAAGGCAAGGGTAATAGTACTAAAGCATGACAAATATAAACAATGACAAATATATATAAACATAATATTTATACGTATGCAATGCACCGAATCCACCCAACACTCTCGGTTTAGAACGAAAGATTTTTTTGTATAAAGTAGTTTTTTTTAAACCATTTCAAATTTTACAAAATATTTTCCGAAAAACCTATTGCTCTAATACCAAATGTAACAACCCTAAATTTCAGCGACCAAAATAAGAGAATAAAACGGAAAATTCAAAGTCGTTACTCCGCACTTAGCTCACAGGCCAAGTGCAAGGCAAAAGAATAGTATAAAAATTAAAAGAAATATAAATCCGATAAATAATTAAATGAAAATGTTGCAGCGGAAGACTTAAGTCTCACAAAATCCAAATCGGTTTAAAACAACTTCAACCCAAAATTCAACATAAATATGAATAGTTTGGAGGTAAATGTTAAATAATAAAATCCTTTCTCGCTCAGCATCCCGAACCAAATGCACCCATGCAACATATTAAGTGTACCTATCAACTGTACCTAAAACACAAATAGGTACAGGTTCCGACGGGGGAACGACCCAAAACAAAAGGACGTCAACAAAGCTGAGTAAAATATATTATAATAAAAACGTAACACAATAATTATAATTTGTAGTAAAATGAAATCAAAGTTAAATGTCACCATCTCGATACCAAACCAAAATACTGTAACAGCAGTTGTCAGAATAAACCATAAACAAACCAAAATATATTGTCACCACCTGTGTGCCAAGATCCTACCCTTTTGCACGGTCTAAAGGTACCACCTATGCTTAGGTAGACTTATTATAGTGCACATTACTCACATTTGGACAGTCAGTAGGATGAGGCTGCCAAAGGAGAAAGTCTAAATACCTAGCAAGTGGGGTCGGAAAACCCTACTTAACACAACCCGGGCCAGAAGTTCAGTTTCAGGACGAAATCCCAGGAACGTCTCAGACGCACTTTAACCTCACAAACCAACAGAGCTCCCAATGTCTGTTATAACCACCACAAATTGTACAAGATAATACCAATATGTGACTTGTGTCACAAAGTTCCAATATCCAAAATAACACAAGAGTATCATAAAAATTCACCATCGACAATATAATTATAAAATCATTTCAAAAATATAATTTAACCCGAACATTCTCTTACTTAAAGGTGAAAAGGTTAAAACGTCCTTACCTCTCAAGGCGGACAATCCAAGCTAATATTTAATCCACAAATTCCTTCACCTCGAACCCACAAGCTACAAATAGTATAAATCGCTTCAATAATTAACTAAGACAAACCCATCAATACATACTTACATCTTTACTCTTACGACATTAGTTTAACTATCAACCCAACACTCCCTTGTGATAACAAAACTATAACTATAACTCTTCCTTCACTTAGTAAGCATAAGTAGTATCTTACCCACTAATTCAAATACAACACTCAAAAGTCTAAACCCATTAAATCAACGAAACATAAAGCCCACTCTTTATCTCATGCCATATATTGTGGTACGTACTCCCACAAAGCATCATTGCAACTCTTAACTTATTAAGACTTACCCTGTGATTGTTAACTTAATAAGACATGCAGGGTAATTGTTAAAACTCTCTTACGACCAACTCTTCCCAAACTTTTACTGTTATCATAGTAACCTTATTTCCATATATATGTACACGGACACACACACACATTATATAGTTATGTACTTTCTCAAAGACCACGCATGTCAAAGTTGTAAAGAAGAACACAAAGGACAATAGAGTCCAATCTAGGATGGGTGACGGATGACATGAAGACAACTAGTATCATAGAGTCCAATCTAGACTTGATACCCAGCAGTCTATAGACTAACCTAGCAGTCTGTAGACTTGATGTTTGTTACCCAGTAGTCTATAGACTAACCTAATAGTCTGTAGACTTGATGTTTGTTACCCAGCAGTCTATAGACTAACCCAGCAGTCTATAGACTAAGACTAACTCTTTGTTGTATAACTTCGGCAGATTCATTGCTGTCATTATCATTCAAGATATAACAAAATATTACAACTTCATCCAGTTCTCTCTAGTACGAACAAATCTATACTCAATGCTGTCTTCTACTTCCTAAATTATATTTCTTTTACTCAACATGGTATCAGAGCTGTAGGAATGAGGAGACATCTAACTCTTACAACTCAGCAATTTTCTCAACTAATGAGCACTCACAAGGGCAAAGAAATTAGTTACTCTGAGTTGGAAGATGAGCTAGAAGCAAACTTTGCAGGTATGACCTATTTGAACTGCAATTATGTATCTAATGTGACACAAGAGTGGATTAGTGATTCAGGAGCCTCCAATCACATGGTATTTGAGGCCTCTATTCTGGAAAATATCAGGGAATTGACGAATAAACCGAGGATTAATCTACCAACAGGAGACACAGCAATGGTCTCACATGTTGGTTCATATACTTTTTATAATGGATTAACTCTGAAAAATGTCCTGTTTGTGCCTACCTTTAAACACAATCTGCTTTCTGTCCACAAACTCGCAAGAGACGAGAAGTGTCATATAACCTTCTTTGATGATATGTGTGTTATACAGGACTCTCACACCATGACTACTAAGGGTATTGGAAGAGAACACAAGGGTGTCTACTATGTAGTAAATAATGTAACCTCATCTATAGTAGGTTCTAATGAGGTAGAGAGTAACAAACTAAATGGTTTTAATGTAGCAGTGTCTAGTATTAAGTCAAGTCGAGGAATGCAATCATGTAGTACAAGTTTGGAAACTGATTGTGTTCCTGATGATATGTGTAATGAAATGCCAATTTTCAATGAAAAATACTCAGAAGTCTGGCATTTATCAGTAGGGAAACTAAAATATATTCCAACCCTTGCTAAGAACCTCTCCTTGAATCCAAAGGGAGTGTGTATAGTGTGCTCTATGGCCTAACAAACAAAGTTGCCTTTCCCTTTGAGATCACAAACAACCTCCAATATATTTGATCTTGTACATGTAGATGTATGGGGGCCATATAGAAAGGAAACAAGAAACAGACACAGATTCTTCCTAACTCTGGTGGATGACCATAGTAGAGGTACTTGGGTATATCTTATGGTGCATAAGTTTGAAGTAGCAGCTCTACTTGTTCAGTTTTATAATTTCGTCAAAAATCAGTTTAATACCACAATCAAAATTCTAAGGTCTGACAGTGCCTTAGAAATTACTGAAGGAGATAGTAAGAAATTTCTTCTATCTAAGGGTATCTTGCATCAAACTAGTTGTGTGGATAGACCACAACAAAATGGGGTAGTTGAGAGAAAACATAGACACTTACTAGAGATCAGTAGGGCTATAAGGTTCAGTTCAGGGTTGCCCTTATCATTTTGGGGTGATTGTGTGTTAACAGCAACATACATCATTAATAGACTGCCCACTCCACTGGTGAAAAACAAGACTCTATATGAGGTACTTTTTAAGAAACCACCAAATTTCGATAGAATGAGGGTGTTTGGTTGCTTGAGTATGGTCTTCAATCCAAGTAGAACCAAAGATAAGTTTCAACTAAGGGGTGTTCCTTGTATTTTCCTAGGGTATCCCCTAAATCAGAAGGGAATTCAGGTGTACGATTTAGTAAAGAAGACCGTGTTTGTCTCTAGAGATGTGAAGTTCTTTGAACATATTTATCCTTGCAAAATCAAGAATTTTGCCCAACATATTCCCACATTGCACTCAGGAAACTATCAAGACAATCCTACTAGAGACACAAGTCTGTTCATTGAGGAAGTTACACCCTCACCAGAAGGCGAAACTAAAAATTCTGAAATTGTACCTGATACAGGTGTTTCTGCAGAAAATACCCCGCATTCTGTTCAAACTCCAAGCGAGACTGCAACTCAATCCAGTATCTGTGTTCAGGACAGACCTAGAAGGGAAAGGAGAGCCCCAGAATGGGCAAAGGATTTTGTTATAAACAATCCTGTAATGGCTCCATCTAGTGTGGCCAATGTAATGCAATTGCACCTGGATAAACCGTTTCCAGGACACACTGAATTAGAGTCAGGAAACACTGATCCTTCAATATTTCAAGAAGCTGTCCAAGAATCAAAATGGTTCAAGGCAATGCAGAAGGAATTGCAGGCGCTTCAAGATAATAATACCTGGATACTTACTGACTTGCCTAAGGGGAGGAAGGCCATAGGGTGCAAATGGATTTATAAAACCAAATTCAACCGAGATGGATCTGTTAACAAATACAAAGCAAGGCTGATAATTCAGGGGTTTAGACAACAATATGGGGTTGACTTGAGGAAACTTTTGCTCCAGTGGCAAAAATGTCCACAGTTAGGGCCCTTCTCTCAGTGATTGCCATTAATAACTGGGAAACCTGTCAGATGGACGTATCTAACGCTTTTCTACATGGAGAGCTAGAGGAAGATGTTTACATGAAGATTCCCTTGGGATATTGTGATGGAGTAGTACAACATACTGCACAGGGGGAGGATGATAGAACATCAGGGAAGGTCTGCAAATTGCTTAAGTCTCTATATGGACTAAAGCAAGCTCCTAGACAGTGGTTCTCCAAACTGTCTGCCACCCTTCTTGAGTATGGGTTTAGACAATCTCACGCTGATCATTCCCTCTTCATCAAGCAAAAACATGGAAGTACTACAGTGGTATTGATCTATGTTGATGACATGGTTATATCAGGAGACAATGTTGATGAAATCAAGTCCTTAAAGATGCACTTGAACTCAGTCTTTCACATGAAAGACCTGGGTGAACTAAACTACTTCCTTGGCTTAGAAGTGACTAGGAATAACACGGGCATCTTTATTTCTCAACAAAAATACACCATGGATCTACTAAAATCATTTGGGATAGATAAGTCAAGATCTCTACAGTTACCTCTTAATCCCATTCTCAAGCTTGAACCTGGTAAGGGAACACCATTACCCCAACCAGAAACTTACAGAACATTGGTGGGAAAATTAATCTACCTCACCATATCCTGTCCCGACATAGCCTTCTCAGTCCAACTGCTAAGTCAATTCCTACAAAACCCCACCTCCGATCATATGCAAGCAGCCGAAAGAGTCCTCAGGTATCTCAAGGCTGCTCCAGGTCAAGGTATTCTCTTTGCGAGCAAATCTGCAGCACAACTAACTGCATATTGTGATTCTGACTGGGCGTCTTGTCCCTTCAGTAAAAGATCAACTACAGGATATTGCATATTGCTAGGAGACTCTCCAATCTCTTGGAAGTCCAAGAAACAATCAGTAGTGTCTAGATCTTTTACTGAAGCAGAATACAGGGCAATGGCCATGACCACTTGTGAAGTTACTTGGCTATTTCAGCTTCTACGAGACCTGGGACTTAAAGATCTAGGACCAGCTCACCTTAAGTGTGATAATCAAGCTGCCTTAGCTATTGCAGCAAATCCAGTATATCATGAACGCACTAAACACATCGAGGTTGATTGTCATTTTGTCCGAGAAAAAATACAACAGGGCCTACTCACCACTTCATACATCAACACCAAGGATCAAGTTGCGGACATATTTACTAAATCATGTCCCATATCTCAACACCGGCATCTTATGTCCAAGATGGGAGTTGCGCGTTCACTCCACTCTCACCTTGAGGGGGAGTGTAAAGAAGAACACAAAGGACAATAGAGTCCAATCTAGGATAGGTGACGGATGACATAAAGACAACTAGTATCATAGAGTCCAATCTAGACTTGATACCCAGCAGTCTATAGACTAACCTAGCAGTCTGTAGACTTGATGTTTGTTACCCAGTAGTCTATAGACTAACCTAATAGTCTGTAGACTTGATGTTTGTTACCCAGCAGTCTATAGACTAACCCAAGAGTCTATAGACTAAGACTAACTCTTTGTTGTATAACTTCGGCAGATTCATTGTTGTCATTATCATTCAAGATATAACAAAATATTACAACTTCATCCACCTCTCTCTAGTACAAACAAATCTATACTCAATGTTGTCTTCTACTTCCTAAATTATATTGCTTTTACTCAACAAAAGTGGGGCGTAATACGTAGTAGCCAAATTAAACCTATTGCTCTTATAAATTAATGACACCAAACATAATACTCCATCCCCACCAGCCCGGATTATACCAATATTTTGACGCCGACACAAAAGGGAATCGAGATGTTCTGAAAGAACCCATACTAGTGCATTTGCTAAGGAAACCCAAGTCAAACCAACACAATATAGATCAATAAGAAGACTTATGGCAGTACCTTGAATTATAGGGATGATTGTTGATGAGGGTCGAAGAGCCTGCATTGGGCCGCCCGCCTAGCAGGCCCCATGAAGACCCCGTCCAAGGAACCAAGGAGCCTGCCCTGCAGGCCATTGGGATAAGATACCAGGATTCCCCCAGTGAAACAAAGCTACAAGGAAGCCGCCTGCCCAGTAGGGTAAGGCGACTGGCTGTGAAGAGCGTGCAGGCACTCCCTGCACGCCTGCCTCCGGGCGACCTTCTCCCTGAGCAGGGCCGGGGTCCCAAGAAGCCCCCCTCTGTCATCTTGCCTACAGGTAAGAGAGAACGAGTGGATGAGGAAAAACCACGTGTCAATTTCCCATCCACTCATTCTTTCTCTCCCCACTTCTCTTTTCCTCTCTCTTGTGGGAAAGTATAAATACTCTTCCATTTCCCACATGAGAGGGGTTGGATTTTCTCTCTCTAGACTCTCACTCCTAAAAACGCCACCTAGTTCCTCACGAGCTAGGTTCATCAAGGCATTTCACGGACTAACTTAGGCATCGGAGAGGGTTCCCTCGGACAACCTCCGAGGTCCTGTGCGTTCATTGTGCAGGGAGCAGGCCAACTCCGCCGGGAAGGTCCGATCAAGGGAGAGGGATAAAGGAGAGATTCAAGGAAATCAGACGATCCGTTACTCACCAACAATCCGATTACACAACCCGGGTCCAGAGCCGGGTTAATTGTTTCCGTGACCGGAACAATTTGGCGCCGTCTGTGGGGAAAAAACGGTTGTGCTCACGAATTACCCACAAAAATCAACCATTCCTAATCACAAAAAACTAAAACAATCAAAGTAATCATGCCAGAAATCGTTGACGCCAGTACAGGGGCGGGTCCGACGGTCCCACCGGTGACCCCCCCTGTATGGTATGCCACAGCCAGAGAGGATTCCTCCCGCCACAATCCTGGGGGTGGGGGGAGCCAGTCTCCTAGGCGTACCAAGCGCTGCTGTAGCACCTGAGTGTCGGACACACCCAGGGCACACTCTGAATCTGACCTTAGCTCAGATGGCGCAGACAGCCGCCTTCTTCTCTGCAATGCTAAACCAGGAGTTCACTCCTGAGGACCTGGTAGGCAGGGTCGCATCGGCCCCCAGGCAGCCACCCTCAATAAGCAGGGATGGAGATGGGGGCATGAAGCGGACCGCCGCCAGAAACGCTCAGAGGAAAGCAAGAAGGACGACACAAGTATACGCGCAGGTGTAAAGGCGTATCACAATAGGCAGCCCAGAGCCACCTGCCCAACAGCAGGCATTCTCCATTCACACAACAGAATCCGCGTCTGGAAAACAGAGAGGTTTATCCCGGGAATTGCAGGAGAGAATGAGGCCCATGGGGCCCATGTCAAAACGCCTGGGAGAAAAGCAAGGCGGGGTCTTCTCAAGGTTAACGCCGGCGGTCAAGGAGCAGTCAGCCCCGGGTTTGTCCCAAAGCCTACAGTCTAGGCTCAACCGGGGGCAACCGCTTGAATCTAGATACCACCAGGGTGAGAACCTCTGCCACTCTCAGAGAAAGAGGCCCAGGCAAATCTCCCCTGAAACAGAAGACGAAGCAGCAAGCAAGCCGCCTCCAAGGCACCGCTTCCCCAGTACGAGGAAACCGATCCATAAACAATGGGATATTCACGGTAACCAGTCTGGGGAAAGCAGGTCACGAATGGTAGGTAGGCCTACAAAAACCCCACTTCATCCTGAGGTACAAGAATACCCCATCCCGAAAATTAAAATGCCCACCATTAAGTTTGACGGGACAACAGACCCAGAGGACCACTTGGCGGCGTTCGAGAGCCACATGGGCATGTACGACGTGGATGACGCCATCTGGTGCAAAGTTTTCCCAACCACCCTGGTAGGGCTCGCACAAGGATGGTTCAGGGATCTCCGCCAAGGATCAATTAAGTTCTTCATAGAATTGGCCGAGATCTTCCTCGAACAGTATGCTGGGAACAAAAGGAGACGCCTCACTCGCTTCGATCTTATGACCCTAAAACAGAAAAAGGGTGAAAGTGTAAGGGAGTACCTAAGGAGGTTTGACCTATCCTACCAGCAAGTCAGGGAGATCGATGACTCTACCGCTGCCTACGCTCTGACTATCTCCCTGCTCCCAGGAGAAATGAAAAATCAGATGATCAGGGCCCAGCCAGAAACCTTGGCCATGGCCAGGAAAATCGCTGAAGGGTTCATTCTGCAGGAAGAGTTTCACAGCCTGCCGGATACCCCTGCAGGCCAAGCAAGGCCGCAAGGGGGACCGCAGGGTGGACGCGGCAGAAATGAGCCAGGCAAGCAGAAAGAAGAGGGAGACACTCCCAAGAAAGAACGCACAACATACCAGCTAAGATTTGACAGCTACACGGCCCTCAACAGGCCGAGAGCAGAAATCTTCGAGTTGGAAAAAGAAACGGCAAAGTGGTCTCGACCAAACAAGCCTCGCAGCCCAAAAGGGGATCCCAAAAAATTCTGCACGTTGCATAGGCCATACCACGGAGGAATGCCGCCACTTGAAAGACGAAATAGAGAAACTAATAAGAAACGGCTGGCTGAGTAACTATGCAGCAAGGAACAAACCCCAGAAAGAGGCGACAGACAAACCTGAGGGCTCAGCCCAAAACCACATGGTCATCCATGTAGTATCAGGGGATGCAGAGGGGCGGACCAGCAGGCGTAGCCAGAAAAGGCAGATCCGCGAGCTGCGGAACCAAATTTGCTACGCCGAGAAAGCAGGCAGCCCAAGGGGCACTACCCTAAGCATCACCCCTAAAGATGCAGGGAGAGTCGTGTACCCGCATAGTGACTGGTCTTGACCCTGGAAATTAGCAATCACATTGTCAAGAGGTGTATGGTGGATACTGGCGCCTACACAAATCTCTTATACAAAGATGCTTTTGAGAAGATGAACCTTGAAAAAAGGCACCTGAAGCCAGCCCCCGGATCTTTGTATGGATTCAATGGAGCAGGCATGCTACCTATGGGAGTTATCGATCTGCCTGTTACATTTGGGGAGGGGACCTCAGCAAGAAATATCAGGGCGTCATTTGTTGTGGTGGATGCCAAATCCGCGTACAACGCCCTGATAGGCCGAGCCACCCTAGATGAAATAGAAGCTGCTGTGTCAATTAGGGCCCTCACCATAGCCTATGTAACAGACTTTGGCATGGAGGGGAAGGTCCACGGGGATCAGGAGTCGGCCAGACACTGTTATTCCGTGGCCCTGCAAGCCCATGAGACAGAATAAAAAGGGAAGCGAAAAGCCCAATGCTCTCCCAGCAGGGAAGGTGAGATCGCGACTGCTCAGCAAGAATCAGTCCACCTAGAGCCTGAGGGGGAAAGCATGCTAGTGGACTTAGAACCAGGGAGGCAGGTCCTTATAGGGGCCGACCTGGAGGAGTCCTATCAAAAGGAACTAATTGCAGTCCTAAGAGAAAATAGGGACGTATTCGCCTACTCTGCAGACGAGATGCCAGGGGTCGACCCGGCCTTTATTGTTCACAAGCTGAACATTAATCCGGAGGCTCGCCCTGTGAAACAGAAGAAAAGGAACATGTCCGTAGAAAAAGATGCGGCAATAAAAGAAGAAATAGACAAACTCCTGAAGGCAGACTTCATCGAAGTCTGTGACTACTCTGAATGGTTGGCAAACGTTGTCATGGTAAAAAAATCATCAGGTGCATGGAGAATGTGCATAGATTTTACCAATCTCAACAAGGCCTGCCCTAAGGACTGCTACCCTCTGCCCAGGATAGATCAACTAGTGGACGCCGCTAGTGGATACACCACGCTAAGTTTTCTGGATGCGTTCTCAGGGTACCATCAAGTGTACCTCTGGCAGCCAGACAGAGTAAGGTGCGCCTTCATAACCAGCCATGGCACCTACATGTACAAGATGATGCCATTTGGGCTAAAGAATGCCGGCGCCACCTATCAGCGGTTGGTAGACAGAGTCTTCGAAAGTCAGAAGGGAAGAAACTTAGAAGCCTATGTTGACGACGCGATCGTCAAAAGTAAGGGGGACAAGGAGCATCTGACAGACCTTCAAGAGACCTTCACTTCCCTGCGGTCATACAAGATGAAGCTAAACCCAAAAAAATGCACATTCGGGGTCTGATCCGGGAAATTCCTGGGTTTTTTGGTCAGCTCCAGAGCGATAGACGCCAACCTCGAGAAGGTCCAGGCGGTCCTAGACCTCCCGGAGCCTAAAACCATCAGGGATATTCAGCGGCTCACAGGCAGGATGGTCGCCCTGGCCCGGTTTATCGCCAGGTCAGCAGACAAGTCCACCTCCTTCTTCAAAATATTAAAAGGCAACAAGCAATTCAAGTGGGAGGATGAACAAAGGAAAGCCTTCGAGCAATTGAAGGAGCACCTGAAGAAACTCCCTACTCTGGCAAGACCGGTAGCCGGGGAGAAGTTGTACCTATACATTGCTGTCACAAACACAACGGTAAGTGCCGTCATCCTAAGAAAAGAAGCAAACTCACAGCAACCCATCTACTTTGTGAGTCACGCCCTGGGAACAGCAGAAAGAAATTACCCCTTGATAGAAAAAGTCGCCTATGCAGTCATCGTTGCAGCCAGAAAACTCAGACCCTACTTTGACGCACATCCTGTTGTGGTCCTCACCGACCAACCACTGGAAAAAGTGTTGGAAAAGTTTGAGAAATTAGGGAGACTGCTGAAGTGGGCGATCGAGTTAAGTGGGCTGGGGATATCATATCAGCCAAGGACAGCCATCAAAGCCCAAGCCTTGGCCGATTTTCTGGCTGAATGCTCCCATTCAGGGAAAGAGGAGCCCCCTGCCGAGGAATGGATCGTGCACACTGATGGATCCTCAACAGCCAATGGTGCAGGCGCAGGCGTCGTGTTAACCAGCCCTGAGGGAGTAGATTTCGAGCATGCACTCAGATTCACCTTCCCGGCATCAAACAACGAGGCGGAATACGAGGCTGTGCTCACAGGGATAAAACTGGCTAAAGCCGCAGGGGCAGAGCGAGTTACACTAGCTACCTATTCTCAGCTCATTGCCAATCAAATTAACGGAGAGTATGAGGCCAGAGATCAGACCATGGCCACGTACCTTGAAAAAGTAAAGCAAGAGTTGTCGGGCCTGAAGTCCTATGAAATCCAGCAAATACCTCGATCGCAGAATAACCGAGCCGACGCTCTGTCAAAGCTGACCAGCTCCAGCCTACAAGACATACGGAGGTCGGTGTGGGTTGATGTTTTGCATGAAAAATCTACCAGCGCCTGTCAGGCGATTAGCTCCGTCGAGGAAGGGCCGGAAAGTTGGATGACTCCCTTCATCCAGTTCAAAAAACATGGTATCCTACCATCAGACACGGTGCAAAAGAGGAAGGTACAGACCAAAGCAGTCTGGTTCATAATCGTTGGTGAAGAACTCTATAAGAAATCTTTTACTTACCCCCTGCTAAAATGCCTGGGGGCAGACCAGGCTGCCGAAGTCCTAGAGGACATCCACTCAGGAATCTGTGGACATCACATCGGAGGAAGATCGTTGGCCCACAAGGCCCTGAGGGCAGGCTACTACTGGCCTACCATGCTAAGAGATGCCAGAAGCATGACACAGAAGTGTAGAAAATGCCAACTCTTCGCTCCGTCCATCCATGTCCCGGCCCAGGAACTCAGGCCAATCCTATCCCCCATCCCTTTCGCTCAGTGGGGGATGGACATACTAGGACCGTTCACGGTGGCCACCGGGGGCAGGAAATTCTTGATCGTGGCTATAGACTACTTCACCAAATGGATAGAAGCTGAAGCAGTGCCCAACATTACCGAACCAGCGGTCAGAAAAGTGATATGGCGAAATATTATCACTAGATTCGGCCTGCCAAAAATGTTGGTATTTGATCATGGCAGGCAGTTTGACAATGATCCCCTGAGAGTCTGGCTAGAAAGCCATAACATTGCAGTTGCCTACTCGGCCGTCTGCCATCCTCAAACCAACGGACAGGCAGAGGCAGCCAACAAGCAGATCTTAAATGGCCTTAAGAAAATGGTAGATGACCTCAAGGGCAGATGGGCTGACGAGCTTCCCAGCATACTCTGGTCAATCCGGACCACCCAAAAAAAATCTACAGGCCAGACCCCGTTCGGTCTAGTATACGGAGCAGAGGCTCTGTTACCAATAGAGGAAAGGATCCCATCTCTGCGCTCCCTGCAGTACGACCGAACTGAGAATGAAGCTGCAATGGTCGAGGCCTTAGATCTGGTCAATGAAATAAAGGAGGAGGCCAGTACCAACATCGCTGCTTACCAGCAACGAATGAGGAAAGCCTACAACAGAAGAGTACACCAGAGAAATTTTCAGATGGGTGATCTGGTTCTCAGAAAACGCAGGCTGCTGGAAAATCAAGGGAGCACGGAAAGCTAAGTGCCAACTGGGAAGGACCATACCAAGTCACTCAAATCCTGGGACCAGGCACATACAAAATTGCCAACCTTGAAGGACAAGAGTTAAATGCTCACTGGAACGCGGACACCCTGAAGAAATACTATGTCTAAACTAAGTCTAAAGATAGTTTTTATTTTGCTTAAAACAATGGCGGAGAACGATCAAAGAATGTCGACGGCTCCGACCACCCTTATGTCAAAAAGTTTTATAAAGAAATGAGAGAACTTCAGATTCATACTCGTTGCCTGTTCAAACTTGCGTCTTCACACACAAACGAGCAGGGGGCAATAGGGGGAGGCCCCCCTGTTGCCAAAACTAAAGAAAATGAACACCCCAACAAAAAATCCGAGCCTCCCTGCTTACCTCTGGACAGGCAGGGAACCGGCCCCCTGGACTTTGAACAAAAGCCAGGGACAGGCCGGATCAACAAGGACTGGGGGCAGGCCCCCCAACCTTGTATAAAAACGCAAAAAGCCTCCCTGCTTACCTCTGGGCAAGCAGGGGGCAGGCCCCCTGGACTTTGAACAAAAGCCAGGGACAGGCCGGTTCAACAAGGACTGGGGGCAGGCCCCCCAACCTTGTATAAAAAACGCAAAAAGCCTCCCTGCTTACCTCTGGGCAAGCAGGAGGCAGGCCCCCTGGACTTTGAACAAAAGCCAGGGACAGGCCGGTTCAACAAGGACTGGGGGCAGGCCCCCTGGACTTTGAACAAAAGCCAGGGACAGGCCGGTTCAACAAGGACTGGGGGCAGGCCCCCCAACCTTGTATAAAAAACGCAAAAAGCCTCCCTGCTTACCTCTGGGCAAGCAGAGGGCAGGCCCCCTGGACTTTGAACAAAAGCCAAGGACAGGCCGGAACAACAAGGACTGGGGGCAGGCCCCCCAGCCTTGTATAGAAAACGCAAAAAGCCTCCCTGCTTACCTCTTGGCAGGCAGGGGGCAGGCCCCCTGGACTTTAAACAAAAGCCAGAGACAGGCCGGATCAACACGGACTGGGGGCAGGCCCCCCAACCTTGCACAAAAATGTTAATAACCTCCCTGCTTACCTCTAGGCAAGCAGGGGGTAGGCTGTACATCAAACTTATGCAAGAAACCAAACGAGAACAGACAAAAGCAAACAAAAGATCCTCATAAAAAGGAATAAAGTGGCAAGGGTACACAGGATAAAAGTTTGCTAAAAAAAAGTGATTACAGTAAACACGGCAGCCGGCCACCAAAGGGCTCGGCGCGCAAAGAAATAAAGAAGTCAAAGCATCAACGTAGGCGCAGCGGGGGACGAACAAGAGCCCTCTGAGGAAGACTGCCCTCCATATTAAGCAGGGGGAGCATCTGGGCCAGAAGCAGCAGCCCCTTCAGCCATCCTGTGCATCTGGGCCTCATCCTTGGCGGCGTAGAGGGCCCGAAAAGCTTCTTCATCAAAGCCAGGGAACATCTCCCTGACAGCTTCCGTGACTACCCCTAAGCAAGAGTTAGCGCCATTCACAAAACCCGCTGACACGGCCGTTTCCACCTCTTGGATTATTTCGTCCCTCTCTTTCTGCCACTCCTCAGTCTTCGCCGTTAGATCACCAAGAGCCGCCTGAAGATCTGAATTCGCCTTGGAAAGGCGCTCCCCTAGATCGACGACACTTTTCTTGGCATCATCCAGCTCAGCTAAGGCCTTCCTGGCCTGCTCCAGCTCTGCGAAGGCCTGCTGAGCTCTTTTCGACTCCTCCTCCAGGCGGGACACCTCCCTGACAGCCCTCTCATTCTGAGACTTCCAGTGGATCGCCTGATTCCTGGCCTCTTCCAGCTCGATCTCCCTTTTTGCCAATTGATCCTTCAAACTGGCAATAAGAGCAACGTCTCTTTCGACTGCAGAAAGACGGTCAGAATTAGCCAGTTCCTCATCACTCAAACGATTAAGGGTCGCCAACTCCGCAGAAGCCTGAATGATTCTGGCGGTACGCTGAACGTACTGAGTCACCTTATGAGTGGCAGAGTGGACAGTCTTGAGGAGATGATCCGCCAAAACTGCCCCAGAGTCGGAAAGTAAGGCAGAAACATCCTGGCTTTCGCCGGCGGTATAATGAAATTCGGCGTTTTCCTCAGAGAAGAGGGTACCAGGAACCCCCTGAGCGAAGCGTTTTGGTTCAGGCGTGGCGGCTTCCAAATCCACCACGTGGTCTGCATTCGGAGCCTCCCTGCTTCTCTTTCTGATCAGCCCTCTGGGAGTGCTTTCCCCAGTCTCTTCGGAGCCCGCGGCCCGCAGCCCCGAGGGAATCTGAACCCCTGCAGAAAGGCCCCCCTGCCTACCAGCAGGTGAGGGAGTAGCCTCACAGGCAATTACCTTCGCAACCGGGGAAGGGGTGGCCTCAGAAACCGCCGTTTTCGCAGGCGTTGATCTGGGAGGGGCAGGGAGCCTTGGCCTGCTAAAAGACAAACCCTTCAGGTGCTTCATCAAGTTCTTCTCACCTTTCTTGAAATCAGGGGGAAGAGAAGGGCGGCTTTGGACGACAGTAAGAGTCTCGGTCAAACCCAGACGCCTCACCTCCCCTTTTCTCCAAATGAAGGTGGCAAAATCTGCAAGGCAAACAGACGAACAATCAGGACACTTAAAAAGAAAAAGGGTAAGGAAGAATCATCAACACTCCTGAACTACCTTCATCTAGGCCCGGATTCATGCCCACCCGGGTCAGGTATTAATCAGTAGCAATGAGCTCCGCATGGGGGAGCCATAATGAAGGGCCATATACCCCATATTTATCAGTATGAGCGGCAAAATAGTCTGTCAGTTCCTTGTCCTTCTCGCTCAGCTTCACCTCTAAGGCTTTTCCACCCACGCCAGGGTGATACTCCTCGGGGGTCTCTAGTCTGGTGTGGACATGATTCCTGAAATGACGGGGAATCTTCCACCCATGGGCACTGTGCACATAAAGAAAATTGTTCTTCCAGTCTCTCAGGCTGTCCATGGCTGGCCACACCAAAGCATGTCCCTTCTGCCTTAAGAGAGACCAATATCCAGGAGAGCCCACACTCCCGGAAGAGACCATTTGTAGGCCGACCATAAACCTCAGGGCATCAATAGAAGGCTTGGCGCGATGGAACAAGCAAGTCCAAACATACGAAATCAATGACCTGACAGCCGTGGCTGTCAGCTGGGCGACGGCCACATTCATACGCCTGAAAATCTCTTCCAGGGAAGGATGAAGGGGAAAGCGAAGGCCGAACTCCAGACACTTGTGATAAACCGCTATGCACCCGTCGGGAGGGCTGCATACGGTATCTTTCTCGCCGGGGACGACAATTGTGTACCCATCCCCAAAATTGTAAAACCGCTCGATCACACCGGCGGCATTTTTCGGAAGAATCAAGTCCCGGTTTTTCGGGTCAGGGTAAGTTCTCAAGGGAACATGATACTTGACTTTGTCTAAATAATAAACCTTATCCCTTTCCCGAGGAATAAGGGGTCCAGAGGTCCTGGAGGGGTCAATTTCCAGTGCCTCGTCATCCGAATCAATAACATCGTACGGAGGAGGGTCAGAAGAGTTACCACCTCCACTATCCGCCGAATTTTCTTCCTCAACTACTCCAGAGCCAACCTCCCTAGAGGAGGAGGCAAAATTCTCCCTACCTTTTTCCCTTTCCTCCCTCCTCGATGGGTCAGTAAAAGGTAGGATCCGCTCACGAGTTCTAGACATTATAACTCTAATGGGAACGGAAAACAAGAAATCGAAAAGAAAGAGCAAGAAATGGAAGTTAAAAGTCTAACCTAGGGTCGTCTGCCGGTGCGATGAAAGCCTGAAGAAGAAATCTCCCAGAAAAACGGGGGTGCAGAAGAAGGCACAAGTCGTCACACCAAAGGGTTTGCAGAGAAAGAGAAAGGAAGATTTGAAGAGGAAAGAAGGATTGAAAAAGGAAAAAGAGGAGGAATGGGTGACTGATTGCTTTTATAGGAGAGAGGGCATACGAAGAGTCGCCAACCCTCGAAAATTCGCCCAAAGGTTATTTTCCACGCGTCACCTCCTTGGAAGTCAGCCCTGTGTAGCTTCCCAAGGGAAGCCTCGAAAGGACCAAAGGGTGTCAGAAGATTGATCACCCTGTGACGTCCTCTCTTCATTCGAACAATTAAGTAATAAACAAATATTAAAAATACAACACACAAGCAAATTGCCTGAACTTTTTTTCATTAAGTCTTAAAAAACCCGGAAAAACAGGCAATTACATCCAGAACAAACAAAGTACAAAAAGAGCCCCTATTTTCCGGCTCATCACGCCTGCGCCCCAGGGGCAGGCCTAATCATCGTCAGAGCCTGGGGAGTATTCCCCAGGGCTGTGCCCCCCTGCGTCTGACCCCCAGTCCCAGTCATCAGAGTCCTTGAAGGGGTCTGCAGAGTCGTCATCACCATCTCGACCGGAGGAATAACCCTGGCCATCACTGTCTCCGGAATCCCGGTTGCTGACATCCCAGTCCCTCCCATAAGGGACTGTCTCAATGTCGTCACATGAGCCGCAGCCCACCTTTTTCCTCAAAGGGGAAGAAGGGCCCGACTCAGAAGAAGAGCCCGACTCTGAGTGATCAGGGTCAAACTGCTCAGGGTGTAGCCATGTGTAACATTCAGGGCACCCCCTATCAAAGCAACCCCCTCCTTGGAGGCAGTGTTTAAGCTTTGGGACGGTAGGAGAAGCCCTCAGAGGGCGCTTGCCCGCCCTGACATGAGACCTCCTCTTAAGCCTCTTATGGAGTTGAGTGCGGGGTCGCCGGCTGCGGCGCAAGATGAGAAAGGATGCCTTGGAATACCTCAGTCTCTGACGGCCCCTGAAGCGGCGGGTCACCACTCGAGTCTCTTGGTAAAAGAATGTTTTGGTAATCCACGACATTTTCTTAAGAAAAAAGAAGAAGAGGAAAGTTGAAGATGGGTCGTGAAAATAGCAAAGGAAGAACGCAATTTATACAAAGGAAGCCAAGGCATTCAATAACGCCCCAACCACCCTGACAGGAGAAACGACCAATCAGCACACCAGCACGCTGCCCAAAAATCCATTTGGTGCACAAGGCAATCATGACCTAAGGAACAATTAAACTCTTGGCATGCCCAATACAGAAGAGACTCCCCCTCGGGAATACGCGAACGCATTAAATGCACTGGTAAGAGACACAAGTCAACTCCCCTCCACCAAGAGTCCACCTGCCGAAGGGGAACCCTGCTTCCCCCCAGCAGGTGAGGGCCAATTGATGAGGGTCGAAGAGCCTGCGTTGGGCCGCCCGCCTAGCAGGCCCCATGAAGACCCCGTCCAAGCAACCAAGGAGCCTGCCCAGCAGGCCATTGGGATAAGATACCAGGATTCCCCCAGTGAAACAAAGCTACAAGGAAGCCGCCTGCCCAGTAGGGTAAGGCGACTGGCTGTGAAGAGCGTGCAGGCACTCCCTGCACGCCTGCCTCCGGGCGACCTTCTCCCTGAGCAGAGCCGGGGTCCCCAGAAGCCCCCCTCTGTCATATTGCCTACAGGTAAGAGAGAACGAGTGGATGAGGAAAAACCACGTGTCAATTTCCCATCCACTCATTCTTTCTCTCCCCACTTCTCTTTTCCTCTCTCTTGTGGGAAAGTATAAATACTCTTCCATTTCCCACATGAGAGGGGTTGGATTTTCTCTCTCTAGATTCTCACACCTAAAAACGCCACCTAGTTCCTCACGAGCTAGGTTCATCAAGGCATTTCACGGACTAACTTAGGCATCGGAGAGGGTTCCCTCGGACAACCTCCGAGGCCCTGTGCGTTCATTGTGCAGGGAGCAGGTCAACTCCGCCGGGAAGGTCCGATCAAGGGAGAGGGATAAAGGAGAGATTCAAGGAAATCAGACGATCCGTTACTCACCAACAATCCGATTACACAACCCGGGTCCAGAGCCGGGTTAATTGTTTCCGTGACCGGAACAATTGTGTTTCCATGGGGTCTAAGGATCAAGGTATGAAGATTAGAGAGAGATGTGATGCGCCACCCGAAAGAAGAAAACCAAGAGAAAGGAGGCGTAGTGAAGTTGTTTTGTGTTTGTAGGGTGAGTTAGGCTACTAGGTATGAATAATAATAATACATATACGTCACTCTCTAGGATAATAATTGGCTTTTATTATGGACTTGTTTCCTTTTCCTTTTCCCCTTTGTGTTTGAATCAAACTTCAACCCAAAATCAAACAGATTTATAAATAACGTTTCACTTTTAAAGTAGTCCAAAATTGATTTACTATAGGTAGGCACAAAATAGGTCAATATTTATTACGACATTGAAAATATTTTTCCAACTTGAAACCCGATTTGAATAAAATTGAAAAGTAACGTCTTATAAATGACTCGGAAAATAACGGGGTGTTACAGACTTCCCTCCTTAAAAAAAAACTTCGTCCTCGAAGTTTAAACTCCTCCTCAAAATATAAAGTCTCACATTTATCATACATACAATATAAAACGTTTACTCCTTATATCCAAAATCCGTCAAAATTTCTCATATACATCCGAAATAAACCGTTTACTCCATATATCCAAAATCCGTCAAGATAAGCACGTACCTTTTAAAATGTCTCAAATTTCTAAATTCCTCAAATATATATCAATAATATATCCAAAATTCTCCCAAACAAACACACAATCCTTAAGGTATCTCATATTTCTAAATTCCTCAAATTCCAAAGTAGTACAACCTCACAACCACTTAATTCCACGAGATATTACCAAAGTAACAAACTTCACAACCACCTAAATCCACAAGATCACCTAATTCCACAACATAATAACAGAGTTCGAAACCACCAAGATCCTAATATTTCTCTAAGGTAAAAGTATCAATAGGAAAGCTAGGAGCATGTTGGACAAAATTATTTATATTATTTCAAAATATTGAAAAATTCGAGATTTCACAAGTTCAACCCATTTTTTTTTCCACAAGTGCGAAATGCACAAAATAAATCAATCAATATGTGCGTTGAGCACAACCAAACAATCATAGATGCATTGAGCACAAACAACCAATAATATGTGTGTTGAGCACAAATAAACCACCAATATATTTGTAAAAGAAATCAATTTTAAGTAACAACGAACAACCAATATCATTATGCTAATTAAGTAGCAACAATAACCAACGTATTCATATTTGTAACCAAATAAATAATGAATAACGTGAAACCACACAATAACAAGGTAATCTACCACAAAACGCAAGGTAGTCATGCACTCGTGTATATTTCTATCCCCCTTAAAATAAAGATTCGTCCACGAAGTATGGAAATTTCAATAGGCAAAGAGATGGGGGTAATTGTCCCACATGGCTGACCCAATTTTCCAAGTAGTCTCCTTCACATATTATTGTTCCACAATACTTTAGCCATTATTGTCTCACCTCTATGAGTTTTACGCACTTTACTATCCAAAATTTGGACACGAGTCTCTTCATAAGTCATAGTCTCATCAAGCTTAATGCTTTCTAGGTCTAACCCATTCATATAATGAATCACTAATGTATCACCTTACTTGGGAAACATGGAACACATCAAGTACTCATTCTAGATCAGCTGGTAAGTCAAGTCGGCAAGCCACCACGCCAATACGCTCCAAAATTTCATACAATCAAATAAACTTTGAGCTCAATTTACCCTCCTTACTAAACCTCAATACTCCTTTAGTAGGAGAGACACACAAAAGAACTTTCTCACCAACCTCAAATTTAACATGTCTACGAGTTTTATCGACATAGCTCTTCTGACAATCTTGGGTTACTTTTATTCACTCCTGGTATAATCTTAACCGACTCAACCATTTCAGTTATCATCTCGGATCCTAAAACCACAAACTCGCTAATATCATTCCAACACATCAGAATCTTACACTTACGTCCGTAAAATGTCTCAAATGATGTTACCTGAATTGTAATCTAGTATCTATTATTATATGAGAACTCAATAAAATCTAACTTACCCTCCTAGTCTTCTTTAAATTGTAAGGCACAAGCTCGCAACATGTCTCCTCAAGTATGTATTTAATTTGTCCTTTCAGTTTGACCATCAGTACCTGGATAAAATAATGCGCTCATCTTAAAATTGGTTTCTAATGCTGGCTCAAGTTTCTCCCAAAATATTGAAACACATCTATATCGCTATCTAATATAATATCCTTTGAAACTCCATGAAGTCTTACCACATAATGCATATAAGTATCCACAAGTTGTTTCTACTCTCATGTATCTTCCATTGGAATAAAATGTGCACTCTCAGTTAGCCTATTAATTATAACCCCAAATCATATTATTACCTTTCTGTGACCTTAACAATCCAACTATAAAATCCATAAAGATTAAACTCTACTTCCACTCGGGAATGAACTTCTAAAGGTTGTAACTTTCCTTGAGGTCTCTTATATTCACCATTAAACTTCTAACATATCAAGTATCGAGCCACAAAATCTACAATTTGTTTCTTAATACTAGACCATCAAAATCCTAATTTCAAATCCGCATACATTTTATCACCTCCCAAATAAACATACAACTTTTCCTTTCATTCCTTGTGGTTAGGTACACAAATTCTATCTCGACACTTAATCCATTCTTATCGCGCTTGACACCAACCAACTTATCCAAGAAAAATTTATCACCACCTTGTAACTCTCTAATAACACTCAGTAATTTGCTCTCAACAGATAACACATTAGACGAGGTTCCTAATTTTGCCATTTTGATCCCAAATATAAGAAACTCTCCCCTCAGCTTATCACGGTGCATCACTAACAATATTGTATGGAGAAAAAAGAAGAAAAAAAATTTACTCTAGGCATCGGCCACCACATTGGCATTTCTAACATGATACCGAATCTCGATCTTATAATCCTTAATCAAATCCAACCACCTCTTCTATCTCACGATTTGCTCCTAATGGGTAAATATATTTTTTAAACTTTTGTGATCATAAAAACCTTAAATGATACACCAAACAGATAATGTCTCCAAATTTTCATGGTAACAACTGCGGTTGCTAACTCTAAATCATAAGTAGGGTAATTTTTCCATAAAGGTGCAACTGCGTAAACGCATAAGCAATCATTCTCTTATTCAGCTGAAAATCACAACCTAATTCATTCTTAAAATGCATTTGTATAAGCTTCATAAGCTTCATTTCCATCCGGTAAGGATAACCCAAAGCAATGGTCAAATTTTCCTTTAAAATTCGAAATGATTCCTCACACCCCTCATCCCAATAAAATTTGTGGCTTTCCTCATTAGTGTGGCCATTGATCTATCTATTTTGGAAAAATCCTTCACAACTCTAATATAGTAACAAACTAAACCCAAGAGGCTATGAATTTCACTCACAGATTTCGTTCTAGGTTATTCCTTAACAACTTTAACCATAGCAGGATCTACTGACACTTCATCCTTACACATAATATGCCCAAAAAAAATTACTCGAGCCATCCAAAATCACACCTCGAAAATTTAGCAAATACTAATTCTCCCCCTCTCTCTCAAGATACCCAAGACAATCCGTAAATGTTCATCATGCTCTTTTTGATTCCTTGAATAAATCACTATGTCATCAATGAATATCACAACAAATTTATCAAGGTAAGTCTTCAAAGTTCGGTTCATCAAATCCATAAATACATCAAGTGCACTAGCCAACCCAAAAGGCATCACAGTAAACTCACAATAGTCATATTTAGCAGAAATTGTAGTCTTAGGTATATCCTCAAACGCTATAATAAATTAATGGTTCCCAAATCGCAAGTAAATTTTAGAGAAAACGTAGGCTCCCTTCACCTAGTTAAATAAGTCATCAATTTTAGGTAAGAGATTCCTATTCTATAGTAACTTGATTCAATTCTCAATAATCAATATACAGTCGTAAAGTCTCGTTCTTCTTTTTCCACAAATAAAACAGGGGCACCCCAAGGCGACGCACTCAGCCTAGTTTATCCTATCTCCATCGGTTTATCTAGTTTTTTTCTTAAGTTCTTACATTTTTAAGGGTATCATATGGTATGGTGATTTAGCGATTGGACCCGTTCCTGTCACTAGGTCAATAATCTTAAAAAAAACTTCTGTAGCTTGTCATATGGTATGATGATTTAGTGATTTTTAATGGCTCAATGGTAGATCTATTTGTCTGGTATTAGTATTTGCAGTGAAGGTCACATGGTCGGTCCTCTTTATGGACAACTTCTCTAACTTGAGGCATTCTCGGTATTTTCTCAGAAAACACATCAACAAACTCACGCACTACTGGAACTTCACTTAAGTCGAGATATTCAATCCTCAAATCCATTATATGACACAAAATCAGCTCAACTCCTCTGGACAAATATTTATTATTTTTTTTCCAACCTCTTAGCAGAAATAAACTTCACCCTAAGATCCTTTACATGACATTCTATAAGGCACTCTCACATTTTAGATCCTCTTAAGAAAACTTTACTATGCCCACAATGAATATTAGCCCGATGGAATCCAAGCTAACTCATCCTCAAAATCATATCAAAGTAAGGTAATGAGAATTCTAACAAGTCTGCCTCAAAATCATGATCACAAAGACACATCCTTATACGGAGTACATCCTTTTACGTTTTTATTAAGTCCACAAATGACTGACAAAAATTAAAATCCACAATTTCACTAGATTTCCACATTCAATCCATTGAAATAAAGGAGTGAGATGCACCAGGATCAAACAAAACATGAGTTGAAATAAGGTTCAAAGTTACCCACAACATTGTTTATATTCTCAACTTCCTCTTTATTCATGACATAAACTTTCCAATATACGACATCCCAATAAGTTTAAGCATAAGATGGTTATATCTCAAATAATAATGTATATAGAGCTCACTTCGATCGCAATTCAACAAGACATGAGTAATAGTACTAAAGCATGACAAATATAAACAATGACAAATATATAAACATAATATTTATGCGTATGCAGTGCACCCAATCCACCCAACACTCTCGGTTTAGAAAGAATATTTTTTTTATAAAGGTAGTAGTTTTTTAAACCATTTCAAATTTTGCAAAATATTTTCGGAAAGACCTATTGCTCTGATACCAAATGTAACAGCCCTAAATTTTCTCGACCAAAATAAGAGAATAAAACGGAAAATTCAAAGCCGTTACTCCGCACTTAGCTCACAAAGCCAAGTGCAAGGCAAAAGAATAGTATAAAAATTAAAAGAAATATAAATTCGAAAAATAATTAAATGAAAACGTTGCAGCGGAAGTGTAGACACCCACATTTTGCTGCCAGGTGTCTATAGTAGTTTGCGACAAACACTCGATGATGATCGGACGCAAACGTGCTTTAACGTACTTGGAAATGGGCTCGAAAATCATGGATATTTAGCTTGGGCTTTTTAAGGAGTACAAATCTCACAAAACCAACCTCAAATTCAGGCCCATTGGGTCGTTTCGAGTCAAATAACACTAATTTGGGTCGAATCCGACACCAGGGGTAAAATCGTCTTTCCCGAGACTCGTGGACCGACCGTGACGTCTCACGTGTCCGGTTCGGACTCCAACTCCATAAAAAATCAGCTACACAAATATTAAACAATTCCGTTTAAGGTAGAATTCGATCTCAAGTAGGAATCCTATCTGAAAACCGAATCAAACACTCGACCGAGCTAGGATACTCGACCGAGCTAGGATACTCGGCCGAGTAGCCTACCAACCAGCCGATTCCCTTTCTTCCTTCGCAAGAAAACGGAATTCTCATTCCCCTTAACTTCCTACGTTTCCTATCCTAAGCGGTAGTTCTAATTCAAATGCACCTCTCCTAGCCAAGGTCGGGAATTTCCTATAAATAGCCCCTTGCACAACACATCTAAACATACACACAGAATTCCTGAGAAACATCAACACCTTTTTACAAAGCATCAACCTTAGCATCGAGAAACCGATAGTACATCCAAAACCCGAAGGAAACCGGTCCCGATAACCGACACCCTTCACACGCCTCACGTCCCACCAAACCACCATAACCCATCGACGTTAACTCGACGCTCTTGTGCCCAAGCCACATCCCAACGAGCCCTGATCCGAGTAAACCGAAGCATGTAGGTTGAGGGTGTACCAAACCCGATTTCTCCTTCTTCTTCTTCTCTTCTCCTCCTCGTCCGTCTTTTTTTTTATAGGTCGTGTGTCGTTTTCTTACAGGTCGTTCATCACTTTTTTTTTATTATTTCTAATATCGATATTACTAAAAACTATTTTCGCATAACAAACGTTCTTAAAATACGATATCGATTCTCTAATCGAATATCATATCTAACAAGAACAAAATTAATTAATTTTCGTTGTTGCTAATAAAATCGTCACATCTTTTTTAAACAAAATTCGACGATTTTATACGAGGAGAGAATAAACATCTTTTTTCGTTCAAAATTCTTTTTTTTTTTTTACTTTTCGTTCAAAACAAACTTTTTGCGAAACTTTTTCTAAAATTCATTCCGAATATTCGATATCGATTTCATAATCGAATATCGGATACGACGAATATCGAAAACATAAATCGAGTATAAATTAGTTCGTATTTGTACACGATTTATTAGTAATTTTTGAACAACAAGCGCGACCGGGACAGACCCGCACGCGAGTCGCGCCCAGCCTAGGCGACTCGCGCACGGGCCTGAAACCCGAGTCCTTTTTTAGCTTTTTTCGTTCGTTTTTTATTCTACAAAACGATTTCTCAAAATTTATATCTTTTCTAAAACTATTCCGAATATTTGATATTGATTTCGTAGTCGACTATCAAATATAACGAATATCGAAAATATTAAATCGATTGCGAATTATGCAATATTCGTACGCGGTTTAATAAAAGCATCAATTTTCAGAAAATCGATCCCGAAACAGTCCGGGGCGCGAGTCGCGCGCACCCCAGGCGAGTCGCGGGCAACGCTGAAAACGCGACCCGTTTTCTTCTTTTTTTATTATTTTTCGAACATCGTTTTTTATACAAAACAACGTCTTTTTAACAAATATTTTTTAGATTTCGATTAATATTTTCTTGATCTCGCATTTGCTATATTATTTCTTCACAAACCGATACTAACTCGTTTGTTCATCTTGTAGCAAATTCATTCTTTTTTATCGTTTGTTTTATTATACTAAAACGAACCTCACATGCTAAATTCAACTTTGACGTTAATTTTTCATGCATTAAACCGACTTAGCAACCCGTTCAATTTCTCACATGCTTAGGAAAACAATGTTTGCATATCATTCATCGTATTACTAACGCGCGTATTAAAAAATCATTCGATATCCTAGTAGAGGCCGCTAATGTGCGGGCGGGGTTGGGTGTTCTTTGTGAACTTCCCAACACGTACCCTCACCCCTTACTCAGAACCTTTGTTTCCGGATGTCCGAAACCATTGGCGACGAGAGTCATTCAATACATGATATCCGATCAAGTCGGTATCGGTATCAAATGCTAAGGGACGAACCCAATAAACTCTGACATCGAAAATGGGCCGTATTTTGTACACGGCCCACTACGACATAGAGTGGGTTCGAACGGTTCCGAATAACCACAAAATTCGGTGGCGACTCCAACTTCGATTTAAATTTCAATTTGACCATCTCATATGGAGATTCATTCGCCTCCCCAAACCCGCGCGTGGCCGCGTCGGGGTGGACCTATGTCATGTCCACAGGAAGACTTAAGTCCCACAAAATCCAAAACGGTTTAAAACAACTTCAACCCAAAATTCAACATAAATATGAATAGTTTGGAGGTAAATGTTAAATATTAAAATCCTTTCTCGCTCAGCATCCCGAAACAAATGCACCCATGCAGCATATTAACTGTACCTATCAACTGTACCCAAAACACAAATAGGTACAGGTTCCAGGGGGAACGACCCAAAACAAAAGAACGTCAACAAAGCTGAGTAAAATATATTATAATGAAAACGTAACACAATAATTATAATTTGTAGTAAAATGAAATCAAAGTTAAATGTCACCATCTCGATACCAAACCAAAATAATGTAACAACAGTAGTCAGAATAAACCATAAACCAACCAAAATATATTCTCACCATCTGTGTGCCAAGGTCCTACCCTTTTGCACGGTCTAGAGGTACCACCTATGCTTAGGTAGACTTATTATAGTGTGCACTACTCACATTTGGGCAGTCAGTAGCATGAGGCTGCCAAAGGAGAAAGTCTAACTACCTAGCAAGTGGGGGCCGGAAAACCCTACTTAACACAACTCGGGCCAAGAGTTCAGTTTCAGGACGAAATCCCCGGGACGTCTTAGACACACTTTAACCTCATAGACCAACAGAGCTCCCAGAGTCTGTTATAACCACCACAAATTGTACAAGATAATACCAATATGTGACTTGTGTCACAAAGTTCCAATATCCAAAATATCACAAGAGTATCATAAAAATTCACCATCGACAAAATAATTATAAAATCATTTCAAAAATATAATTTAACCCAAACATGCTCTTACTTAAAGGTGAAAAGGTTAAAATGTAACACCCGCTATTTTTCCTAGCGTTTTTGTCTTTACCGTTATGACTCTGTCATAACTCTGTCACATTTCGGCCTTGCATTTCATCATTTTACTAAGCTCTATTTTCATTGTTGAGTTTAATAATATTTATTTATATTTTAAAAAGATTTCTAATTCTTTTAAATCCATTTATTTGATTTTCCTCGTAAATTATTTATTTTCCGCGAGGAATTCTATTTCTCTACGAATTAACGTTTTTAAGCTCGGATTTAAGTTATTCCTCTTCCTAAAAATGTTTAAATACATTTGTATAATATTTTCAACTAGTAAATATTTTTATTTACAAAAATTTAGTCGTTAATGATTTTATTACGAAGTTTCGCGAATAATTATTTTCTTCGCGAGGTTTACTCGAATTACCTTGAAATTTCTTTAACTATTTTACGATTATACTTTTTATCAACTTATAATTATTTGAGGCCATTTCCTCACATTTTGGACCGACTAAGTTCTGGTTACAAATTTTACTACGTATTATTAATACGTTTCATTTTATCACGTTAAACCGTAAACGTATGATTATTTTTCTTCCATTTATTCCTTGCATTAATGTGGAGACTCTTCATGCTCCTCTTTCTCCTTGTTGGCCGGCCACTTTAAGGATTAGGCACCTTGTTTTCTTCACCAAATTTACTACCATTTATGCTAAAACCCTTCCATCCTCTTCATTCATTTTTGTCATAAAAAAAAAATTCATCACTTCTTTCTTCTCTCTTTTGGCCGTGCATTCCTTCCCTTCCTTAGGCTGATTTTTGCTTCATTTTGAGTCCCAATCGCATCATTTTTATCGTCATAATAATCCTCTTCCCGTTTCCTTCGTTAAGGTAATAATCGACGTCGTTTTCGATCATTATTTACCTTGATTTTTATTAGTTTTCTCATAGTATTTTTCTGCCATGATTTTCGTGTTTGGTAGGATTTGTGGACGATCCCAAGGCCGACGAATATATAATCGATTCAGACTTGGAGTAGAGGTAACGTCGATGTTACTCGGTATTTCATGATTTTAATTGAGTATTTGCATGTATATATTTTTATGTTTTATTTTGGCAATATATGTATGTCATAAAGTTAGGAAAATTTTTAAAAGTTGAAAATTTGCATGTTTCGGTATTTTTATCGGTTTTACGAGATTAACGATTAAATCGTCATATTAATTTGTAAAATCGTAATATTCGGCCCAAACATGTAATATATGTTTATATTCTGGAAAAATGTTGTTTTTGATGATTTTTAATAATTTAGTATTTTTCTGATATTTTAGTTATCGATTATTGAATTATTACCGTTTACGGACAAAAACGATTAAAAGCCGATTATTAGTTCTAGTACTTAAACATTTTATTTTAATCTGATTTTAGACGTGGTGAAACTTTATGATGAAATAGAATTTTCTGAAGTTTTTCATAATTTTTCGGAATTTTTAAGTGGATGAATTAATTAATCACTTTAAATCATCGTTTATCGTTAAAACCGTGTTTGTCGTTTAAATTCTCGATTTCTGGTCCTTTGATTAAATATGGAAAAAAATTTGATTCTGATAACTTCATATTAAAATGTAATTTTATGATTTTTAGTGCCTTAATAAATGTTCGGAACGATAAGTTTTATTAATGGAATCGTTAATTGTGAAAATGGGTTTTAAAGACGGTTTTGACGGGATTTATTAAATCTAGAATTTTTGGAAATCTGTAAAAATGGTAGATTCAGGAAAATCATGATTTTTAGGTTTAATAATAATTTTTGGATATTAATAATTAAATCGTTTTGTAATTACTATTTTTATTAATCGTTATTGTCGAGATTGGACGATTAACGAGAAAACGCTTCATAAACCGAGTTTTAGGATTCTGGAAAATTTTATTTTCTGGAAAGAATGTTCATAAATATATTTAACTATTTTACGTAATTTTTATACTATTTATTAAAGTCTTTAATTAATAAGTATTGATTTTCGAACAAATTGTGCTTTATCGTTAAAATGCTTCGTCTTACCTAAAAGAATTATTTTTTTTCCAGCAATTTTGAGAGTATTTAAATCTGAAACTTTAAGAGTTAAATCATCCCTTAACATACTCTAAATATATTTGTTGGTTTAATTAAATAAAGACGTTCAAATATTTAATTTGATATTTGCCGTAAAATCCTATTTATAATTTTATTGACGAAACTAATACTAATAATTAGGGAATTTTAGCTTTATAACTTTTAAAAACACCCTGATTAGTAGTATTAAAATGCTTAAGACATTTTTAATCATTTCATAACACTTGTACGATATTTTAATAATTTCATAAACCCAATTGTTCTCGTTTTAGAAATTAATATCGTTAAGGCCGAAAGTATTAGTTTTATAAATCTATATCGTTTAGTAAAATGTTGAATTAGTATAAACTAATATTTTCGCTATTTTGATATGATTCTATTTTTGTAAAGTTTCTAAAAATAGAAAGTTTTCTCTTTTAGAATATAATGGTTACTCCTTTTCTCTCCATATTATTTATAATGTTTATATCTTTTGAATATCGATAATGCTTTGTTTTGGAATTATGGAATAAGGTCAAGTGTGAGGTTAGAGTAATATAATCTGGGGTTCACGGTTTTGCCATAAACTATAAGGCTAGTGTATCAGGAATCGGTACATTGGTTGTTGAACCGGGTGACAGGTATCCCGGGAGTTGTGTACATTTTGATCTTAAGCTTAGGCCTCGCAGTAAGTCGTCGTCATAAGTTGAACTGGGTGACAGGTAATCCCAGGAGAGATGTGCATTATTTTAAACTAGGGCCACGCATTTATAAGTCGTCGCTCTATTATGGTTGAGAAGCCTAGTTAGAGACCGAAGTTTAATTTGTTTGAACTAAGTTCTCGAAGCTAGTTTTTAGCTAGTATTCTCCCAGTGAAAGTCTAGCCGTCTACACTACTCCTATCCATAACGCCATTTTGATTATTTTATTTATTATCGATATAAATTGGTTTGCAGGTTGGCAAATATTTTTATGTTTCTTCGGAAACCCATTTTAATATTTTGGTTTTGCGCTGAAAGCTTATTTTAATATGCTGTTTTACTGTTTTCCATTTTTACTATTTTTCTTATATTAGTAATTACTGTTTTAAAATCCTGTTATACGGCTGGGAGAACGTTGACGTTGCTCCTCACTGATTGTGGCTGTTATGTTTTTAACATGACAGGTATGCATGTTTCCGGGTGTGGGCTAGCGGGCAGACATGATCCTTGCTCGATTAATTTTAATAATTTTGTTTTGTGGATTGTTAAACCCCTTTGTGGATTTATTTAATTTTGACCATTTTATTTAAAGGCCCAATGTTTGATTTTACAATTTAAATTTTTATCAAAACATAGTTACAGCATGTTATAATCCTGACTCTACAGTGTTTCCGCCACTGTATCTCGTTAGAATTTCTAGAGGATTACATAAAACGTCCTTCCCTCTCAAGGCGGACAATCCAAGCTAATATTTAATCCACAAATTTCTTCACCTCAAACCCACAAGCTACAAATAGTATAAATCGCATCAATAATTAACTAAGACAAATCCATCAATACATACTTATATCTCTACTCTTACGACATTAGTTTAACTATCAACCCAACAATCCCTTGTGATAACAAAACTATGACTATAACTCTATTTATGGCAAAATAATACGGAAAATTGCATGCGTATTGATATGTAACATAATTATATGGATACTATATATTACACATCTTAGACATAATTACTGGAAATTGATATGTAGTATAAGCATCGATATTATATGAAACTTGATATGGAATGAAATATAACGTGATATAATAATTATGTCATATATATGGATTGTTGATAAAATTTATGGAATAATATATGGAAAATAATATAGATGCATATTATAAGGAATTTATGCACTATATATGGATTATGCATTACAACCGTTCATGTAATCAATTCATTATGCCATCAATTCCATCATGTAATCATATTATATCACGTTCACAACCGTCTTAATTACCAACAATTAAATGATCACCGCCTTAATTAGATAACGTGATATAACATTTGTTATTTATAATTAAAATAGAATAGCTCATAGAGATAAGTCAAACAATAAAAAACGTGATATGACCCAATTAAGAGTAACCCAATAAGTGGTCAAACAAAGTAGGCGAGAAAACTTATTAGTTTTGTTATTTGGTTAGTGGAAAGAGGATGATATATAGAATAAAATATATCATACTGTTAAATATATACCAATCAATTACATATGATTATTTATGATAGTATACCAATCAATTAATCAGTATTCTATATTCTATATGATATATAGAATACTAAGGTACGTGTTGTATAGCAATCAATTATATATGATTATATATGATAGTATAAAATTAAAAAAGTCTATCAAAATCAATAACACAAATCCTGTCAGTTATACAAAATCAAAAGATTGATCGTCTTCTACAATTAAAAGATTGATTTTAAATCAAAAAAGATATACAATTATATCGTATAGAACTAATTATTATAATATCTTCTAGTATAGACTCAATTAACCAAAATGTCACTTCTAGTATATTATTACACTCTAAATATTATACTGTCAAAGATACTCATAAATACAATTATCGATATTACATGAAACTTGATATGGGATGAAATATAATGTGATATAATAATTATGGCATATATATGGAATGCCGTAAAATTATGATATATTTAGCATCTATTTAGCCTTACGTATACTGTTTGTAGACACCCGCATTTTGACTGCCAGGTGTCTATGGTAGTTTCCCAAAAAAACACCCAATGATGATCGGACGTTAACATGCTTCTATGCGCTCGGATACGGGCTCAAATCCATTAATCGCTGGCTAACACACTTATGGAGTACAAATTTCACAAAACCAACCTCGAATCCAGGTCCAGCGGGCCGTTTCCAATCAAATAAGGCTAATTTGGGCCGAAACCGACACCGGAATTAAAACCGACTTTTCACGATTGGGTCAATCCTCGTCAAAGTCGTTTCCGAGACACACAAAACAACCCCTCAAACATCAAAAGCCCAATTCAAATTCAATCTCACCAAATATCCATGGTCAAGGTCCAAGCGAGTGACCCACGCGACCCAGCTGGGCCACTCGATCGAGTGCCACACCCACTCGGTCGTGTGGGCCCTTATTCAAGCCCGACGGCTGACGCACAAGCCCACTCGACCGAGTCAGCTACCTACTCGGTCGAGTAACCCTAAACCGGAACCCTAGCTTTTCCTATATAAGCAACCCTTTGCACACACTTCAAGACACCCTTTTTCAGAATTTTTACCACCTCAAATTCAACCCTAGCTCATACTTTCACAAACCCTAGCAACATCCTAGCAAACCCTAAACTAGCTTTAGGATTCATCAAACCCGAGCCACCATAACTTAGCCTCCATACACCTCGAAGACTCCCGTGTTATAGCCACGTTTACGAGCCTTATTCCGAGACAAGAACATGTAGGTTGAAGGTGTCAAAACCCCGCTTCTTCTCCTTTCTTCCTCCTCCTCGCGTCGTGTCGTTTTTTTTTACGGGTCGCGTTCTTTTTTATTCTTTTTGTCGCATCATTAATACCAATAATACTAGTATCAAAACATTAAAATACCTATCAATTTGTGTCGAGTATGAGTGATATTGGAATAAGGAAATCCGAATATACAAGTGTACTGCACACGAGTTGACGGTCGCTTGTTCCGATATCCCGATTACTCGATTATTGAGATGGGTCAACTTCAACAATAATTTTCATATCGTTTGTATCATTATTGTTATTCGCGCTTCGCATCGATTTTCAAAAAACCAACATCGTATTTCAATATGGGTCGAAACCCGTTGACACGGACCCGACATCACAATCCCTAGGGATTTATTCCGATGTCGGAGAAGTCGAGGGAATCAAGTTTTTTTATGTATTCAATTAAAGCGTCGATTTTGGATTCGATACCAATTCCATAATTGGATATCGAGTCTAATAATCAAGTCATACGAATTAACTAACGCGATTTATTGATATCGCGATAATTAATTCAAAACGACTAAAATCAATTCATTTAACTTTTTTATTTCACTCAAATATTCCATGTCGATTCAAATAATCGAGTGTGGAATATAACGAGTATTCAAGGTTAGAGTCGAGTATAGATTCAACAATATTTATATTCGGTTCAACAAGATTTGCGATTTATAAAAAACCACGTCGAGCGTAAATTGCGCAATATTTACGTCCGATTCGGTAAAATCGTCAAACTCCCAGCAATTTCAAAATCAACATCAAAATTACAAACGAATTACCATTCGTACAGGGGGCACTCAACCGAGTGCCTAACCCACTCGGTCGAGTGGCACCCCAAAATCGAACCAGAAAGTCTGTCACGACACCCACTCGGTCGAGTCTCACAGTGACTCGGTCGAGTGGCCGTGTACTCGACCGAGTTGGTCAATAATTCGGCCGAGTATGGTCTATAACACGAAACAGAAACACCTTCTCAGGACCTACTCGATCGAGTCAATCGACTACTCGATCGAGTAACCTCATAACGACTCAAACACGAGCCGTACATTAACCTTTTTTTCAAAACTCGATAGTATTTTACGACTTAGGTCAACACGTGCATAATTAATCACGTGTATACTATCTTTTCAAACCGTGCATCCTCATATTTGCACCCTTCAATTCAATTCATTATTTGCACAAACCGTTAATATCGATTTACCGTTACTAACCGTTTGTTTGTTTCTCTTGTCAATTTAATTCTTGTTCGTTTATTGTACTAAATGAACCCGCATGTTAAAATACAACTTTGACATTAATTTTAGTTGCATTAATTTGACTTAGAAACCCTTTTTCAAATTCAATTCACATGTTTAGGGAAAATACTCTTTGCATATCATTTTCCCGTTTAACTAGCGCGCGTATTGTAAGTCATTCGAATTCTTAGTAGAGGCCGCTAATGTGCGGGCGGGGTTGGGTGTCCTTTGTGGGCTTCCCAACACGTACCCTCACCCCTTACTCAGAACCTCGGTTTCCGGATGCCCGAAACCGTTGGCGCACGAGAGTCATTCAATACACAATATCCGATAATGTCGGTATTGGTATCAAATGCAAAGGGACGAGCCCAATAAACTCTGACATCGGAAATGGGCCGTATTTTTGTATACGGACCACTACGACATAGAGTGGGCTCGAATGGTTCCGAATAACCACAAAATTCGGTGGCGACTCCACATAGACCTAAATTTCAATTCGATCCGTTTCATATGGAGATTCATTCGCCTACCCAAACCCGCGCGTGGCCGCGTCGGGGTGGACCTATGTCATGTCCACAATTTGGCGACTCCGCTGGGGATTAACTGATGCGTGACTTACCATCGGCATCCTCAGGGTGAGACTCGAATAGAAATCGTTTGACAAATACTATACGCGTGTTAGTTCTACGGTTCATGCATAACCCATGTTTTCCCGGGCCGGTACTGGTGACCGACGTCCCACTATACCATTGATGTATTCCAATATGGATATGTCAAAAGGTGTCCATAGTCGATTCGAGTGGGTTTCGCGGCATGTTCTAAGCTCAATTCGACTTAGAGAGTCTGTCCCGATCAACGTCTAGACTATGTACACTGGTATAGACCCTTTCAGACCGACCGAGACTTAGTATAGAGCATACATGGCGTCGTTATAATGCTTGTGTGACTACGTGCTACTTGGTTTCCGAGTCGTTTTCAAAAAATATCAACCTTTCAAAATTGCATCCTTTTCAAGATATTCAATTTTCAAAACCCGGGACACATACCGAATTTAGGACTTATGATTTTACTCAAAATAGCCTATTTTCTAGCCGGTATGCTGCCCAAATCAAAACTCGAACTTTCAAAACTCATGACCCAATGACTTTTCGTCCTCTTTTTTCGGAAATTTGGGCCATTCACCGAGTCCACTCGGTCCTTTTTCAAAAATTATCAATTTTCAAAACCTTCCACTTCTAGAACTTCCCGTATTTAGCAGTGTCGGGTCGAGTCTTAAGTTGTCAAGGTTTCTAGCGTCGAAACTCTGTCGATCTTACATCACGAGTTTCTTCCCTATCCCAGTCCGCCTTATTAGACTAAGGCAAGGCCCACCTAAGTAGGACATACTCTTACGAAGGAGGGCCCGTCAACACGATCGAGTCAAAAGTCTGGGGATGTCTCGCGTGAACCTTCCTTCGAACAGGACTAGGCCCACTTGCCGAATCCTAAGGAAGGCCCACACTTCACAAGTCACCCGTCTAAGTGTCTTCTTCGAGTCATTTCCCTTTTAGTCTCGTTTGGGATGTACTTTCTATTCCGGGATTTCTGGGCTAGTTTCTGATTACATGGTGTTCTTACAGACAGGCCAGCCACAACCCGACATCAACGCAAGATGGAGGATTTGAAAAATGCCCTAACCAAGATCGAGACTCAACTGACCTCCATCCTCGCTAACCAAGCAACTTTGGACACCCGCCTGAGCACTGTGGTGAAGACGGTCCCAGTTGAAGGAGCTGATTCCGCTGGGCCCATAGCCGAATTGGTCAGTGTCGTTCGCAGGCTCGAGGAGCAAGTCCACTTGTCAACAAGCAACTCGATCCACTCCGAAAATGCTCGCATTTATTCACCTTTGAATGACGAGCTACCGGCCAACCTCAACTTGACGGGAATTCCTATGTTTGAGGGTACCGAAGACCCGGTCCACCACATCCGGGCCTTCAAAGACTTCATGGCAGTCAAAGGGGTAAAGTCCACCATGTTCAAGCACTTATTCCCTTCCTCCTTGGAGAAGCATCCCAGGGCCTGGTTCTACAGGCTCGACCCCAAGAAATACAAGACTTGGGATGACGTGGCGACCGAATTTGCCCGGAACTACGCCGATAACACTGAAATCCAGACTACAATTCGTACTCTGGAGGTAATGGCCCAAGAGCCCAAAGAAGGGTTCACAAAATATCTGCAAAGGTGGAGGGCTGAGAGTGTGAAGCTGGTCGACAAGCCCGGCGAGAAGGCCCTAGTGGAAGCCTTCGTCAAAAATCTACTCCCATCCTACCGGGTCCATCTCCGGTATGCTATTATCCCAAACTTTGTTGTCCTCACTGAAATGGGCACAAGGATCGAAGATGATTTGAGGTTGGAGAGCCTGACTAAGGCCTCTACCAAAGGGTATCAAGGGGCAAGTTCATCCACAATCAAGCCCACACCCGCAGCTGCAGCTCGCAGCATCTTCGACGAGGTAAACCTGCTCGACACCTCCTCTAAAAAGAATACACCAAATCGGGTATTCACAGATATAGGGACTACCTATACTTATGCCTTACAAAGGCTATCCTCAAAGGGCCTAATCCAACCGATAGGCCCAACTGCAGAACCTCCAGTGGAAAAGAGGCCCAAAACCTACAATGCCCAGGCCTATTGTCAGTATCACCGGGGTAACGGGCATGATACTGAAAAATGTTGGAGGTTAAAACACCTGATCCAGGACCTTATCGAGAGCGGGAAAATCCCGTTGCCCGGAGACAAGCCGAGCAACAAAGAAAACCCGTTCAGCGCCCATGTTATCTTCACCGGTGAGGTAATTGACTGTTCTCACCTCATCTCTCCCTATATCCCACAAATCAACGGGATATGGTTCGACGACGAGGATGATGTGTACTTAACCAAAGGGGAAGCTGTCCCCATCACCCTTGAAGAGGTCCGAAAGGCAAAGTCCAAAGCTTTAGCCACCAATCATCTCGCCGCAGCTGGGCGTTCCATCCCTATATCCGTCACTGAACTTGCCAGGACGGAGCCTGCCCTCGAAGAACCAAGCCCGGACACGGCTCTGGTCCAACAAATGAAAAGGGTCCGAGCCGATCTAACCATATGGCAACTATTGGTTAGCTCACAAGCTCATCGGGAAGCACTGACTAAGGCTCTCGATGAAATCAAGGTTGATTCAGAGGCTACCCCTGCTGAAATGGTAGCCGCCATCATGCCCTACCTTAAGGGCAAATCCAAAGAAGAAGGCCCACTCATAACCTTCTCTGAAGCTGATCTGCCACCATTTGGGCCCAATCACAATCTGGCCCTGTACATCACAGTCATCTGCAAGGGTAAATATCTCCCGATGACCCTTATCGATGATGGATCAGCCGTGAATGTCCTTCCCCTAAGGACCGCAAAAGCACTCGGCATCACCGATGCCGATTACCTTCCAACGGCGCAGACTATCCAGGCTTTCGACGGAAGCCCAAAACCTGTCGCCGGGGCCGTGAAATTGAAAATCATAGCGGGCCCAATCGAAAAAGAATTGGAATTTCAGGTGATAGATGTCACCTCATCATTCAATCTCTTGCTAGGAAGGCCTTGGATCCACGCAGTCAAGGCCGTGTCATCTACCCTCCACCGAAAAGTCAAGATGCCCCTCAAGGACGGTATCATCACACTGGAGGCGACCCCAATTACCGTAGCAAGCTGCAACGCTACGGGCCGGGCCGACCCACGAGGATTCGATTTCGTGGGCATGATCGAAGAAGAATATCTCTTTAGGCCCTACTTCACGACTAGCATCGACACGATGCTACAAAATCTGGGTTACCTACCTGGAATAACCTCAAGGCCAAATCTTCCAGCTGGGAAGATTATCGAGGTTCTAAATGACGGCGAGTCACATTTCGGATTAGGGTATGCTATAACCCCGGAAAACGTGGTTCGGGCCGGTATTCACAGGGCCGTCGATATTATCAAGGGAACTTACATAAGCCCTTATAGCCTGAAGTTAACGGATTACTTCGTCACCCCAGTCTTCGGAGCTATCCAAGTGGGCCTTTACCAACCCACCATCACGTATCCTGAGACCAAAAAGGCTCGGGAATGCAATTTCATCCCTGATGATATATTTACCATCATCCAGACCGAAACAAAGGTAGGCAAAAACGACTCCGAGCCCGTGCTGGGGCTCCTATTCGGGGAAGACAAGACCGTCCCCGCTCGGAAGGACGATTTGGTCAACCTGATCCTTCGCAGCGATCGGTTCGACCCAACCAAGCTAATCACCGAAGTCGGTGCCAACACCGAGACGAGGGCTTGGAGGAAGACCATAAAGTGGACCGATAGTCAAGGACGGGTCTACAAGCTGACCACCGGCGAGGGAGACATGCCGGATACCGAGTCTGAGTCAGAGTCAGAGTCGGAGTCTGAGTCCGAGTCTAGAGGGTCTGGTGCTAAAGTCGAGTCTGTAACCCCTCTTCCTTTATCCACTGAGGTCTCGGGGCCTGTCCCAAGACCTCTCCCTATCCCGCCACTGACCAATGATCAGATGGCAGCTCTATTCGAGCTATTTTCAAAATTTACCATCAATAATAATAACGAACACCGTTCTGCTTACGACTTGTCTCATTTCCAAAATTTTCTCAATTTCAAAAATTTTATATGCAATGACATTGAGAAACCCGACGAACAGGTACCTCTACCACAACATCTGGTCGAGCAGCTCGAGCAAAGAGAATCCCGAGATCCGATAATCGAAGAAACCGAGTCCATCAACGTGGGAACCACTTTAGAGCCCCAGATGCTTAAGTTGGGCCTGTCTTTAGATCCAGAGGAGAGAAAACAATTCACAGACCTCCTCCAGGAATTCAAAGATGTCTTTGCATGGTCCTACAAGGACATGCCGGGTAGGGGTGAGCAAAAATATACGATACGGTTTTATTATACGTATACGATACGGTATACGCTTTCAATTATACGAATTTCCGTATATCCGATACGAATAACCGGATATACGATACGGTTTTCCTTAAAACCGTAGCGGATACGTATCGGGGAAAATAGAAACCGGATATCCGGTTTCCGATCCGGTTTTTTAAAAACAATAAAAAAATATGAAAAATATAATCCTAATATGAATTATACAATAAAGAATTCAAAACCCACCAATTATTTTCAAAGGTAAAAAACAAAACTATTAGTAAATTTATGAAATTATGTATTGAAACGTAATATTTTGTTAGAATAATTGTACCGTAAGACTTATATACCATTTTTTTGAGGTTTTTTTTTAATATATTTTATTATATCAATTTATATAAAACATAACGTTGCTTAAAAATCAATTAATTACTCTTAGTTAAAATGAAAAAAATTGTTTTAGAAAAAAGAAAAATATAAAACCGGATACCGGATATCCGAAAACCGGATATCCGAAAAAACCGGATATCCGGAAACCGGATATCCGGAAAAAACCGGATCGGATACGGATCGGGAATTTTTTGATTTTTAAAACCGGATATCCGATACGGTTTACAAAACCGGATCGGATATCCGGTTTTGCTCACCCCTAATGCCGGGCATAGACCGGGAGATAGCCGAACACCGAATACCCATCAAAGATGGGTGCAAGCCGGTAAAGCAGAAACTCAGAAGAATGAAGCCCGAGTGGTCTCTTAAAGTCAAGGAAGAGGTCGATAAACAATTTAAAGCAGGCTTTATACAAGTGTCTGAATATCCAGTCTGGGTTGCAAACATTGTGCCGGTACCCAAGAAGGACGGCAAGGTGCGGGTTTGCGTGGACTTCCGGGATCTTAACAAGGCAAGCCCAAAAGACGATTTTCCGTTGCCACACATCGACATACTGGTGGATAACACGGCCGATCATGCCCTTCTATCGTTCATGGACGGGTATGCCGGGTACAATCAGATTAAAATGGCAGAAGAGGACATGGGTAAGACCACCTTCATTACACCTTGGGGTACTTACTGTTACACCGTCATGCCATTTGGGCTTATCAACGCCGGGGCCACTTATCAACGGACTGCCACTACTTTGCTCCACGACATGATGCATAAGGAAGTGGAGGTCTATGTGGACGACATGATCGTCAAATCTAGGACCGAAGCGGGCACATTTCAGCCCTAAGAAAGTTCTTCACCCGGCTGAGACTGAACCCGCAAAAATACAACATGAGACTGAACCCGCAAAAATGCAGTTTTGGGGTAACGTCGGGCAAATTACTGGGCCATATCGTTAGCCAACGCGGCATCGAGGTTGACCCAGCTAAAATCAAAGCCATCACCGAGATGCAACCACCCAAGACCGAAAAGGAAATAAGGGGGTTTCTCGGAAAAGTCCAATACATCAGCCGGTTCATTTCGAAACTAACCATGGTATGCGAACCCATCTTCAAAACGCTAAAAATCGGAGAACGGGTGCTATGGGACGGCAAATGTCAAGCGGCTTTCGACAAAATCAAGGAGATGCTGTCTGCTCCGCCGGTACTAATGCCACCTCAGCACGGTTTGCCTTTGTCGTTATACCTAACGACGACGGAGACGGCCATGGGGGCTATGCTGGCTCAGACAGTCGATTCAGAAGAACGGGCTATTTACTACATCAGTAAAAAGTTCCTCGAATATGAGTGCAAATATACAATGCTCGAAAAGACGTGCCTAGCATTGGTTTGGGCCACTAAAAAGCTCCGACATTACATGCTCAGTCATGAGGTACATGTGCTATCCAAAATGGATCCTATCAAGTACTTATTCGAGAAGCCCATCCTCAACGGCAGGATGTCAAGATGGACTTTAATGTTATCCGAGTTCGACCTCAAATTTGTACCATTAAAAGCCATCAAAGGCCGGGTAGTTGCCGAATTCCTCGCTGACGGCCCAATATCCAAAGAAGGCCACACCGATACATGGGCCTTTCCTGATGAAGACATATTCCACACCGATACGGAAGTGTGGGATTTATATTTCGATGGGGCATCCAACATCCGTGGATTTGGGGTCGGAATCCTGTTAATTTCACCCCGAGGGGAACACACTCCCTTATCCATCAAGTTGGACTTCGACGTGACCAACAACGCAGCCGAATACGAAGCATGCATTCACGGGCTGCAAGCCGCCGCTGATTTAGGGGTAACAAACCTCCGGGTCCACGGTGATTCATCATTAGTCATCAATCAAGCACTCCAAAAATGGAAAACTCGGAACGCCAACCTCGTGGCTTACCAAGCACGGGTAAGGGTTCTAGAGAAACAATTTCAAAAGGTAGAATACATTTATCTGCCTCGGGAAGAGAATCAGTTCGCAGATGCACTTTCCAAATTAGCATCTTTACTGAACATCCCGGATCACCTGACCAGCATGCCAATCTGTGTCGAAAGACGGTCCGAGCCAGCCTACATCCACGCCATTCAGGATATCGAGATAACTGACCCGGAGCCTTGGTATCAAGCTGTCCTAACCTACCTGACAACGGGAGAGTACCCCCCGGAAGCTGAAAATCGGGCCAAAAAGGCCCTACGAAGATTAGCAACCCAATTTGTTCGAACTGATGACGGGCAATTGTACAAGAAGACGGCACAGGGGGCTCTACTCCTATGCATCGACAAAATACAAGCCGAAAAGGTCATGGCCGAGGTCCATGATGGTGAAAACGGCCCGCATATGAACGCCCATATGCTAGCCCGAAAAATCATGAGGCTCGGGTACTATTGGAACACCATGGAAACAGACTGTCAGTTGTATGTCAAACACTGCCATAACTGTCAGATCTTCGCCAACGTACAGTATATGCCATCTTCCCTATTATATACCATGACATCACTATGGCCATTTTCGACATGGGGTATTGACATAATTGGAAAGGTGCATCCTTCCGGGACGGGAGGTCATTGCTTCATCTTGGTGGCCATCGACTACTTCACCAAATGGGTCGAAGCCGAGTCATACCGTGTCTTGAACGCCAAGCACGTGGCCAAATTTATCCAAAATAAAATAATATGCCGGTATGGGATCCCTCACGAGTTCATCAGCGATCACGGGACCCACTTTCAAGCTGAAACTGCCGCATTGCTGGCAAAATACAAAATTCAAAGGCATACATCTTCGCCTTACCGACCTCAAACAAATGGAGCGGTAGAAGCGGCCAATAAAACAATTGTCACCATACTTAAAAAGATGGCTGAAAATTATCGGGACTGGCCCGACAAAATACCTTTTGCCCTATGGGGATATCGAACCTCAATCCGCACCGCGACCGGGGCAACCCCGTATTACTTGACATACGGAATGGAGGCGGTCCAACCAGTCGAGCTAGAGGTGCCATCCCTTAGGATCCTACTTGAAAGCCAAGTACCTGAGGCAGATTGGGTCCAAGCCCGATACGATTCGCTAGTCCTTTTTGACGAACGTCGATCCCGGGCTCTCAACAACATTCAAATATATCAAAAAAGGATCCAACGGGCTTTCAACAAGCGGGTTAGGCCCAGGAACATCAAGGAAGGGGATCTGGTCCTAAAATCGGTTCGTGCCTTACTGCCGGTTGACCCAAGGGGTAAATTCAAACCCAACTGGGCTGGGCCATACTTAGTCAAGAAGGTCCTGTCAGGAGGAGCAGTGATCCTGACAGACTTGGACGGGAACGAATTCGTCAACCCAACCAACTTGGACCAGCTGAAGCGCTACTACCCATAAACCCCCATCTCAATGTCATTTGCAAAAATTTATAAAAGTTTGTCCTTTTTATAAATTTTCAAAATTTTAGACAAGTCAATAAGCTAGAACTAATCATTCTACTGTCGCACATCTTGAATTAATAATCCTGATGTATTTCGAAAATTGCAAAAAAAGTCAATCAAATCAAATTTTGAACTACGTTAGGTTTGATTCCGCCATTTGCGGATACGTAGGCAACCCCTCAAAAGGGTACAACCACTGCAATAAACGAAAAGACGGGAACGGTGTTCAATAATATGTCTTTTATTAATATCTCGATAAACTCGAGATTACAAAATAAATAAATAAAAAACGCCAAAACGGCATTCACACAAAAAATCACACCAACAAAAACAATAGTAATATTCAAATAATAATAAAATAAGGAGACTAGTATCCGGGCATCTTCCCTTTCCCCTTGTCCTTCGGGTCGCGTGGAGCCTGAGGTCTTCGGGGTGGTGGCGAGCGTTCCCGAATCACGAGTTGAACCCCCTTAGCCCGGGCCCGTTTCTTTGACGACGGGTCTTCAATCACGGTCTTCGGCCCAAGTCGGGCCCGCACATGCTCAGGCAGTCTATCCCGTGGGCCAAGTCGGTCCTGCACGGGTAGTCTTGGGCCCAGTCTCCTTTCCAAGTCCATCTGGGGGCTCACTTTCCCCCAAGCACCTTTAGCACTAGACCCTTCAGCTTGAGTCTTAGTCTTCTTCTTTCGCCCTGACATTAGACGGACTAGGGTAGCTGGAGTGTCTCCCTCATCAAAGAACCCCCTGTTGTCTTTAGCTTGCTCCCTTCTCAGCAGGTCGAAGGCTTCATCGACTTTCAAAGCAGCTCGGGCCTTAGCATCTCCTGCTTTGGTCCACTTCGTATAAGAATCTGAAACCCAGATTGAATGGCGAGATTTGACAACGGGCCAAGTATGCCGTGTGTACCACCTTTGCATCCAGGTATCACACATCACGTCAGTCAGTTGGGTAGGGTCACTCACAACTGCTTCAACTTCAGGGATTCGCTGGGTCCATCCATACTGCCGTAGTATGCGATCTGGATAGAGATGAACCGTCTGCTTGAAAGAAAGGATCACCTGATAGCGGGCTCTGTCCCTCGGGTCCAAGCCACTCCAAAGGTAGATGGGCCACCATGGAACTACCCATCGAATTAACGGGCCGCCATGAAAAGACAAAACCTCGTCCCAGTACTTCTGCGTAATCTGACGAGAAAAGTCAATGGCCCGCCTCCTCGTCATCACCTGGTTATGACGATAGTTGCCCGCATCAAGTGGAGGATCTATCACTGATAGCCTCTCATATAGCCAAATCTGCAAAAGGAAACAAAAGCATGAGATTCCAAGGCAAAATAGGCGCTCGCCTAAGGCCACTCGGTCGAGTGCTTGGGACACTCGGTCGAGTGGTACCCCTGAATGTAAACAGGAGGCTCTTTACGAGGGCACTCGATCGAGTGCCAGGGTGACTCGATCGAGTGGCACCCCGAAGACAGATCAGAAGCGTCTCATTGAGGGTACTCGACCGAGTGCTTGGGTGACTCGATCGAGTACCCCCCTGCAGTAAGAAAAATTCCGAAAAAAAAAGAGAAGAAAGAAAAATCAAAAATCGAAAAAAGCCAAGTGACATACTTGCAACAAACGGGTGCTCCCGGTAAGACGAATGGATGAGTCCCTTTTGCGATTGTCCAATCCTTGGATAATCTCGCCCGTGATCAACCAAGCCGGGCTGTGCTCAGTCTCCATTAGATCCACTACAGTCAGAAGACGGGTACTTCCCATGCAGGATAACAAGTCCATATGACCCTCGAAAGCATATACATGGAGCATGCAAAAAGAGAAGGCCCTACGGCTATAAGCCGGCCTAACCCGAACATCGAGAGAGTTCATAAATTTCTCAGCCAAGTCGATCAGAGAAATTTTATCACCATCCATCATACGGGACACCTCGTTGTGAGAAAGCCCTAGAAATTCTCTCAACTTCCTCCTCGGATCATAGATCGAGTACGGGACGGCGGGACGGAGTATCGGGTTCCATCCTCCTATAGCTGCAATCTCCTCAGGTAAAGGGCAGACTTCGCCCCGAGGGAAAGCAAAGACATGATATATGTCATCCCAATAAGCCAAGCAAGCATCCAGAAAGTAGCGGTCAACCACCATCTGACGGAACGGGTACAATTGGGTTATCCCCGTCTGATTCAGAGCCACCCTATCTGCATCCCTAAAGCGACGGGACCACTCCTGCAACATCACACTCAACCTATCGATCCCCATTACTAAAAGTTTCTTAAAAAAAGATGAAAAGACTTCCTCAAGAGAATTAGAGAGACTTTCTCTTAAGAAGTTTTTGTTTTGTGACTTGTGAAGAAAATCAAGGGCAAGGAGGGGCTATATATAGCATTAGCCTTGCAAACTATTTAGGAAAATTTCCTAATCTCAATAGGAATCGAACCACAATCCTAGTATCAATACTAGCATGGAAATCTCCATCCCGAACTTTCCTAATCTTTGTTAGGAGTCAAAAATCTCAAAGTTTCCAAAATTCAAAGATCTCAAGATTTCAAAATTTCAAAAATTCAAAATTTCAAAATCACGCTTTCCCCAGCGCGAGTCATTTTACTACCTACGTGTTGCATGCATTTTGTGTGACTTATACAGGTACGACTCAAACAGGGACGTGCAACCCACGATATCTCCCTAGCGGAAGTCGACGACGGCATTTCAAGGGATGAGTCTACATACAGGCGCACCCAGGGCTTACGCGACAAGTCCAATTCCCCACGGAGTTATCGGCTCAGGTATGAATTCTAGCTTGTGGCTGGCGGGCCCTTCACGCGAGTCTAATGGACTATAAACGACCCGGCCGGAAGTCCGCCAGGTTTCAATCCTCGATTGGCCTGGTGGATACTCTGACTTTCGCCCTGTCCAAGCCTCAGTCAGAGTGGGGGCTCTGTAGACACCCGCATTTTGACTGCCAGGTGTCTATGGTAGTTTCCCAAAAAAACACCCAATGATGATCGGACGCTAACATGCTTCTATGCGCTCGGATACGGGCTCAAATCCATTAATCGCTGGCTAACACACTTATGGAGTACAAATTTCACAAAACCAACCTCGAATCCAGGTCCAGCGGGCCGTTTCCAATCAAATAAGGCTAATTTGGGCCGAAACCGACACCGGAATTAAAACCAACTTTTCACGATTGGGTCAATCCTGGTCAAAGTCGTTTCCGAGACACACAAAACAACCCCTCAAACATCAAAAGCCCAATTCAAATTCAATCTCACCAAATATCCATGGTCAAGGTCCAAGCGAGTGACCCGCGCGACCCAGCTGGGCCACTCGATCGAGTGCCACACCCACTCGGTCGAGTGGGCCCTTATTCAAGCTCGACGGCTGACGCACAAGCCCACTCGACCGAGTCAGCTACCTACTCAGTCGAGTAACCCTAAACCGGAACCCTAGCTTTTCCTATATAAGAAACCCTTTGCACACACTTCAAGACACCCTTTTTCAGAATTTTTACCACCTCAAATTCAACCCTAGCTCATACTTTCACAAACCCTAGCAACATCCTAGCAAACCCTAAACTAGCTTTAGGATTCATCAAACCCGAGCCACCATAACTTAGCCTCCATACACCTCGAAGACTCCCGTGTTATAGCCACGTTTACGAGCCTTATTCCGAGACAAGAACATGTAGGTTGAAGGTGTCAAAACCCCGCTTCTTCTCCTTTCTTCCTCCTCCTCGCGTCGTGTCGTTTTTTTTTACGGGTCGCGTTCTTTTTTATTCTTTTTGTCGCATCATTAATACCAATAATACTAGTATCAAAACATTAAAATACCTATCAATTTGTGTCGAGTATGAGTGATATTGGAATAAGGAAATCCGAATATACAAGTGTACTGCACACGAGTTGACGGTCGCTTGTTCCGATATCCCGATTACTCGATTATTGAGATGGGTCAACTTCAACAATAATTTTCATATCGTTTGTATCATTATTGTTATTCGCGCTTCGCATCGATTTTCAAAAAACCAACATCGTATTTCAATATGGGTCGAAACCCGTTGACACGGACCCGACATCACAATCCCTAGGGATTTATTCCGATGTCGGAGAAGTCGAGGGAATCAAGTTTTTTTATGTATTCAATTAAAGCGTCAATTTTGGATTCGATACCAATTCCATAATTGGATATCGAGTCTAATAATCAAGTCATACGAATTAACTAACGCGATTTATTGATATCGCGATAATTAATTCAAAACGACTAAAATCAATTCATTTAACTTTTTTATTTCACTCAAATATTCCATGTCGATTCAAATAATCGAGTGTGGAATATAACGAGTATTCAAGGTTAGAGTCGAGTATAGATTCAACAATATTTATATTCGGTTCAACAAGATTTGCGATTTATAAAAAACCACGTCGAGCGTAAATTGCGCAATATTTACGTCCGATTCGGTAAAATCGTCAAACTCCCAAAAATCAAAAGCAATTTCAAAATCAACATCAAAATTACAAACGAATTACCATTCGTACAGGGGGCACTCGACCGAGTGCCTAACCCACTCGGTCGAGTGGCACCCCAAAATCGAACCAGAAAGTCTGTCACGACACCCACTCGGTCGAGTCTCACAGTGACTCGGTCGAGTGGCCGTATACTCGACCGAGTTGGTCAATAATTCGGCCGAGTATGGTCTATAACACGAAACAGAAACACCTTCTCAGGACCTACTCGATCGAGTCAATCGACTACTCGATCGAGTAACCTCATAACGACTCAAACACGAGCCGTACATTAACCTTTTTTTCAAAACTCGATAGTATTTTACGACTTAGGTCAACACGTGCATAATTAATCACGTGTATACTATCTTTTCAAACCGTGCATCCTCATATTTGCATCCTTCAATTCAATTCATTATTTGCACAAACCGTTAATATCGATTTACCGTTACTAACCGTTTGTTTGTTTCTCTTGTCAATTTAATTCTTGTTCGTTTATTGTACTAAATGAACCCGCATGCTAAAATACAACTTTGACATTAATTTTAGTTGCATTAATTTGACTTAGAAACCCTTTTTCAAATTCAATTCACATGTTTAGGGAAAATACTCTTTGCATATCATTTTCCCGTTTAACTAGCGCGCGTATTGTAAGTCATTCGAATTCTTAGTAGAGGCCGCTAATGTGCGGGCGGGGTTGGGTGTCCTTTGTGGGCTTCCCAACACGTACCCTCACCCCTTACTCAGAACCTCGGTTTCCGGATGCCCGAAACCGTTGGCGCACGAGAGTCATTCAATACACAATATCCGATAATGTCGGTATTGGTATCAAATGCAAAGGGACGAGCCCAATAAACTCTGACATCGGAAATGGGCCGTATTTTGTATACGGACCACTACGACATAGAGTGGGCTCGAATGGTTCCGAATAACCACAAAATTCGGTGGCGACTCCACATAGACCTAAATTTCAATTCGATCCGTTTCATATGGAGATTCATTCGCCTACCCAAACCCGCGCGTGGCCGCGTCGGGGTGGACCTATGTCATGTCCACACTGTTAAATATATGATAATATATATAAAATTAGATTGTATTGTCAATTAATAAATCAATTAATTAGTATGATATATAGAAAAAGATTTATACTATTTTATGGTATAACAAAAATGGTATTATCTTTTAAACATATAGCTATTGATTGCAGTTAACATGCATGAGTAATTTAGATATAAGCCCAACCAATATATATTAAATAATTCAAAAGTAAGCCCATATGGTAGGCCCATATGTTAGTGGGCGGGAAAATTTGAAGATTTGTTATTTGGTTAGTGGAAAGGTGGATTCTATATTCTATATGAGTATATATGAGTATATATTATACTCCGTATATGATAGAATCCAATTAAAAAAGTCTATCTAAACCAATCACACAAATCATGTCAGTTATATACAAAATCAAAAGATTGATCACACAAATCGTCTTCTATAATTAAAAGATTTATGTTAAATCAAAAAGATATACAATTATATCGTGTAGAACTAATTATAATAATATCTTCTAGTATAGACTCAATTAACCAAAATTTCCTTTCTAGTATAGACCCCGTGCATGTATGCACGGTATTTATAGAAATTTATATATTTTTAGTTAATTATTTATACAAAATGGATTTTAATTAACAATCTGATAATTTTTCATTTTTTTCTATCTTTGTTTTTGGATATAATAAAATAATTTGAAATTGCATAATTAATCAAAATAACGACCTCGACTAATATCATGAAATATCTAGTCCAAAAAATTATTATTACAATCATTTCTCGTTTAAATATTTTTTATTATAAAATATGAATAAATTATGAAATGTATATTCACTTTAAATTTATTTTTAAATAGAGTATATAATTTTCTACTCTTGATGTTTAGATGTACTCACTCCGTCTCGTTCGTTTGTTTGCCTTTAATTAAAATATTACTCACAATAAATATAAAAGACAAACAAATGAATGGAACGGAGAGAGTAGTTATTCTCTATGATCTCAGTATATATCATTTGTTCATAAAAGTTCATAGTTGTTGTTCGAGATTCAAGCAACTATATTTCTGCAATTTATTTTCAACGATACACCCATCATTAGTTTTTAAATACGTAACTTGTAAATATTCTTTATATGATATGATTCATAATTGAGTGTGATTCTTTTCTTATTTGTTATATTGATTTTATCCAGATTAAGTGCTTAAAATTCATTCGGGAAAAAGTTTTAAGAATTTTTATTCTCTTAGTAGCTAATAAAGGATCATAATATTTAATTACAGTGCTATATCAGTTATGATTATTACAAAAATAAAATGTATTTCCGTTGATATTCATATAGTGAAGTTTTAAACAAACATATTCTAGTTTGAGGATTGATTAATAATGAATAATTTGGTTATGTTTTGGTTAATTAATACGGAGTAATTTAATACTGTAGAAACGGATTATTTTCTTAATCCCCCTTTCCACTAACCAAATAACAATCCTCCAATTTTTCCCGCCTAAAGTTATCCACTACAAAAAATAAAAAGATTTAGTAAAGCAAGTGAAATAATTTATATGCGAAACGAACCTTTGACCTTAGATATGTAATACTTATTCTCTACCACTATACCACAATATCTCATTGTTTCAATTATCACTAAATTAATCATAAAGCTATACACTCCAACAATTTAATTAAGGAAAATTAAGAAAATAATCCGTTTCTACAGTATTAAATTACTGTATAATAAAATAATTTAGGATAATAAAATAATTGATAATTGAAACAATGAGATATTGTTGGAGTGTATAGCTTTAGGATTAATTTAGTGATAATTGAAACAATTAGATATTGTGGTGTAGTGGTAGAGAATAAGTATTACATATCTAAGGTCAAAGGTTCGATTCGCATATAACTTATTTCACTTGCTTTACTAAATCTTTTTATTTTTTGTAGTGGATAACTTTAGGCGGGAAAAATTGGAGGATTGTTATTTGGTTAGTGGAAAGGGGGATTCTTTAATTTTCTTTTGTACGGATTTTATATGGAATACAATACTTCTTCTTCAAGCCCTACTCGATTTAATTTCTTTTATCAATTTTAGCGTACCATTTTTCAATTTTAGCATACCATTGTCGTACCCTCTTTTAATTATGGTGTATCCCTTTTCAATTTTAGCGTACCATTTCTTAAATTTATCGTACCCTTTTTCAATTTTAGCGTACCATTTTTAAATTTCAGCGTACCCTTTTTCAATTTCAATTTTAGCGTACCTTTTTCAAATTTTAGCTTACCATTTTTCACTTTTAGCGTACTTTTATTCAATTTCAATTTTAGCGTACCCTTTTCAATTCAATTTTAGCGTACCCCCACTTTTTAATTTTAGCGTACATTTTTAAATTTTGGTGTACCCCTTCTCAATTTTATCGTACCCATTTTGGTGTACCCTTTTTTAATTTTAAGTGAGTACAATCTGTAATAACGAGAAAACCTTTTATTAATCTATCTCTCGTTTTACCACCTAACTACGGTAAAACCAAACAAATTAGTCATCCTCATCCTCATCCTCATCATTAATCACATCAGATCATCATCATCATCATCATCAACAACAATAACAATCCAGTAAACCCAAAAATTGAAGACTTGCCCAGTAAACCCATATATTCCACCTATCCAGTAATTTCTTATTCGGTCAGATTCCTGAGAGTTTGGGAAAGTGTAAGAGTTTAACGAGGATCCGAATGGGGGACAAATTTTCTGGTCTTGCAATTAAACATTACATCTCCAAGTAGTCACAGGTATTATTCATAAAAAAAAACGATGGCTAAAAAGAGGATATATATATATATATAGAGAGAAACCTGGTGATGCAGTAAATGCTGCATAAAATGATGCAGAGTTTACTTACTGTATTATACTCGTAATAATCATCATATTAGTCAACGCAAGTATGATTCATTGATTGAAAGTTGGAAGAGAAGACAACAGCTATGCACAATCACTTACTCAAGTCTTCCTCCTCCTTATCATACACACCAAATCATCCAGTAATTGAATTTTATTGGTTAAATTGGAGAATTGATTTAGTTGTGTGTCAAGTTCTACTTTTGGTTAAGAATATGAGTCAAATGATTTGTGTAAGAGTGAGGATGAATTTCAATTAATGTATGTAGTTAGATCTTTTAAAATCTAATGGTTAGGAGAAGTTCTCACAGTTCTCATTATACTATAGGTTTTCACCGGATCTTGACTCTCTCTCTCTCTCTCTCTCTCTCTCTCTCTATATATATATATATATATATATATATATATATATATATATAGATTTAGGTTCATGTGAGAACCACTCTTTCAATGAGAACCGTGAGAACTATAATATGAGCCATTAGATCATAGTGTTCAATCTCATTCGTTGGATCCTTCAAAATTCTTCAATCCTATCAATTAATCACAATTGCTTGAGCCTTCAACCCGTAAGGTCGTATCTTCTTCTCCTTCTACAAAATTCTTCGACCCGTAATCCTTTAATCCATAATTCTTCAATCGACTATTGAATCCAATTTTCAATCCATCAAATTTTCAATCGACTTTTCTTCAATCCATCAATTCATCACAATTGGGACCCCAGTAACCTAAGTAACTTTTAATTATTTTTTTTAAAATTAATTATTTTATGAGTTAACTTATTCGATTAAATTCATTATTTCATTACAATAGTAACAGTATTTTCGTCGACAAATATAATTGCAATAATCCCAGCTATCGTTTTTTTTCCAAATTTTCTCATTGACTTAGGAGTTCATCTAAAATATTGTTCTTTAATTTCCTTTTGTACGGATTTTATATGGAATACAACACTTCTTCTTCAAGCCCTACTCGATTTAATTTTCTTTTTCAATTTTAGCGTACCATTTTTCAATTTTAGCATATCATTGTCGTACCCTCTTTTAATTATGGTGTATCCCTTTTCAATTTTAGCGTACCCTTTCTTAAATTTGTTGTACCCTTTTTCAATTTTAGTGTACTCTTTTTAAATTTCAGCGTACCCTTTTTGAATTTCAATTTTAGCGTATCCTTTTCAAATTTTAGCGTACCATTTTTCACTTTTAGCGTACTTTTTTCAATTTCAATTTTAGCGTACCCTTTTCAATTCAATTTTAGCGTACCCTCACTTTTTAATTTTAGCGTACATTTTTTAATTTTAAGTGAATACATTCTGTAATAACGAGAAAACCTTTTATTAATCTACCCCTCGTTTTACCACCTAACTACGGTAAAACCAAACAAATCAGTCATCCTCATCCTCATCATTAATCTCATCAGATCATCATCATCATCAACAACAACAACAATAGCAATCCAGTAAACCCAAAAATTGAAGACTTGCCCAGTAAACCCATAAATTTCATCTATCCAGTAATTTCTTATTCGATCAGATTCCTGAGAGTTTGGGAAAGTGTAAGAGTTTAACGAGGATCCGAATGGGGGACAAATTTTCTGGTCCTGCAAACATTACATCTCCAAGCAGTCACAGGTATTATTCATTAAAAAAAAGCGATGACTAAAAAAAGGATATATATATATATATATATAAACCTGATGATGCAGTAAATGCTGCATAAAATGATGCAGACTTTACTTACTGTATTATACTCGTAATAATCATCATATTAGTCAACGCAAGTATGATTCATTGATTGAAAGTTGGAAGAGAAGACGACAGCTATGCACAATCACTTACTTAAGTCTTCCTCCTCCTTATCATACTCACCAAATCATCCAGTAATTGAATTTTATTGGTTAAATTGGAGAATTGATTTTGTTGTGTGTCAAGTTCTACTTTTGGTAAAGAATATGAGTCAAATGATTTGTGTAAGAGTGAGGATGAATTTCAATTAATGTATGACGTTATATATTTTAAGATCTAATGGTTAGGAGAAGTTCTCACAGTTCTCATTATACTATAGGTTCTCACCGGATCTTGACTCTATATACATATACATACATACATACATACATACATACATACATACATATATATATCCACGTTTATCGGATTGGTGATTTTGTAATAGTAGTTTCATGTATTAATTGTAGCGTTTGTATTATTATTTATCAATATCTGCAAGAAATTAATATAAACCTGTATATTCAGGTGGCCAAATAATTTTTAAAAAGTTTACCTCTTTCTGGGCATGCAAGCGTAGTGTGTTTCTTATGCGATGAGGATGCGGGTGTATCATAAAGTCGGCCCGCTAATTAACGTTTATTTAAATAAAGACATTGCAGTATAATATTTTCTTAAAACTCGTGTCATGTACAAAAAAATGTTTGATATTGTTGTTATTATTATTATTATTATTATTATTATTATAAAAACCGGAACTTGCATTAACACCAGAACAAATTACAAGAAGTTAGAGGGGAGCCGAGACACTATCTGGGCCCCTACTCCCTTAGCAATAGCAAAACTAATTCTACTGAAAATATGAACTGCGGCACGCGCTCCAGCATCCTGTGACATAGCGAATTTACGAATCCACTGGAGCAGAGAAACAGCATCCCTGTCGAGCTCACCGAGAGAGGAGAAGGGGAAAGGAAGGAAACCATACCCAATGGTCGTGCAGCGTGCCTGATACTTGGCACACTTACGGCAAGCAGCATCAGCAACGGCCCGCCCAGGCTCAAAAGAAGTCAAGCCGGACTGGGTCAAAGGAGAGGATCCGGTCAGATCAACACAAACATCACGCCCCCGGTCCCACGAGTAGAGCAGAACATCGGCAGGTCGCAAGGGCTTGTCTTTATCGTCGCAAAGGCCAATGTCCACCTCCTTGCCTGCAGAGATCCCCGTCCGAAAGCTAATATCCAACAGTGTGTCACGGACAAGGTTATGACGGTGTTTAATCCCCACAGTACCAGCGCAGGAAACCGCGTGATCCCCAAAAATATCCTCTCTGAGGGCCCTGGAGCAGGAAGAGCAAGTCCCGGATAGCGGAAACAAAGGGACTCCTAGGCGGTAACTAAACACACTGCGATATGTCCAACAGTTCATGGTTTGCCCAAGCCCAGTAATAGGGACAACCCTCAACCAGTCAGAAGAATGGTCTCCCCGCTGAGATTCCCACAGGGCAACCTGTCGAGGAGTCAAGGAGAAAACAGATTCCGCCACTGAAGCAACCCTCGTGAAATATATATCTGCCAATTTCTTCATAAGTTTAGGGGCAGCGATCTCAGAGAGGTTACCCAAGAAGTCAGAACCGGTAGCCTCAACAAACCCACTCAAGGCAGACTCAAAGGCAAATCCAGGAGAGGCGATCTCGGAGGGACGAAGCAGCTTAGCTTGTAAATCGGCAGACTGGAGGCGAGAAGCAAGGAAGGCAAAGTGCAGGGCATCCGCGACGGCAAAGACACCGAGCCCCCCCAGGGAAAAGGGGAGGGTGGCCAGCTGCCATTGCCACTCCCCAAAACCGGGTCCGGACGTCGTGACAATACGCTCAAGACTAGAACGAAGCGCAGTGTCGAAAGAAAGGTGGGCTGACCTAAAAGCACGGGAGAGCAAGTGCGCAAAGCAAAGTATAACTTAGAAATACATGTGCACACCCGGAGAAGAAGTAACTCACACTGGGGGTCCTCAATCGTAGCAACCAAGTCCATAAGCTCTATAGTACGGGCAACCCTCTTCGAGACAAGAGCACCGCTGAAAGCAGGACACACGCTGACCGCCCCCCCCCCCCCCCCCCCCCCCCCAGGATCATAACACCATCTAAGGGTCTGGCAATAGCAGTGGGGAAAACACCAGCAACCCTACTCCTCGGGTCTACGGTAGGCCAGAAAACCTCCGTTTTAGTAACGTTGAGATGGAGGCCAGAACGGGGACCCTCATCCAAAATCATCTGGAAAACCTTCCCCACAACAAGCGTATCCCCAACGATGTTACCATCATTGAGGTACCAATCCTGGAAGCAAAGATCAAAGGAGTCCATGATCCTACAAACCAGGGGATGCAGAACCAGGGAGAAAAGGAGGGGGCCTAAGGGGTCACCCTGCTGGACACCCTGGCAAGAGCGGAGGCAGTGCTCCCCATAGTAGAGCCTAGCTGGACTGGAGTAGCAAAACTCAACCCAATGGGAGAGGGCAGGGCACTGACGGCGGACCTCCTCAAGCATAGTCTCCCTGTCAACCAAGTTAAAGGCAATCTGGAAATCGACAAATAACATGGTGTAGACACCCGCATTTTGACTGCCAGGTGTCTATGGTAGTTTCCCAAAAAACATCCGATGATGATCGGACACTAACATGCTTCTGTGCGCTCGGATACGAGCTCAAATCCATTAATCGCTGGCTAACACACTTACAGAGTACAAATCTCACAAAATCAACCTCGAATCCAGGTCCAGTGGGCCGTTTCCAATCAAACAAGATTAATTTGGGCCAAAACCGACACCGGAAATTAAACCGACTTTTTTACGATTGGGTCAACCCTAGTCAAAGTCGTCTCCGGGACGTGCAGAACAACCATTCACGACATTAAAAGTCCAACTCAAGAAGCAAAACCAACCGTCCACCTTCAGACGGGCCATCAGGTCAAGTCTATCAGGGCACAAAACCCTAAACATCCATATACATGGGCAATGCCTATATATACACCCCATGCAACACCACATGACACAACTTTTTTCACAACCTCAAGAACCCTAATCTTACATATGCAACCCTAATCAAACCCTAGCAATCCTACACTAGCAAAAATCCTAAACCTAGTTTTAGGAATCAATCCCTAGCCACCATAACTTAACCTCCATAAAACCTCGAAGACTCTTGTGTAAAGCCACGGTTACGAGTCCGTTCCGAGACAAGAACATGTAGGTTGAGGGTGTCAAAACCCCTTTCTCTCATTCCTCTCTTCCTCTCGTCATCTTCATCTTTTTCGCGTTTTTTTTGTTTTATTTCGTTCCTTGCATTATAATATCGATAATAACTAATACAAAACACTAAAATACTTATCAATTTCTGTCGAATAAGAGGGGTATCGGAATAAGGAAACACGAATATACAAGTGTACGGCACACAGCGTTGACGGTCGCTTGTTCTAATACCCCGACTATTTGATTATTGAGATAAGTTAACTTAAACAATAATCTTTATATTGTTTGCATCATTATTATTAGCCGCATATTTACATTAATTTTCAAAAAAATAAGCATTATATTTAATAAGGGTCGAAACCCGTTGACGCGGATCTGACATCCTAATCCTTAGGGATTTATTTCGATGTCAGAAAAGCCGAGGGAATCAAGTTTTCATTCAAGCAAAGTGTCGATACGTTAGATCCGATGCCAATTCCTTAATTGGATGTCGAGTCTAATAATCTAATCAAACAATTTAGCCAATTCAATTTTAATTTTTCGTTGATGCTAACGTAGATGTTATTTAATTCGTTCGAATCATGACACTACAAACGCGGAGGAATATCTATATCGTCTTGGTTATTTTAAACGATTCAAATCTCTTTATTTTTTTTTTCACTCTAAGTATTCCATATCGATTCCATAATCGAATATGGGATATGACGAGCATCAAAATTAAAATCGAGTATAAATTATTCCAAGTATTTAATACCGATTTCATAATCGAATATTGAATACGACGAATATCGAAAATATTAAGTCGATTGCAAATTACGCAATATTTGTACGCGATTTAATAAAAACATCAATTTTCCGAAGAAAACAATTTCGCTCTTTTTTATTATTATTCTTCGAACATCATTTTTTTTAGACAAAACATTTTTTTTAGATCTCGATATATTTTTTTCCTTGACCTCGGTCAACACGTGTTAATCCATCACGTGACCTACTATTCTTTTCAAAACCATGCATCATACTACATTATTCGCAAACTGTTATTATTCGCAAACTGTTATTATCGTTATACCGTTACTAACAAGTTTGTTATTTTCTTGTCAATTTATTTTTGTTTATTTTATTTTACTCAAATGAACCCACATGCTAAAATTCCACTTTGACGTAGAATTAATTGCATTAAATTGACTTAGAAACCCTTTTCAATTCCATTCACATGTTTAGGGAAAATAATCTTTGCATATCATTTTCCCATTCAGCTAACGCGTGTATTGGAAAGTCATTCGAATTCTTAGTAGAGGCCGCTAATGTGCGGGCGGGGTTGGGTGTCCTTTGTGGGCTTCCCAACACGTACCCTCACCCCTTACTCATAACCTCGGTTTCCGGATGCCCGAAACCGTTGGCGCACGAGAGTCATTCAATACACAATATCCGATAATGTCGGTATTGGTATCAAATGCAAAGGGACGAGCCCAATAAACTCTGACATCGGAAATGGGCCGTATTTTGTATACGGACCACTACAACATAGAGTGGGCTCGAATGGTTCCAAATAACCACAAAATTCGGTGGCGACTCCACTTCGACCTAAATTTCAATTCGATCCGTTTCATATGGAGATTCATTCGCCTCCCCAAACCCGCGCGTGGCCGCGTCGGGGTGGACCTATGTCATGTCCACAATTTGGCGACTCCGCTGGGGATTAACTGATGCGTGACTTACCATCGGCATCCTCAGGGTGAGACTCGAATAGAAATCGTTTGACTAGTACAATACGCGTTTTAGTTTTACGGTTCATGCATAACCCATATTTTCCCGGGCCGGTACTCGCGACCGACGTCCCACTATACCGTTGATGTACTTCAATATGGATATGTCAAAAGGTGTCCATAGTCGATTCGAGTGGGTATCGCGGCATGTTCTAAGCTCAACTCGACTTAGGAAGTCCGTCCCGATCAACGTCTAGACTATGTACACTGGTATAGACCCCTTATAGACCGACCGAGACTTAGTGTAGAGCATACATGGCGTCGTTATAATGCTTGTGTGACTACGTGCTACTTGGTTTCCGAGTCGTTTTCAAAAACCGTCTTTTTTTTTCCAAAAATTGCATCTTTTTCAAACTATTCAATTTCAAAACCCGGGACACATACCGAATTTAGGACTTATGATTTTACTCAAAATAGCTTATTTTCTAGACGGTATGTTGCCCAATTCAAAACTCAAAAATACTTTCGAACTTTCAAAACCGAGGCCCAATGCACTTTCCGATTTTTTTCGAAAAATCGGGCCTCTCCACCGAGTTATCTCGGAATTTTCAAATCAATCAATTTTCAAAACCTTTCTCTTCTTAGGACCTCCCGTATTTAGCAGTGTCGGGTCATGTCATAAGTCGTCGAAGTTTTTAGCGTCGAAACTCCGTCGATCTTACATCACGAGTTTCTTCCCTATCCCAGCCCGCCTTATTAGACTAAGGCAAGACCCACCTACGTAGGACATACTCCTACAAAGGAAGGTCAGTCTACACACTTGAGTCTAAAAGTCTGTGGATGTCTCACGTGGACCTTCCTTCGAACACGACTCGGCCCACATAGCCGAATCCTAAGGAAGGCCCACCTTTCACGAGTCACCCGTCTAGGTGTCTTTTCCGAGTCAACCTTTTACAAGGCATAGCCCTATAACAAAAGGTTCGTGGTCCTTACGTCTAAAGGGTCACTCGTCCCACACTCGAGTCTTAACAAAATTAACGATCCCACTTGGGGGCTACCCCTTAGCGGAGCGATCAATCACGGTTGCCCTAAGGGTCATGTCTTACACGTGTCTCACGTACCCCACCTTTGAGTCACTTAGACGCCACACCATCTGAGTCCTTAGTCTCATTTGGGGGCTATTCTCCGGCGGAGCGATTAATCACAGTCACTCTGAGAATCGCACCCTACACATTCGTCTTAGGAGGGTCTAACCCCAGTCAAACATGGTCGCCCCATTTTCGGACTCACCCTTCTGCAGCTCGAGTCTAATTTGCGGTTGTAGACACCCGCATTTTGACTGCCAGGTGTCTATGGCAGTTTCCAAAAAACACCCGATGATGATCGGACGCTAACGTGCTTCTATGCGCTCGGATACGGGCTCAAATCCATTAATCGCTGGCTAACACACTTACAGAGTACCAATCTCACAAAATCAACCTCGAATCCAGGCCCAGCGGACCGTTCCGAGCCAAACAAGACTAATTTGGCCCAAAACCGACACCGGAATTAAAACCGACTTTTTTGCGATTGGGTTAACCCTGGTCAAGGTCGTTTCCGAGACATACAAAACAACCATTCACAACATCAAAAGTCCAACTCAAGAAGCAAAACCAACAGTCCATCTTCAGACGGGCCATCAGGTCAAGTCCGTCAAGGCAAAACCCTAGACACCAAAGTGCATGACCATGCCTATATAAACACCCCCATGCAACACACTTTCACACATTGAAAAAAACCTAGAGCAACCCTACACACACATACAACATCTATTACAAACCCTAATCAAACCCTAGCAATTCTACACTAGCAAAAAAACCCTAAACCTAGTTTTAGGAATCAATCCCGAGCCACCATAACTTAACCTCCATAAAGCCTCGAAGACTCTTGTGTTAAAGCCACGGTTACGAGTTCGATCCGAGACAAGAACATGTAGGTTGAGGGTGTCAAAACCCCGTTCTCTCCTTCTTCTCTTCCTCTCGTCATCTTCTTCGCTTTTTCTTACTTTTTTTTTATTTTTTTTTCCTTTATTGCATCATAATATCGATAATACTAATACAAAACATTAAAATACTTATCGATTTGTGTCGAATAAGAGGGGTATCGGAATAAGGAAACACGAATATACAAGTGTACTGCACACAGCGTTGACGGTCGCTTGTTCCAATACCCCGATTATTTGATTATTGAGATAAGTTAACTTAAACAATATTTTGTTTTTATTTCGTTTGCATCATTATCTTTAGTCGTATATTTACATTATTTTTCAAAAACAAGCATTATATTTAATAAGGGTCGAAACCCGTTGATGTGGATCCGACATCAAACAATTCGCAAGAATTAATTATGATGTCGGGATGCGGAGGGAATCAAGTCGAATTTTTTTTAATTAAAGTATCGATCTATTAGATTCGATACCAATTCCATAATTGGATGTCAAATCTAATGATTTAGTCAAATAAATTAATTAACACGATTTTCGTTGATGCTAATATAGATGTCCTCTAATTCAATTGGATTAATTACGACATTAATAAACGCGGAGAAAATTTATATCGTGCTAGTTAATTTAAAACGACTTACATTATTTTCTTTATTTTTTCACTCTAGTATTCCATATCGATTCCATAATCGGATATGGGATATAACGAGCATCAAAATCAAGTATAAATTATTCCAAGTATTTAATATCGATTTCATAATCGAATATTGAATAACGACGAATATCGAAAATATTAAGTCGAGTGCAAATTACGCAATATTTGTACGCGATTTAATAAAATCATCAATTTTCCGAAGAAAACAATTTCGCTCTTTTTTTTATTATTATTCTTCGAACATCATTTTTTTAGACAAAACATTTTTTTAGATCTCGATATATTTTTCCTTGACCTCGGTCAACACGTGTTAATCCATCACGTGACCTACTATTCTTTCCAAAATCATGCATTCATCACATCTATATCTTTATTCAATTTATTACACGTTACATCGTTACTAACGGTTTAATTGTTTCTTTTGTCGATTTTTGTCGTTTATTTTATTTTACTAAAATGAATCCACATGCTAAAATTCCACTTTGACGTAGAATTAATTGCATTAAATCGACTTAGAAACCCTTTTCAATTCCATTCACATGTTTAGGGAAAATAATCTTTGCATGTCATTTTCCCGTTTAACTAGCGCGCGTATTGTAAGTCACTCGAATTCTTAGTAGAGGCCGCTAATGTGCGGGCGGGGTTGGGTGTCCTTTGTGGGCTTCCCAACACGTACCCTCACCCCTTACTCAGAACCTCGGTTTCCGGATGCCCGAAACCGTTGGCGTACGAGAGTCATTCAATACACAATATCCGATAATGTCGGTATTGGTATCAAATGCAAAGGGACGAGCCCAATAAACTCTGACATCGGAAACGGGCCGTATTTTGTATACGGACCACTACGACATAGAGTGGGCTCGAATGGTTCCGAATAACCACAAAATTCGGTGGCGACTCCACATAGACCTAAATTTCAATTCGATCCGTTTCATATGGAGATTCATTCGCCTACCCAAACCCGCGCGTGGCCGCGTCGGGGTGGACCTATGTCATGTCCACAGCGGTAGTTACCTCGTCTAGGTCAACATTCAAGTATCCCGGTCCGAGAGACTTTGTCGACCCGTCACCCCGGGCCGTGTCCGGTTTGACTCTCTCTCTTGCGCAAAGCCGAGTTTAGGCGAGTTCTAACACCTGTCGTTTCTTCCGATCAGGGACCCTATGAACGAGACACTACCAAACCACAACAAATCCCATGCCGTCAAGAAAGGGGATATCCAGGGGAGTATGCTTATGCTATCTTGCTCCATTAACAACATCTTCTCGAAAATCGATACTGCCCTAGATAACCTAAGTTCCAGGGTAACCATCATCGAAGAAGACCTTGTAAGAACCCGATCCCGTCTAACACAGCTAGAGCGGGTAAGGCAGCCAGTCACCCAACTGAGCCATTCGAAGGGTGAACACTCTTACGAAACTGTCCGATACCCTCAAGATGGCAAGGCCGAGAGAGGTAACCCTCAAGTCACCTCTCCAAAAATCAAGAACCAGTCAAAGGAAAGGACATTTACTCACTTGGATATGTCCTACACCGTCGCTTTCCAGAGGTTGGTTCCGAAGGGCCTAATGCTACCTATAGGCCCAACGGCCGACCCACCTGTGGAGAAACATTCCAAAGCATGGAACGCCGAGCATTACTGCGAATTCCACAGAGGGAGGGAACACGATACAGAACAATGCTGGAAGCTGAAACTCCTCATTCAAGACTTCCTCGATGCCGGGAAGACTCCCGTTTTGGAAACATTGTCACTTGCAAAGCCCCTCGTGGACTACACAGGGCCCGACGACCGAAGCATCCAATCTACCTCTCATGCACCCAAGAGTCCGGATTTGATTTAAGTCCGAGTCTGAGTCTGAGTCTAGGATGTTCTATTCCAAAGCCAAGGTCAAAGTCAGAGTCAGAGTCAGTTGTATTCTGTCCTCTTTTTCAAAATTCAATAAAATCAGCTTTCAATATTCTTTCTCATATATATTTTCCTTATGTGTTTCCGAGAACATGATGAACACCATCATACACTATGAGCACATGCACGTGACTATTATAGGCACATCTATAATGACTGCAGGAAACCGAGCCCGTGTTTTCTTTTACCTATTCCGTGTCTGGTATAGAAAAACCACATAACTACCCGTAGCAGGGGCGGTATCGAATCCTATGACAAATCTAGGTAATCTTCTAGTTTGGGTTCAAGACGGGAGGCAAGCCCATTTCCCACAATAAAATACCCCTCCAATAAGACTGACCAATCCCTACCTTAGGTGTTAGTCTGACCGCCAAAAAAAAACAAAAAAAACACTGGACAAAAAAATCAAAAGTAAAAAAAAAACAAAAGAAGGCCATCAAAAAAGAAAGGGCCAAAACAAAAAGAAGACCATCAAAAAAAGAAAACTGGACAAAAAAAATCGAAAGTCCATGAGAAAAAAAAAAGCAAAAGGCAAAAAAAAGCAGGCCATCATCAAAAAATTCAGAATACCCATGACCGTGGTCAACGGTCAATTCAAGGGAAAGCCCCACGACCAGGGTACGGTCAAAATTATCAAAACTCATGACCGCGGCTAAGAGGTAAATCAAAAATCAAATACCCATGACCGTGGTCAACGGTCAACTCAAGTGAAAATCCTTTGACCGTGGTACGGTCAAATTCAAAATTATCCATGCCATCCAATAGGGGAGTAACAATCAAGTTGGTCAGCTAACACCACACTCAGCCTTCCCACATTACAACCCTCAAGACCTTCCCGAGACCCTGGCCAGAGACAGCCCGGAATTCAAAGGATTCAAGCTCCATAGGATACCCCTAACAATTAGGGCCAGACATGGAAACCAAATCCCGCATTATCAAACCAGCCCTCGAAGCCTTAGCTCCACAGAACCGAGCTCCAGATTTCGAGTCATCAAAACCAGATCCCACATTATCAAACCAGCCCTTGAAGCCTTAGCTCCCCAGAAGCGAGCTCCAGATTTCGAGTCATCAAAGCCATTTACTTCCTAGCACCACATTTCCAAAAACATCAAATTCCCCGAAAGCAGAACTCGTTAAAAATCCCGAGAACAAAACTCTTTAAAATTCCCCGAGAGCAGATGTCGTTAAAAATCCCAGGAGCAGAACTCGTTAAAAATCCCGAGAACAAAACTCGTTAAAATTCCCTGAGAGCAGAACTCGTTAAAAATCCCGAGAACAAAACTCGTTAAAATCCCATCCAAACCAGTTACCAACCCCAAACACAGGAACTCAACTTGCAGTCGGCATAGAACATGCCCAAATAGTTCACACCACCTCTGGGGGCTACCCCGGAGAACGCTCACAGTCACAGGATTAACATCCTAACCATTCTAGCCCTTTGATCAAGACATCATTGGGAATGCACCTAGCCTACACCATCGCTATGGCTAGTTACACACAAAGCACTAATAAACTAGGCGCCATAATACATCTTCCAGTCCACTGAACTACGGCTTGGTTTGATTTCACCACACGTGAATACGTAGGCAGCCTTTCAACAGAGGCACAACCACCCACATTGACACAAATTCAAGAAGCGTCATCCTTCCGGTCACGACACCGTCATGTTCTCAAGAGCTAGCTTTGTCATCCTGGGGGCTTCTCTTAGGCAGAAGTTCTCCTTCAACTCATAAAATCCAAACTACTTTCAAAAACTAGCCTCCTTTCTGTAGTGTGTCCTAGTACTCGGCTCCGTCGAAGACAAGAATCTGTCAGGACTCGAAGTTATACCCATTTTGGACTGTACCCTAAAATCAGAGATCCAGAAGGGCACCAGACTAAAACAGTCTCATTACAAACTACAGAAGTCCCCTATAGCATATCCATCCCATTTCGATGTTCGACCGTGTTTCCACTCGCCTAGGCTACGGAATAGCGCAACTCGAGAGTCTCGTCATCTTAGGTGGCTCATCCCCTACCGAGTCACAGTCCAACCCTTAGAGAGTCCAGTCCGTGTCGGTCAACTCGTCCTGTCGCGTCCTGAGTCGAGTCTGTCGGTATGTCTCTCTCCAAATTCTCATTTTAAAATTTGCAAAACTTAGCCATTTGAGAAAATCCTTTTCGACAAGGTCAGGTCTATTTAAACTGCAAATTTCTACCCCTTTTCCATTTTGAAAACCTAGCCCGTGGGTGCTTTCAGGATTTCAATTTGAAAAATTTCAAAAAAATCAAAAATCATTTTTGCCAGCGCGAGTCATTTTACTACCTACGTGTTGTATGCAAATTTTATGTGACTTATACGGGTATGACTCAAACAGGGATGTGCAACCCACTACATCTCCCCAGCGGAAGCCAACGGCGGCATTTCACGGGATGAGCCTACATACAGGCGCACCCAGGACTTATGCGACAAGTCCAATTCCCCACGGAGTTACCGTCATCACCTCAGGTATGACTTCTAGCTTGTGGCTGGCGAGCCCTCCACGCGAGTCTAATGGACTATAAACGACCCGACCGGAAGTCCGCCAGGTTTCAATCCTCGATTGGCCTGGTGGCTAATCTGACTTTCGCCTTGTCCAAGCCTCAGTCAGAGTAGGGGCTCTGTAGACACCCGCATTTTGACTGCCAGGTGTCTATGGTAGTTTTCCAAAAAACACCCGATGATGATCGGACGCTAACATGCTTCTGTGCGCTCGGATACGGGCTCAAATCCATTAATCGCTGGCTAACACACTTACAGAGTACAAATCTCACAAAATCAACCTCGAATCCAGGTCCAGTGGGCCGTTTCCAATCAAACAAGATTAATTTGGGCCAAAACTGACACCGGAAATAAAACCGACTTTTTTACGATTGGGTCAACCCTAGTCAAAGTCGTCTCTGGGACGTGAAAAACAACCATTCACAACATCAAAAGTCCAACTCAAGAAGCAAAACCAACAGTCCACTTTCAGACGGGCCATCAGGTCAAGTCCATCAGGGCACAAAACCCTAAACATCCAAATACATGGGCAATGCCTATATATATACCCCATGCAACACCACATGACACAACTTTTTTCACAACCTCAAGAACCATAATCTTACATATGCAACCTTAATCAAACTCTAGCAATCCTACACTAGCAAAAACCCTAAACCTAGTTTTAGGAATCAATCCCGAGCCACCATAACTTAACCTCCATAAAACCTCGAAGACTCTTGTGTAAAGCCAAGGTTACGAGTCCGTTCCGAGACAAGAACATGTAGGTTGAGGGTGTCAAAACCCCTTTCTCTCCTTCCTCTCTTCCTCTCGTCATCTTCATCTTTTTTGCATTTTTTTGTTTTATTTCGTTCCTTGCATTATAATATCGATAATAACTAATACAAAACACTAAAATACTTAACAATTTGTGTCGAATAAGAGGGGTATCGGAATAAGAAAACACGAATATACAAGTGTACTGCACACAGCGTTGACGGTCGCTTGTTCCAATACCCCGACTATTTGATTATTGAGATAAGTTAACTTAAACAATAATCTTTATATTGTTTGCATCATTATTATTAGTCGCATATTTACATTAATTTTCAAAAAAATAAGCATTATTCTTAATAAGGGATGAAACCCGTTGACGCGGATCTGACAACCTAATCCTTAGGGATTTATTTCGATGTCAGAAAAGCCGAGAGAATCAAGTTTTCATTCAAGCAAAGTGTCGATACGTTAGATCCGATGCCAATTCCGTAATTGGATGTCGAGTCTAATAATCTAATCAAACAATTTAGCCAATTCAATTTTTCGTTGATGCTAACGTAGATGTTATTTAATTCATTCGAATCATGACACTACAAACGCGGAGGAATATCTATATCGTCTTGGTTATTTTAAACGATTCAAATCTCTTTATTTTTTTTTCATTCTAAGTATTCCATATCGATTCCATAATCGAATATGGGATATGACGAGCATCAAAATTAAAATCGAGTATAAATTATTCCAAATATTTAATACCGATTTCATAATCGAATATTGAATACGACGAATATCGAAAATATTAAGTCGAGTGCAAATTAAGCAATATTTGTACGCGATTTAATAAAATCATCAATTTTCCGAAGAAAAAATTTTTGCCCTTTTTTATTATTATTCTTCGAACATCATTTTTTTTAGACAACATTTTTTTATAGATCTCGATATAATTTTTTCCTTGACCTCGATCAACACGTGTTAATCCATCACGTGACCTACTATTCTTTTCAAAACCATGCATCATACTACATTATTCGCAGACTGTTATTATCGTTATACCGTTACTAACAAGTTTGTTATTTTCTTGTCAATTTATTTTTGTTTATTTTATTTTACTCAAATGAACCCACATGCTAAAATTCCACTTTGACGTAGAATTAATTGCATTAAATTGACTTAGAAACCCTTTTCAATTTCATTCACATGTTTAGGGAAAATAATCTTTGCATATCATTTTCCCGTTCAACAAACGCGCGTATTGGAAAGTCATTCGAATTCTTAGTAAAGGCCGCTAATGTGCGGGCGGGGTTGGGTGTCCTTTGTGGGCTTCCCAACACGTACCCTCACCCCTTACTCAGAACCTCGGTTTCCGGATGCCCGAAACTGTTGGCGCAATAGAGTCATTCAATACACAATATCCGATAATGTCGGTATTGGTATCAAATGCAAAGGGACGAGCCCAATAAACTCTGACATCGGAAATGGGCCGTATTTTGTATACGGACCACTACGACATAGAGTGGGCTCGAATGGTTCCGAATAACCACAAAATTCGGTGGCGACTCCACTTCGACCTAAATTTCAATTCGATCCGTTTCATATGGAGATTCATTCACCTTCCCAAACCCGCGCGTGGCCGCGTCGGGGTGGACCTATGTCATGTCCACACATGGAGAGACCCACATCAGCACCCTGATCCTCAACAAGGCGGTTCAAGGAATGTAGAATAGCCTCACCCCCGCTAGAAACACCTACCCCGAATTGAAGGCCCTCAAAATAGCCCCTTAAAGATGGGCCAACCAAGTAAGCTCCAAACTTGGAAACAAGGGGCCGCCAGATGGTACCCACAACAATAGGACGAACCCCTCCCCTGGTTTAACAAGCGAGGTGAGCGGAGCACTGGCAATGTACTCACCTAACACCTGTGGACACTTCCAACCGAGAAAAAGGTTGACCACCCGAGCGATAGAGGCGATCAGCTCATCAGAAATGGCAATAGCAGCACCACTCAAACAGTCCAGCTGATGTTGGGCCCGGAACCCATCCCTCCCACAAGACGTTCCCCGGGGGAAACTCCGAATCATGTCTAAAACAACAGACACCGACGCCTCAAGGCAGCGGCCCAAAGACTCGGCCGAGTGGGCAGAAGGAAGAGCAGCTGGGTGCTTATCCTGGAGGGCTCGAAGGGTGGCATCAGTGTACGGAGCTACCCCGGACGAAGAAAGAACACGAACAGCAGCTGTGTGATGACCACAGGAAATCTTCTTACGACACTGACGGGCGTTAAGCTCACCTAAGTCAACCTCCTCCTCCGCACCAAAAGAAGGGGAGACCTCCGCTAGGGCTTCGTGCAAGAGCAACAACTTCCCCCCCGGCACTCCCCAAGTACGAATAGCTCCGGCGATAGCCTCTTCCTGGCGTTGACGTCTAATAGCAGTTCTACACTCTAGACTACTCCTCGGGGCAAAGATCTTCAAGACACAAAGGGGTAAGACAAGCAAGGAAACCCAACGAGAAATATCAAAGGGGGAGGCAACAACATCATCCAAGGCATCCTTCAAAACCCGCGCGAATCCAAGTCGACACCTAGGGGGGATAGACTTAACCGTGCGCAACCCCTTAGAGAGCAAACGATCAAGAGAAGTCAAAGAAAGGCCAGAGAGCAAGTCCTAGTCAAAACCTCCCACTAACGGCCTAGGGGACGGAACGGGGCGAGGGAGGTCATACAGAATAAACCGAACGAACCCATCTCCCCAATCAGGCGCCTCCACAAAAACCCTCGTCCCATGCCGACATTTAGAAGTGAGCGAATGAGTCGAAAGGCGAACACCACACAACCAAATACTCATACACTTAAAGGTGACCTCAGCCGAAGAGTAGACAGACAAGCTACTAGAGAGGGTTTGCCGCGTTACCTGAGCCCCGACACAGAAATGGCGGTTGCGCAAGTGAACGAGCAGGGATTGTTTGGTTAGACCTTTTCCGCAACCATCTTGGCACCCAGAAAGACACACAAAGGGACAATTGAAGCAAACTGAAGGAGGCATGGCAGAGGAAGGCAAAAGGGAAAAGCAAAACACAGGAATCGAACCACAAGAGCAAAGCAGAAGGCGAGGGAGAAAGAAACCCGAAACCCAAAACCACAAGAGAAGAAGGAGAAACCAGCAAACAAGCAGCAAAGCAACAAAAAAAACCGAAAATCGAAACCCAAAACCACCGAAGGAAGAAGTAAACAGCAGCCAACAACCAAACAGCAGCAAACCAAAAACCAAAACCCGATCCAAGGAGCAAAACAGCAGCAGCCACCAACACCTGACAAACAACCCAGCCCAAAGCAGCGGAGATACGGAAAAACAGAGGCCAAAACAACCCCAAAAAGAGCAGCAAACAAAAAGAAACAGGGGAGACCCACAAAATAGAAGAGAAACGACAGTCCGGTACCAGGTTGCCGAAGAAGAAGAAGCCCTAAGGCGGGATATGGCCGGCGGCAAGAAAAGACAGCCACAGCGACCGAAATCCGGCAGGAGCAGCAGCAGAGGCAAACCCACGCCTCAGAAAACCGACCACAAAAGAACCCACAAAAGAACCCACAAAACAGACCACAAACAAAATTCCGGCGAGGCGCCGGCAAAGCTACGGCAGGAGGAGGCGACAGAGGGTCGCAGGTAGAACCAGGCGACAGCAGAAGACGGCAGAAAGAACACCCAAGTAGAACAGGGCGACGGCAGCAGCGAAAACCCAGGCCAAATCCAGCGAAAAAGCGGCCGAGGAGGGACAAAAGGATGATGGTCCAGGCGGTAAAGGAGGGTTGACGGCGGTTGACGGCGAGCAAGAGGGCCGCCGTGGCCGGTGGTAGATGGGCGGCAGAACCCTAACAGGGAACCTCTGATCGCAACCCCTCACCCTCTCCCTCTCTAAACATAACGTTTATTATTATTATTATTATTATTATTATTATAAAAGAATCATTAAATATAATAAGTTTAAAACATATAAAACCAATACAACATGTTATCGAAAGTTAACTTTATCTCTACAAATTTTGTTTTTGTATTCTAGTAGTTATAAGTATGTGCAATTTTTGTTTTTAACTTGGTAGATATATATTTCAAGAAACCTTTGTTGCCATTAATTTGAAGTTATAAGTGTTGCATATTCTTGCTCCCTACTCCGGCAAATAATATTGTTAGAGACTCGATAAATACGTAAATATAAAAGTTGCTTAAGAATTACCAGAAGTGAATGTATTCGTGATGTTTGTCAGAGTTTGTCGTGCGGAACTACCACCGGACCTGCTACCGTTGTCATTCTGAATTGATGGTATTATGTTACTTGGACCATTGATTAGCAAACCTAAAAAATTCAAGATTTGGTAACATATTTATCATTCACAATACTATAGTATTATGATCTTAATTGAATTTGCGATTACTGAAATAGTTTTATCAGTAACTTTTTACCTGAAGATGTTGTTCATTGACGTTTCTGACTTGATACAAATTGCTCTTTGGACATTTTGTCGAGAACGTCTGTATCCCCTAATAATATGTGCAATGTAAAGATATACGTATCAGTGTGTAATTATGTGTTCTGTGTAATAAATGAATTATATCTAATATATTTCATTTAACTTATCATATAGGAATACTCGATATTTTTATTTTGGTTTGGTGTAATGGGTACTCAGTATTTATAGGTGTTAAGAACAACTAATATATTAGGAAAATAATAATATGCTTTTATTTTTATTTTTATTTTTATTTTTATTCTAAGTTAACATTGTAGTGAAAAATATTCATGTTCATATATAGAGTAATAATATTCATATATTGAGTCAATATTTTAGTACCTTATTTTAAAATTTTAAATTTAAAATGATAGGTCTTATATGTGAACATGATATTTCCCTATAATAAGATAATACAACTACATATAATATTGGCATGATAGGATATACGGACGGAGTTTACGTCTTCTGTTCAATATTCTTTACAGTAATATTTATCAACAATTAGTGTGTGTGTGTGTATATATATAGATATAGATATATAGATGTAGATATAGATATTATGAATATATTTTTTGCATGTTCAATTTTTTGAACGTTCAATATATTACATTTTTTGTACGTTCAATTTATTACACATTTAGATATATATGAGTCCTTATATATATGAGTTCATATATATATATAGAGTAAGGCTCTTATGAGTCCTTATATATATATGAGTCCCTAAGTCCTCATCTCATCCATTGAATGAGATGAGAATGGATGGACAAGATGCATCCTAATATTTGCATTAAAAAAAAGAAAAAATGGAGATACTGCTCCCTAAAATAACTCCCATAATTTTAGGAAACAATAACATCACATTCATTCACATTCACGTTCATCAAAACCTAAAAAAAAATACTTCCAATATCACGTTCATTCATACAAATTTGTGCTCGAAATCCCGTTACTATGAATTCAATGATCGCGATATCTTCATCAACTGTTGATAATCAATTCATCGACTATAACAATTGTGAGTTTCGTTATTGCTTTCGTGTTTTGCGTCAATTTTTATTCATCATCTTGATTAATTTGCGTCAATTTGCTTTCATGTTTTTCGCCGATTTTCATGTCGATATTGCTTTCATGGTCATTTCATTCATATAGTTTCATATTTGGTTCATTGCTCTCTTGTTAATATAAATTCCCAATTTTTATTATATTTGTTAAAATGTAGAATTTTATTCATTTGATTATTCATAGATTCATATCAATGGTCCATTACTCTCGTGTTATTGTTTTGTTTATTCTTTAGGTTTTTCTTAAGCTTCACTGATACTTACTATTGTTTTGTTTTATCTTGAAGCAGACACGGCGTTGAAGTAACACACGTTCTGAGTTACAGTAACACCTAATTTTAATTAGAGTAACACAAAAAGGTCTAAGCATTATATAAATTTTACGCACGAACAAATATATGGAGTTATTGTAATGCACATACTGTGTTACTTTAATATACACAATATGTTATTTTAATGGCTAACCCTGTTATTTTAATGCACATAATGTTAACTGAATCTCGTGTTACTTTAACGCACTTCATCTGTTAATTTAGTTCTTTTCATCTGTTACTGTAATGCATTGGAGTTACAAAAAGGATTTAGAATACCGCCATATAAAAAAATAAAAAAAATAAAAAAGAAAGATACTGTTTTCTATAATAGTGGGACGTGATTGGCTTCAAAATAGGAAACAATATCAAAGAATATCGCCCTCATTCAAAGAAATATATTGTGTCATACTCTCATTTCTGACCATTATATGAATTTTTTGCACTAATTTAACCTATACCTGGTGTTATTTTAATGAACATTATCTGTTACTTTAATTCACACTATCTGTTACTTTAATGTCTGACCTCTGTTACTTTATACATGGTGTATAAGCATCCTCTGTTAATTGAATACAGTGTTACTTCAATGCACTTAATCTGTTAGTTTAATTCTTGTCATCTGTTACTTTAATCCATATTTCAAGTTCTTATTGTTTCTTTTTCGTCACGTTTATTGGCACTGTTATTATTTTCAGTAGACGCAAAAGCACATGAATGATGTAGGTATGTGAGTGAGTGTTTCCTCCATAAATAGGGCAGATCTTCAAGGACGTGGATGAGTCAGTAAACTTATATAAAATCTACGCATTGGCTTGTGGATTCGATGTGAGGAAGTACACAACGAAAAGATGGCGCGGTGGTTAGATTAAATCAAAGCTTCTGACGATGATGAAGATGAAGAAGAGGACGAGGAGGATGAAGAAGCAGAATTCTAAGTAGGATAGTATATTGTTAGAGTAACATACATTATTCGTTAGAGTAACATATTTAATGAGTTAAAGTAACACAGATTATGAGTAACCACATATGTAATGAAGTTGATTCAGTTGAAACTCCTGTACCAATTCATTGATGTAAAATTAGTTAGAATAACACACATTATGCGTTAGAATAACGCACATCATTCGTTAGAGTACATACATAATGAGTTACAGTAACACAATTATGAGTATAATTTGATTATCAATATCCAGTTCTTAGAGTAACAGGTGTGAAAAATTGGAATTATAATGGAGTTTTATAATTTTTGGTTTTGGAGTATCCTTAATAGAAACATACATTTTGCAACGTACTGTTTTTGTAAGACACTATTATGTAACGTAACAGATTTTATGAGTTAAAGTAACACAATTCATGAATTAGAGTAACACATTGTATGAGTTAGAGTAACATGGCAGTAGCGAAATGATGATTTTTTTTTGTGAAAATGAAGATGAAACGACGCATTTGTTGTGTGATAGAAAGATGCAGTTAAAAATTTGATGGGAGACACAAATAAATTTGCATTAAGATAATTAAGGAGGAGAAAGAAAAAAATATATATTTACCAAGATTTAGTTAGTTATTTCCTTAATTGACAAAACCATCTTAACCATTAATCTATCACTACTAATTATGATAAGTGGACTCACTTGATCCTCTCTCTCTCTCTCTCTCTCTCTCTCTCTCTCTCTCATTTCAATATATAGAATTAATTTGACAAATGTGATATATTGAAGAGTATTACAGTAAGATTTTTGCACGGTACATAAGGATATGTATTATATAAGAGTCATATAATATTTTTAGTGAAATATTCATATAATATTCATATATTGAGTTAACATTTTATTATGTTATTTTAAAGGCTAGGTTTTATATGTGAACATGATAATTCTATAATAAGATTATACTACTACATACGGAGTATAAGATTGCCATTGCCATGATAGGAAATTAGGACGGAGATTACGTCTTCTTGCCTTGAAATACGTTGTGTACCTTACTTTTGACAAATGTATGTTGTCCAATTTTAAGTGTTTATACAAATTATTTACTTCATGAATTAAGTGTATTTTATGTCAGTATTTCTACCAACTACGTTATAAAATCTTTTTAAGTGATTATGCAAATTATATAACGTGATATGGGTATTATATTTTATGTCAAAGATATTTTATGGATTAAGTACATGTTATATATTTATGCATTATCTTATATATTTATGCAATATATATTGGATCTAAGAAATATATCAATTATGAATTGAAATATATAAGTGAATATATTGACGAAAATAATTTAATTATGTAATATATAAGTTGCAATATATATAAGATGCAATATATAAGGAATATGTTAATTATGGAAAATATATTTAATTATACTATATATATTTCTTATTTCTTATTAATATATAAGAGAATAATATTTTCATATTAATACGGATATATGTATACACGGTAAATAAATTGGTAAATAAATACTAAATAATATATACTCTATATACTTTGTTATATATATATATATATATATATATATATATATATATATATATATATATACACTGCATGCGCATATTAATAGGTAAGATTCTCTTATATAATAAATATATTTAATTATACTAAAGTTACTATAAATACTCATATTAATGATAAGATTAATACTCATATATGTATAATAATAAAAATAATATTATATATGTTTAATGTTGTAGCCTCTAACGGGATCCAGTAAAATATTATATCATAATTTTTTTTTAAGTTAATACTCACCAACAATTATATATTAAAATTAATTATAGAATTAAGGTTTAAAACAAAAAAAAGATTTAATTGATAAATCAATAGATTATACCGTAAGATTATGTTGTCAAATTAAAATATTGACAAAGAATGATCATATATTATATAAGAGTGAATGATATTTTTAGTGAAATATTCATATATTGATTTAACATTTTAGTACCTTATTTTAGACGATAGGTCTTATGTGTGAACATGATAGTTCTATAATAGGATTATACTACTACATATAAGATTGACATTATAGGATATACGGACGGAGAATACGTCTTCTTGTTAATATTTTGTGATCCAATTAGTCCGATCATTCATTTAATTAATATATTAATTTAACTGGCCTAATTCAAGTATTACTATTATTTCAATTTATATTATAAGAGAGTATCACGCTGTATGCCAAATTAGTTTAAGAGGATAAAATGTCATACAACTGTATTACTGTCTCGCATTAATAGATTGTATTCATTTCTTTATTTTCTTTATACTAAAAGATTATGTAAATGCATGCCTATTATAATAATTTTATGTTATTCATATATAGAAATTGTGAAGATATATTTCATAATTTAGTATAATATGGAAATGTGTAACCTCGATGAGAGATGAGTATTGAATAAGAAAGATACGTTTAAATATAGATCATAATAATACGGATATATTTGAATCATAATCATATAATCTTAATAAATATTTTTTGAGTACATTATTGCAGGAATTAAAAATATAATGGTTAAATAAAATGGTCTAGACGGGCACGCCGATAAAAACGTACTGAATCTTATCGATAATCATTTATTCATACTTTATTATATCTTATTGACTTAATCTAAATAATAAAGACTTATTATTCATCTTGAATTTTGATTTGGTCTTTGGGACTGATAGTAGGATTTTGAGCCATCTTTGTGTCACCTTGTTGACTATCCTTCTCCAAGGAATTTCCTGGGGTACCATGGAATGGTTGGTTCAGATGTTGTGTCTCGTTAACTGAAGTTTGTGCACCATAATTCGCAGCGCCTTCTAAGCCGAGCACTATGGATTTTATTGCATTTTGTAGCATGTGGGTTCTACGATATCAAAATAAACTAAAGTTATTAAAGGTCAAATAAATTATATAAAAAAAATTATAATTTCTTCATGTAATATTATATAATTTTGTACATACCAAAAAAATTATAATTTCTTCATGTAATATTATATAATTCTGTACATACAGGTATTAACATATACGTGGCACGAAACTCCTCAACTTCTGGAATACTGTCGTTAAAAATGACACGGGTGGCGTATTTGTGGGTGTTAATGCTGACCTTACCTGTTTAACATAAGAAAAGTGAAATTTAACTCAAAAGTATAACCTGTCAGTAATTAGAAGTGATGCTTGGATCGTTAGATAGTACTAATGATTTATGGAGATAGTTATTAATATAACTTGGGATAAATATTCTATATTCTATCGGATCAATATAATGGACATATTATACATAGGGTCTCCAACTTCCATGTCAATGTAAGTGAATGATATTATAATATATTTGAATAGTATTATAATCAAACGGTGCAATTTCTTTAAAAATGGAGGGAGTATAATATAAACAATTATCAATAAAAATTAATAACTAATATTCAATAATAAGAATTAGTTTTGCAAATGTTTACCTTCCCCCATTCCACATCTAACATTTTGAAACACCACTATTATTGGTTCCCACTTTGGATCCCATTCATCAACAAATGCGAAAATGTCTTGATAGTCCTCCCATACGTTACAATGCAAGACTATATTCCTATCAAATATCTAAAATGGTAAAATTTCTGATAAATGCATATTTTGTTGCTCGAATCAAAAATTAAAAATATCGTGCAAAATCCATAAACGTACTGTATATCAGCTATCTCGATGGTGATGAACTCCAAACCATTAAACGTCCTCGTTTCACCCTTATTTATGAGTTTGCCAAAGATATCTGCAGAAGATACATTTCTTGTATTGATTGAGTTTAAACATGTATGCATTTAAAACATGTATGTATGTGTGTGTATATATATATAACTCATTTCAATTATAGAATTAATTTGACAAATGTGATATATTGAAGAGTATTACAGTAAGATTTTGCACGGTACATAAGGATATGTATTATATAAGAGTCATATAATATTTTTAGTGAAATATTCATATAATATTTATATATTGAGTTAACATTTTATTATTTTATTTTAAAGGCTAGGTTTTATATGTGAACATGATAGTTCTATAATAAGATTATACTACTACATACGGAGTATAAGATTGCCATTGCCATGATAGGAAATTAGGACGCAGATTACGTCTTCTTGCCGTGAGAAACATTGTGTACCTTTTTATAACAAATGTATGTTGACTAACTTTAAGTGTTTATACAAATTATTTACTTCATGAATTAAGTGTATTTTATGTCAGTATTTCCACCAAATGCGTTATAAAATCTTTTTAAGTGATTATGCAAATTATATAACGTGATATGGGTATTGTTATAATGTAATATATTGTATTAGTGGATGTCCACACTATGACGACATTATGTCGACATCATATCTACATAGAATATTCTAGACCCAAAAGAAACCCTAGATATCTGTATATGTATATATACACGTTAATGATCAATGAAATAAGGCACCTCATTCTCTCCTCTTTCCCTCCCATATTATAACACGTTATCAACACGAGACTCTACCCAGCGGGCAACTACAATTATCGGTATTATTATTATTATTATTATCTTCAAATCTTATTTATTACGCTACTCAGGTACATTCTCGTATAAATTTTCATAAGATAATTAATATGTTTACGTATTGTTTACTACGGAGTATTGTTTATGTAATTAAAATTAATATTCATATGCTTAGACGTATTGATTAGCATTATAATAAATTATTGCGTTATATTCATATGATTATACGTATTGATTGTTTACAAGTATTCATATGTTACACGTATCGTTATGGTTCATGTAATAATAAATTCCATACTCTGAATTTCATATGATTTATAGCATTATATATTGTTTATGTCATTAAGATTAAAATTGTATGCACATAAACAAACTACGGAATATTAATTGAATATTGACGTTTACATATATTAATATTGATGATGTTCATAATAAGTGTATCAACTATAAATTGTTTAGAATATGATATGTTAATACGTGTAACAAGGTACATGCCTTGAATATGACATATGTCTAGACATACATTGATATATTTTAATACATATTGTCGTTTGCATAAACAAATTGGGTTAATTATTGACATATATTAGTTAACTATATACGATTGTCTTTAATTGGATTACTTATATATGATATAATTATAAGAATATAGGGTATGTTATTGCTTTGTATTAATCAACGTAAAGACTAGCTATAATCAACAGTAGTGTTATACTTCATACACTCATGAGGTAATTATTAGGCGTGATGTTACAATAACAAGAATTTGGAAATATTAAAAGCATGATTATAATTAGTAAAGATTAATCCATATACAAGATACTTGTTTGTCGTCAATATGTCCAACTTGTATCATATAAAGTTTTATACTCCGTATCACTTAATTATATTTATGCCTTTCTCATCTTCATGACTAATTTAGTTTATATGTGTATCTCATGTATTTTGTGACCTAACTGGTACACAATTACAAGATTATACTTCAATTTCACAAATATTTGGTTACCCAATTGAGACTTGTTGCTATATAGTTACAAGATTTCACTTTGATTACATGACATATATCTCATAAGTTTACCATTATTATGTTTATAACAATATTATTATTATTATTATTTTATTTAAATTTTGTTATTATTATTATTATTATTATGGATTTGCTAATTTGAAGAGTATCATAATTTTGTTATATATGCGATGGATTGACTAAATACCTACAATAATTCATAATTATTAATGATTGAAAAATAAATAAATTAGTGTTAATCGTAATGGAATATATGTATTATAATAATTGGTAAATCTATTATGTTTTGGATATTATATTTGAATAGTGTGTCTTATATATGTTGCCTATGTGTATTATGAATCAATGAATTTGATTTGATGTTTTTTTAGAATATCCATGTTATATGTTACATAAATATCTTTTCAATGTTTATCTAACTAACTTAGAAGATATTAGAGTGATATAGAAAAGATTTAAAGAGTAGAAATTTGAATTATTTTAATCATCCTATTACCCATAATACAGTGCGTGTATTAGGGCATCATATTATTGTCTGCCTTTAATCAAATACTCCGTATTAGTTTGCTCACAAACAATAGCAATAGTATTTCATTACTACTTGATTGTTTCACATTAGTCATCAGTTCATCACTAATTCGTTTTATATCATAATGTTTATATTAGTTTTATTAAATTATAATGATTATTTGTTTCTTGTACAAGATTATTTGTCTACTAATAGATGTTTGTTGAGATGAATTCAATTGTTTAATTTTACTATCAAAAATCAAGAACGTAGACTCCATTTATCATTCAATTGTTTATATATACAAGAGTATCTTTGCAAATTTGATTATATCTTTCAAGCATGGACTCCGTTTATCTCATGAAAATTTGATACTTATATAAAGATCGAACATGATTTGTACATACATATTTGAGTGCATAATTTAATCGTCATTTTTGCCTATTTTATGTGGATTTGACCGAACATATTGTGTTGATTAATTTCTCAATTAATATGTTTGTAAATTTGCTTGATTCCATAATCATTATAGTTTTCATACAATTATATTGTAAAATGAAATCAGTTAAGCATTATTGTGTGTGTGTGTATATATATGAATCAACTTCGGAGTCAAACATCCATATATTAAAAGACTCATATACGATCATGATCAGAGCTAATAATGTTATCCGGTGAGATAATAAGTATTTTTAGACTAGAAGCTCCTTATAAGAATTTGTATGCCTGAAATAACATACAAGATTATTATGGATAATAACTACGGCAAATACAGCAGCCGCAAAAACTCAATATCACGAGAATAAAGTAGCCTTGAAGACATTGTATCGAATAAATAAATAAATAAATAATATTTTGTGTGAGTACGTACATGAAACAGTACCATGTTTAATACGGAGTATCACTTATTATGTGAGGAAAAATTTATATTCCTTTGAATTGAAAGAATATTGGCCTGAAGCCTAAAGGCAACATATAGTATGTGAAAAGAGATTTGGAGAAATATTGTCAATTAATTTCTCGTTCATTCACGTTGAACAAGTGTAATTTTGTTGAAAGACGTTGAATCTTTTTTAACTGGATGTGTTCATTCCCCGAAGAGAATGAGACATTTTACTAAAGACTCAGCCAGAAGCAGGAGTCGAGATAGGACTGGCATAATTAAAATTAGTCTAATGATATGACCTTAATTGAGACAAAATTCTGCATTGAGTTATTAAAAATTGTGAGTAACGTATCATTGGTTAATAGTCATAATTTCGGATATGACTTGAAATAATGTATTCGATTAACGATGATCATTCTCCAAAGTGAATATGACATCGAATAAAAGAGATTGATTAAGTGAATGTCATCATTGTATATGTTGACAATTATAATTATTGATCGTATTTTATGAAAATTACAAGTGAGTAATATAGCATATTCCCGGAAGGAATATTGACGGGTGTCGCCTATTTATATAAGACATCATTTGTGTCATGTCACATAAATAATTTGTTTTTAGGCCACATGAATAAGAATATTATGCTTCTAAACTAGAAGTTCAGCATAATGAAATTCAGTCAGTTAAAAAAAAATGTGGCGTGCGATAAGTGAATTTATCAAGATAATTTAAAAAAAAAAAGAATTGTCATGAATTATAGACAAGGTAAAGTTGGCACAAAAGGATTAAATATGTGACAATCAAGGGCATCTGGGTTCTGGTTACACCCGTTTTGATAAATATGAAGTTTCTCTTGGAAGAAATGTAATAAAGTGCTAAAACTCTCTCGTGTATCATTAAAATCAATATATATATATAGAGTAAGGCTCTTATGAGTCATTCTCTATATATGAGTTCATAAGTCCTCATCCCATCCATTGGATGAGATGAGGATGGATGGACAGGATTCATTCTACAATTTGCATTAAAAAAAAGAAAAAAAAAAGAAAGGGAGATACTGTTTCCTAAAATAACTCCCATAATTTTAGGAAACAATAATATCACATTCATTCACCCATTCATTCACCCATTCATTCACAAATTCATTCATTCACGTTACCACATTCATCAAACCTAAAAAAAAAAAAACTTCCAACATCATCACGTTCATCCATCCATTCATTCAAAATCTGTGCTCGACATCACGTTACTATGGATTCAATGATCGCGAGATCATCATCAACCGTTGATAAGCAATTCGTGGAGTACAACAATGGTGAGTTTCGATATTACTTTCATGTTTTGCGTCAATTTTATTCATTTCATTCATCATATATTCATATAAACGATTCATTGCTCTTGTGTTAGTATAGATTGCAGATTGTTAGGTTTATTATTTAGGTTTTTTTCATAATCTTCACTGATTATTATTTAGGTTTTTCATAATCTTCATCAATTGTTATGCTTTCATTGCCATGGAAGTCATTAAGATGCTCCATATTATTAGATTTTACGTTCATAGTATGATTTTTTAAAGATCTGATCATTATATGATTTTTTCGCACAAACATATATATGGAGTTATTGTAATGTACATAATGTGTTACTTTAATATAGACCATCTGTTATTTTAATGTCTAACCCTGTGTATAGACATTTTCTGTTAATTGAATCTCGTGTTACTTTAATGCACTTCATCTGTTACTTTAATTCTTGTCATCTGTTACTGTAATGCATTGGAGTAACAAAGGATTTAAAATACTGCCATATTAAAAAATACTGCTTCCTATAATGATGGAACGTGATTGTCATCAAAATAGGAAACAATATCAAAGTATAACGTTCTCATTCATACTCTTATTCATAGCAGTATACATGTTTATACTGTCATTCATACTCTCATTCATACCTAATGTATTACAGTAACACGTTTGAAGCATTAGAGTAACATATCATCGGATTTAGTTATTAATGTTTTGGTTAGAATACCGCCATATTTCAAGTTCTGATTGTTTGTTTGTCGCCACGTTTATTGACATTGTTCTTGTTTTTGTAGTAGACGTAAAAGTAGAGGAATGGTGCAAGGATGTGGGTGAGAGTTTCACTCCATACATAGAGCAGATCTTCAAAGATGTAGATGATGATAAGAAGAAGAAGAAGAAAGAATCATTAGGAAACGTCATGTAAGTCATCGTTTGACGATGAAGAAGAAGAAGAAGAAGAAGAAGAAGAAGAAGAAGAAGAAGAACAATTCTGAGTAGGACAATATATTGTTAGAGTAACATGCATTATTCATTAGAGTAACATACTAAATAAGTTACAGTAATACAGTTTATGAGTTTGATTGATTTTCCAATATCTAATCCTTAGAGTAACATCCTTTATTGGAGTAAAATGAGTTAGAATAACACACATTATGCGTTATAGTAACATACTTAATGAGTTACAGTAACATAGTTTATGAGTGTAATTTGATTTCCAATATCCAGTTCTTAGAGTAACATGTGTGAAACATTGGAATTATAATGGAGTTTTATAATTTTTGTTTTGGAGTATCCTTAATAGAAACATACATTATTCTTTTGGTTGATTGGAAGTCATGTTTTTGCAAAAGACTATTATGCAACGTGACAGATTTTATGAGTTAAAGTAACACAGTTCATGAATTAGAGTAACACATTATATGAGTTAAAGTAACAGTTTTTGCAAGAGACTATTATACAACGTAACAGATTTTATGAGTTAAAATAACAGTTTTATGAGTTAAAGTAACATAGTTAATGAATTAAAGTAACACATTGTATGAGTTAAAGTAACATAGTTTATGGATTATGGCAGTAACATAGTAACATACATACAATGACAGTAGAAAAATGATGATTTTTTGGTGAAGATGAAAAAAAACTTAATTTTGAAGAAACTTGTTGTGTGAGAGAAAGAGGCAATTAAAAGATTGATATGAGAGAGAGAGAAGATTTGCATTGGGATAATTAAGGAAGGGAGAGAAATGATATATTTACCAAGATTTGTTAGTTATTTCCTTATTTCACCTCAAGCAATCACAACCATCCATCTTCCACTTGATCAATGGTCCAAGATTGGACTCGTGGACTCAATATATATATGAGGACTCACTTGATCCTTCCTCTCTCTCTCTCTCTCTCTCTCTCTCTCTCTCTCTCTCTCTCTCTCTCTCTCTCTCTCTCTCTATATATATATATATATATATATATATATATATATATATATATATATATATGAAATATTATGTTTGAGAATTGGATAATATATACTCGTAGTTGGATAATGAATATGAATGTTTCTGTTATGTGACATGTAGTCACACAGAACTTTACGAGTAAGTTCATTTAATCAGAGTTCATAATATAAGTATCCTATGAACATGATGATCTCCTGAATGGGCAATTTTAATTCGGCACGTCGAAAACCAACTGCGTCAAGTCGAGCTCCCTAATATATCATTCTAATGAAGAGAGTTAGTCGCTTAAAATTTATGAAATATAAGATAAATTTTAACGTGGATATTGCCCTTTTAAATCTATCAAATAATGATAGTTTTTCCACCTTAAGGGGGGAGATTGATAAGGATAAGTTGGTAAAAACAGACAAGTAATATTGATCCCCAACTAAACCCGAGATTCAAACACTTATTTTGAATATGATATACATCAGCTAGAAATTCAAGAAATATGAATGTTGATTTACATAATTTGGTTTTGATAATGATGTATAATGGTATACCAACTTGATCACTTTATCATATCAAGATATGTTATACATTGAAATTTATGATTTGACTATAGACAGATTTACCCTCCTCGAGGTAGAGCGAGCTATAGCTCCGTCATGGATAGTAAAATGTATGAACATAGAGATTCTTGCCATATTTTCAATAATCACACACGACGGAGTGTGAAGGTCATATTCGGTTCATATGTTATAAGTGAAAGAAAATGGCAAGCATGTGCAGTTGGTACTCATGAAGAGTAATGAAACGAGTGCTGTTTTTCGTCGTCGGCATTTCAGCCACGTCGTCGGCGCTTTTTAATGCTGAAAGACGATCTTGCCCTTGACTTTTTTAGATTACGTAACTAATGTAATTGAGTTAGATTAGTTAGATTAGATAATGAAACTCGTTAACAAACCGTTTTACTTACCCTCGCACTTACCCTTAGTTATTTACTTTACTCACTTACCCTCAGTTACCCACTTACCCACTCACACTCCTCTAACACTCCACCCAACATTTGAAATTTAAAAAAACCGTTTTTTTTTTTTCGAGAAATCCGATTTTTCTAGAGACCCGATTCCGCCTTTAAATGGATCGACATGCGGTTAGTACATTTTTTGTTTATATTATCCGTCATTTTTTGTACATTTATTGTTTATATTAGCCCCGATCCGATTTTTTGTTTAAAACTTGTAAGAAATGTGTGTTAGTTTATTAAAGATATTGCATTTTGTTTTATAACATGTCGTTTATGTGCTGGATTTGTTGTGAAAATCGTAGTTGAAAATAGGAATCGAGGGTAGGAACTGTTTACCCAGAAAAACGTGAACAGGGGCCCAGACGCTTGAATATCGCGTCTGGGGGGCCACATAGACGCGAAATTCATGCGTCTAAGTGGCCTCACAAACGCGATATTCATGCGTCTGAGAGGCCTCTTAGACGCGATGTTCATGCGTCTAGGGGGTCTCTCAGACGCATGAATTCCGCGTCTAGGAGGCCTCTCAGACGCATGAATATCGCGTCTAGGAGGCCTCTCAGACGCATGAATATCGCGTCTAGGAGGCCTCCTAGACGCGAAACTCATGCGTCTGGGCCCCTGTTCTCGTTTTTTTTTTGTTATTGTTCGACGTTATGCGTTAAAATATCGTGGCTCGGGTCTCGTTATTTGTAATTTATATGATTAGAATTATTATTATGAATATTATTAGTTCGAAATATGAATAGAATTATTATGAATATCGTGACTCGGTTATTTATTTTTAGTTGAAAATATACGAGATGTTTATATGATTAGAATTACTATGAATATTATTAGAATTATTAATATTAAATTATACGAGATGTTTTATTTTGTAACTAATGAGTAATTTTTTATCGGTGTATCAGGAGGAGTCAGATGGCGACGGTATTGACTATCGCATTTGTTTTATTTTTGGGCCAGCGTTCCGTAGTTCGGATGAGGCATTCAACTACGCTAGTGAGATAGGTTTGGCTCTTGGGTTCACCTTGGTGAAAGCGAGCAACAAAACGCAGAGTAACGTGAACCCGATGTCAAGATTACTTGGTCAAAATTACTTTAAGTGCAACCGTAACGGGAAACCGGGAAAAAATACCAAGAGTTCTCAGAAGATCGGGTGTAAGTTTTGGGTGAAGGCGTGTGAGAGCGTTGACAGAGAACGATGGATTTTAGGTATCGGTCCATGTGGCATGCACAACCACAAGTTGGAGGTTTACACTGACGGGCACAGACGCCTAGCCGCCCTAGACGAGGCCGAGAAACAGATTGTTCGGGACGGTATTCGGGACCACTTCACACCGGCCCAAATACACGACTCCCTTCATCGGAGAAATCCGGGGAAACCACGCCCATCGATCGAGACAATATACAATATCGGGGGGAAGTTGAGGGCGGAAGCAAGGGAAGGTCGTAATGCCATTGAGCAGATGATGGTACTAGCGCGCCGGGCTGAATACATCCACTTCTTCTACGAGCACGAGTTTACGAGTGTCGTGGAACGTATTTTCATGGCTCACCCTGAGTCCGTGAAACTGTTTCGTACTTGGCCTTACGTAGTCACTATGGATGCGACGTACAAGACGAACACCTACGACATGAAGTTAGTGGAGATGGTCGGGGTGACACCTGTCGGGAAACCTTATCTGATAGCGTACGCCCTACTTCGACACGAGGACACGGTGTCCTACACTTGGGTGCTCGATAAGTTGAAGCTGCTAATTGGGGACCGGGCACCGAACGTGATTGTGACGGATAAGGACCAGGCTTTGACGGCGGCAGTATCGAGTGTCTTTCCGACCCCGCAGACCCAGAATCTGCTCTGCACGTGGCACATATCCAATTGTGTGGAAAAACGTGCCTTGTCTTACTTTCAAAAACAGACAGACCGAGTAGCGACCTTCATGCACGCAGTATGGTACCCCCTTCTGTATTCCACAAGTAGGGTGGACCTTGAAACAAAATGGGACAAGATGAAGACGACGTGGAGGGTCTCGGGAATTCCTGTTTACATTCATGACGTTTGGGGTAATTTCAAACAATGGAATCACGCGTACACTAACCGATACCTCCACTTTAGCAACACCACCACGTCCATCGTCGAATCTGCGCATGCGGCTTTGAAGAAGGCTCTTGGCACATCGACAGCGTTCTTGGATCGGTTGTTCGATAGAATTGACAGGCTAATCGGTCGTCAGCAGTCTAAACTGCGAAAGAAGCTGGAGACATCCCAAAGAAAGCAATCAACTTTTCTACCACCCATTTTGAAGAACTTGAGACTCCGGGTAAGTCGTAAGGCGTTGGACTTGCTGACCGGGGAACTGTCTAGGATGCAAGAGTTGGGAGATCGGGTTTTTCACGAGTGCGGGTGTGTATTGAGGACGTCGAAGGGTTTGCCTTGCGCATGTCGACTTGCCGGGATGATGATGCGGAATTCAGTAGTGCAGTTGGCCGACGTTCATGTGTTTTGGAGGACGCTTGACTATGCCGGGGAGCAAGAGATGCCCGTCAGCGACAAATTTCAGCTTGACGGGTTGATTGAGGAAATACGTGAGAGCGATCCGAGTATGTGGCGACATTACATTGATGTCCTGAATTCCGCATTACGTCCGGAGGAATCTGGGCTACTTGATCCTACCCCGAATCCAAACCCCAGAAAATCTAAGGGGACAGGGAGGTTGCTTATCGGAGTCGAACACGCCAGGAGGAGGTACGGGACCACCGACACGAGAGCGACCCCGAGTAAGTCGGCCAGGACTACGCACGCGTCAACGCCAGGGAGTAGTCAGTCGACCGAACCACCCACACCGACCGCCTCCCAGTCCACCACGGGCACATGGCAGGGGCAACCGAACGCCCCCCTTGAGGTGAACTACATGGGGGGGCCCTTCCCGGACATAGACAAACTTGTTGGTTTCATGTGTCCGTATCTCGTGAACTGGATAGATGTTATTGGAGACGGTCACTGCGGATTCCGTGTCATGGCTCATGCAGTGTACGGTGACCAGAGCAGTTATACTCGCCAGAGAATGGCGTTGTGGGAGCACATCCATTCCCCCATGTACGACAAGGTGTACATCTTTGACGCCGACGGTCGTGAAGGCGCCATGACCCGTGTAGGTACGACGGTCCCGTACCCGGTTGGTTCGGAGCATTATCTCGACGACTGCGATTTATTCGGTTTTGCCACAATTAACAACTGGGTTATATGTCGAGTGTCCGAGAACCTCACCTGCAGTACCTACTACCCGTTGCGAGAGATGCCAGGTAACCACCTCCCATTCGGCGTTATGTGGATAATGCACGTTGAACGCGGGGGAGCAGGTCACTGGATGAGGTTGCGAATGTCTGAGGACTGCCCGATGCCTCCTACACACATACTTTGGTGAGGCGCGCATGACGGTACTACAGTGCATTATCCGGAGTTTTACCGAGCACGTCAGGATAGGTGGGTCGAGGAGTGGAATTCGTACTTTCCGAGTTATCAGATTGATCAGAACGACCCAGGTGGTCGGAACAACCCCTTCCATCTTTAGTGTAGTGTAAATATTAGACCAGCATTTGTATTATATTCATATTTCTGACCAGTGTTGTATTCATTTGTAAATTTTAGAAATCGGTAAATCACACTATTAAGAAACAAACGAACATAAAAAAACATCCGAATTGAAAAAAAAAACGAGTACCCAACGTGAACATATTACAAGTCATCCGAAAATCATCCGAAATACAACATGATTGTCTTAACTGTTAAGACATATAGAAATTACAAATAAAATGGAAACGAGTTCTCGACATAAAAGAAGTACAAATACGCAAGCATGAAATCCGAAACACAGAAGACATAACCAAATGAGGAATAAAATCCAAAGCAGTCAACGGCGACCTCGTTTCCCCTGGGATCGGGGTGGCCGTTCACCCGGGTGGGGAAGGACGGGCTGGAACGACGCCATCAGCTCATCAAAATACGCAAGGCGGGCTTCCGGATCGTCTCTAAAGTGTTGCCTTGCAGAAAAGCGCTCGAACAACGAGAGAGCGGCCTGAAACAAGGTGGCATCGGTTAGTATAAATGTACATGCAAATAATTATTGTTACACACCAAAATACAAATTGATTACCTGTTGCGATCCCCCTGCGAGCGTCGCCTGCTCCTGCACCTCGGCGGCGGATGGTGGTATGATCCTCGGGTGGGAGACTCTCGAGTACCAAGCATAGTAATCCGGAGTCGCTTCCCCCGGGTAGTCCACTTGCCGCGAGAGCCTCCTCGGGTCAGCGCGCATGACATATACAGTCCTCCACGGGTGGTCCGAGTATACCGGCCCGAAGTCAAGAAGGTAGTTCCCACCCCCATGCCTCGGTCGATGCACCCTAAACGGCACGGGCATCGACTCGGGTATAGTCTGGACGTAGCCTAACTGTCTGATGACCCGGTCTCCCTGGTAAGGCTCAACGATGTCCATAAAGCGCAGTGTCCCGAAGTAGGTAGTGGTACGGTGCACCGTGTGAGCGTTCCGCACGAAGGGCTCCCAACAGACCCGATCCGCTGTCAATAAGTCAAGTGATCGTCGGTAGGCCAGAAGGTTGTCTCCGCGCGACGATGGTTTCCCGACGCCTACCCACGCAGTCGCGCGTGGCGAAGTCGGGGAAATCGGGATCGGTGCCGCTGGCCTAAAGTCAGGGAAGTACTCATATATCCACACCTGAAGCAAAGTCAAACACCCGGCCAAAGTGGTGAACCCCTCCCTCGAAGCCATCCCTAAATTCCTGTACAGCCACGCCAACGTACCAGCACCCCACGCAAAACCAGGAATCGAATCCAAGCTGTTCGTCAGTGGGAAGACTGACGGACGAATACGATCGCTCGACCTATCCACAAAGAGGAACTCTCCCAACAACGTGATCAGGTAACCCTGCACAGTCTGCTCATGGGTCCCAGTGCTCATCTTCTCACGCACAGCCCTCGCTAGTACCGACCCGCTCCTCAAAATGGGAGGGCCCGCATCCCCCCTGGGTGCCCTCAACTGCAAATCATTCATCCCGAAGAAGTTCCCCACAGCGGTCTTCCCATCAGCCAGACCCCCAGTCTCGTTAAGAACAGCGCATGGCTCACCCTCTATAGACAGCCCTAAGATCCTGGCGACGTCGTGCAACATGATAGTCATCTCGCCGAACGGCATGTGGAATGTGTTCGTATCCGGCTGCCACCTCTCGACGAATGCTGTAAGGAGCGGTATGTCCAAGTTGCGTAGAATGCACGCCCGTAGGTGAATCAGCCCCGACTGTCGGACAGCATCCACTACCTGAGGAAAGCGGTCGAACGACTCCAACTCCCTAACAATCCGAGGACGGTTGTAGGTCGTCAGCAGACTCCGCTCGTGACCTGGCTCTGACCAAAGCCGACGCGCAATATGACCCCCAAAGCTCGGGATCACCGACGGATCGATGGGACCTCCGGGACTAGGTCCATGCAGAATCCACGTAGTGTCGGTCCGTGTACGCCGGGGGACGCTCGAGGCCGAAGTACCCACACTCCCGACGAAAGTGCCTCCAGGCCCCTTTCTGTAGACAACAGCCTTACCCTGCTGTGATGTCCCCGCGTCCGTCTCCTCCTCCTGCTCCTCCGCCTGCTGTTCCGACAAGTTCTCCGGAAAAGCGTGTCGCCTCTCCTCCTCATCGAACTCCATGTTCAGGTCGGCAGACTGCAACGACCTGGACGCCTGGCGGAATTCGCCGCTCGCAGTTCCCTCCGAACAACCGTCGTGTGTACCGCTCGTGGTGCGGGAAGGTGGAACAGGAATGTCTAGTGTACCCCCATGAGAGGAAGACGATGGCTCTGGTGGGCCGGTAGGTGGGGGCCTCGGCCTACCCCTAGCACGAGTGGACGCAGTTACGACCCTACCGTCTACCCGGCTACTCTTCCCCTTATCAGCCATCTAATTTTACAAATTCCACACGTTGTTAAAACAAAACTATGTCACTTGTTAATAATATTAAGAAATAAATTTAACGTTCTCGTACTATTCTTATTACTTGAAAAATCAATTCGATATGTAATAGTCAAAAAAAATCTACTACTGATATAATAAGATATTACTATTCTTATTACTTTCAACGTTGTCGCTTGATATAAAATTTAATTTAAAGAGCAAATTACTGATAACGTATATTATTCTCAAATTAATTATTTTCATATAAGACTATTTTTTAAGTAAACACTACTAACCTTAAAATTAGTACTCATCGTTATCTCAATTGGGTGTCCGATTTTAGGAAGAGATAACGATTACAGGTTTTTCACCTAAATTCAACTTTTTAGTTATTATTTTTCACGATAAATTGATATTTTCAACCTAGAGATCCTTATATTTTTTTGATTACAATTTTTCAAAAATATTTCAAAACCTAAACTTATCAACAATTAATCCTGAATTTCATTATAATAATTCTAATAATATTCCTAAACATATAAACATTTCGTATAATTTCCTAATAATAATTCAAACAACCAACACATCAGCAACGATACGAACATCTAACAAAAAATAAACGAACTTTACGGATATCGTAACCCTAAACCCTAAACAAAAAAAATAAAAAATAAAAAACGAAAACAGACCAAGACGCCGGAAAACCGCGTCTGGGAGGCCTATTCGACGCCGGAAAACCGCGTCTGGGAGGCCTCTCAGACGCATGAATATCGCGTCTTGGAGACCTCTCAGACGCATGAATGTCGCGTCTTGGAGGTCTCTGCGACGCATGAATGTCGCGTCTTGGAGGTCTCCGCGACGCATGAATATCGCGTCTGAGAGGCCTCTCAGACGCATGAATCTCGCGTCTTGGAGACCTCTTCGACGCCAGATTCATGCGTCTGAGAGGCCTCTGAAACGCGATATTCATGCGTCGCGGTCTGTTTCCAGACCGAATTCTGGAAAAAACGACGCCCAATTCGCAAAAATCGATCCCCACCATCAGTCAAACCGATACCAAAATCGAATATAGAAAACAATAACTCAATTGAGGTATATATCACACACAAAAGCTATGGGCAACCTAAACTATCAATCTAATATTAATTATACTCGAACTAATCGATCCAAAATAATCAAATACAAGCTAAAAGGTAATACAAAATAGATAGATCTACTTACTTGAGTACGGATTTGGAGTTGGAGTGGAAGCGGTTTTATATTTGAAAAACGATTTTTTAAGAAATTGTTTAAGGGAGAGAAAGAAGTGAAAATGAATTGTAAGGAGAAGGGGGTTTATATATAAATTTCCTAAACATATTCCCGGGATACATTGAGACACGTGTCTCGGAGACCGTTCAATAGTCCAAAAACCGACATTTCATATTAGTCGGGAATATATTTGTTACGTTAGTTAAGAAACTTAATTAAATTCATTAGAATATATTACATAAGGATAAATGAGTTACGTTGAGACACGTGCCTCAAAAACCGTTCAAGAGTACAAAAACCGTAATTTTAATATACTCGAAAATATTAATTACATTAATTAACAAACTTATTTAATATCATTAATCATAATTAGGGGAAGGGTAAAAGAGTAAATTCACGTATAAAGCGCCGACGACGTGGCTGAAATGTCGACGACGAAATGTAGTAGTGAATGAAACTTGAATGTCGATGAAGTGACATAGATATTTGAACGATAATAGATGGCCTAGATATGTGAAAAGATTGGTACAAAACATATTCAGATATCTTTAAGCAATGCCGGCAGTATAAGTAATTATATCGATATATTAATTCACGGAACCGAATAATATTTGCGCGCGATATGTAATGGACATTTTAATGGGGATCTTATATAAGCGTCCATATTGATTGTTGACGTACAATCTATGGTTAAGAATGAGCTCATGGACTTGAAGTCCACGTATTGGCTCGAAGTCAATCCAATCATGAATATTATTGGTGAAGATATTGTACAATTTGCATTTGAATATCACGTGCATGTAATATAGTTATTTTATCATTGCATAATAGTGTCATATTACGTCATTGCATTAGTATAGAATATATGTTATAGTGCATCATTCATAGTACATGCATGCACACTAGTATTATTTTGTTAAATTGCAGGATAAATGTGTAAATGATATAAGCATCTATGCTTGATAAAGTCCTGAAGGATAAATGATCAGTTGTGAAATATTAGCTATACTCCTTTTTCCCTTCGACTAGGTTTTTTGTCCCAAGAGGTTTTTTTCCTAGCAAGGTTTTTGACGAGATAGCGCTATAGACGTGTTAAAACGCTATAGTTATAACCATCATTGTTGAGATGACAATTGTTCGAGACATATTTGTTGATTGCGACGAACCCATTTCAACACCATGAAATTACATGAAGACATGGATCATTTCAATACACAAGTTGTGCAATCATCAGGGGGAGTAAACACGCGCTGTACTCTTTTTCCTAAGCCATGGTTTTGTCCCACTGGGTTTTCCGTGGAAAGGTTTTAACAAGGCAGCATGTTATGCGTGTTTTGAAGATTTATGTACTCATTTTCTTTATTAGTGTTTTTTCCCATTGGGTTTTTCTGGGCAAAGTTTTAATGAGACATGACTTCACTGATGGACATCCAACGGGGAGTATTATAATGTAATATATTGTATTGGTGGATGTCCACACTATGACGACATTATGTCGACATCATATCTACATAGAATATACTAGACCCAAAAGAAACCCTAGATATCTGTATATGTATATATACACGTTAATGATCAATGAAATAAGGCACCTCATTCTCTCCTCTTTCCCTCCCATATTATAACAGGTATTATATTTTATGTCAAAGATATTTTATGGATTAAGTACATGTTATATATTTATGCATTATCTTATATATTTATGCATTATATATTGGATCTAAGGAATATATCAATTATAAGTGAAATATATAAGTGAATATATTGACGAAAATAATTTAATTATGTAATATATAAGTTGCAATATATATAAGATGCAATATATAAGGAATATGTTAATTATGGAAAATATATTTAATTATACTATATATATTTCTTATTTATCATTAATATATAAGAGAATAATATTCTCACATTAATACGGATATATGTATACACGGTAAATAAATTGGTAAATAAATATTAAATAATATATACTCTATATATTTCGTTTTATATATATATATATACACACACACACTGCATGCGCATAATAATAGGTAAGATTCTCTTATATAATAAATATATTTAATTATACTAAAGTTACTATAAATACTCATATTAATGATAAGATTAATACTCATATATGTATAATAATAAAAATAATATTATATATGTTTAAGGTTGTAGCCTCTCACAGGATCCAGTAAAATATTATATCATAATATATTTTTTTAAGTTAATACTAACCAACAATTATATATTAAAATTAATTATAGAATTAAGGTTTAATACAAAAAAAAGATTTAATTGATAAATCTATAGATTATACAGTAAGATTATGTTGTCAAATTAAAATATTGACAAAGAATGATCATATATTATATAAGAGTGATATGATATTTTTAGTGAAATATTCATATATTGATTTATCATTTTAGTAGCTTATTTTAGACGATAGGTCTTATGTGTGAACATGATAGTTCTATAATAGGATTATACTACTACATATAAGACTGGCATTATAGGATATACGGACGGAGATTACGTCTTCTTGTTAATATTTTGTGATCCAATTAGTCTGATCATTCATTTAATTAATATATTAATTTAACTGGCCTAATACAAGTAAAATTATACTATCAATTTATATTATAAGAGAGTATCACGCTGTATGCCAAATTAGTTTAAGAGTATAAAATGTCATACAACTGTATTACTGTCTCGCATTAATAGATTGTATTCATTTCTTTATTCTTTATACTAAAAGATTATGTAAATGCATGCCTATTATAATAATTTTATGTTATTCATATATAGAAATTGTGAAGATATATTTCGTAATTTAGTATAATATGGAAATGTGTAACCTCGATGAGAGATGCGTATTGAATAAGAAAGATACGTTTAAATATAGATCATAATAATACGGATAGATTTGAATCATTATCATATAATCTTAATTAATATTTTTTGAGTACAAAATTGCAGGAATTGAAAATATAATGGTTTAATAAAATGGTCTAGACGGGCACGCCGATAAAAACGTACTGAATCTTATCGATAATCATTTATTCATACTTTATTATATCTTATTGACTTAATCTAAATAATAAAGACTTATTATTCATCTTGAATTTTTGATTTGGTCTTTGGGACTGATAGTAGGATTTTGAGCCATCTTTGTGCCAGCTTGTTGACTATCCTTCTCCAAGGAATTTTCTGGGGTACCATGGAATGGTTGGTTCAGATGTTGTGTCTCGTTAACTGAAGTTTGTGCACCATAATTCGTAGCGCCTTCTAAACCGAGCACTATGGATTTTGTTGCATTTTGTAGCATGTGGGTTCTACGATATCGAAATAAACTAAAGTTATTAAAGGTCAAATAAATTATATAAAAAAAATTATAATTTCTTCTTGTAATATTATATAATTCTGTACATACGGGTATTAACATATACCTTGCACGAAACTCCTCAACTTCTGGAATACTGTCGTTAAAAATGACACGGGTGACGTATCTGTGGGTGTTAATGCTGACCTGACCTGTTGAACATAAGAAAAGTGAAATTTAACTCAAAAGTATAACCTGTCAGTAATTAGAAGTGATGCTTGGATCGTTAGATAGTACCAATGATTTATGGAGATAGTTATTTATATAACTTGGGATGAATATTGTATATTCTATCGGATCAATATAATGGACGTATTATGCATATGGTCTCCTACTTCCATGCCAATGTAAGTGAATGATAATATAATATATTTGAATAGTATTATAATCAAACGGTGCAATTTCTTTAAAAATGGAGGGAGTATAATATAAACAATTATCAATAATAATTAATAACTAATATTCAATAATAAGAATTAGTTTTGCAAATGTTTACCTCCCCTCATTCCATATCTAACATTTTGAAGCACCACTATTATTGGTTCCCACTTTGGATCCCATTCATCAACAAATGCGAAAATGTTTTGATAGTCCTCCCATACGTTACAATGCAAGACTCTATTCCTGTCAAATATCTAAAATGGTAAAATTTCTGATAAATGCATATTTTGTTGCTCGAATCAAAAATTAAAAATATCGTGCAAAATCCATAAACGTACTGTATATCAGCTATCTCGATGGTGATGAACTCCAAACCATTAAACGTCCTCGTTTCACCCTTATTTATGAGCTTGCCAAAGATATTTGTAGAAGATACATTTCTTGTATTAATTGAGTTTAAACATGTATACATTTAAAACATGTATGTATATATATATATTGGTATTATTATATATAATAGTAACCGAAGTGGCAACGACGACGACAACAATAATAATATATCTATATATATATGGGTACCTATGAAATAATTTTGCGGGACGTTTCTTTCCAGGATATCTTCGAAACTTTTGAAGTTGTACGGCCTTATGCCAAATGCAGGCCCATTTACGTCGTATATACACGTAGCATAATTCATGAATAAACGATAATCATGATGAACAGATACATTAGCCACATCGGCTCCAGATATCATCATATTTGTAAAGATGTATTCATGACCCTCCGATATGCGGTTCTCATATTGGCTTATCCTTTTTTTGGTATCGTGGCTTGTATCATACTCTTCTGTAAAATAAAAAAATAAAGAAGATTAGGGGCTGGAAATATGTGATTATTCTATAAGCGAATTTTGAAAATAGCTAAATACTACTCTGTTTTACCTGTTCATCAACCAATATGAGTTGAATTGAGGAGATGCAACTCATGTGGCTGTAAGGATCTGGCTGGTACCATTTGGTCGTTACTTTGGTGCGAACATTGACATATTTCAGATAAGGTTCTGGTAGAGTGATGTCTTTAACGGGGGTAATGAGGAAACCATGCTCAATTTTGAAATGGTAAACTATACTCAGAAAATGTTGTATAACAATGTAGATGAGAATATGGAGAGTGATGGGTATAAGAGCAGGCTTTATATATTGCTTGCATTATATATTATATATTTTATATATATATATATATATATATATATTATATTATAAGATATGTTTTGGTAGAAGACTGTGACTTATTCGAGAATTTCCTAACAAATCAAACGAATTAGTATTAATATCTTTTATCATTTTATTATCAATCAATTATTTCAATTATTTTATTTTATCTATCAATCAGTTAGTATCAATCATTATACTTGTCTTACCAAATAAGTTGCAATATGTGTACGATGCAATATATAAGAAATATATTAATTATGGAAAATATATTTAATTATACTATATATTTAATTAATATATAAGAGAAGAAAATAATATTCTCACATTAATACGGATATATGTATATAGGGTAAATAAATAAATTGGTAAATAAATACTAAATAACATATACTCTATATATTTCGATATATGTTTATATACTGTATATTATGGAATGAAATATATAATTGAATATATTGACGAAAATGCATATAATTATGGTATATATAAGATGCAATGTATATAAGATGCAGTATATAAGGAACATATTAATTGTGGGAAATATATTTAATTATACTATATATATTTTTAATATATAAGAGAATAATATTCTCATATTAATAATCAATAATATTATCATATTAATACGGATATATGTATATACGGTAAATAATTTGGTAAATAAATACTAAATAACATATACTCCATATCCACGGCATAGTATACTATACTACATATAATGAGAATTTTAATATATAGAGAGAATAATATTGTCATAATACGGATATATGTATATACGGTAAATAAATACCAATTAACATATACTCTACATATTTTGATATATGTATATATACTATAAATACTCATATTAATAAGTAAGATTAATACTCATATATGTATAATAATACTAATAATATGGGCATTAAAATTTGACTATAATAATAATAATAATAATAATAAATATGCGGGCAATCACCGTGAGTTGTCCTCTTCATAAACTAAGAAATAGAGTGTGAGATCCTGAATTTGGTCATCAAAACATAAACGTGATTATAATGCAATTGCCTTTAACACCATAATCTTGGTTGCAATAAAACTTTGATACTTTAATTAATGAATAGCTTGTTCCGTAGGGAGTAACTACCCCACTAATATATTAAAATTAAAAAATACCCATTAAGTAGGTATAGATGGGCACACATATAATCCGCAATACAATCTTGATGCTTTAATAATATTCTTGACTTATTACTTTGATATTGATATTCCTAATAAAGAGATATTATTATTCATCTTCAATCTTCACGTTCACTTTGGGCCTGATAGCAGAACTTTGACCTTCCTCTCCAATTATATAAAGTTCACCCACAACAACCTCTCCTAAGCATCTCTTACTTGGAGTTACGTTGAACGTGTCACTTGAATTCATCTCACTGTTCCCACCATTGTTGATAGAAACATGATGTGCCGTATTTAGTCGTATTTATTACGACGGTTTTGGTGTATTTTGTGAGCTAAATAGGTTGTCTTATATCGCATTTGTGTCAGTATGGTATAAATGTAATATAGGCTATTTTGTGGATGCTAATCATTGGACCGTTGATTTGGGCCAAGAACGAATGAAACATGAAGAAGAAGAAAGCCCACTTGAAAACCCGGAATGAAAGAATCAAAGAATCGCGAGAAACAGCTGCAACCAGGCGAGTCGCGCCACATCCAAGCGAGTCGCGCGGATGCCTGTTACGTCTAACTCGTTCCGTCTTATTTTTGTGTTACATGGTTACGTTTTAAGACTTGGTTTTCAATTAGGAAACTTTATTATTACTAGGATGTTTTTATTATTATTTTATTATTAGTAAACTATTATTAGGTTAAGCTTAGTTTTAGATTTTATTATTCATATCATCACATCAAGGGTTTAACGTAAGATTAGAGATAAAAAGGGAGACCTTTGAAAAACCCTAATTTTCCATTGCAAGTATGTCTAACTAATCTTCTCTACTTAGATTCAAGCCTTTGAAACGCTCAAGAAACGTTTGTGAGTTTGAATGTTTTGATTATTAACCTTGATTATTATGAATTGCTTTGTTATTAATCTCATGAATGTTGTTGTTGATTGCTAGGTGTACAACTAGTATTTAATTGCATCGTTCTATCGTTAGTATCGTTAATTGAGTAGGATTTACTGATTAACTTTACACTAGTAACAACTAGGAATTAATATTGAACGGGATACGTTGATATTAGTACTTAGAAACGATTCATATAAATATCTAAGGCACGACTGGATTGTACGTGCTATTTATTCTCCATCGAATTCTCAGATCTATATTGCTTCCGTCTAATTGAACCTAGAATTGGATTGTTTAGGTTGTTTTACGGTTAGGGTTAATTAAGAACGGGATTCGTTTTAGTTAACTATGCTTAAGAGAATTGTAATTTCATGTTCATGATAGAGTAGTCAAGGTTATTAATTGAAACCGTCTTACGATGATCAATCGCTATTGAGTGTCGATTTGTGCTTGTGTCTAAGTTCTTTCTCATCATTTCATACCTCAAGTTATTGTATTATTTATTTTAGTTTGTTAGATCATTAATCATACAAACCCCGCTTTGGTTACTACGGTCTGTAATTACGTTAGAAGTCAATTTCTACACTTTAGTTAGCATAATTAGATTAAACTGATTCCTTTGGGTTCGACCCTTATTTCTACTTTACTACGTTTTTAGTATTTAGATTTAAGTGCTTATAAATTGTAATTTGAGGCATACGACTTTAGCCTATCAAATTTTTGGCATCGTTGCCGGGGAATCGGTATTAATTATTTTTTGTGTTTTCTAGTGTTTTTCTTTTTTTAATTTTCTTTTTATTATAGCTAATTTTATTTATTTTATTTTGTGTAGTTTATGTATAATACTCATTCTGCTAACTTGAACCTCGAGACATTCGACTCAGAGATTGAATGCACCTTTCACAAGTCAAGGAGAATCGGAGAAGGAGCCATAGTTATCGGAACACAGGAATTCGACGACCTAGAGTTTTTCAATGATATTCCTATTATTCCTGTGAATACTGAAGTTTCTTCCGACTCCGAAGACGAGTCGAATATCATGGCCAACACAATTAAGCAGCTGACAGCACCCGACCTTGCACAACAACCTTTGTTCATTACGTACCCACCATTGGGTGCGAATGCCACTTTCGAATTGAAGTCGGGTTTGATCCATCAACTACCCACGTTCCATGGCTTGAGCGATGAGGACCCTAATAAGCATCTGTCGGACTTCCATATTGTTTGCTTGAGTATGAAACCGGCGTCCGTCACTGATGAGCAACTCAAGCTTAGGGCATTTCCCTTCTCATTGAAGGATTCTGCGAGAGATTGGTTATATTACTTGCCACCGGCAAGTATTGATACGTGGGTGAAGATGAAGAAGGCGTTCCTTGAGAAGTACTTTCCGGCATCTCGAGCCTCCCAGTTGAAGAAGCAGTTTAGTAATGCGGAGCAACGAGATGGTGAGACGATGTATGAGTATTGGGAACGTTTTAAGAAACTGTGTGCTACATGCCCATATCATGGCTATAATCCTTAAGACCTTGTGATGTAATTTTGTGGAGGTCTTTGGTTGGAGGATGCTCGCACTGTGAATGCAGCATGTGGGGGATCGATTGTGAACAAGAGTCCAGATGCTGCTATAGAAGTTATCCAGGAGCTAGCTGAAAGCTCTCGGGATTTTTCTCGAAAATATCCCAGACGGGGTGTGCATGCCGTAGGTAATTCATCATCCTCAAGCCTTGAACATAAAGTCGATAGCTTAACGGCTCTTGTCCAAAATATGATGTCGGGAAAAACAAATCAAGTTATGATGTGCGGTATTTGTTCTACCGAAGGACATCCGAGTGAGCATTGTCCTCACATGTATGAAGAGGATCAAGAGGAGGTGAATGGAATATGGGAAACCGGGGAAAAGAAGAAATGGGATCCCTACTCCAATACCTTTAATCCCGGATAGAGAGATCATCCCAACATGAGGTAGAGAACTCGTCAAGGGGATCAACAATTTAATCACGGGAATCAAGTCGGTCAAGTGAAGCAACAATTCTTTGCTAAACAACAAGTTCCTAACACGGTTCCTACTCCGCCTCCACCTAGTGGTCAAATGTCCACCGAGGACATGATACGCGCTTTGGTTGCTAGTCAAGCTACGGTAACCACCCAAATGTCCAATCTTCAAGCTACGGTTCTTCAACATCAAACAGAGAACAAAGCTAGTATCCAAAACATGGAAACTCAATTGGGACAAATGGCGACCTCTATTAGTCGTTTGGAAGCTCGAGATTCTACGGGACTCCTGTCTCAAACGGTGGTGCCTTCTAAGAATGTGAGTGCCGTTTCATTGAGGAACGGAAGGCAATTAGAGGAGGTCGAGAAGGTGAAGAAGGTAGCAAAGCAACCAGTCATAAGAGAGGAAGAAGAAGAGATAGTGATCGAGAAGGAGGAGCAAACCCCTATTGTCAAAGCAAAGGAGCTCATTACTACTACACCGGTTGTGGAACCGGAGGTACCCTTCCCCGATGCACTCAAGAGAACTCGCCACTTTGAGCACGATAAAGATATTTATGAGGTATTTGAAAGTGCGAGGTAAATATTCCCCTTCTTAATCTTTTGAAAAGTATTCCCAAATATGCAAAAATTTTAAAAGAATTGTGCACTATTAAAAGGAATAACAAGCTTAAAGGGGTAAAGAAAATTAAGGTAAGTGAACATGTGTCCGCCGTTTTTCAACGAAAACTACCACCTAAATGTAGTGATCCGGGTATGTTCACAATTCCTTGCACCATTGGTGACACTAAGTTTGATAAGGCCATGCTAGATTTAGGAGCTTCTATAAATGTGATGCCTTATTCTGTATATAAATCTATGCAACTTGATCCTTTGAGTAATACTAGTGTTGTGATTCAGTTGGCGGATAGATCGAATGTCTACCCGAAAGGTATTATCGAGGATGTTCTTGTTTTAGTAGACAATCTAATCTTTCCTGCTGATTTTTATGTGCTAGACGTGGAACATGATCACCATGTGGCTCCGATTTTGCTAGGAAGACCGTTATTGAAAACGGCAAGCACGAAGATTGATGTTTCTAATGGATCTATGACTATGGAGTCCAATGGCCAATTAGTAACTTTCAACATCTATGATGCCATGAAATACCCCGTAGATCACCATTCTGTCAATTTTATTGATATTGTTGATCCATTAGCACAGAATTCTTTGACCTGAATGGTTCTGATGAGTTGCAGGTAGCTTTGGAGAACAGTTTGAGTAATGAGGAGGTAGAATATGCTTTTTCTGCTAATCTGCAGGAAGTTGTGGCGGAATTGCATGATTCGAGGAGACCAATATCTAGTTTTCATAACCCATTACCACTAACCATTTCTTCTTTACCTTACCCTACTAATGTTCGGGAAGTGCAGTCTTTTCTTGGTCATGCAGGTTTTTATAGGAGATTTATTAAATACTTTTCCAAGATACCCACACCGTTGTGCAAATTGCTTCAAAAGGAGATAGATTTTGTATATGATAAAGCTTGCAAGGAGGCTTTTGATGAGTTGAAACGTAGGCTTACGTCGGCTCCAATTATCCAAGCTCCGGATTGGTCTCTCCCCTTCGAGATCATCTGCGATGCGAGTGACTACGCATTAAGAGCAGTGCTGGGTCAAAGAGTTGGAAAGATAGCTCATGTCATTCATTATGCCTCCATGACCCTTAATGAAGCTCAAATAACGGTTTCTTATATTGATCTAAGACATCTGTTTTTTTTAAACCGGTCTCATATACTGGTATAAGAAACCAGTTTTGTTTATAACTGATTTCTTAACTTTAAGAAACCAGTTAAGAAAATCAACTGATCTCTTAGGAGTGGTCTCTTTGCCACTTTTTGTAGTAGTGATTGTCCTCAATGCACGAGTAGAGGAAAAAGATTGAAAAAGACGGAAAAAGAAAAATAAGAAAAATCTTTTTGGATTTTTATAATTTTTCAAATGTTTTTGGAATTTTCGAAATTTTTTGAAGAAAGGAAAACGATAAAAAGAGTGGTGGGCCTAGGTGAAATCACATCACCTAGACCCTAGCCAAGTGACTAAAAAAAATGAGAATAAAATAAAATAAAGGATGAAAAATGGGCGTAGGTGTAGTCACGTCACCTAGCCCAGATTAAGAAAAATTTGAGAAAATGAGAAGAATTTGGATTTACAAAAGGTCAATGGCGTAATCACATCGCCAAAAGACCGGGAGCAAAACCAAGGCCGCTTTGGCCGCAACAATCGAACAATGGGACAGCTTGCAAAGTTATGTTAGAGATAAATCAATCACAATGACAATAGGATAAAAGGAATAAGAACGGAATCAACCAAAGGACATGCAATTATCGATGATTAAATACTTATCGACCCAACCCACACACAAATACACAACACACACACACACACACCACCGACTCCGGGAGAGGGTCTAGTTTGAGTGATTGTCCGACGCAAATGAAGCGCTAGGAGACCCATAGAAAAAGGGTATACCCTCGGAGGATGGCTCAGGAGAAAACTCTTCCGGACCGTCGCTAAGCGAGAGGAAAAAGTCGGATTCAATCTCACATAGGTCATAGATCGTACGACCTTCGGGTAATTAGTAGTGTGCATACTCCCAAACTCCCCTTCCTCCCGACTCAGTCTTGGTCAGTCGGAATTCATCGGGACCCAAGGGTAGGTCCCATTTGTGGTGAACAAGGATAGTGGTTCGGTGTATGTTTGGAACTATTAAAGCTCTTCCACGGCTAATGTAGACGAGGCGCTGATGAGGTACATGAAAAATTCAAGTCGGAAAATAGGCCTCGTCAAGCCATATGGAATTGTCTAGTGGGGTGAGGTGGTCGGTCGAATAACCCAATTTGTTTGCAATTACTGTCATAAGACCTCCACAATCTAAGAAGGACGTTGGGTGACAATCATACGGTGGAAATGCAACGCCACGACAAGTGGTAGGTCTAAAGGGTTAGGGTTACCGAACAAAGAGTCACAAATCAATTGCAAGACACACACATTAAGAGTATAAATATTATCGGCCGAGGGTAACAAGAAGTGGGAGAGCATCTCGCAAAAATAGCGAATTGCGGGGTTACGAATTTCTGAGGCAAAGGATAAATTATCCTCGTAACCACCTTTACAGCGTGATATGCGCTTCCAAAGATCTCTCCTAGTTACATAGGCTTGTATGTTGCTCGAGGGTTCACTAATTCCGGTACCCGATGAGGGTAGGCCTAGCGCAAGGCCGAACTCCAAAATAGTAAAAGGATGGGGTTTGCCGAATAGTCTAAATTTGACCGCTCTTGGTGTGATCGGATCGTCAATGGCAAAGGTTCCTAGGAACTCACAAGTAAGATCTTTATAGGTGAAGGCCGCGAGGCTAAGGAGTTCGCTAGTTCCGGTCCTCGACGATAACTCTTTAATATCATCTACTATTCCTAGATTGGTCATTGTGTGGGGACAAGGCCACCTAGTGCTCTGAAAGATCTTTTCAGAGAAGGTCTGAGCTAGAGAGGTATTAAGACAAGGTAAATTTGTAGGCTTAGAAGACTTAGAAGATTTAGAAGATTTAGAAGGTGTAGAAGTCGAAGCCATACCTTGCTTACGAGCGGCTCGCCTTGCTCTTGTCTCCATAATAATAGATTTGCAAGAATATTCCCAAAAACTTTGGCTTCACCTCTTCAAGCACCCAAAATAATCACCCAAGATGGAGAGGAGGTATGAATGTGGTTTGGGTATGGTGGTTTGATTTTATGAGGAGTGATAAGGTGAAATGAGTGTGAGGTGAAGGTGATATAAATAAAGGTAGTTGAGGAGGGAAATGAAAGTTTTTAAAGTAGATTGTAAATATTTTTTTTTTTGGTGAGAATGTGAGGTGTATTATATAACAAAAACCGTAGTTACAAGGACATATACAGACAAAGGATTAAAAACCGGTAGAGTATGCTAATCCGAGTAAAGAAAAGATCTAATGCTCTCAGTATCGGACATTTTTGTGTGAGGGTTATGCATCACAGTATGCAACCTGTCTTTAATTTCTTGCTTAATACTATTGGTGACTTTCTCCGGGCGAGCAATCTTTCCTTCAATACGGGCTTTGTTTCTCGACATCCAAATGCAATAGTGAAACGCATTGAGTGTCATTGCGATGATCTTTCCTTTAGGATTTTCTTCCACTTTCAAATCAGGGGGGAACGGGCTTCGAATCCACTTCTCCAGTTCAGCTTTAATGATGCTGTTGTAGGGACATTCTGTGAACAGGTGAGTGATAGTTTCAGGCGCTGTCTCGCAGATACAGCAGTTTGCATCAGCACAGGTCCCCTTGATTGTAAATATTTGGTGTTTATGTTTTGGAGGGAAAGTTATGTGGGATATTTGGGAAGGAGTGAATTGATATTGTAGTGAGAAAATATGTTATAGGTGATTGGCGTTCAAGCTCATGCCGCCGGGTGAAATTTCACCCGGTCAAACACTATCGGATGAAATTTCACCCGGTCAAACACTATCGGATGAAATTTCACCCGACGGTATTTCGTCATGAAAATCGAATTTGCCAACTTTTTTCCACCGGGTGAAATTTCAGCCGGTGAAAATCTGGAAACTTTTCCGTAGGGCAAAATTTCGCCCGGTCAAGTCTCACCGGGCGAAGTTTCGCCCGGCAGTCTTGTTTTCTTCGTTTTTCTGCCTTGCCATTTCATGGCTCTTCAATAATCACCTACAAATTCAAATATTGACTCGACTCAAATTACATAATCAATATCTCCCATAAACATGCTTGTGGTCTTCAAATTAAGCTCCATAACTTCTCCAAAAGCTTGATCTTCATCCAAATAATTGCTCCATTGCGAAATCCAAGTTCATCCATTGTTCTCAAGCTAACAAACACAAAGAAATATGATACATATATACAAGGTGGTTGTTGAGGATACCACCAAACCTCATCAAATGTGATACAAACTCAACCCGGGTCGCCATCATAGCGACCGATCCATAGTTCACCTCCATCAAAACTTGCCCGTGGCTCAGACACACACATGATCCTTGATAATTTTTGGAGGGTCGTTTTAACTTCTTCTACTAGCCGGGATACTTCGTCCCATTTCAACTTTTGATTGCCAACTTCGACCTTTGCTTTATCAATGGGGCTTACACCCTCGTTGCGCGTCATTAGCTTTCCGTCCCTTGGTTCCATGTTCACCACACTTTTCGATTTCTTCTTTTTGGATTTTTTGATAGCTTCCCTACGGGAAGTTGGAAAAGTGTTGGAAGATGAACTCGTAGGCGGTTGCACGGTGGTCGAATCATTAAGCTTCACCTTTGTTTCAACATTATCGAGTAAATGACTCGACTTATTAGCTTCATTCTCCTTTTCTATCACAAGGGACTCGGCATCTAGAAGGTATCCAAACATTTCATTTCCGAAGACATCACTCACTATTGTATTTTCAAACGTGATAGGTAATTTGAATTGCACCGACATTAAACGAAAGCTTCCCCTTTTTAACGTCTATGATTGCTCCGCCGGTGGCCAAAAAGGGCCTACCTAGGATTATGGGGGCATGCTTGTTTACTTTCACGTCCATTACCATAGAGTCGGTAAGGATCGAGAGATTTTTAACTCGAACTAGCACGTCTTTAATCATACCAACCGGAGTCTTGATGGAACCGTCGGCCAGTCGAATTTTGATCGGTGTTTGCTTCATGTTGTAGATATTGAGATCATTCACCATTGATAGCGGGATAATGCTCACGGCCGCTCCAAGGTCACATAGAGCATAATCGATTTTAACATTCCCTATTGTGCAAGGTATTGAAAAACTCCTTGGATCACCCATTTTGGTGGGGATTTTGCTCGATAAGCCCAAATTACACTCTTCGGTGAGTGCAACCACAATTGTATCATCACATCGGCCGGCTATCTCGGTGAGAGGGGGATTTACCTTTTCCTTCTTTAGCAATTCAGAGAATGAGGTGAACTTGATGTCCTTTCTATTGATCGTAGCTCGAGATGGAATTGGTAAAAGTGGCACATGTGGCTTAGAAGGTGGCATGCTTTTCTCTTTTTGAATTTTCTCTATCACATAACCCTTATCTCCCTTGATGTACTTAGAAGGGTCCCTTATTCCGCGCTCGATTACATTGGTTACACAAGGATCTTTCTCACAGCGAGTTGTTCTTGGTGGATGCGTTTTCAACTTGCTAGAATGAGGGGCACTTTGATTTTCCACATGTTTTATCTTCGTTCCATGTGGCGGCATTGGCATATGCTTGATGTTGCGGGTAATTAGGATTTTGAGGTTGTCCGGGTAATCCTTGTGGTGGATGTACCGGAAAGGTAGGAGCCTTGGTGGCTTCTTGTGATTTCCTAGCTTTGAGTTCCTTTCTTATATCCGAAATCTCGGAAGCTAAGAATGTTATCGCCTTCATCATGAATTGTATAGGATGCTCGCATTGGCCATTCCATTGACCTTGTTGGAAATCGCCATGGAAAGGTGGAAGTTGGTTATATTCGGGATTGTATCCTTGGGAACTTTGATGATACCCTTGGATATAATCCCCTTGATTGAAGCTTTGAATACCTTGATTATAACCTTGAAAACTGTGGCTATTCCCTTGATTGTGAAAATTACCTTCAAGATTTTGGTAATTGTTTCCTTGATTCATGTGTTGATTAGGGAATTCACCTTGGCCTTGGAAATAATTGCCCTCTTGATTGTTAAAATTTTCCTTTTGAAGAGGCAAGTAGGGAGGAGGCCCTTGAATGAAAGAACTTTGTTGATGGCGTGAATTGGATGGCATTTCTTGTTGTGCTCCTTGATACATTGGTCCCGGGTTTTGCACACCATGATTTGCATAAGACTTGTATTGTTGCACATGGTTCCTTGTTTCAGGATTGTATGTGTTTGGAAAAGGGTCATTTTGATGCATTGGATTGATATTTTGAAACACTTGGACTTCATTGCATTCTTGATAGGACATTCCTTTATAAGGACGACAATTGTTGAGTGAAAGGTGTAAGTGGATTATTGGAAGAGGGATTTATGGTGGTGAGCGATGTGAATGGATTTGGAAAGAGTGGAAGGATATGATGTATGGTTGGTGGTGTAAGGTATGGATGTCGAATCACCTTTATTGAGTAATTTCCCTGGGATCTCATAACTTTAAATGTCATCTTTAGCTCGGGATCGAACCGAAGAAGCAATAAACTGTCCCTGGGAACACACTCAAATAGAAGGTGAGTCTCCTAGCACAAAGTGGTACTAGGGTAGAGAGAAGCAAAACCAAACACAAAAAGACAAAAACTCAATCAACTAATCGTCGTCCCCGGCAACGGCACCATTTTGATGCGCGGGCGTCGCGACCCGCACGATCAAACAATATTTGTAACACCGACAAACCTAAATAATGTAGTAGTGGTAGGACGGAATCGATCCAAGGGACGGTCTACGTAAAGTCGGTCGAGTAAAAGTCTAAGAGTGATTGGGTTGAGAAGGGGGGTTTTGGACGAGTTGAACTAGACTAACTAAATGAGCTACGGAACTAAGGCGAGAAACTATTAATGGGAAAGGTGTTAGGCAGAGTTGGGGAATCGGAAACGGGACACAAAAACAAGGAATCAAGCAAACAATACACAATTGATAAGGGATGGGTCACCTTTCGGTCTCTTCACCCGACCTCACTAAGACTCGCTTTTGCGACGAAGAAGCTAGGTCACTAAGTCGGATTACCCAAGCCCCGAGTTTCTCCATATTAACGAGGGTGAATATGAGTCAACTAAATTGATCAAATAAAGTCAACAAGCATACAACAATTCCAAAATAGACAAATCAACCCAAGTGCATTCAATCACAAGAATCCTTAATCTATGTTGCCCAAATCCATCCCCCCCTAACCCCTAACAAAGATCTACTCACTAATCATGGTAAACAACAAAACATTAACTAAGGAGAAAATAACTACAACATGCATAATGACTAAATATAAAGAAACTAACAACAAAACAATAAGAGAACTATGATATAACAATTACCCACCAAACTATGGAAGAGATAAGATCTAACAAAATAAACTAGAGAGTAATCTAGAACAACATAAAGAAAATCTAGAGAAACTAACAACACTAAGATAATCTAAACAAGATAATAATGAGAAAACAACATTAACTTAAACTAGAGATTAGAGAGTGGAAGAGAAATATACCAACTATGAAGATCTACAAGAAATAAGAAGATTGCATAAATAAAGATTGAATCTTTGATGAAGAGAATGAAGAACTTGTCACTAATTCTTCAATAAACCCCACAAATCTTCAAATAAAACTTGAAATAATCTTCTACAAACTTGAAATCTAGAGAATTGTTGATGGAAACTAAGTAGATCTACTACTATTTACCATGTAAACTACTAGAATTATAAAGAATTACTAAGAATACTACTAGATTACTAATAATGGAGGCCTACTAAAACTACCCTAACCTAAGGAGGCACACTTAAGGCTCAAAAATCAAATGAAAACCTAGGGTTACTATATATAATAAGCCCTTAATGAGTCACACAATCTTAGCCCATAATCTAATCCTTGCCCATTAGTGAGACTTTGTCCTTTAAGATGAAACTTTGCCCAATGAATCTTCATGGGGTGAAACTTCGCCCTGCGGCTTGACGAATTAATCCCACCGGGTGAAATTTCACCTGGTGAGATTTTTTTCTCATTTTGCGGTTTTTGGCGCTTTACTCCATCGGGCGAAATTTCACCCGGTGGGCGAAATTTCGCCCGATCATTTTCGCCCGGTGAAATTCATCGGGTGAAATTTTGCCCGGTGAACTTTTTTGTCCGAAATGGCAGTCTGGGGAGGAACACCGTCTGGCGAAATTTTGCCCGGTCAAATTTCGCCCTGTGACTTCAGAGGGTCATAACTCCTTTGTTTGAGCTTCGATTGGGGCGTGTAATATGTCGTTGGAAAGCTAAGAAGATAAGATTTCACCCCCAACTGAAATCGCTTCGATTCGAGGTCTAGAACTCAAGATATATTCATTTGAAGTTGGACCTCTCTGGTGAAGATGCCCAATGGACTATAGTTTTTCCTTTTCGCTCAAGGTTTCACCTCTTGGGTTTGGACATTGGATTTTGAGTTGTGTGCTTTGCTTTTCGAACGGTTTCCCTCTCTCTCATGATCATAGAAGCTCGAACACGTTTTTGGTCGAAAATCCTATCAAAATAGATAGAAAACTACCAAAAACACGTAAAATGCAAAACAGAGACCCTAATGCGAGAATTACTCAAAATACGGCGATAATCGCACTTTAATCTCGCAAAACGGAGGAAAAACGGGTCTAAATGGGAGGAAAAACGGTCCAAATTTGACACACAACAGGACCCCTAGAAGCCGCGCCAATGGCTATCACTACCTCACAAATGTCGTCATCCAAACCTAGATCCTCCAGATCCAGAAGAAGAGACTCGCTACCATCCATCCCCGACAGCCTATCTAGGGTAACCGTCTCAGGGGATCCTCCAACCTCCTCGGTAGCACCCGTAGCTCGACCCGTAGCCTCAGCCTCAGCCTCCCTCTCGATCCGATGCCTAGCCTCATCCTGCGCGGAGGTCTCACCCTGAGACCGAGCCAGCTGCTCCTTTAGCTGGGCAATCTCGTCGGCCCGGGATTGCAGAAGCTGTCGCGCCTCAGCCGCCTCAGCCACCTCCGCCTTGAGCTCCGTCACCCGAGTCTCCAATTGTCCCACCATATCTGGGACATCCTACAAATACACCTGAACAATAGGAAAGCACACAAGCAGCCTAGAAAGCTACCCTAGTCGCGTAAACTCACCGATCGAGGTCTCGAAGTGTCACGGGATACCCTCGAGGCATAGACCCGGAAGCGGTTGGCGGTCTGCCACAACCGCTGATGGCAAGCTGATGAAACCTGAATGGTGAAACCACAAAAGTTAGACAGACCAACCCTAACCCTTAAGACCCAAACCTAAAAAGAAAGCCAAAACTCACCCGGTCACGCCACTCTATCCCAGCGTCCGTCTCCTCGGCCGAACACGGGGGGAGAGGCTCAGTGAAAGCTATCCCAGCCGCGTCCACCCTAAGCAGCGTTAAGAGAAAATCTGGGGGCTGAATAGCATCAGCCAGGTCGGCCAGCTGAGGGAACAACAAATCGGCCGGTCAAGGGGCAAGAAAGTACTAAACCATGAAACATACCTTAGAACCAAAGATTAAAACCTTACCACAAGGCGGTGGCAAGATAGCCGTTGGTTGACATGAGATAGATAGGAGGCACCAGGCACCAAGAACGCATCGCCTCCTTCTCCATCCCTACCCTCGAGGACCTCTGCGGTGGTCGGTGGTCTGAACATGGTCCGGGGAGGATCAACCGGTACCCTGAAATCGTCATACAAACACTGACGCACCAACCGCTGGCCCAGATACCAAACCGGGCGAAACAACGCAGGAAGGAGCATCCTCCTATAACTCCGAGGCCTCAGCTCCGCGGCCACATACCCAGGCACGCCCTCATAATTGGCCCAAGGGCGGGCCACAAACTACACAAACGAAACCAGCATCTCCGTAAATCCTCAACCTTGGGGGCTACCAAATAAAGCGAGACATAAAAAGAAAACTTACACCCTCGAGGCGTTGCTGGTTAACCAGCGCGTTCTCCGACGGATAATGGCTAAGTGTACTCTTAGGCTGGGCCAACCTCCACTCGATCCCCGCCGGGAATCTCTTCGGATGAACCCGCACTGTTTTAGGTGCCAGGCAGGGGAAGTAGGAATAGATCCAAGCCTGCAAAATCCCAAAACACCTTAGCAAAACTAAGCCAAAACTAAGCAGAACCTAAAATACAAAGTGAGAATAGCAACTAACCTCCAGTATTAGGCCCGGACCCACGATGGGTGAAGCTGAGGCCGACCCTACCTCCAACGGCCTCACCATGACTTGCAGACAGCGAGTCATCTCCGCGAAAGCCGCGGTTACCCAATCAAAACGTCCTAACTGAGCCAGGTCAGCTAGGAGAGGCAAAATCCTATTACTAAACCTCTCGCCTTTATCCGAGAAGTGGGTCGACCCTAGGAAGTACCACAACCACAACCGGGCATCCTGTTCCGGCGTGTTGGGTTCTCAACCCTCTAACACCGCCACCCGCTCGAAGTGATCGGTGATGTACGAGCTCACCAAAGCATGAGGCGCTCTATATGCCTCACACTCCAAACAATCCCCGATAAGACCCCGCACCTCATCATTATCTAGCCTAGGGCCCTCGGCAGCCCACCTAGTTCTATCCGAACCCCAGGGCAAACCGGTAATCATCCCAAATGCCTCTAGGTTATCCCGACCTCCCCAAAGGCCATATGGAAGGTCGAGGTAGTATCATGAAATCGATCTACCATCGCTCTAATCACCATGTGGTTGCACTTAGTCATGCAACCCACCAACTGGACCCACTGTTCGACCATGGGACCTAGAGCAGTCCTCGCGATAATCTCCTTTACCGTGGGGCACCTTCTGAGAGTAAATAAATCTCAAGACATGTAGTAAAGCCCGAGAAAGTCTTCATCGGACCTTGGGACTGCAAACCAAGACAATACGAGTATAAACGAAACAAATCTAACCTAACCCGAGCCAAAACCCAAGACATAACCAATAAACACGAATAGGAGAATCACCAGACCATGCACGATGCGGTGAGAAATGTGTAGGCCGAGATGAAACAGCAACAGATGACCATCCCAGTCCTGAGCCCACTCGGGATCCTCGTAGCCAATCTCCTCATTCTCCAGTACGGGAACCGGAACATGGGCCCTCCTAGAAATTGTCTCGGGAAGCCTGCGCTTCCTCACCCTATCAAAATCAGCCTCGTTTATGGCCTCTGGATCACGACGCTGGGATGAGATACTCCGTCGTCTCCTGCGAATCCCGTGGGGAGTCTGTGAACTCGTCCCGGTGGCCTCGCCACTAATGCCAACCGTGGAAACTCCCTCGGGACGCTCGGTATCACCTTTAACTATAAAGCCAAACAAACACAAAAAACCCATGCCTCAGGTCGGGCTAAAAAGCAGCTTAAACAGGTCAAAATAGGGTCAAAATTCCAGATAAGGATTTTCAAATTCCGAAAAGGCCGCTAACACCCATTTTTGATTCCGATCACGATGGAAGTGGTTTCGGGAAAATCCGACATCATTACGACACCTTTTGGTCCGTCGTAAGACACACAAAACCTCACGGAAAGCCCTAGAAGCCACCCTAGCCCATGGAAATCGACAAGGGAATTACCCGTATCCTTAAAAACACTAATTGAACAAGACTACATGAAACAAATGCGAGAATATCCGGGAAAATGGTCTCTAACCCTAAGCATCTCGAACCTATCCCCATAGGGAGCCATTGTCGCACCTCGAAATCCCCTATCAAGCTTATAACTACCCTAAGAAGGTCTAATCGATCCTAATTTAACAATGGGATTAAGCACAAGCATCGAAACTTAGTAAATAAAAAACACCCAAATCGATTTTCTAGGGTTTCAACAAAACAAACTCACAATCAACCAAATCAAGCAAAACCGACAATAAACACGTAAAGAACACTTACCCGGTGTCGACATTTTCGAGTATGACGGAAATCACGTAGGAAAAATTGAGAGGGCGATTCAAGGGCGAAAGGGGTGACGCGTTCGGCTTTTGGGTCGAATGAATGAATCGCCCCCAACTTCGTTTACTTAAAGCAAACCCGGTCCACAAAAACCCGACCGCCTCAGGTGACGCACCCAGATTCTGAACCGCTGGGGGCAATTTTGCCCGAGGAGTCTTAGTTATCCCGGAGGCACGGCAACAGCAATTTTGCCCGAGGGGTCCTAGTTATCCCGGAGGCACAGCAACAACAACTTTTGCCCGAGGGGTCTTAGTTATCCCAGAGGCACAGCAAACAGCAATTTTGCCCGAGGGGCTTAGTTATCCCGGAGGCATAGCAACAGCATTTTTACCCGAGGGGTCTTAGTTATCCCGAAGGCACAGCAACAGCATTTTTGCCCAAGGGGTCCTAGTTATCCCGGAGGCACAGCAACAACATTTTTGCCCGAGGGGTCTTAGTTATCCCGGAGGCACAGCAACTGCGTTTTTGCCCGAGGGGTCTTAGCTATCCCGGAGGCACAGCAACAGCAGCTTTTGCCCGAGGGTCTTAGTTATCTCGGAGGCACAGCAAACAACAACTTTTGCCCGAGAGGTCTTACTTATCCCGGAGGCACAGCAACAACAATTTTGTCCTAGGGGTCATAGGCATCCCGAAAGATAGCTATTCGAGTGGAGACTGACGCCCTCGAGTAGTTCATCTTGTTTTATTTTGTCCTAGGGGTCATAGGCATCCCGAAAGACAGCTATTTGAGTGGAGACTGACGCCCTGGAATAGTTCATCTTGGTTTATTTTGTCCTAGGGGTCATAGGCATCCCGAAAGACAGCTATTCGAGTGGAGACTAACGCCCTCGAGTAGTTTATCTTGGTTTATTTTGTCCTAGGGGTCATAGGCATCCCAAAAGACAGCTATTCGAGTGGAGACTGACGCCCTCGAATATTATATCTTGTTTTATTTTGTCCTAGGGGTCATAGGTATCCCGAAAGACAGCTATTCGAGTGGAGACCGACGCCCTCGAATAGTTTATCTTGGTTTATTTTGTCCTAGGGGTCAGAGGCATCCCAAAATAAGTGTTCGAGTGGTGACTGACGCCATCAAACATTTTATTTCGCTTTGTTTCGTCCAAGGGGTCACAGGCATCCCGAAGACGACCGCTCGAGTGGAGACTGACGCCCTCAAACGTTTTATTTCATTAAGTCCAAGGATTCACAAGAATCCCAAAAGCATTTGTTCAAGTTGAAGCCAACACATATGAACATTCTTCACATCTACGCTTAACGCGTCACTTACACACAAAGACATTTAAAACTGAACAAACATGTAAGCAATCCGAAAAAGGCAAAACACACGAGCATGAAGAACTGAGAACGAGATGACAAGCACCGGTCCGGGCCCAAGCAAGCAACCGCAAGCGAAGACGTCATGTACGATTTCTAAGCCTTGGCTGGCGAGCCTCAACACGTAGTCTAATGGACTTAAAACGACCCGACCGGACAGCCACCTGGTCGTAATCCTCGATTGACCTGGGTGGCTATACTTTGACTTTCGCCTTGTCCAAGCCTCACTCAAAGTGGGAGCTCCTGTAGACACCCAGATTTGAACCTGGTGGCTGCAGAAGTGCCCAACAAACACCCGATGACGATAAGACTGCAACGCGACGCGGGTTCGCGATGTTTTAGGTAGTTTTTCTATAGAACGGATCAAATAAATTACTCGGAAAAATTAAACTAACACGATGGCAGTCTTAGTCATGTCGTTACGGTTGCATAGACACTAATTAGAGTTAATTATGACACCTGGACCCCGAGTCGGTCCCGAAACTCAAACTGAATCAGCACCGCGCCAAGCGAACCTCGAGACGCACACGCGAGGCCCACTAAACTCACGGCGCTAGGTCAAGCCCCAGGAAACCTTAGTCTCCAAGCTACGTATCATACACCCACCTCTCGGTTTTGGAAAGTATCAAAATCGTATCTTCAAAACACCAACCGCCTCACCCCACGCGCCTGAGTCTCCACACGCCTGAACCCAGGCGCCTGAGTCTTAGTGCGCCACAACTCAGGCGTCCATATGGATGAGGAGGGCCGAAAACACCTATAAATACCCCCCTCACCTCATTCATTCGACACACAATTCACAACTCTTCTCTTCTCCCTCTAACTTCTCGCTAAGGGCTCGCACTCCGACACCCGAGGCAAACGATCCACTCGATCGTAGTTCCGAAAAAGCGACATCGATGCTACTCCTCAGCTTCGAGCATCCCACTCGATGCCGAGGTGCCTGTGTTCGACTAGCTAAAATCTAGTAGCTAAGTTCTGCCGGATTAGCCGCAGAATCAGCCCATAGTAACGGAGCTCTGCCGGAGTAGCCGCATGAGGGGTCAACGGTAACGGAACTCTGCCGAAGTCACTAGGAAAGCTAGGAGGATCCGCCTTGAAAGCCGAGTCGCCACTAGGTTGTCATCTAAGCAAAACTTTACATTTTCGCAGTTTCTTTTATTATGAACTACGACAGTACTAGGCATGGACCCTAGGTCCACAATACTTACTAAAACACGTAACGTCCCAACTTCAACCGCAAACACTAAAATACACTAAATAGACCCGAGTAATTCCGAGATCCGTTCTCAACTATTTATGCATCGTGTCCCGTTTAGTTTATACTCCGAGGGTGCAACTCCTCACAATGTGATTTACTTATATTCGCATTTACAGCTTTCGTATGATTTATTTCTTTTATGACCTTATAATCGCATGCTAAATCACCTAACATGGAATTCAAAACGTAAAACAACTAAAATTGAACAAAGTGATGCTCGGGTTCCGTATTAGTCCGGGTGCTCGCCTTACTAGGTTCGACGCATCTCTATTAATACCGAACCGACGCATCTTAAGCAGAATACCAGGTAAGGTATATCACGAGAATGACTAATATCCGTATTATCGCGTTAAAATTGATTTGCTAATACATATAATATTAGTATTCTCTGCTCTCCTATGTGCATCTTTTCATGGCCTGCTTGTCACGTGAAATCGCATGCAAAGAATGTAAACACGATTACTTTGACAAAAAAACTTACTTGTCTCTAAACAACCGACGTAGCAAAAAGTATAGGGTGAAAATAATGGATGTTACAGTACTTCCGCCACAACAAAAGAACTAGATTATCAGCTCACCGATAGATTAGTAGAGGCGGCTATAGTGCGGGCGGGATTGAGTGTTGACATCTACCGGATTGAGTGTTGACATCTATAGCTCACCAATACGTACCCTCACCCCTTACTCAGAATTGACGGTTTTCGGATGTCCGAAACCATTGGCAATGAGATTCATTCCAGGCATGGAGTTCTTAAGGGTACAAGTCTTTATCTTTAGGTCTCGTGCCCCTCAATTTTGAGCCGGCTAGGGATCAAAGTTGACTTGAATGGTTTCCGAGTCCCCATAATTGACTCGGTGGCGACTCCACAAATCGGCAACGAATTCAGTTCACTAAAAAGGTCGCCTTACCAAATGAATCGACCTTTAAACATTTACAACCACGACTCAATCGATTCCAAACGGAAACACGGGTGCCCGCATCCGTCTAGTACAAGTCTGGATCGTCATCCGAATCGAGGTCCAAAACATCGCCCCGTACGCGAGATCGGACCGGCCCCCGACCGGGAGGGGGCCGCGTGGGTGGCCGCCACCACACGTTAAAAAACCGGGTCGGTCCCGCGCGGGCGCGCGCGGGGTGCCGGGCGGTGCGGACGGACGTCCACGGGAAGCAGCAGAAAAAACTTGGCAGAAGTTAAGGAAAATTGAAGACTGGGGGATTCCATTGAAAACTTTGGAAAGTGGTTGGGAAATCCTGACTTCTTTCCAGACATGGAAATAGTGGACTTCATCAGGAAAGGAAAAAATGTGGGGAGATGGAACAGCTCGAGGCAGGTACGAGAAGGCAGCTCTATACTCAATTCGTCAGATGGAGGAAAAATGAAAGGGATATGGAAGAAGATGGCAGCATAAAAAGAAAAGCTAGTCCGTGTGAAGAGGAGGAGGGCATGATGGAACAGGGTGAGTTGGTGATGTGCTCACCTGGAAAAAAAGTTGAAAATGGATGAAGGAAGTCCCAAAGCAACTATTGATCGGGAAGCCAGTCCAAAAGCTTTTTCGATAGGTGCACAAACTCAAGATTCCCAGCAAGGTGTTTCGAAGATTGGACCTGATCAATCTTCTCTCCCTCCATGAATGGTCTATCCTGGAATTGTCGGAGACTCTCGGACCTGCTCGCACCGACAATTCCTAAAATTAGAGCGATCCTTAGTAGTCATAAGAACTTAGACTTTATTTTCTTTTGTGAAACTAAATGTAATGTCGGCTTGGTTGCGTCTTATTGTTGACCTTTTGGATTTAGACATTTTGAAGGCATGGATGCCTTAGGATCTAGTGGGGGTCTATTTGTAGGGTTTTTTATCCTTCTCTTTTGTGGCTAAGTGTCGTAATTTTGTAATCCTTAAATCTAATATTAACTTAGCCTTCCCTTATTATTTGGTTTTGGTGTATGGGGAAGCTGTAGTGGCTCTTAGGCAGGCGGTTTGGGAATCCTTAGGTAACTTCTTGGAGAATATGGATCTTCCTTTTCTTATGATGGGGGACTTCAATCAAGTTGATATGTTGGAGGACAAACTCAGTTCTTCTAGTAGAAATATTCAGGGCTTTGACTCCTTTGTCAAGTGGAAGATGCAACTTCAAATTATTGATATTTCGTTCAAAGGCCCAAGATTTACTTGGAACAACAATAGAGAAGGTGACGCTAGAGTTTTTGAAAGATTGGACAAGGCTTATGCCTCAAAGGACTGGTTGATCAACTATCCCAATTCTGGGGTTATTCATTTACCTATACAGATTTCTGATCATGCACTGATTTTCTTTGCATCCGAGCTTACTAAAGATAAAAGACAAAGACATTATAAAGTAGAAGCATGGTGTCTAGACACCGAGGAAGGTAAAGGTACAGTGCACAAGGAATGGGGAGCATTGACGACTAAGGGTTCTAGAACCTTTAGCCTGATGAGGAAGCTTGAAAGGATCAATAAGAGTCTGATGAAATGTGCGCTTGACAAAAGATTTGAGTGAAATAGAAAATGGGATGACTTTGATAAGAAGTTAGGTGATGAATTAGAAGAACTTTTTGACGGAGAGTAAAAGGAGGATTATAACAAGACTCATAAGGAATTGATTGAATTCAGCAAAGCAGCGGCCATCTACTGGAAACAAAGAGCTAAAATCAAATGGGCTGAAGAGGGAGACATATGCACTCGGTATTTTTTCAACAGAATGAAAGGAAGGAGTGGTAAAAATTTTATATACTATATTAAAGATAAGCATGGACAATGGACTCAAGATCCTCTTATCATCAAAGAGGAATTTCAAGAGCATTTCCAATCTATTTTTTAAGTTGGTAAAAATTCACTGCCCTTTTATAGCTACCTCGCCGAAAACTCCAAATTTTTTGAAGTATCGGGTACTAGGGTGACTGAAGAGGAGGGTGATTCTTTATTACGTAATTTCACTAATAAGGAAATTAGAAGAGCAGTGTTACAAATGGGCCCTAATAAATCTCCAGGTCCTTATGGTATCCCGGGAGAATTCTATAAGAAATTCTGGAGAGTTATTAAGAAGGAAGTATGTGATGCAGTTAGGGCCACTACAAACTTGGGGTTCGTTCTTAAGGAAATGAACAGGACTTTCATTACTTTAATTACAAAATCTTCTAACCCGGAGAAGGTTGAACAATATAGGCCTATTAGTCTTTGTAATGTGATTATGAAAATAATTACAAAATGTATGGCTAATAGGATGAAGGCTATCATGGGGAATATCATTGGTGATTTCCAGAATGCTTTTGTTCCCGGAAGATCGATTTCTGACAACATCTTGATTGCTGATGAATGCATTAAAACCATCAAGAAGAAGAAGGTTGGTAAAGTGGGACTTGTTGCGATCAAAGCTGATATGAGTAAAGCGTATGATCGTATTGATTGGAACTTTTTGAAAGGAGCTTTGTTAGGATTTAACTTCCCAAGCAAATGGGTAGATCTAATACTTAATTGTTTTTCCACAGTTTCTTATTCGATTCTCATAAATGGAGAACCGATCAAATTCTTCTCTCCATCTTGCGGTTTGAGACAAGGAGACCCGCTATCCCCTTATTTGTTTGTTATATGTTCGGAAATTCTATCTAGGAATCTTAGAGGAATGACAGGCAGCGAAGGCACTCAGGGACTCAAAATTGCTAAGAAGGCTCCTTCTATCTCACACTTATTTTTTGCGGATGATTCGCTCTTTTTTCTCAGAGGGGAATGGAGGAATTTAGTCAGCTTTTACAAAATTATCCAGAAGTATTGTCTTTTATTAGGACAAGTTATTAATTAGGCTAAATCTTCGATCATGTTCAGTGAGAATTGCAAGTTATCCTTTATCCAAAGAAGACAGCTGCTCCTTGATATCAAAATATGTGAAGACCTGGGAGCTTATCTGGGAATTCCGGATATTGGAAGTACTAAATAGTCGATTACCCATTCCCTTATCATAGAAAAAGTTAGAAAAAGGATCTCTTCTTGGAATGGAATTTTCTTATCTCCTGCTGGTAGACTTACTCTAATCAACTCAGTCCTTGCCAACCTTTCCAGTTTCTTTCTATCGGTATTCAAAATGCCGGTAAGTGTCGCTAATAAGATTAATTCTCTATTAGTACATTTTTTGTGGGCGGGTACCAGAACTGGTGGAACGGTCTCCTGGAAGGCGTCGAGATTCCTTTCTTTACCTAAGATTGAGGGAGGTCTCGGTATAAGGGATATCACGGTGGTCAACCAAGCTCTGCTTGCCAAGTTAGCTTGGAGGTTGTTAATTGGAGAAAAATCGTTGTTTTGTAAGGTCTTCAAAGGTAAGTTTGGACCTATTAAGAGTTGGATGCAGAAAGGAGAGTTTTACAAAGTAAAGATTTCTTCATGTTGGAGAGACATTATTTGGGGAAGTGAGATTATCGGAAGTGGATTATCTTGGTGCTTAGGTAACGCTTCGGTTGACGATGACAATAATAACAATATCAGCATTTTCCAGGAAAAATGGGTTCATGGTTGTATTCCTATTCCTAAAACAGGTATCCATTGTATCTCCAACGATGAAGGGTTGCCTTGGTCCTTAACGGACTTAGTTAACCCTGACAGCTCTTGGAATACTACCAATCTGGAATATGTCTTCAGTTCTGAATTGTGCAACAGAATTAAAGCCATCTACATCCCTAAGAAGAGTTTTGCCAATACCCCAATTTGGAGAAAGACAAAGGAGGGCCGTTATAATGTCAAAAGTGGGTACAAAGAAGGAATCTCCAGGAATGATAAATTCATTCCACATAAGAAACGAGCAGCTAAAGAAATTAGAAGATTCCCCGACTTTTATAATAGGAAAATGATTTGGATTATGCCAGGTCCTCAGGTCTGGAAAACCTTTGTTTGGAAGATCATTTCTTCTGCTCTCCTCATTGGAAAGGAAAGGCTTAGGAGAAGTTTATCAGGCCCCTTCAAGTGTGTTTTGTGTGTTGATTTCTTTGGTCAATCCTCTGTAGAGGTTACTGAAACGCTGGAACATCTCTTCAGAGAATGTATTATCACTGCCAGACTCTAGGCTAGTTGTTCAGTTGGCATCAGAGTTGAATCAGCTTCGGAGTTATCTATTCAAGACTGGATTATGGGTTGGATAATGTATCTTACCAAGTCTGATAAATCGAATATTGGACTCCTGCACTTTCTCAATATGCTCTATTCGATTTGGCTTTTCCGGAATGGTGTTATTTTCAATAGTAGATGGGGTAATTCTGTCGTTGGTTTTTGGAAGAGATATGAAGCCTCTTGTAGAGATCTAACAATGTTCTTCAAGGAGCATGATTTAGATATGGATAAAAACCACTCTTTAGAATCGTTAACTGATGGAAGGGTAGGAACTGTAGAAAGCAATCGTTATACTCCCTCCGTTCCAATGAATTGTTTGCCTATTCCATATTGGGGCGTCTCAATGAATTGTTTGCCTTTCTATTTTAGGAATGCTTTTTATGTGTAATTTGACTCTTGGCTCCACATGTCACCTTCTAATTGGATCTCTTGCCCTTGGTACCAAAAGCAAAGGCAAACAATTCATTGGAACGGAGGGAGTAATTTTGAAGGTGGGGAAGCAACTGAAGAAACATTAGCTCAACTCCGTTCTATGAAAGAATTTTTTGTCACCAAGCAAACAAGCTCTATTAACGTTTGCTATAGATCCACGATGCAGGTGGATGCACTGATGCAGGATGGTTGTCTTATTCAGGGCTGCTGGGGGACGGATCTGGTTTATTGATGACAACTCTATTTGGGAGGAAGCTTACCAATCCTTCTTTGCGGAATCGGGTGTTCAAGCAGAAGGGTTTGCTGTTCTTAAGGCTATGAGGTGGATCAAGAACAAAGGTATTGGCCATGTCAAAATTATGTCCGATTGTCTCCAGCTTATCTCTCAGATTGTCGGGGTCGTCCATCCTGCGGCCGAGCTATCGTCAGTTATCATAGACATCCTCGAGGAATGCTTGTTTTTTCATTGTTGCTCCTTTCAGTTTATTCCTAGGGCTAGAAACTCTAAAGCTCATACACTAGCGTCTATTGCGCTTAGAGAATCATGATTTCTTGTTGATTTCGTCGGCAAAAAAAAAATTACAGTTAACCCGTCAAACAATTAACCACTTTCGCTTCTCTTGGGTGACAATTTTACTTAATATCGTCGACATTTTATGTGATTGACCCATTTTACCCCTCCGCCTTTACCCCTTCACTCATTACTCACCCACAATTAGACCTGACAAAATAAGCCAACCTGAACCCGAATGACTCCAACCCAAATAACCCAGCCTGAACCCGACTCGACACCCGAACAGAAAACCCGAGGTTGACCCGTAACCGAATTGATCCGCGCTAACCCGAAATTGACCCGACTATTATTATAGAAAACATTTTGATATCCCTAGAAAAGTTGAAAATAGCAATCTTGAAAATGACCCAAACCCGAAATGACCAGGCTCAAGCCAAAGTCAACCCGAATTATATGACCCGAAAGTGACCCGACCCGAGCTGACACCCTTGACTCCGACCCGGTTGACCCGTTTGCCAGGTCTACAGCCACAATACTCCTTCACGTACAATACTCGATAATTGCACCTATTCGCCCGAGTTGGAGTAACATACGTATCTAACTAACTCATACACATGAAAGAGGGACACAAAGGAGAGAAGGTAGGTGCTATTCAAGAAAAATGTGGCTCATAGATTATTTTGTTAATTCATGATGGAAGTGTGCAACTTGCAAGAATTGGTTCTGGTAATGGAAAAATGAGGTTGGGCGTGGGATATCTACGTCTAATCCTACGCATGGGCGTAGAAGAAAAACATTGTGCTGGGTTGTGGTCATCTTGTGCTTGTTCCCAGTTCAGCCGGTAACTTATTCACGCCTGGAAGTTAGGTGAACTTTTTTCACGTCTAGGATATGTTTTGGGTTTTTTTTTGCGATGATTAGTAAGACAAATCATAATGGCATAAACAACAATTAAAATGAAAAGTAACTCGACAACGTCGTCATCTCCCGAATTATTTTCGGGTTTTCCGTGATCGACATTCCAATCAATCATCTGAAAATTCAAAATATATTTTTATTAGGTTAAATAGTATTCATAATTGTTATGCAATTAAGTGCGCTCTTCGATGAACCAAAAAAAATAGTACTCCTAATTGGGTTAGTAATCTGTAATTAGGTTAAATTAGGTTAGTAAATGAACAAGGCAATTTCGTAATTGCCGACGACCTTAAGTGAAATTGTCCACGGCAATGAGTAGTCCTCTTTAAAACCCTCGGTTGTTCGCAGTAAGTTGAAGCAGCAGCTGATTACATATTTACATTTAGTGAGTCAACAAAATCTCTGTTGTTAAAACAATCCCCTGATCATTAATGATGACAACCTAGTAACACAAGGACGAAGAACAACATTGTTAGATCGCTGAACAACTAAGCAACAGACGAAATGAAGTGATAGCGGGCGAAGTGTCAGCAACTTTTTCACAGAGTGGCTATAAGTCTACAACAAATTAACCCTACGACAGACAGACGGTAATTATTAGTTATTACGTAGTACTAGTTGGAGTCATGGAGGTAGAGTTCAATGTAGAACACACAGGAACAGGAAGTCAGGAAAGGCAAGATTGGATAAGCAGTTTCAAGATTAGAGAAGAGATTGACGGAAATGAAAAAATGAAGTTCCGATATAATCACAAGAAACACACACTTAAATACTAACAGCTGCCAAGATCGATCATCAAAGTTGAAGTTGAAATTGAAACATAGACTTAAATACTAACAGACGCAAAAATGAACAAATCCTTTTCCATGGCGTGTTTGGCTAGGAACATTTTATTGGCATAACACAAAACACAAGCATTAATATTTTGGCACAGCCCTTACATTATTTGAAGAACAGAGAACAATCAAAAGGCGAGAAGAGTTGCCTACCTTGAATGACAACCAAGTAACCTCATCGCAGCACAAGTCAGGTGCTTTAGGACCAATTTGATATTCGGGGCTGTTATTTTACAGATAGTTTGGTCTCCTCGTGTCTTTGAGAAGCTTTCCTTTAGAAAAGTACGACAATTTTGAACTTTCATGCTATATATAGGGGTCTGACACTCTTACGACAAAGAAGATTGCCCTCAATCCATCAAAAGAATCCAAGGCTTCTGTACATGGCAGGGCAACATGTGCGGGCTATACAACCTTACCTTTGCATTGCCTTTCATAGACGTGTGATCAAAAGTGAAGCATCTTCCACTTTTCCATCACAATCTGGAACCAAAAAACATTGAGTTTTGATCCCACTGGAAAATACATATGGCTGTATCTTAGCCTAAATCCAACTGTGCCCAGGTATTTTTTTAAAGCCAGCATCATTTAATTTCAACCTTGTAGTTTTAGCCTCAACCCACTTGCCAGATTCAGCATATATATTAGATAAACCTACATAATGTGCAGGATTTTGAGGCTCAAGTTTCAACAAATTATTCAAAGCCGTTTCTGCCAATTTCGAATTAGAATGCATTCTACAAGCACCCAACAAGGCCCCCCAAATAGCTGCGTCGGGTTCCATTGGCATCTTCTCGATCAGCTCCAAGATTTCACTAAAAAACCCACTGCGGCCAAGCAAATCTACCATGCAAGCATAGTGTTCCAATTTAGGCTTAAGATGAAAATCGACACACATGGAATCAAAAATTTGTTTTCCTTCTTCCACCAAACCACCGTGTCTACAGGCTGACAATATGCACAAAAAGGTCACTGAGTCAAGATTGACATTCTCTTGCTGCATATGAGAAAAAAGTTCAATCACGCGCTCAGTGCACCCATGTATTGCACAGCCAGCAATCATTGTATTCCATGTAATTGTGTCTTTCTTTTCCATTTCCCCAAAATATCTCTCTGAACAATCTAGGCGTCCACATTTAGCATACATATCAATAAGACCGTTACCAATAAGGGTGTTAAATTGGAACCCTCGCTGTACTGTGTAAGCATGAATTGCCATACCTTCAAGGAGAGAAGTTGTATGTGATACTGCAGGAAGCACACTCATAATAGAAATAACAGAAGGCCTGAGGCCTTCAGCTTTCATCTGGTGAAAAACGTTCATCGCGTCTTTGAAGCAACTATTCTGCACATAACCAGTAATTATGGCATTCCAAGAGACCTCATCTTTGGCAACATCAATTTCATTGAATAATGTCTCAGAAAATGATAACCTTCCACACTTGGCATACATGTCAATCAGAGCATTCCTTACATGGCAGTCGGACACAAAGCCACTTTTAATTATTAGCCCATGTACACACATCCCTTGGTCCAGATGATGAGAAAGAGCACACGCAGGTAGCACTCCAACCATAGTTTCAGAATCAGGCTTCATTCCTGATAATAGAAATTCACGGAACATTTCTATCACTTGTTGAGTTTTTCCACTTTGTGCATATCCATTTATCAAAGAATTCCACGAAACCACATTTTTGTGTGGTATTCCGTGGAAGATGGTTAATGCCTGATGAAAAAATCCCCACTTGGCATACATTGATGCTAAAGCATTCCCAGTAGCGACTTCCGAATCCATAATGGCTTTAATGCAATAGCAGTGTATGCTTTTGCCCAATCTATGTAGAGAGAGCTCAGCACAGGCTGGGAAGACACTCAACAAAGTTACAACATTTGGTTTTAACTTTTCATGCAACATTTCACGAAATATGGACACAGCCTCTTTAGGGAATCCACCTTGAACTAAAGCAGCTATATAGGCAGACCAAGCAACCAGATCTTTTTCCTCAAGTCCTCTAAAAAGTTCATTAGCCGTCCCTAATTCTCCACAATTTAGGTACATAGTCATCAGAGCAGTGACAACAATAGCGTCTGTGTCCATATGGTGTTGCATCGCAGATGCATGAATCTCCTTCCCTTTCTCTAAATCTCTTAATTCAGAAGCAGCTGTCGAGGAACTTACAACCGATACCTTATTCACAATTCCATTTTTACCCTTCATCCGGTCAAACAACTCCAACACTTCATAGAAACATTTATTATGGACATAACCAGCCATTATTGTTCCCCACGACACATCGTCCTTACCACCCATCCTATCAAATACAACCCGTGCATCTTCAAGCGACCCACATTTTGCATATACATCAATCAAACTATTATAAACCTCCGAGCAGAATATCCTCCTAATTAGAAACCCATGAACAGACTTACACAGCCTGACGTCCTCGGATTTATAAAGAGCAGGAAACATACTCAACAAACTAACAGAATTTGGCACAATCCTCTTATCACCCATTTGTTGCATCTTCCTAAAAAGCATTAATCCTTTGCTGAAATCATCACCCTTGGAGAAGCCACCAATGATAGCATTCCAAGACACAATATCTCTGTTAGGCATTTTATCGAAGACCTCGAGTGCGCGATCAAGGCGACCCATTTTACAGTTCATATCAACCAAACTAGTACCAATATAGACATCCATTTCCAAGCCTCGTTTAATAACATCATGATGAACATAATCCCCAAGCTGAGAGTCTAAGTTACCTGCACAAGCTTTAATCACAAAAGTAAAAGTATAATTATCGGGCTCTAACTTGTTTTGTAACATAGCATGATACAAGTTCAATGCGTAATCATGTTTTTGTGACCTAGTATAAGCTCTAATCATGGAATTATACAAAACCACACCAGGTTTAGGCACAGAATCAAAAACTAATCGAGAAAGATCGCATCTTTGGTGGAATGAGTAGGTGTTGATTAAATGGGAAGGAGTTGAATTGTAATGGGCAATGCCTAAGAGTATTAAACGGGCATGAATCCGAGAAATGGAGTTTAAGTCCTTGCAAGAGGGAAATAGTGGGATATAGTGACGGTAATCGGTCGGGATTTTGTACAGTGGTGGTGTAGCTATGGAGTTGGAGTGTAGTGAGCGCCACAAAATGTGCTGCATCTTCATCGTTTTGCTTTTGATCATTTGACCGAGTAACCCACAAGTCCACAACAGAACTACCTTTAGTTTGTCGACTAAGCTGGCGTTTCGACGTGGACCAAATAGTTGACAAAACCAGCCACGAGCCACAACACCCACAAATTACAATTGGGTTCAAAAAAAAAAAAAAAAACTCGTACACAATCAGGGGCGAACCTACTGTGTAGCAGGGGATAGCACGTGGTACCCCATTCAAAAAAAAAAATCTGAGTGAAAAATATTTTTGCTATCCTATCCTAAAATATATTAGAGATTTAATTAGGATATTATTTAATAATTAGGAAAGATATCTTAAAAAAATAGTTAACTTTCCTAAATAAAATCAAACTTAAAATAAAATCTCAACTGCTATTCATCTATACAAGTTTCTTTTATAGTTTTCATATTTATTAAAAAAAAAACTGATTGCAGCTCTTCTGCTCTTGTCATCCTTCTTTCTTCTTGAGATCCTGCCTCCAAATCTTTGCTATCTCTTATTAAAATTCTTCTTGAATCTTGAGAATTTGAGGTAATTATAGTTTTTTCTTTGTATATTTGTATTATTTTGTTTTGAAATTGAATTATATAAAATGATAGAAAAAAATAATAATTCAAAGTTGTGCATTAGATTTGGGCATTTGGGGAAAACCCAATTTTTTTTAGGAGCGGAAGAGAGAAAATATATCAAAATATTGAAGAAAGGATGAGAAAGTGATACTTTGGTACTCTAGTTTAGCCGACTTGATTGAGTTTGTAATTAATAGATAGATTTTTGGAATTGATAAATTTTTGGAATTGATAATGTGAGAAAGAGTTTATGTGTTGAATTGGTAATGTCAGAGTGTGGGTTGGAAAGTGGGAAAAGTTTGAATGCAAATTGCAAATGGTGCATTGAATGTCAGAGACTAGAATAGAGCAATTGATTAGAGGTGTGGTACTGTGGTGCGTTGGAATTGGAAAATAAAGAAATTGGAATGCGTGCGTTGTGCATATGTTATATACTTATATGTCGAAGTCTCTATATTACTCGTATAAAAAGATGATTATTTTTAAGATGAATATATTTGTGACTCGTGATATTTGATTCATCTTAAGTTTACGGACTTACGGATGTAGCGTTTTAAATTTGATATAGTAATATAGATGATTGATTGTACCCGTTTATATTAGATTAGTGATGTGTTGACAAATACATTTATGATTTAATTTTCGGAATGAAGAGAACTAAAGTAACAGCAATTACTAAATTTTTTTCCGAAAAGACATCGCAGTGATACTGCTCAAAACGACTCGAGTTCAAGCCCTTTAGACGATAGATTTTGGAATTTAGAGAGTCTAAATGATCTTTCCATGAAACTTGTTGAGACAAAAAAACATTTGATACACTCAAAAGTCTACTTGCTTCTTAAACTTGTATTGCTTCTTTCCGTGGCGACAACAACTGTTGAAAGAGTTTTTTCGGCAATGACTTATATAAAGAATAAAGTTCGCAATAGCATGGGAGATGGTTTGTTGAATGATAATTTAGTTACTTTTATAGAGAGAGATTTATTTTTTAAAATTAGTGACGAATAGCTCATAAACCATTTTCAAAATATGAGGACTCGTCGGTTACGATTAGGTTAATATTTTCGTATTAAGTTTGTAATTTGGAATTCATAACTTCAATTTAATATTTTACGGTATGATTTTTTTTTCGATAGATGCATTACATTTTTTTTCGCTACCTCATATTTGGAATCCTGGGTTCGCCCCTGTACACAATACCGTATTTATACTGAAGAATATAATAAAACAGAAATCTAAACATTGTATTTTGGCGCCAAAATTCACCTTACTAAAACAAGGCATATTCCATATTAATCTATAAGGAGTATAATATAAATATAACATACGAGTAATCATTAATCTAATACGGAGTATAACACTCCTTATTGATCGATCAAATGTTTCATATTAATAAGACTTTTGTATCTATACATGTTAAAACGTCAAAAATACAAGTTTATGATCAAATACTGGTCCCGTATCGGGTTATGATCAGAGTACGAGACATAAATATTTTTGATATTAAATTTTTCTTTATTTTAATATTATTAGTATTATTTTCTTTAAATTAATTTTCCTCCTTTTCACTATTTTCTTCTTGCACCCTTTGGGTGCAAAGTTTTAGGAGAGAAGAACATGTGGTTGAGATTGAGTGGTGTAAAAAGTGTGATGATATTGACCATATATTTTGTATCAAAAAGGAAAGAGGAAGATCTTTGAGAATATACCCAAAAAGGAAAGAAAGAAGAACTTAGTGAAAAGGAGGGAGTAATTTTTATATTTTAACAAAAAAAATCTTAGCATGTCTCATTTATTGATTTCTCTCGGTGTTTTACCCTTAAGATAAACATTGATAAGTGATGTCAAATCTTCGAAATGACAATGGTTTGAAATAATCATAATCACTTCGTCGCATAACTAATATTTCATCCGTCTCACTAAAAGGGTCACCCCACATTCTTAGTGAGAATTAAGGTGTAGAAATGTTTAGTGGAAAATAAGTGAGTTTAGAACCAATGTTAACCACAAAAATTAGACAAAATAAGAATAAAGCAAAAAGTGACTTTTAGAGAGACAACCCAAAAAATGAAAGAGTGACTCTTCTACAGACCGGAGGAGTACTATTCTGTAGGTTAAAATTTGAGTTTTAGCAAAATTCAGACATAGAAATAGATGACTAGAAATTGGCTTTTTGACTAAAGTTTTGTGGTCTCTTCTTCCCAACGAATTGAACAGGTCGGGCTGGATCATGAGCCAAAATCGGGTCATTTAGGATTCGGGTTAAACGGGCTGCGAGTAAAAAAACGGGCTCATACCTCTAAAAACATGTTAGGTGGGTCATGTCAAATTTAGAGCGAGATGATGACATACATATAAATATATTTAATGCGAAAGTCAAATGCTTAGAGAACAAAAGATACAGATAGTAGGCCCAGTAGGCCCAATGTTCCAAATGAGTTGTCACAGACATTAAAATTGTTAACAATGACCAGGTATTATGATGAACATCGTTTGTTTTAGCCGTGTAGCTAATGTACACACTAGACCTGTCACCGGTCGGGGTATACGGGTCATGCTCAGAAATAGTTTCGAACACCTAATTTTGTTACGGCTTTTAAAGTAAACAAATAGTATGTATTAAATTAGGGCCGGGTTTATGGGTCGACTCGAATTTGACAGGTCTAACCGTCTAAGTGTAGCATCATAACCAGCGTCAGCTACTTTTCTTATAAAATACTACAAACTTGCCGTGCAAATCCTCTAAAATGACAATTATTTGAAATAATCGTAATCATTCCATCGCAGTCAATAATTATAAAAGAAAGTATTCAGGTTGTTGATTTAGTAACGTTATTGTTACACCCGTGCATTGCACGAGCATCAAAATTAGTCATCATTTTTCGATGTGGGATAATTTATTTAAGTATCAGTCTCCTATTACCTTGTCATAATTTTTCGATGTGGGATAATTACTTAAGTTTATAGTCTTAAGAACTCTTTTAAAGACTAAAAAATACTCGTACATGGTTACTTTTATTTATAATATAAAATTTTGATGTGAGATGATTTTAACTTTGTAGTCTTATATATTAAAAGCTTTTTTAAGACTAAAAATCTTATTTATAATATAGAATTTCATCACCTTACTATAATTAAGATATTTTTACAACTGTTATATGTAATAAATTCATCACATTTTTTTCGAACAAATAATATGACATCTATTCTCTAGTAAAGCATTTTCTACCACGAATTTACTTATTTCATTTTTATAAATTTTTTTACGATAATTTTTTAAAAATGAACTTTAAAGGTTTTTATCTAAAAATTGTAAAACATTAGATTAATATAATAGATTAAATATGTGTTATAATAATTAAAAGATTTTCTAGTTTATTTTATTATTATTTATGATACTTTCCTAATTTGGGTTTTGACGAAACGAACCAATGAGATCGTTCGAAAAAAGTTTACCCGATTGATCGTATTTTATAGTTAACAAGATTTCACTTAAATGAATCTTGAAATTAAAGAATATATCACATTTTACGTATTACACGACTACTATAATATTACTAGATTTCACTGAGTAGGTCTCCTGAGAGACGGTTTTTCACTAAATTTATTGAGAGACCAATTACAAGTGGAGGTAAAAGTGGTACAAGAGTAATAAAAATAGGTACGTTTAACCTCAAAGAGCATACAATTATAAAAGGGGTACGATTACTATAAAAACAAGTACAAATCCAATTATTATTTGAAGGAACATCTAATAATAAAATAGGTACGAACAACCTATAAAGTGGTACTGAGAGATGAACTCTCAATAACTTATGGAGAGACGGTCTCTCCCAAGATTTTGTGCTAGATTAAAGTCCGCGCGCTACACGAGTTAGTTGTCTTAATTACATTGATTATGTATATTCGTTAAATAAGAAGCTTAATCAAACTATGTCATTATAATAAATAAGATATCACATGAATACATGATCTTAGTAATTAAACTTAATTTCAGCTAAGTTTATAGTCTTAAAATCTCATTTCACCTCATTATAATTCGATGTGGAAATAATTTTACGTTTGTAGTGTTATTAAGAGAATTTTTAATTCTCAAATTTTTTTTGATTGATATCTAAGAACGGATGGATTTTTTGATTGATATCTAAGAACGAAAGATTATTAGTCTTATTTATAATATAAGATTTTATCGCCTCATCATAATTTTTCGATAGAGGATAATTTATTCATGATTTATAGTCTTAAGATCTGCTATTAAGACCCAAAAAGGTATGATTACTCTTATTTATAATATAGAATCATCACCTTATTTTAATTTCTTCGATGTGGGATAATTTTATATTTGTAGTAATTTTAAAAGTTTTTTAAGACTCAAAAGATTGTTGGTTGATATCTAAAACCGAAAGATTACTCATTTATGATATTGAATTCCATCAGCTCAGCATAATTTTTTGATGTAGTATAATTTACTTAATTAAGTTTATAGTTTTAAGAACTAGTTTTAAGACTTAATATTGAATATTGTAAATATCGTAAATATATTAGCAACCGTAATTATTAGATATTAGTATCCGTATTGTTAGTAGTTACCTTGATTATGTGAGATACTGTAAGATATTCTGTATCAGTTTGATTCTATGTAATCGTTGTAAACTCTATATATTAACATGAATGCTAATCACCCAAGTTACGGGATTACAGTAACTTTTTGAATTTCAATGCGATAAGGGTCGTGAGTTCAACAATTCATCTTTTCACGATTTTGCTACACAAAATGGCCTCGTATTTAGGTTCTCTTGCCCTAAAACATCCCAACAGAACGGTAAGGCCGAACGCATGCTTCGTCGGCTCAACGAGATTATTCTCGTTCTTCTGTGTCATGCGTCACTTCCACCATCATTTTGGGTTGACGCGCTTCATGTCGCTGTGTACCTCCATAATATTCTCCCGTCTACCACCATCAATTTCCGCTCACCAACTGATGTGTTAATATTTTATATGCTTTAATCCTCATTTTTCCATGTATTTATCGTGTTAAATGCGCTCTTAGGAGCGGTTTTGAGAACTAATCTTCTCCTCTAGTGTGTTTTGTAGTGTTTTGTTGGTTTTGTAGGAAATAGGCGATATGGACGCCTTTTCCCTTTCATCGTAGCTCACATGGAGGTCGGTGATTATTTATACACAAGCTAGGTGTTGCTACCAAGGTAGCGTGGATGTCATGGATTGATTCCGAGTCTAGTTGGAACCATATCATGAAGTTTAGAAGACTTGAGAAGTCCTTTTTGTTGGTCCCGAGGTCTGTCCCTAGGGATGGACGTTGTTCCTATTGCCTCACTCACGACAAAATGAAGAAATTGAGCAAAAGTGGATTTTTCAGCTGTCCCGAATAAGGACGACCCTCACCCCATGGGACGACTTTAATCCCGAATCGGGACGGCCTCCATCCCTATTCGGGACGACATAGCTGTAGTGTCTTTCCAACTTCTTATTTCTTTGGCTATATAGAAATGCTTTGTATCAGTTTTGAATGTATCTTATTTCATTCCTAAGAACCCTAAGCCTAGTATTAGAAGAATATTACTTTTTTCTCTATTTTGGAAGATTTACTCTTGTTCTTGCTACAATTTCCAATCGGTAATCATTTCAATTAGTTTCAATTCTTATTCATCTTTTATGTTCTTGATTGTCTATTTTCATTTCTAGTATTGATTTTATTATTTTTCGTTTTTCCATATCAATCATTATGCATTTCATTATCAGTTGTTTATTTCGTGTGAATTTAATTATGAGTAGCTAATTCCGTTACTAGGGTCAAGGGGGATCGATGGGTAGAATTTAGGTTCTTGTTGAATATTTGATGAATTCATATATATGCTAGTGCCTTGTTAACATGTTCTAAAAGACGATTAATTTGTTAAAGGCCACAACTTGTTAATCGAATTAGGAAATTTCAGTTCATGTGCGAGAGCCGAGTTGAGATTAGACCCACATGGGATTCGGTAGTAAGCCTAATAAGTAGCGAGAGCCCGGTAGTGTCTTCCTAGGTTGATTTCGATCCGAGAGGACGTATTATAGCCAACTAGCATGTTTGTGTGTTTATCGATTATTCTTGCATGATCATTTGTCTACTCATTGTGAACCCATAACCCTAGATTTTCCTTTAATTGATTAATTCATATTTTGTTTACGTATTTCTAGTCTTAGTTAAATCAATCAAACCAAACGTTTAGATCATCTTAGAATCGCCATAGCTATTAGACGAATTCAACCGCTTCCCTGTGGATACGATTCCCTACTTACCACTAGCTTCTTGTTAGTAGTATTAGGATAACTTGATTTGGTGATGCGACTTTAGCCATATCACCAACCTCTATTCTATATCTTCGTCACCCGACATACACACACCTTCGTGTATTCGGGTGCTTATGCTTCCCCAATCTTTCTGCAAACCATGCCCACAAACTCCAACCCCGCTCCACTAGGTGTGTTTTCTTAGGTTACCCTCCAAGTCAACGTGGGTATAGGTGTCTCGAGATTGACACGGGTAAGCTCATTGTCTCCCGTCATGTCACTTTCGATGAGTCCACTTTTCCTTTCGCGTCATCCCCTCCCCCATCCTCTGCCTATTCCTTTCTTGACCCCGACTAATCCTCTCCGTCGCCCCTGCTCTTCCCCTTCACGGCACAACCTACCACACCCGCACCGACACCAGCTACCCCAGACACCAAATCACCTTCTAATTCCCCGAACAACCCCTCATCACAGACCTCACCTACAAATCCGCCTAATACCACCCCACCGCCACCCCCACCGCCTCCTCCACCCACCAACCAACCCACTCACACCATGGAGACTCGCGCCAAACGTGGTATTTTCAAACCAAAACTACCCCTCAACCTCCATACTACTACCTCACCCACCATCTCCCCTCTTCCAAAGTCTCACCTTGATGCCCGTCATGATTCGAACTGGAATGCCGCAATGGTAGATGAATACCGCGCTTTAATTAAAAATGGAACGTGGGAGCTTTTCCCGCGCCCTACTAACATGTCTATCATTCGTTGTATGTCGCTTTTTCGTCACAAATTCCGGTCTGACGCTTCTTTGCAGCGTTACAAGGCTAGGTTGGTCGCGAATGAAAAAACACAACAGGTTGGTATCGATTGTGATGAAACGTTTAGTCCGGTTGTCAAACCGACGACTATTCGCACTGTTTTGAGCATTGGAGTGTCCCAAAAATGGCCTATTCACCAACTCGATGTCAAAAATGCTTTCCTACATGGTGACTTGGCGGAAACAGTTTATATGCACCAACCACCGGGGTTCCATGATCAAACAAAACCGGGTTATGTATGTCGACTCCGTAAGTCCCTCTACGGGCTAAAACAAGCACCTCAAGCTTGGTACCAGCGCTTCACGTCCTATATTGTCTCTAAAGGTTTTCGTAGCACCTTATGTGACCCGTCTTTGTTTATATGGCAACAAGAAGCTCAAATGGTGTATTTGCTCTTATATGTCGACGACATTATATTAACGGCCTCGAGTTCTTCATTGCTTCGGTCCATTATTACCATGCTTTCTCAGGAGTTTTCCATGACCGATCTCGGTGTATTGCATCAATTTCTTGGCATAACTTTTACCCGCAATAACAATGACTTATTTCTCACCCAAAACCAGTACGCCACCGAAATATTATCTCGGGCATCCATGATAAATTGCAATCCAACCACAACTCCAGTCGAATTTGGCTCGAAGCTTAGTCCCACGTCCGGTCCACTCATGAAGGACCCGATCCTATATCGTATTCTTGCCGGTGCTCTTCAATATTTAACTTTCACCCGACCGGATATTGCATATGCTGTTCAACAGGTATGTTTATTTATGCATGAACCCCGAGAACCACACTTCGCCTTTCTCAAATATGTCCTACAATATGTGAAAGGCACCATTGATCACGGGTTACATATTGGCATTTCCAAATCGCTTAAGTTGACAGCATATTCAGACGCTGATTGGGCAGGATGGCCTGATTCCTGGCGCTCGACACCCGGGTACTGTGTTTTCCTTGGAGACGATCTCATCTCCTGGTCCTCTAAAAGACAACCTATCGTGTCTCGCTCTAGCACGAAAGCTGAATATCAGGGGGTAGCAAACGCGGTTGCTGGAACAAGCTGGCTCCGTAATTTATTACTTGAGCTTCATCTCCCTCTTCGCCGTGCCGCTTTAATTTACTATGATAATATTTCTGCTATTTACTTGTCAGGCAATCCAGTCCAACATCAACGCACCAAACATATCGAGATAGAGATACATTTTGTGCGCGAGAAAGTCCAACTTGGACTTGTCCGAGTAATGCATGTTCCCTCCTAGCATCAATATGCTAATATCTTTACCAAGGGTCTACCTTGTTACCTATTTGACCGGTTCCGTTCCAGCCTGAGCGTTCGTCCGCCTCCCGCTCCGACTGTGGGGGCGTATTGAATATTGTAAATATTGTAAATATATTAGCTACCGTAATTATTATATTAGTATCTGTATTGTTAGTAGTTACCTTGATTATGTGAGATAGTGTAAGATATTCTGTATCAGTTCGATTCTATGTAATCGTTGTAAACTCTATATATTAACATGAATGCTAATCACTCAAGTTTACGCTTATTAGATTCCATGCAAAGTTCTTAATTATGGATGACGAATTTGATTTTGCTGAAATTATAATATGGGATGAAGATATGACAAAGCTACTGTCAAAGTCAGCATCAGAAATTTTAGAAGAGCGTGAGGTAATTACGTTTTATTTTCTAGTTTACGTATTTAGATCCGTGTATTTTAAGGAACATTACACATAACTAATCTTACACTATAATTTGTAGGACGCTAGGACAGACGGTCTCCCACCGTCAAATTTTAGAGCACTCATAGACAATGAGTATCTTTTCAAGCTACGGTTAACGCAAGCATTCAATATTAAAAAAAAAATCACAGTGCTACACTGTCACAGGCATGTCAAACAAAGAGGCAGAAATCATGGAGTGGAGAGAGGTTATGAAGTTAAGTGAGGTATGATCTATGTAGGATTCAACCGATCGTTATTGCCTACATAGTTCACAGGTGCCTAATTGTCCCAGCTCTAATTGACAATGTCTCATTTACAACCCTCATTCCTATAATTCAATAATTTCTTCGTCTCATTTACAACCCTCATGTTTGTACCGAAGATAAGCATGTCATCCACATAAAGACATATTATCACACAACCATTTTCATCACGTTTGGCATACACACATGAATCAGAATCATTTACCACGAAGCCATTTGATGTAATGGTTTTATCGAACTTGTCATACCATTGCTTTGGGGCTTGCTTCAAGCCATATAATGTTTTGGCCAATTTGCACACCTTATGTTCTTGACTGGGATCACACATCCCTCCGGTTGTTTCATGTAAATTTCCTCGTGCAAATTGCCATTTAAAAACGCAGTCTTAACATCCATCTGATGTATGACAAGGTTGTGAACAGATGCAAGTGCTACCAAGGCTCTAATTGTGGTTACCTTAGTCACGGCTGGATATGTATCGAAGAAATCCAACCCCTTTGTTTGACGATTTCCACAAACCACTAATCTTGCCTTGTACTTATCAATTGACCCATCTGTTTTGAGTTTCCGCTTGAAAACCCACTTGTTACTCAAAGCTTTACAACCCCTGGGAAGCTCGGTCAATACCCAGGTGTGGTTATTCATTATTGAATCAATTTCACTGTTTATGGCCTCAAGCCAAAACGTAGAATCCACCGATTTCATAGCCTCTTTGTATGTTCTCGGGTCTTCTTCAAGTATGATGATACTCAACTCATGTTCACTCAAACACTTATTCTCAATCAACATGACAAAATCTGGACCAAAATTCTATTGGGTCCTGTCACGTTTACCTCTTCTAGGCTCTACTACTTCCTCTGTAGCAGCAGGAGACAGAGTTGAACCACTAGGTGTAACAGACACACTAGTGCTCGTACTATTTTTCATGGGAAAAATGTGCTCAAAGAATTCAACATTTCTTGACTCTCTAATGGGTCCAAAACCCGATGAATCCTTGAGAATCAGATGATATGCATCACTATTGGCGGCATTACCAATGAAGATTGCGTCTACGATTTTAGGGCCAATTTTGTTCCTTTGAAATTCCGGAAGACCAATCTTGCCTAAACACCCCCACACTTTTAGATAGTTAAGGTTAGGTGGATAACCTTTCCATAACTCATAGGGTGTTTTACCAGTTTTCTTGTGCGGAACTCGGTTGAGAATATGACACGCATACAACATTGCGTCACCCCACATGTTGACGGGCATACCGAAAATAATTAACATTGCATTCATCTTATTTTTTAGTAACCGGTTTTTCCTCTCAGCTATCTCATTTTGTTGTGGAGCATAAGGTGTCGTGTATTCGTGAATAATTCCACTAGACCTTCTACGAGGCTTTACTATCCCGACAACCTTTGCCCTAATTAGAACGGCTCACAGAAGTCACGCCCCCAGCAACCCTTACCGATTTTACACCTCCTTCCTATCGCCTACCTATCAGAGGGGTAGTTCAACCCGTGCTTACGTATGCAAGGCATCCTGCTCCGACACAACCCCAAGGTCCTCCCTCGTCCACTCTTATTCCTACTACTCTATCTGACACTAGTGGATTCTCCAACATCATGGCCTACTTACGGGTAATTCATAATGACCAAGCCCTTGCCCTACGCCCTTGGTATGTTGAAGCCGCGAGGCGAGGTTGGGTAAACGAGTCTGATGAGCATCCTAGTTGGTATTCATGGTCTCAGGTTGATAATTCTGCTTCTGGCAACGTTCGTACTGGTACTTCTCGGGGTGATGGATTAGACACTGAAGTCGGGGTCACTAACCCCGACGCGGATGACATGGTTGACTGATTCTGGTGGCGTTCTAGCCACCACCCTCCCCCCATTATTGTTGGTTTGGGGGATACCCAGCTTTGTAAATAGGTATTTCTCTTTTTATTTTCTTTATTTTATTTCAGTTTATGATTCTCTCTTTTGACTTGGTTCTCTTGTGGTTTTGTGGTGATGTGGACCCAATGTTTTAAGCTACAATGAGGACATTGTATAGTCTGGTTTGGGGGGAATTGTGTCGAGTATTGTATTATATTTAGTTTTAAAAAAAAAATTCAAACAAATTAGTTGTTGGGTTTGTTGCTATCCCGTTATGCTTATCCCCTTGCATAGCTTTGCGGTTTTCCGTTCATTTCTCTTTTTAAGCTTGGCTTTCAGGATTTGTACATTTTGGTGATGTTTTGGTATTTTTGTATGTGATATTGAGACTAAGACAAAGTATACTTGATCTTTGACGTCGGTAAAACTACAAAATGCGATTTTTAGAGCCTTTTTGATTGATTCGTGTTTAATTGATCTTCTTTAGGTGAGAGTAGGTCTCCTCGTAGTATGCGTAGCATAATTACGCACATGAATGATTTTTTGTTCAATTTTTCGTGATGTTTTTGATTAGATTGCACTTGAAGTTATATCGTTGTTTTCTCACATAATATTTCTTAGCCTTTTGAGCCCACATGCTTATTTTTATATCCCACAATATTTAGCTACAAATATCATGCCTACCTTTTTAAGCTAGTAATTGTCGGATGCGTTATGGGTGCTCATTAAGGTTATTGTGGTGAATGTTGATAATAATGTGAGAATTGTTTTTCCGGGATTGTTGATTCCCGAGGTTTCTTTTGTGGAAAAATGAAAAATGAAGTTGAAGGAAAAAGAAGGACAAAATGTTGAAAAAAAGAGAAAAAAAAACAAGAAGAAAGAAGTGAAAGAAAAGATCATGTTACTTCCAAATTGTTTATAATTGTTATTGAATTGGGACGTGATGTTGGTTGAAGTTATAATTCGATACATATGTTGTTTTGTATTGATGTAATAATAACTAAGTGGTGTTTGTCGTGGTTTGAGCATTATTAGCGTGTTCGGATTGTTGCTAGTTTAACCTTTAGCTCCTCATGCCCATAACGTATGTCCACCTTCTACCCTTCACCCGATCCTTCTCTTGTCCCTTTTTAGCTTCTTTGTGCAAATTGTGATAAAGTGTCATTGGAATTTGGAATGTTTACCATCCTACGTAGCGGGCGCATTCTTATGAGTCGTAGTAGGTGAGTGTTCTCACAATATACTACCCGTTCACAAAATGAGTGAAGAGTGAACCCGTGAGGAGTCCGATTTCAATAAGGATCACACAAGAGTTGAAATGTCTTAGTACTTGTTTTCCTCATATTTTTGCCATGTAATTCTAAACCATATGTGCTTATCTTGCATCTCGTGTTTGAATTGAGATTGAATTGTGAACTTGCTAGAGCTTGTCAATGGGATTTGTCATTTCGGGGATATTTGGTTTTGTTTACCGCTCTTGCTTTGTCATGTTTGACGATGCTTGCTAGAGGACAAGCAAGAGTCCGGTTTGGGGGATTTTGATGTGTTAATATTTTATATGCTTTTATCCGCGTTTTCCCATGTATTTATCGTGTTAAGTGCGCTCTTAGGAGCGGTTTTAGGAACGAATCTTCTCCTCTAGTGTGTTTTGTAGTGATTTGTTGGTTTTGTAGGAAATAGGCGATATGGACGCCTTTTCCCTTTCATCGTAGCTCACATGAAGGTCGGTGATTATTTATACACAAGCTAGGTGTTGCTACCGAGGTTGCATGGATGTCATGGATTGATCTCGAGTCGAGTTGAAACCATATCATCAAGTTTAGAAGACTAGAGGAGTCCTTTTTGTTGGTCCCGAGGTCCGTCCCTAGGGATGGGCGTCGTCCCTATTGCCTCACTCACGACAAAATGAAGAAATTGAGCAAAAGTGGATTTTTCAGCTGTCCCGAATCGGGACGACCCTCACCCCATGGGACGACTTTAATCCCGGCCTCCATCTCTATTCGGGACGACATAGCTGTAGTGTCTTTCCAACTTCTTCTTTCTTTGGCTATATAGGAATGCTTTGTATCAGTTTTGAACGTATCTTATTTCATTACTAAGAACCCTAAGCCTAGTATTAGAAGAATATTACTTTTTTCTCTATTTTGGAAGATTTACTCTTGTTCTTGCTACAATTTCCAATCGATAATCATTTCAATTAGATTCAATTCTTATTCATCTTTTATGTTCTCGATTGTCTATTTTCATTTCTAGTATTGATTTTATTAGTTTTCCTTTTTCCATATCAATCATAATGCATTTCGTTATCAATTGTTTATTTCGTGTGAATTTAATTATGGGTAGCTAATTCCGTTACTAGGGTCAAGGGGGATCGATGAGTAGAATTTAGGTTCTTGTTGAATATTTGATGAATTCATATATATGCTAGTGCCATGTTAACATGTTCTAAAAGACGATTAATTTGTTAAAGGCCACAACTTGTTAATCGAATTAGGAAATTTCAGTTCATGTGCGAGAGCTGAGTTGAGATTAGACCCGCATGTAATTCGGTAGGAAGCCTAATAAGTAGCGAGAGCCCGTTAGTGTCTTCCTAGGTTGATTTCGATCTGAGAGGACGTATTATAGCCAACTAGCATGTTTGTGTGTTTATCGATTATTCTTGCATGATCATTTTTCTACTCATTGCTAACCCATAGCCCTAGATTTTCCTTTAATTGATTAATTCATATTTTGTTTACGTATTTCTAGTCTTAGTTAAATCAATCAAACCAAACGTTTAGAGCATCTTAGAATCGCCATAGCTATTAGACGAATTCAACCGCTTCCCTGTGGATACGATTCCATACTTACCACTAGTTTCTTGTTAGTAGTATTAGGATAACTTGATTTGGTGATGCGACTTTAGCCATAGCACCAACCTCTATTCTATATCTTCGTCACCCGACATACACACACCTTCGTGTATTCGGTTGCTTATGCTTCCCAAATCTTTCTGCAAACCGCGCCCACAAACTCCAACCCCGCTCCACTAGGTGTGTTTTCTTAGGTTACCCTCCAAATCAACGTGGGTATAGGTGTCTCGAGATTGACACGGGTAAGCTCAATTTTTCCCATCATGTCACTTTCGATGAGTCCACTTTTCCTTTCGCGTCATCCCCTCCCCCATCCTCTGCCTATTCCTTTCTTGACCTCGACTACTCCTCTCCGTCGCCCCTGCTCTTCCCGTTCACAACACGACCTACCACACCCGCACCGACACCAGCTACCCCACACACCGAATCACCTCCTAATTCCCCGAACAACCCCTCGTCACAGACCTCATCTACAACTCCGCCTAATACCACCCCACCGCCTCCTCCACCCACCAACCAACCCACTCACACCATGGAGACTTGTGCCAAACGTGGTATTTTCAAACCAAAACTACCCCTCAACCGCCATACTACCACCTCACCCACCATCTCCCCTCTTCCAATGTCTCACCTTGATGCCCGTCATGATTCGAACTGGAATGCCGCAATGGTAGATGAATACCGCGCTTTAATTAAAAATGGAACGTGGGAGCTTTTCCCGCGCCCTACTAACATGTCTATCATTCGTTGTATGTGGCTTTCTCGTCACAAATTCCGGTCTGACAGTTCTTTGCAGCGTTACAAGGCTAGGTTGGTCGCGAATAGAAAAACACAACAGGTTGGTATCGACTGTGATGAATCGTTTAGTCCGGTTGTCAAACCGACGACTATTCGCACTGTTTTGAGCATTGCAGTTTCCCGAAAATGGCCTATTCACCAATTGAGTGTCAAAAATGCTTTCCTACATGGTGACTTGGCTGAAACAGTTTATATGCACCAACCACCGGGGTTCCATGATCAAACAAAACCAAGTAATGTATGCCGGCTCCGTAAGTCCCTCTACGGGCTAAAACAAGCACCTCGTGCTTGGTACCAGCGCTTCACGTCCTATATTGTCTCTAAAGGTTTTCGTAGCAGCTTATGTGACCCGTCTTTGTTTATATGGCAACAAGGAGCTCAAATGGTGTATTTGCTCTTATATGTTGACAAGATTATATTAACGGCCTCGAGTTCTTCATTGCTTCGGGCCATTATTACCATGCTTTCTCAGGAGTTTTCCATGACCGATCTCGGTGTGTTGCATCAATTTCTTGGCATAACTTTTACCCGCAATAACAATGACTTATTTCTCACCCAAAAACAGTACGCCACCGAAATATTATGTAACACCCGCTATTTTTCCTAAGCATTTTTATTCTTTCCGTTAGGACTCCGTCTTAACTCTGTCACTTTTCGGCCTCATATTTCATCGCTTTACTAAGCTCTACTTTAATTTTTGAGTTTAATAATTTTTATTTTTAATTTTTAATTTTAAAGATTTAAATTCTTTTTAAATCCATTTATTGGTTTCTTCGTAAACTAATTAATTTTTCCGCAAGGAATTCTATTTCTCTTCGAATTGACATTTTTAAACTTGGATTTAAGTTATTCCTTTTCCTAAAAATGTTTGAATACGTTTCTATAATATTTTCAACTAGTAAATATTTTTATTTACAAAAAATTTAGTTGTTAATGATTTTATTACGAAGCTTCGCGAATAATTATTTTCTTACGCGAGGTTTACTCGAATTACTTTGAAATGCCTTTAACTATTTTACGATTATACTTTTTACCAACTTATAAATTATTTGAGACCATTTCCTCACATTTTGGACCGACTAAGCTCTTGGTCACAAGTTTTACTACGTTTTATTTAAACGTTTCATTTTATCACGTTAAAACGTAAACGTAAGATTATTTCTTTTCATTCATTGTTGCATTATTATCAAAATTCTTCATACTCCTTTCTCTTTTTAATTTGGCCGGCCACTTTAGCATGTTACACATAGTTTTCATCAAATCATTAATCCCATTTATAATTAGAAAACCATCCATTTCCTTACATCATTTTATTCATTCATCAAAAGTTAAAAAAAATTCTACCTTCATCCTCATTTTGGCCGTGGCACTCCTTCCTACTCTAGGATTATTTTTGCTTCAATTCTAGTCTTAATCGACTCAAATTCATCGTCAAATAATCCTCTTTCCGTTCTCTTCGTTAAGGTATTAATCGACGTCGTTTTCGATCAATATTTACCTTGATTTTTATTAGTTTTCTCATGGTATTTTTCTGCCATGATTTTTGTGTTTGGTAGGATTTTTGGACGATCCCGAAGCCGACGAATATATAATCGATTCAGACTTGGAGTAGAGGTAACGTCGATGTTACTCGGTATTTCATGATTTTAATTGAGTATTTGCATGTATATATTTTTATGTTTTATTTTGGCAATATATGTATGTCATAAAATCTGGAAAATTTTTAAAAGTTGAAAATTTGCATGTTTCGGTATTTTTATCGCTTTTACGAGATTAACGATTAAATTGTTATATTAATTTGTAAAATCGTAATAATCGGCCTAAACATGTAATATATCTTTATATTCTGGAAAAATGTTGTTTTTGATGATTTTTAATAATTTAGTATTTTTCTGATATTTTTGATATCGATTATTGAATTATTACCGTTTACGGACAAAAACGATTAAAAAGCGATTTTTATTTCTAGTATTTAAAAATTTTATTTTAATCTGATTTTTGACGTGGTGAAACTTTCTGGTGAAATAGAATTTTCTGAATTTTTTCATAAATTTTAGGAATTTTTAAGTGGATGAATTAATTAATCACTTTAAATCATCGTTTATCGTTAAAACCGTGTTTGTTGTTTAAATTCTCGATTTCTGGTCTTTGGTTTAAATCTGGAAAAATTATGATTCTGATGATTTCATATTAAAATGTAATTTTATGATTTTTAGTGCCTTAATAAAATGTTAGGAACGATAAGTTTTATTAATGGAATCGTCAATTGTGAAAACGGGTTTTAAAGACGGTTTTGACGGGATTTATTAAATCTGGAATTTTTGGAAATCTGGAAAAATGGTAGATTCTAGAAAATCATGATTTTTAGGTTTAATAATAATTTTTGGATATTAATACTTAAATCGTTTTGTAATTACTATTTTTATTAATCGTTATTGTCGAGATTGGACGATTAACGAGAAAACGCTTTAAAAACCGAGTTCTAGGATTCTTGAAAATTTTCAGAATGTCCATAAATATATTTTAACTATTTTACGTAATTTTTGTACTATTTATTAAAGTTTTTAATTAATAAGTATTGATTTTCGGGCAAATTGTGATTTATCGTTAGAATGCTTCGTCTTACCTAAAAGAATTATTTTTCCAGCAATTTTGAAAATATTTAAATCTGAAACTTTAAGAGTTAAATCATCCTTAACATACTCTAAATATATTTGTTGGTTTAATTAAATAAAGACGTTCAAATATTTAATTTGGTGTTTGCCGTAAAATCCTATTTATAATTTTATTGTCGAAACTAATAATAATTAGGGAATTTTAGCTTTTTAACTTTTGAAAACACCCTAATTAGTAGTATTAAAATGTTTAGGACATTTTTAATCATTTTATAACGCTTGTACGATATTTTAATAATTTCATAAAATTAAATGTTCACTTTGATAATTAATATCGTTAAGGCCGAAAGTACTAGTTTTATAAATCTATATCGTTTACTAAAAATGTGATGTTAGTATAAACTAATATTTTTGCTATTTTGATATGATGCTATTTTTTGTTAAGTTTCTAAAAATAGAAGTTTCCTAAAATAGAAAGTTTCCTCTTTTGGAAAGTGGTTCCTTTTCCTTATGTTCTCTTATTATTTATAATGATTATATCTTTTGAATATCGATAATGACTTTGTTTTGGAGTTATGAAATAAGAATAAGTGTGAGGTTAGAGTAATATATTCTGGGGGTTTACGTTTTTGCCATCAATTATAAGGCTGGTGTGTCTTTATGGGGCACACTGGTTGTTGAACCGAGCATATATGGTGTTTGGGAGTGTGTGAACATTTTGACCTTAAACTCGTGCCTCGCAGTGTAAGACGCTGTCGGGTTGAACTGAGTATTTATGGTGCTCGGGAGGGGTGTACATATCATCTTAAACTAGGGTCACGCATTTATAAGTCGCCATCCTATTATGGTTGAGTAGCCTAGTTAGAGACCGAAGTTTGATTTGTTTGAACTAAGTTTTCGAAGCTAGTTTTAGTATTCTCCTCGTGAAAGTCTAGCCGTCGACACTAATTCTATCCATAACGCCATTTTGATTATTTTATTTATTATCGATATAAATTGGTTTGCAGGTTGGCAAATATTTTTATGTTTCTTCGGAAACCCTTTTGATTAATTTGTTTTACGCTAAAGCTTATTTTAATATGCTGTTTTACTGTTTTCCATTTTTACTATTTTTCCTATATTAGTAATTACTGTTTTAAAATCCTGTTATATGGATGGGAGAACGTTGACGTTGCTCCTCACTGATTGTGGCTGTTATGTTTTTAACATGATAGGTATGCATGTTTCCGGGTGTGGGCTAGCGGGCAGACATGATCCTTGCTCGATTAATTTTAATAATTATGTTTTGTGGATTGTTAAACCCCTTTGTGGATTTATTTAATTTTTGGCCATTTTATTTGGGGCCTAATGTTTGACTTCACCATTTATATTTTTATAAAAACATAGTTACAGCGTGTTATAATCCCGACTCTACAGTGTTTCCGCCACTGTATCGCGTTAGAATTTCTAGAGGATTACAGTTGGTATCAGAGCATCACTGCTCCCGACGCTTACACACCTGAAATTAGGGAAAAAATTTCCAGTAAATTATTTAAACAGTAAATAAAGATATTATTAGAAATGGGTAGAAACAGATAAGGACTTAACTGTTAAGATTATCTGTTCCTGAACTCGATGATTAGCATTGATTTTATGTTGTTATTTGTGAACTTCAAGATGGCCGGAAGAGGTAACCGAAACAACAACAACAACAACAACAACAATGACCAGGGAGGTATCGAAGCACTGGCTGACACGCTACGCAACATAGCGCAGGCCATGAACGAGATGAACAACCGGAACCAACAGAGACCCTTTAGCTTCTCTCACGCAGCTGAAGGAATGGCTAAAAGCAGACTGGATTTTTATGATGGCTCCGTGGATCCCGAAGTCATGAACCGTTGGTTTGGACTGATGGAACGACAGTTTAGAATTTACTCCGCCCCCGAGAATCAGAAGGTGGGCCTAGCTGTGCTGTACCTGTCAGACGATGCAGACCGATGGTGGACCCAGGTTGGCCCGACTGCACTTCAAACTCCAGGATTCAACTGGACTCAGTTCAAGGCTCTCTTAGAGCAAAGATTCTATCCCGAGGAGCTGAGGCATCAGAGGATGACTGAATTCAACGCTCTGCGCCAGAATACCAAGTCTGTAGAAGCTTACACTACTCGGTTCCATTTCCTGGCGAATTATGCTGGAGATCTGTTACCCAATGAGAATTCCCGAGCCTTCTTTTATCGAGGAGGACTTCGAGCCGATATCACTCTCAACATGCCCCGGAGTCTCGCAACTGTTAATGAGCTCTATAATGCCGCGCTTTACGCGGAGTCTTCGATTGAGCGGGTGAAATCTATGAACCCATCATCTGGTTATAAACGACCTTTAACCCACCTCTGGGAATAACTCTTCATCTTCTTCTAAGAAGTTCAACTCTGGAGGTCTAGATTATTTTTCCTTTCTCTTCTTATTTTACTTTCTTTTCTTCTAAAATTTCTGACTCTACTGTATGCTATTACAGGTAGTGGTTTCAAGAAAAACAATTTCAACTCGAAGCCCAACAACAAGAAGGATTCAGCATGTTTCAAGTGCAGACAACCCGTGCATCCTAACAAGAATTGTGACGGCACCCCTGTTGTTTGCTACACCTTATAAGATTATATATCTATAGTCATTAGCCCAATCGAATTGAACTAATTATCATAATTATTCTCTAGCAAGCAATTATGAATTACTATAGTACATAACGATTATCTCCATAATAATATCCTATATTATATTTAGTAATTGCCGGAAATGTCTTAGGACATATTCCTTCAATCTCCCACTTGTCCGTAGATAATAAGGCAATCTTCAAATTCCTTAAGTCGCTTAATGTCGAATTCGATCACATCTAAACATCTCATGATTAATGTGTCACTTACCAAATTCATTTCCTTGATCTCTGAGTTCGAACTGTCCTTGAATGAATTAACTCTTTAATCCATTCCTCGCATGGCCATGCATTTTTCAGTTCTCCCTCATCAAGGGGCCCAGACACCAATCCTATCATATAGGAGGACTTATCCAGTCTTGTATCATCCAAAACTCCCACTCAATTCGTAGTATGCATGTCGAATGTCTTTATAACTTCCTTTTACGGCGTGGCGTTTGACAGTGTCAATGCACAACTAATCGTATCATGGTTGCAATGATATACTCATGTCAAAGGAATCCACTAAACATAGATTTGATTCTTCTTTAGAATCCACTTTGGTCAAGTCACAATATAACCAATATATCCACTCGATTGAACGAACATCTTCATGTTCCCATAGCCCATGGAATTGCGCTATCCAACAATCTCGTCCTAGTCATACAATGCATCACTTATGTCCAATTTAGTGATACTGACTAGGGACACAAGCAAGCTGTGATCTTTGTTCACCGATAGTTTTCCACTTACCAAAACAATTGTGATAATCCTATATAGAACTCACATGCTTACTGGACATTTTATTTAACACTAAACCAATGATTAAATAAGTATCAATGATATAGATGAACGTTCCAAACATCAACCATGTTTTAATAACTATATTTCCCCGAATACAATTTCAACGCTAATCTTGATTAGCTTAAATCCCATAAACCTAGTATGACCCTCATACCTAGGTGGTGAGAACGATTTTGTCAAATAGATTTTTGACATTTGCATTGTTCTGAACCTTGCATGCAAACTACCTTTGCTGCATTTGTCGTTGCTATATACTCGATTTCTTATGTAAAATCTACGAGGGTCCATTGAGACAAAGAATGAAACCAAGCTACTGCGGTAGTCATCTTTAGTCACTACAGAAACTCGCAACTGTGTAACTTGTAACAACCAACTCATATTCTCCACCGTATACCAACTCACGACAACCCAGTGTCAAACACCCGAGTTTTTCTAGTATTTGGGTCATCATGAACATAACAAGATCTTATCATTATAAGTTTCTTGACTAAGTTCAATCATCATCCTTGATCTATCTCCACAGATCTTGATGTCCAATATGTAATCTGTCTCTCCTAGATCCTTAATAGCGAAACAATAATATGACCATCCCTTGACTGCCTCAAGTATGGATACATCGTTTCCTATGATTAGTATGTCATCCACATACAGTATTAGGAAAGTAATAATACTCTCACTTAACTTCACATCCTCTTTCAAGAACTCTTTCAAGAAAGTGGTTTGACATCCATTTTAGTACGACTACTCTTATTCACCTTTTGGAGTCCTAACTTACCAAAGCATCCTTGTAGGTAGTAGTTTCTTAATTTCCAAAATCAGTATTTTGGAACATTCCGTCAAACAAGTTTCTACAAATCTTTTCGTTGGAATATAAGATCTACTAGTTCTACAATGTGGAATGACAACTTTTAGATTAGCGGATGGATCGTTGGTCGAACCTACACCACAACCTTTTACAACATCCTTATGTTGTGTCATCACACTTAGTTGTTGCTCGTCATCACGAACTCCTTCGAGATTTATACTACTCCCACTTGACTTTTTGGAACAACCACTTATTCAAAAAGACACAACCACAAGTAACAACCACTTTGTTTACGCTTTAGGTGTAGAAGTAATATCTCATAGTCTATTCGGAATAGATCATAAAAAAAAACTTAGGAACGTTTCCATCCATATCACGTATATGGTGTCTCATTTACTGCCTTGGTTAGAATCATGTTAAGTGCGAATGCTGCATTCTAAATGCAAATCCGGATATGAAAATTAGACGGTCAGCAAGACTTCTCCTGAATCAAAGCATATATAATAAGGTTCAATTCCTCCGTTCGGAAAACTCTATTTTCCTAGCGGTCCGAAATGTGAAACGTTCCACAACTCTTGTAAATGATCATCAAACTCTTGAGAATAAATATTCACCAACCACGATCGGATCGTAGTGTTTTTATTTTCTTATCAAGTTGGTTTTGCACTTCATTTTGGAAATGTTCGAACTGTTCAAATGAATCCGACGTATGAAGTAAACCACACCCACTTCTTGCTAATGTGCTCACCGGCCCACACACATCTGTATGTGTAAGGACTAGAACATCAATTGCCCTGCAAAGGGTGTTTGAATCATTAACCTTATGTATCTTGCTGTCGATGTTATAGATGCGTGTTTCCGAAACATACAAACTATTTGATAATTTAGCTTTCTACTCTTTTCGGTCTCTGCACATTATCAATAATGTGACTGCCACTCACGACATCGAATACCCGGGAAATAGAATTTGCTAAATTCACTTCCATAACAAATAAACCGAAGGTAGAAACACCATGTTTCTTGACCTTGTGGTATTTGGGGAAATCTTCTTCCATGGCCAACTTTTAGACGAGAAAAGCATTGACATTGATCATTCGCAACATTTGCTTTTGAACTGACCTCTAATTTTCAAAAGAATCCTGACTTGACAACTTGTTTGTCATGGTCATTCTTAGAAATCGGTCTTACCCTATCCGTTTGAACGATTTTCCCTTACGAGCAATAGGAACATCTCCATGTTCCCTTTTCCGACTCATTTGAGATGTCCCTCTCAATCCGAATTGACACAAACTCTTGCCAGTTTTGTTTTCCCTCATTGCATACAAAAGTTCAAACAAATTTTGAAATAAGTTATACAACAAATTAATTGATACATTATCAATGGCCATTCGAGCACTATGATACGTTCTCCGGCTTTTAGCATCTGATGCTACTTTAGGGAATTCGGCAAAAAGAGAATTGTTCAAAACATACCCTTTCCTTCACACCTGAGAACCATTCTCATTTTCGTTTCCATTTCAGGAAAGATTAGCATTCATTTTGTCCTTCTCAAGAACAGAGCACAGGTTAAAAATAACGAGTTGTTGTTTTAGTCATTATTTCTACATAAACAAAAAGAACAAGCGAGTATAAGCGAAATGTTCATCAAAGCAGTTTAAAACAACCTTTTAAACTACCAAACACCCTTTAAAAAATATCCCCTAAAAGGCATTCAACCAAGACCCTCTCCCACTATTCATCAAACGGACTTTGGCCCTGCCTTTGATTAAATAATGTTTAAGGTAAGTAACAACCTTACTAATTATAACTGCCTTATAATTCTTGGTCGACGTGTTTAACACCTCCTTGTCAAACACATCTCTTTGTTTCGAAACCCAAAACTTTATCTTTTGATAGTTCCGATGAGTCAAACCAAATATTAACGTGTGAATTTCATAAATTCACCCTATTATCCCTGGAATAACGACCAACACCCTGCTTTGGCAGAACCTATCAATCGTGTTCTAGGGCTTCATAGGGGTTGTTTGAGAAAACATAAGACTCAATATTACTTATATGGGGATCAAATGTCGGTTATTAACGGTGAACTCATAACAAAATAACCACATCCACAAAATAAAGCAAGCATAAAACGAACTTAACTGCAAGCATAAAAATAAGTGATCTAGCATGACCCCTAAACTAACTAGGTCCAAAAGCTTCTCCAGATCTCCATCCTTCATGAAACCTCCCTCGAATCGTTTGGATCTCCATCCTCCATCTTCTTGGGACTTCGTCTTCAAATTACATTAATTTTACTGATTACAAATTAACTAGTAAAAGTAAAATAAAGCAACAAATTATTACATTACAATACGATGCGCCCGCAATCGTATGAACTAAAATAATTATACATTGCACGCGTAACAAGACGAAAAAATGAATAATTAAAATTATTACAACGAATAACGATACGCAGATCGTAAACCATCCTAGTTTGGGCCATACTAGTCACAAGCCAATCTCATAACAATTATAATGGCATTAAGGCGTTGCATTCACAATACGGAAAAACAAATAATGAATCTCATTCACATTCTAATTAATGATTAATTAGAATCAAACTTGAAATTAGTAACACAATTTACCAATTAAATCGTAAACCAATCGCAAACCAACTTTAGTAACACGACCTAACTCTTAAGTCGTAAACTAAACCAACGAATTTATTATAACTCAATCTATAATATATTATCATGGGTGTAATCAAATTACGAAAAATTGTATTATTGAATAATTAAAGAAAGAAATTTTTTAGTTTCTTCATAAATCCAATGGCTAGTATATGGGCCAACTAGTCCAGAATATATATTCATCCACCATATTTATCCCATATGGTGAATCAGAACATATAACACCCAACAAACTTATGTATTATGGCCCAAACTAAAATGACCCCGTCCAATTGCTATTGTGCTGTCAACCATTTGACAGAACAAATGAAATCAAAACCCATTGATGGGGTCACAACAATCTACCACTAAGCCACCGCCATTCTACATCGGAGTCATAACCCCAGCCAAGTAGTCGACACCCTTGATGACCGCCCATACAACCACCAGTTCCGTGTGCCGATCAAGTCTTACTTGACCTACATCAGCGACGACCAGGACAACTAACAACCCGCACTCTGGCCAGGTCTCGCTGACCACCACGCAACGAGCCAACGACGAGAAATGACACCATCTATGGCCACCACAGGTGCGTCCCCTTTCAAGTCGATAGACCCCCCGTGAACCTCAGTGGTTGTCGAACAACCACTACGGAACGAGCATCCTACCCGGATCTGGCACATAGTCATCGACGACAACAATTGTCGCAATCCATGACTATTATACGTGTTGTTACTCTGTCTAAAACCTAGCTAGATCAACCGTGCCTACCAACAGTCGCACTGATGGTAACCCATTACCGCCCTTGTTCTCTTCTTTCCTTAATTAAATTTTAGCTTTCTCACAGAAAAAATCAATTTGGTCGAAACTTGAATTCAACCCTCGAAAAAACTATTTTATCGGTTAGGGATTAAAATTCAACGTGGGACGATACCGGATTTCCTCCTGGCATAAAATCGAAAATCTAATTTTCTAATTTATTCCCCAAAATCATATTAAAACTCCTTTTAATGCAATTTTGGTTAATGAGATCACGGATATACAAAATAAAAATAAATCTTTGACCGTGAAAAATCCAATTTTATCGGTCCTTCTAAAAATTAAATCAACCAATATCTCCATATTAGTTGTACAAATTTTCCTATGATAAACTCGAGATTGTAATTGAATAAAAATAAAAACACACAACTAATATGAATCCGATCATATTAATATTATGCTAGAGGCTCTGATACCACTGAAGGATTTTACCGGTGCGAAAGCAGAATTTCAGTAAACAATTTCCTAGCACCAATCCAAGAAAACAAGCACAATATAGATATGAATCAGGACAAAATTAGGTCGAGAAATACATACCCTCGTATCGTAAATTCCTCAATTTATAAGACAGAGAGATACTAGATCCCCACGTGTTGCTCCTCTACTTGGTCCACCAACCCAGTCAGAATCCCACGTCTGCTAGGACGGAAGGGATAGAACGATTCTCTCTCTTACTTTTAAGGGTGCTTGAGGCAATAAACTGAACTGACTTAGATTAGGTTTTCTCCTTGGTTGATTCTCCATTTCCTTATGAATCATATACCATATCCTTATATAGTAGTAGAGTTTAGGTTAAACCAAGAGACTAACCGGGCCTCATACGTAGTCACAGTCTAATACCTCACAAGTCCATAATGGGCCTGTTTAATTTCCTGACTGAGTCTGATTGTTTGACCTTATAGGAATATATATATCCATAGTCATTAGCCCAATCGAATTAGACTAATTATCATAATTATTCTCTAGCAAGCAATTATGAATTACTATAATACATAACGATTATCTCCATAATAATATCCTATATTATATTTAGTAATTGCCGGAAATGTCTTAGGACATGTTGATCGTCTCCCAATCGGATCGGTGGTTAACGAAGGACGGGGGATCAATTGATATTTATAAGACTCGAGATGACACAAAAACTAACAAGTATTCGTGGTAAGTCGAGGTCGGTCCACAGGGAACGGAGTGTGTAAGCAAGTTTAAAGTGACGTGTTTGATGTCTAGAAGGGGGTTTCTAAAGGTCGAGTCTATGGGTCGAGTCTATACTAGGGAAATAACTACGAGAATAGCTAGGGGTGATAAATCTAGGGAAAGGCGTTGGGGAGAAGTCGGGATTCGGAACATGAAGTCTAAGAAGGTCGGGATCGAGTTTTTGTTGCAACATTGATAAAGGGAGAATGCCACCTTTCGGTTTCTTCCCCCAACCCACCGAAAAACCCGCTTTCGCGGCGAAGAAGGGTAAGTCTCTTGTTGTGGTAATTTCTACTACCCCGAGTTTCCCCATATTGATAGAAACGAGTCAAGGTCGGTCTAATTGGCCGGACTAAAACAACAATGACACAACAACCACAAGCAAGATAAACCAACAACCAAGCAACCCACGAATACCCCTAAATTCAAATAATCCAAGTCCTCATCCCTAAACTCCCCAACAAGGAATCTACTCACTAATCATAATGAAAGACAATAAAACATTAACTAAAGCATGCATATTAACTAGATCTAAGGAAACTAACTACAAGATGATGAGAAAACTACAATCTAACAATTACCCACTAAATTATGAAAAGGACAAGATCTAACAAAATACTCTAGAGAATAATCTAGAACAACATGAATAAAATCTAGAGAAACTAACAACACTAAGATGATCTAAGGAAGACAATAATGAGAAAAGTAAATTAAATCTAAACTAGAGATAAGAGAGTGAAAAGAAATGTACCAACTAAGAAGATCTAGAAGAAATAAGAAGATTGTATAAATAAAAGTTGAATCTTTGATAGAGAAGATGAAGAACTTGTCACTAATCCTTCAATAAACCCAAAAAATCTTCAATAAAACTTGAAATAATCTTCTACTAACTTGTAATCTAGAGAAGTGATGATGAAAACTAAGTAGATCTACTACTAATTACTATGTAAACTACTATAATTATAGAGAATTACTACTAGAATACTACTAAATTACTACTAAGAGGATGGTGTATTGTGATGGATGACTACACTAATGGAGGCCCACTACTACTTACTTAGGCAACAAATTAGGGTAACATATATATAGTAATCTCTTAATGGGTATTTAACCTAAAGATCAAATCTACTTTATGCTCCATTAATGAGACAATCATCCTTTGCATTTTCATAGGGCGAAGTTTCGCCCTGCGGTTTGAAGGATAAATCCCACCGGGTGAAAATTTCGCCCGGTGAGATTTTCTTCATTTTCTTCGATTTCCGGCGTTCTTCACCATCGGGCGAAATTTCACCCGGTGGGCGAAATTTTGCCCGGTCAGTTTCGCCCGGTGGGAAGTCTCGGAAAATCTTTGGGGAGACATTTTTACAATCGGGTGAAATTTCGCCGGTGGTGTCTCACCGGGTGAAATTTTGCCCGGTCATTTTGCTGGCCTCTTTCCTTGTCTCATTCTTCGTTGATTGATTCGATGACTTTAAACCTTAAGTTGTGTGCTTTACTCTTAGGACGGTATTCCCTTCTCTTGTGCTCGTGGAAGCTCGATCGTGATTTTGGTGCCAAATCCTATCAAAATCGATAGAAAAACTACCAAAAACACGTAAAACGCACAAGAGGGACGCTAATGCGAGAAGTACACAAAATATGGCGATAATCGCACTCTAAACGCGCAAAACGAGGGAAAAATGGGTCTAAATGAATGGAAAAACGGTCTAAATTTAGCACACAACAAATATTCCTTCAAAACCTGCACATCAGAAATTATGAGTGTGAGTTATAAGTTGAACCACATAATGAGAGGGTATATATGTGGTGTACATATGAGGTTTATGAATAAAAGCATACAATCAATACGTATTCAACCATTCCACTGCATTTGATATAAAGTGTATGAAACTGACATATCAGATGAGAAAAAGGTCTATTTTGTTAAACTGTTACACAAGACAGGAGGAGGGAGGAACTTTCAAATTATTCATTGTTCAACCACATTTGAGCTTATATAAAGGATGTTTAGCAATGTTTCAGCAATGTATGCGCATCAGTAAAAGATAATAGTTATGCTTAGATACATTCAAGAATGTTTTTAGTCAGATCTAAAGATTATATCTCCAAATTTTGATGCCAAAGAATAACACAATTGAGTTTTGAGACTACGATTATATCAAACCAGCTATTATTATTATGAACAAAATAGTAAACTAGAAATTAGGTAATACCCTAGCAGTTACTACAGACTTCTACAGACATATATTTCATGAAGCAAGAAAAACACCACTCTACCCACTTCTTCATTCCCACTTCTTCATAATAACTTCCCACTATTATTTACTATTTATATACACCAACACTGTTTGTTTGCTAACACCATCAAACTTAACTAAATTTATATATTGCTTCCAAAATTCTATAATTGATTTTGTAATGGAGCCAATTCAAATTCTCACCAATATCTCAAAAATCAAGCACATAGACGGACGTATTTTAATAGTTTGGCATGGCAAGTCACCACTTTTCCGCCCACAGGTGCGAGAGACACTTTCTCTAGAGATGTTATTGGTCAACGAAACAGTATTTTTTGGCTTTTCGTCATGTTATACATCAGTGTACCCCACAAATCAATTTCTTACTACTTACTTTTCACTTTCTGACTTCCCTTGGTTTATATAGGGGTTTGTTATCCAATGTTTCGTCGGGTGAAATTTCGCCCGGTGGTATTTCATCGGGTGAAATTTCACCCGGTCATTCTTCTGGCCTCTTTCCTTGTCTCATTCTTCGTCGATTGATTGGATGACTTTAAACTTTTCGTTGTGTGCTTTGCTCTTTTGGACGGTGTTCCCTTCTCTTGTGCTCGTGGAAGCTCGATCGTGAGTTCGGTGCCAAATCCTATCAAAATTGATAGAAAAACTACCAAAAACACGTAAAACGCACAAGAGGGACGCTAATGCGAGAAGTACTCAAAATATGGCGATAATTGCACTCTAAACTCGCAAAACGAGAGAGAAACGGGTCTAAATGAGAGGAAAAATGGTCTAAATTTAGCACACAACAATTCCTCCACACTAAACCGTTGCTCGTCCTCGAGCAAAGACCCAAAAAGAAATTACAACAACTACTACTAGATAGACTATGCTAAGCCGATACGGGGAATTAACGGGCCCGCTCCGTCCCTTCAACTCACATCGGAATATTCATGAGGTAGAGTACTCCCATGCAAGGCAAGTTGGGGTTTGCTCAAAATGGTGGATGCGACTAAACACAGAAAAACACATAACACGAAAGAATAGACGCATCCAAAGCAAAAATAAAACACCGAATCCCTCATCGAGACGGCGGGGAAGACGCCGATTACTTACCTAAAACAAGAATAAAGTTCCTAGATAAATGACCCACGTAAACAAGGACCAAAGCCTATTACTATGACAATTAAGCAATACAAATGTTGATAACTTAGCCTAGGTTCTCCTGGCCTTCTAAAGGGGTACGACGGGGCGTATAACGGAGTGGAAAAAGTGAACCATGGATTCGTTCGACACTGTAGGTAGGTGCAGTCCCGCTCTCTTTGGCTAAGCCAAGAGGGTCGTTCCAAACTCAAATTTCCTAAATTAGCCCAAATAAAAAGGTGGAGTGTTTACAATTATTGGGGTGGATCGACTAATCACCGCTATCTTCCTACCTCGGGACTCGGTCCTCTAGTTGGCACTTCACGGCGATGAATCGATCAAAGGTTTTTTTTTGAAGGAGTTGTTATTGATGATATGAATTTGGACTAAAGGTGCAATGGTCATTCGAGCAAGGTCACCTAGAAAACGGGATGCGGGAACCAAGGCCTAACTCCTCCATGGGTGGTCAAGGTGGTCAAATGCGAACCCCGAAGTAAACCTCTAATAGAATGGGTGGACTCAAGCTAAAGGATCAAAAAATTCATTGATTAAGAGTCATTCTACTAGATTAAGGTCCAAAATCTACAATTAGTTATATACATTGGAACGTAATCTCTTGTAATAAGTTTGAAATCGGATTTTCGAAAATATTTAGTCCTAGACACGCTATACAAAAGCAAAAAGGAACACACGAAAAAGAAAAAGGCAAATAGAAGAAAACACAAGTAAAGTCATGTACTCCATACTCCATCGACATTAAAGCACAAAATCAACCACAACACCCAAAATGCTCACTTCGAGAGCCTCCAATAGCAACAACCTAGCTCATCTACAAAATTAAAGAAAGAAGGAAGGAAGTTACCAAGCAGAGTGCTTTCATAATCTCTTCAATTCGCGCTTCAAGGTGGTGGTTACCTGTAAGAGTGGAGAACAAGACGGTACACGGAACACGAAAACATAACGAGAAACAAGAAAAGAAAAGGGAAAGAAAGGAGAAAAATGTTTTTGATTTTTCGAATTTTTCAAATTTTTATGGATTTTGAAAAGATTTTTGGCAAAATAAAAGATAGTAGACTCCTTCCCCACACTAAAACTGTACATTGTCCTCAATGGACAAGTAGGGGAAGAACGAAAAAGATGGAAAAGAAACATCTTTTTTGATTTTTTAAGATTTTTCAAGTGTTTTTGGATTTTTCAAAATTTTGAGAAAAGAAACAAAAGGAAAAAGAAAATAAAGAAAACGATAAAATAGTGGCGGGTCTAGGTGCAATCACATCACCTAGACCCTAGCCAAGTGGCTAAGAAATTGAAAAAAAAAGAAGTAAAAGAGAAGAAAAGAAATTAAAATGAAAGGGTGAAAAATTGGGCGTAGGTGTAGTCCGTCACCTAGCCCGGATTAAGTAATATTGAGAAAAGTTGATTAAAATTTGGATTTTTCAAAAAGGTCAATGGCGTAATCACATCGCCTAAAGACCGGGAGCAAAACCAAGGTCGCTACGGCCACAAAAATCGATGGGACAGTGGGACAGCTTGCAATGTTCTTAGAGGTAGGACAATCACAATGATCATAAAATGATGAAGCAGGGAACAAGGAATAAATTCATTTCAAAGATTGATTAAAGACTCACCGACCTAATCCACATACACATACAAAACCGACCAACTCTGGGGGATAGTTTAATTTGGGTAATCATTTGACGCAAAAGAAACCGTCGGAGACCCGGATAAGGGTTGTACGCCCTCAGTGGGTTCTAGCTCAAAAAGGTCGAATAATGTACGACCCTCGGATAACCTATAGTTCTCATACTCCCAAATTTTCGTTCCCCCCGATTGGTTTAGTCGGAATTCACCGGGACCTAAGGGTAGGTCCCAATTGTGACAATTATAAATATTGGTTCGGTGTATGTTGGGGACTATTAAAGCACGGTCATGGCAAATGGAGACAAGGCGATGATCGGGTACATTAAATATCCAACCTGGAAGATAGGCCTCGTCAAGCCAGACTCGATTATCTAGTGGGATAAGGTGGTCGGTCGCATAACCCAAGTTTTTAGCGATTAAGGTCACAAGACCTCAACAGTCTACAAAGGGGCGTTGAGCAATAATAATTTGATGAAAATGCAACGCTACAACAAGTGGTAGGTCAAGGGGGTTAGGATTACCAAGCAAAGAGTCAGAAATCAATTGGAAGATGCACACATTAAGATTAAAAATATTGTCGGTAGATGGTATCAAGCAATGAGAAAGTATCTCGGCAAAGTAAAGAATAGCGGGGTTACGGATTTCAGCGGTAAAGTTTGAATTAGGTTCAAAATCTCGTTGACCACGTGCTATGCACCGCCAAAGGTCTCTTCTAGAAGCATTAGCTTGTACATAACTCAAAGGTTTAATAGTTCCGGTACCCAAAGAGGGTAGACCTAAGGCTAGGTCGAATTCAGAAACAGTTAAACAATGAGTTCTACCGAACAATCTAAATTTAAACTCTCTTGGTGTGGTCGGGTTATCGATTGTAAAGGTACCTAAGAACTCACATGTCAAGTCTTTATTTGTGCAAGGCACAAATTTAATAAGTCCGCTTGTTCCGGTCCTAGACGATAACTCTCTAATATCGTCCTCTATTCCTAGAATTTCCATTGTGAATGGACAAGGCCACCTTGTGTTCCGAAAGGTCTTTTCGGAGAAGGTTTGAGCTAAGGGTGTATTAGGACAAGGTAAAAGTTTGGGCTTACAAGAAGTAGAACGTTTAGAAGTATTAGAGGTTGAAGCCATACCTTGTTTACGCGCGGCTCGTTGGGCTCGTCTCCATAATAATAATTGCAAGAAAAATCCCGAAACTTTAGCCTTTTCCTCTTCAAAAACCCAAGGAAATAATCACCAAGTTGAAATGGAATTGTGAATGGAGGTTTGAATGTGAATGGGTATGGAGGGTGGTTTGATGAGTTTATGATGGGTGAAAATGTGGAGTGAATTGTGAGGTAAAAGGGTGATATAAATAAGGGTGGTTGGGAGGGAAAGTGAAAGTTTTAAAGTTGGTGGTAAAAATTTGTTGTAAAAATTTTGGAGGGAAAGTTATGGGTGGTAAATATGAAGGAGAGAATTGAAATTGTAGTGAGGAGGTATGTTATGAGTGATTGAGCGAGTTCATGCTGCCGGGTGAAATTTCACCCGACGGACTTTTCCTCGTGAAAATCGTTTTCTGCCATTTTTCCCACTGATAAGTGTAGTTTGTAGTGCCTAATTTGTTGTGTATTGGTCCCATTTTCCTTGTAGAATCGCTCCTTGGGAGCGGTTTATGGGCTACTTATGCTTCCTCTAGTTCGTTTCAGGTTCCCGAGACCATTCATGAAGAATTGGAACGATTCCGACTCGTTTAATACACTTTTTGGAGCCAACGAAGTGAAGGAACGATCGCTCGATGCCTTGGATTCGACCCCGAGACCTTGGGACCCAATCCCGAGCCCCTAGGACTCGATCCCAAGCCCCGAGAATCGATGAGAAACCCATGAGAAGCAAGGAGGGACCTTAAAGATCATATTGGAGGCCTACAAGACCCATCCCCGTCGGGAAGGACCTCATCCCGTCCGGGAAGGGGTGCACAAATTGAACAACGTCTGTTTTGGGGTCGTCCCTGACGGGACCATTTCGTCCCCGACGGGACCATTTCGTCCCGGACGGGACCATTTCATCCCGGACGGGATGGGCTGTGCTGTAGCCGCGTGACTTTCCTTTCCTCTCCTTCACTCTTGTAACCCTATAAATACCCCCCTCTTGTAATCTTAGCTTATGTTAGACATTACCCGTAAACCCTAGACTACTTTAGGATAGTTTAGCATAGATTAGTTTAGATTAGTCTTTAGTTTATCGTTAATCTTAGTTTAATCCTTGTATTAAGGGAATTCTTCAAGATTCAACCAAGATTGACAACCTTGGAAGATTGTTTTGGGTTTTTCTTATTAATACAAGTTTCAATCTTTCATCCTCTTGTTAGTAGGTATAATCTTCCTTTCTCTTTACTCTTAATCTTTGTTTAATCCTTCAAGTTTCAATCTTTGATTAGTGTTTATTGTTCTTGTTTGTTCTTTATGGATGCTTTGATATTTGTGATGTTTCCTATTGTTTATGTTAATCTTAGGTTGATTATGAGTGATTAGATTCCTTGTGGAGTTAGTAGGTGGATTAAGTGTGGATTATGGGTGATTAGGGCTTGATTGTGGGTAAAGGTGATTACTTTGTTGCTAGTCATATGTTGGGCACACTATGTGTTTGTTGAATTGCTTGTTTGAGTTGTAGTGGCTGTGCTTCTCATGCTAGTCTTCCTCTACTCATTGTGTGGTTGACTTGTGATTGAATTCTTGTGTATTCGGGTTTAGTCTTTGACACGAGAGTGCGGACTTGGGTTTTGACGCGAGAGCGCGGACCGACCTTAGTGACTAGGTGAACCTTGCACCATCGTTACCCCAACTATCCTACTACACTTATGAACCCGACCTAACCCTACTCTTTCCCTATGAGATTTCTTTTCGTTTGTTCTTAGTCGTAGTTTATCCCCCCTTTCTTATCGTTCTAGTTTAGCTTAGCCTTGTTGACTTAGTCTTGTATTTGGGTGACCTTAGTCTAGACAACTCTTTACCGTCCCCGTGGACTCGACCCGACTTGCCCTATCTACGTATTAGGAATAGTTGGATATTATTTGTTGGTGGGGATCCACGGCAAATCCCTCCCATCAATTTGGCGCCGTTGCCGGGGACGGTGCTAGTTTAGACTTTGTTATCCTATTTACTTGATTTTGTCTTCGTTTTTGTAGTTTATTTGCTTCTTGTGCGTGTGAAGTTTATTTCCTTCTTGTCTAGTGCCCAAAAAGCACTAGACTTCTCACGTTTGCTCCTAGTCTACAGTTTTTGCCTAGAGGTGGTGACCATCCTCTTCCTTACGACTCAGAGCCGTATAAACGGACGGTTGTTAGTTTGAGAGGTTTCCAACCGGGTAGGAGCCTAGTTTTCGAGCAAGGCGCGAGGTTTGATCTAAACTCCCCACACCTAGAAGCTACCATTAGCTACTCCTCCCCCTCTATGAATAAAGGGTATGACATGACATCTCCCTACTACTATCAAGCTTCTTGGAATAATCAAGAAACTCGTGGGTATGAATTTCAAGGAAATGGAATTGGCTACCAACAAGTGAATGCTTATCACTCCTATAATCATGGTGACTATTACTCAAGCTATCAATGTGAACCCACCATGTTTCATCATGATTCACCTTATGGAAGCCAATTTCCCCAAAACCCACCACATTACCCTTCACCTCAACCACAATATGAACCCCAAAACCCACAATACTACCAATCATATCAACCTCACCACCAACCTTATGATGTCCCACCCCTAGGGCATCATCAAGGTTCACAAGTGACACTCCAAAACCCCAATGGAACCAAATGCCAAACTTGGAGTTAAGTCAATCGATTCTTCAAATGCAACGAGAAATGACCTTACAATTGCAAAAAGACAATGAAATCTTGGCCGAACTCCGAAGGGGAAGTGAGGAACGTGATGCTAGATTGAATGCTTTAACAGCTCAAACCCTCATGTTTTTAACTCGATCTTCACAAGTTGATGAGGGATGTTCATTTGGGGAAGGGGAACAACCCAATGACGAAGCCGCTAATGAATCCCCTTTGAGAAGCGATGCTTGCTTTGAAGAACCTCAATTGTCCACCCAAGAGGAGGCGAATGAGGAAATAACCCTTGTTGAAGGCGATGTTGGTGAAGGATTTGAGGAGGTTAGTAAGTTGGATGAGTTGGTGGAATTTGTGAAGTTCTTGGGTGAAAATGACGACCTCAAGTTGCCCTTGTGCGATAATATGGAAAAGCATCAAGAGCCCCTTGCAAGTAAGCGAAGCAATGACTTGGAAGAGATTGAAACCGCCGGTAGAAGTTTCAATTCTCTCCTCCAAGATGATGTGGGGAAAAGTGTTGTTCCGGGACTTGAAGATGAGGAACAACAACTTGAGGAAGGTATGGGGGCGTGCAACGAGGAAATGAGGCCAAAGTCGTTTTTTGTGCCTCATGATGAAGACTTGAAGCTTGCTAGTGATTGGAGACGATACTTAGGGAGGAAGAGGTCGGTGAAGCTCGTAGGATGGATAGACCCCGGGGACAACTTGAAAGATGACATTGGGTCTTTAGGTGACTACTTCTTGCTTCCGACTTGGAGGCTTTGGAGGATAGCTTGGCTGGGTAGCGTGAGCCCTCATTTTGATGTGGCTCTTGCGTTTGACTTGCTCCTCCGAGCCCTTGATGGCAATGGCTAGGAATGAAGAGTCCACCATCCTCGGTTTGATGGAGTTCCATAAGAACCGTCATGTTGTATATTCCCCTTTCTATCTTCTTTCTAGTTTTGTGTTTGTAATTGTGTTATTTTTGATTTTGTCTCTAGGATTTTTGTGTGTTTGTGAAATTCTTGTAATTTGGAAATTTGATGAGCGATGTGAGGGAGAGAATTTGATGAGGTTTTGAGCTCATTTGTTAGGTGCAAAGTGAAGATGAATCTTAGAAAGGAGTGGTTATTGATAGAGCGTGGATTTTGAGCAAGGAAGTCGGGTTTGTATTGGTGGCCTTGTGGGTGAAGTTATCAGGGAAATGAAGAGTTAGAAGACTCATCCCGACTGGGAAGGGAGAGTCCCGACCGGGAAGGATGTGCCATCCCGACCGGGAAGGATGTCATCCCGATCGGGATGAGTGTGATGAAAATCGAGTTTACTGGAGTGTGATCCCGACCGGGACGGGTATGTCATCCCGACCGGGATGGGTCCCTGCTCCTCCTTTTTGCCTTTTCTTCGACATTTGATCCCACCCAACCATTTTATACCCTCTCCCAACCTCCCTACCTATCCTTGCCCTTATCATATGATCCCTACACTTCATATACACACATTCACTTCTTTTTCTCTTCACTTTACACCGACTTTCACATCAAATCCCACCTCCTTATACCTTTGTACTTTAACCATGCGGCCTTATTGAGAAGGAAGAGGAATAGAAATGGCAAAGACAAGCTACGTGCCATTATCGCTATGAGACGATGGAGCAAGTGAGTTGCTAACCGCAAGGTACGGTAACTATCCTTTCTTTTCCGTCTTTTATTGCTTGTCTTCTTTTGTTAGTTCCCCTTCCCCTTGTCGTTTGTGTCATGGTGGCCCTCGTGGCCTTGGTAATGGTTGCTCCCGACTCTCGATGACTTGACTACATCGAGAGTCATTTGAAAAAATCCAAATTTACAAGATTTTCACCCTTTTTGTAGGATTTAGTCGGATTTGGGCGGAATCCGGGCTAGGTGACTTGATTACACCTAGTCCTCCCCTCCCATTTCCTTTTATTTCTTTCTTTTTATTTCTCCTCCTTACCATATCTTTTCTTGTCTCGGCCCATGGTGACTTGACTATACCCCGGCCGGACACATTCTACTCTTTTCTCCACTTTTCTTTTCGACTTTTAGCTTTATTTTCATAATTTCTTTTCTTTTGTGTCTCCATACACTACGGTCGAGCATGAGGACATTTCTCGGTTTAAGTGTGGGGGAGCGATATTTTATCGTAGTTAGTTTTATTTTCGTATTTTTTTTCGAAGAATCTTAAAAAAAAAACCTTAAAAATTTGAAAAAATTTCCACAAAAAATCGATCAAAAAGATTTTCTTTTGTGTCTTTCGCTTTTTGTGTCGTTGCGTTGTGTTGTGTGTGTTTGCCTCCCTTTTTCCTTATAGGCTGCATAATCACCGATAGCTTTGGAGAGCTTTCAAGACATCCGGTAACATCTTTCATCCCTTGTCCCTCTTTGTCTTTTGTGGAGTTTGGAGGAGATTTGTGATGATGTATGCTCGGGTGGAGCTTTGTGCATATTAGTGGGTGATTGGTCGCTTATTTAGAAATTCGGGGTGGTGTTTGTTCTCTTTGTATGTTTGTTTTGATTTGTTTTGTTTTGTTACCTTTTGTCTCTTTTTCTTTCGTTTTTGTCGTGTCTTTGTTTTGTGATGTGTACTTGTGTCTAGTGTGTAAACGTTTTTCGAAAACTCGGTTTAGTGACTAGTGTGCAAGCGTTTACTTTTCCTTTCTAGTAGTATGAATCGAGTCTTGGACTTTAGTCTAGTAGAATGACCCTAAATCAATGATTTCATCGGTTTCTTACCTTGAGTCCACCTAGCTTACTAGGGATTTACTACGGGGTTTGCATTTTGACCATTATGACCACCCATGGTATGAGAAGGCCTTGGTTGCCGAGTCCCGTCCCTTAGGTGACCGTGTTTGAAATTATTTGATTAGTCCAAGTTCTCCACCTTTTTGTGGGTTTGAAGGGGGATCGCGACTCCCGACTCACCCATTCCCCTACCTCCTACACATATCCACAAAATAAGATGCAAATTGTTGAAATCTCTTTCTTAGTTGCAAGAAGAAATGCCTACAACTCAAATCTAGCCAAAAGGGCAAACACTGAAAAAGAAAGAAAATGAAAGAAATAAAAGATTGAAGAAAAAGAAAAGGCACAAAAAGCCAAAAAGAAATTACAAAAGATGAAAAAGAAATGGCATAGCAACACAAGAAGCAAAAATGCAAAAGAAAGAAAAATGCCAAAAGAAAACCGTCTCACAAAAAGATTCTCACCCTCTCAAAATAAGCCTTTTTCCGATCGTTACCGTGAAGAGCCTACCAAAGGACTGAGTCCCTAGGAAGGATGATAGCGGTAATGATCGGTCTTTCCTCATTTTGCAAACCTTATCCACCTTTTTACTTGGACTAGTTGGGCGGTTTTGGGCATGGGACGACCCTCTTGGCACATCGCTAAAGGGGGCGGGGTCTCACTTACCTACAGTGTCGACTAACACCGTGGTTCATCCTTTTTCCATCCCTCCGATCGTCCCGTGGTACGTTCTTAGAAGGTTAGGAGGAACCGAGGTAAGTTACCAACGTTTTTATTGCTTTGTCGTCATACTATTAGGGTTTGGTCCATCTTGGTTTGTATTGCTAGCTCGGGAACGTTGTCACTTGCCTCGAGTCCTAAACCGGTGCCATCTTTCACCGCTTTTTAGAGGGAAGCGGTATTTGTTTCTTTTTTGGGTGCAACCTTTTGTTTGTTTGTTTGTATGTTTATGTGTTTATGTGTTTTTGTGTCCGGTTGCATCCACGGTTTTGTCGCAAGACCTCACTTGCCTTGCAGAGAGCACTTGTCCTCTAGGTATTGTCGCGTGACTTGAAAGGGCGTAGGGTGCGCTAATACCCGCTCGGCTAGTTTAGTAGTTAGTTTGTGCTTACTCGAGGGCGAGTAAGGGTTAAGTGTGGGGGAGTTGATAAGTGTAGTTTGTAGTGCCTAATTTGTTGTGTATTGGTCCCATTTTCCTTGTGGAATCGCTCCTTGGGAGCGGTTTATTGGCTACTTATGCTTCCTCTAGTTCGTTTCCGGTTCCCGAGACCATTCATGAAGAATTGGAACGATTCTGACTCGTTTCATACACTTTTTGGAGCCAACGAAGTGAAGGAATGATCACTCGATGCCTTGGATTCGACCCCGAGACCTTGGGACCCAATCCCGAGCCCCTAGGACTCGATCCCGAGCCCCGAGAATCGATGAGAAACCCATGAGAAGCAAGGAGGGACCTTAAAGATCATATTGGAGGCCTACAAGACCCATCCCCGTCGGGAAGGACCTCATCCCGTTCGGGAAGGGGTGCACAAATTGAACAGTGCCTGTTTTGGGGTCGTCCCCGACAGGACCATTTCGTCCCCGACAGGACCATTTCGTCCCGGACGGGACCATTTCATCCCGGACGGGATGGGCTGTGCTGTAGCCGCGTGACTTTCCTTTCCTCTCGTTCACTCTTGTAACCCTATAAATACCCCCCCTCTTGTAATCTTAGCTTATGTTAGACATTACCCATAAACCCTAGACTACTTTAGGATTGTTTAGCATAGATTAGTGTAGATTAGTCTTTAGTTTATCGTTAATCTTAGTTTAATCCTTGTATTAAGGGAATTCTTCAAGATTCAACCAAGATTGACAACCTTGGGAGATTGTTTTTGGTTTTTCTTATTAATACAAGTATCAATCTTTCATCCTCTTGTTAGTACTTAGTAGGTATAATCTTCCTTTCTCTTTACTCTTAATCTTTGTTTAATCCTTCAAGTTTCAATCTTTGATTAGTGTTTATTGTTCTTGTTTGTTCTTTATGGATGTTTTGATGTTTGTGATGTTTCCTATTGTTTATGTTAATCTTAGGTTGATTATGAGTGATTAGATTCCTTGTGGGGTTAGTAGGTGGATTAAGTGTGGATTATGGGTGATTAGGGCTTTATTGTGGGTAAAGGTGATTCCTTTGTTGCTAGTCATATGTTGGGCACACTATGTGTTTGTTGAATTGCTTGTTTGAGTTGTGGCCATGCTTCTCATGCTAGTCTTCATCTACTCATTGTGTGGTTGACTTGTGATTGAATTCTTGTGTATTCGGGTTTAGTCTTTGACATGAGAGTGCGGACTTGGGTTTTGACGCGAGAGCGCGGACCGACCTTAGTGACTAGGTGAACCTTGCAGCATCGTTACCCCAACTATCCTACTACACTTATGAACCCGACCTAACCCTACTCTTTCCCTACTAGATTTCTTTTCGTTTATTCTTAGTCGTAGTTTATCCCCCCTTTCTTATCATTCTAGTTTAGCTTAGCCTTGTTGACTTAGTCTTGTATTTGGGTGACCTTAGTCTAGACACCTCTTTACCGTCCCCGTGGACTCGACCCGACTTGCCCTATCTACGTGTTAGGAATAGTTGGATATTATTTGTTGGTGGGGATCCACGGCAAATCCCTCCCATCACCCACCGGGTGAAATTTCACCCGGTCAAAATCTCACCGTGGGCGAAATTTCGCTCGGTGGTATCTTCTTCAATTCTGACAACTTTCCGTAGGGCAAAGTTTCGCCCGGTCAGGTCTCAGCGGGCGAAATTTCGCCCGGCGGTCTCGTTTTCTTCGTTTTTCCGCCTTGTCATTTCATGGCTCTTCAACAATCACCTAAAGATTCAAATATTGACTCGACTCACATTACATAATCAATATCTCCCACAAACATGCTTGTGGTCTTCTATTTGGCTTTATAACTTCTCCAAAAGATTGATCTTCATCCAAATAAATGCTCCATGGCGAAATCCAAGTTCAACCGTTCTTCTCAAGCTAACAAACTAACAAACTTAAAGAAATATGATACATATATACAAGGTGGTTGTTGAGGATACCACCAAACCTACTTCAATTTCGAGACGGGGTTAGACGTCGCTCCCCAATGAGAGCTCACCAAACTTCATGGTAGCGAAGGTCTCACAAACGTGACCGGGATGATTAATCTTCAAACGTTGTCCATTAATCATGAATTTCCCGGTTTCCGGGCTTGATATCTCTATTGATCCATGTGGTTGCACCTTGGTCACTTCGAATGGACCCGACCATTTTGATTTCAATTTACCGGGGAAGAGCTTAAAGCGAGAGTTTAAGAGTAATACCTTATCACCAACGGAGAAGTCCTTAAGAAGTATTCGAGAGTCGTGCCATTGGCGAGTTCGTTCTTTGTAAATCTCCGAATTTTTGTAGGCTTCAAGTCTTAGTTTTTCCAATTCTTATAGTTGGAGAAGGCGGTTATCTCCTACAACACTCTCATCAAAATTTAGCTCTTTGATTGCCCATTCGGCTTTGTGTTCTAATTCCACCGGTAAATGACAAGCTTTACCATACACAAGATGATAAGGAGTGGTTCCAATCGGCGCTTTGTAAGCCGTTCTGAATGCCCAAAGGGCGTCATTTAACTTTAATGACCAATCCTTTTGGTGTGTATTTACAACTTTCTCTAAAATTCCCTTGATTTGACGGTTGGAGATCTCGGCTTGCCCATTTGATTGAGGGTGGTAGGCTAGGGACATCTTGTGAGTGATACCATATTTACTAAGAAGGTGTTCAAAGGTATCTTTTCTAAAATGAGAGCCTCCATCACTAATTATGGCTCTAGGCATACCGAATCTCGGGAAAATTACATTCTTGAAAAGCTTAATTACAACCTTGGAGTCATTGGTGGGGGAAGCTACGACCTCGATCCATTTTGAGACATAATCAACCGCTACTAGGATATATTTGTTACCAAAAGAGGACGTGAACGGACCCATGAAATCAATGCCCCAAACATCGAACAATTCAATCTCTAAGATGGGTTAAAGGGGCATCTCATTTCTTCTTGTAATATTCCCACTTCTTTGACTAGTATCGCACGTGAGAATGAAAGCTCGAATGTCCTTGAACATGGAAGGCAACCAAAACCCACTTTGGAGAACCTTGGCAATTGCCTTTTGGTTGGCCAAGTGTCCACCATAAGATGTCGAGTGAAGGTGCTTCACAATATTATATCCCTCATCGGCCATAACACATCGTCGGTAAATTCCATCTACACAACGGCGGAATAAATATGGCTCGTCGCAATAATAGCGTCGGGCTTCATAACGTAGTTTCTTCCTCTCTTGCTTGGAATAATCGTCCGGAATAAAATGAGATACTAAGAAATTGACGATATCGGCATACCAAGGTGTAATAGTATCAATGGCCATCAAGGCCTCATCTCTCATATCTTCATTGATGGGGATACCATCTTCTTCATTGTTCTCTTTACTAACCGTTAGTCTACTAAGATGATCCGCTACCAAGTTCTCCGATCCGGCTTTGTCTTTAATCTCAATATCAAATTCTTGTAAAAGGAGGACCCATCGAAAGAGTCGGGACTTGGTCTCCTTCTTGGACATGATGTATCGAATCGCCGCATGATCGGTATGAATTATGACTTTGGAACCGGTAACATAATTTCGGAATTTCTCCATGGCATAAACAACGGCAAACATCTCTTTCTCGGTTGTTGTATACCTCGATTGGGCTTCATCTAATGTTTTGCTTGCATAATATATCACATATAGTTTCTTATCTACCCGTTGTCCCAGAACGGCACCAACGGCAAAATCGGATGCATCGCACATGATCTCAAATGGAAGATTCCAATCTGGAGCTTTGATAATTGGAGTGGTAGTAAGAGCGGTCTTTATCCTGCAAAAGGCATCAAGACACGAGTCATCAAAAACAAAAGGTGCATCTTTCATAAGCAAAGAAGTCAAAGGCTTAGCAATTTTGGAAAAGTCTTTAATGAATCGTCTATAAAAACCGGCGTGACCTAGAAAACTCCTCACCCCTTTGACATTTGTAGGTGGTGGCAAGTTTTCGATCACGGAGACTTTCGCCTTATCAACTTCGACTCCTCTATTAGAAACAATATGACCTAGGATAACACATTGTTCAACCATAAAATGACACTTTTCCCAATTTAAAACAAGTCTATACTCTTCACATCGAGCTAACACTTGATCAAGATTTTCAATACAAGAATAAAAAGATGTACCATGGACACTAAAGTCATCCGTAAGAACTTCCATGGATTTTTCAATAAAATCGGAAAAAATAGCCATCATACATCTTTGAAACGTTCCTGGCGCATTGAATAGTCCAAATGGCATCCTTCTATAAGCATAGGTGCCATAGGGACATGTGAAAGTGGTTTTCTCTTGGTTATCGGGATGAATGGAAATTTGAAGAAATCCGGAATGACCATCAAGGAAACAAAAATAAGAATGATGCGCCAATCTTTCAAGCATTTGATCAATAAAGGGAAGAGGGAAATGGTCTTTTATGGTGGCCGTGTTCAATTTCTGATAGTCTATACACATGCGCCAACCGGTAATAGTCCTAGTAGAAATTGACTCATCCTTTTCTCCTTTTACAACCGTCATTCCTCCTTTTTTCGGCACAACTTGGACGGGGCTAGCCCATTTACTTCCGGTTATTGGGTATATAATGTTAGCCTCATAAACTTGAGGACTTCCTTCATGACAACCTCTTTCATGGTGGGGTTCAACCTACGTTGACCCTCAACCGAAGAACGGTGGTCATCATCAAGGATGATCCTATGCATACAAACATTTGGACTTATGCCTTGGTGGTCGGCAATGCTATACCCGATGGCCTTTTTGTGTTTTCTCAAAACAATCAAAAGTTTTTCCAATTGAGGTCCATCAAGGGTAGCATTGATGATAACGGGATAATTAGTTCCTTCAAGAAAAGCATATTTGAGGGAAGAGGGGAGTGGTTTATGTTCAAGATTAGGAGAAGAAGATACCGTACCCCTACCCACCGGTAGTGGTTCTACCTTTTCATCATGCAAACATTCATCTTCAAGGGGTGGAGAGTCAAATGGCTCATCTTCTTGCTTATCATCATCTATCAAGCTATACTCAACCAAACTATCAATAACTTCAATGGAATTCATTTGTTCAATCATTGGTTGTTTAAGAGCTTGAGAAAGGGAAAACTCTACTGACTCGTTCCCTATGTTAAAAGACAACTTACCATTCTTGACATCAACTATAGTACCTCCGGTAGCCATAAAAAGTCGACCTAGAATAATGAGGGTAATAGTGTCTTCGGGCATATCCATGACAACAAAGTCGGAGGGGATGAAAAACTTACCAACTTGAACGGGTACATCCTCAAGTATCCCAAGTGGGTACTTAACGAACCTATCTGCAAGTTGAATCGACATACTAGTGGGTCTCATCTCCCCCACACTAAGTCTCTTAGCAATAGAATAAGGTAACAAACTAACACTAGCCCCTTGGTCACATAAAGCTTGATTAGCAACAATGTTTCCAACCCGACAAGGGATAGAAAAATTACCGGGATCCTCAAGTTTCTTTGATATTTGATTCATAAGAATGGCACTACATTGTTCCGTGAGAGAGATACACTCTTTATCCTTTATCGTTCTCTTTTTAGTCAAGACATCTTTCAAAAACTTCGAATAGAGGGGCATTTGAAAAATTACCTCGGTGAAGGGTAAAGCTACCTCCACCTTCTTCAACATATCCACGAAACGGCTAAATTGGGCATTCTCCTTGTGTGGCTTAGCTCGTTCGGTAAAAGGCAATGGAGGGACAAAAGTGGGAGGCGGTGGAACATTGGATTCTTCTTCTTCTTCGGCTAATCGCTCCGCCTCTTTTCTTGTTGCTTCTTCCGCTTCCATTTGCTCTTTCTTCTTTCTTTGTTCTCTTTGTTCATTCTCCGCATTTTGAAGGATATCGAACTCCGCTTGTATTCCCCGGTTTTGTTTGGGGGAAGTGGGAGATGATTCTTGTGATGCACTTGGTTGATTGACTTTGGACGGAGTGGTTTTGGTGTTCAAGTTCAAATTCTTGTACGGGTCCTCAAGTTCCTTGCCACCTCTCAAAATAACGGCATTTGCTTGGTGCGAAGGATCTCTTGGGTTTTGGGGTTGCCTGAGCAAACAATGGGGTGGATGAATTGGGGCGGTTAAGGCTTTTGTTGCTTCTTGTGATTCCCAAACCTTTAGCCTTGCCTTGGTGTCTTGATGTTCATTCCATAGTTGCCCAACGGTTCTTTTCAAATCATTATAGTTATCCCATGGGACTCCTCCTTGACCAAATTGAAAACTGCTTGGTTGGCCATAAGATTGAGAGGGTTGATTAAATGGTTGTTGATTGTAACCTTGATTTCCTTGAAAATTGCCTTGGAACCCTTGATTGTATCCATGATTAAAATGATTACCATGTGGATTTTGGTAATTGTTGTAATTGTTAGAAACATGGAAGTTGCTACTTTGTTGATTGAAGTTACTCCTTTTATGAAGAGGCATATATGGGGGCATCCTTGGAGGACCTTGGTTAAAGGGTCTTTGTTGACTTTGATTGAATGGCCTCAATTGACTCCCTTAGGCACATGGCATCGGATTTTCAACATTTTGATTGCCATAAGAAAAATTAGGATGAAATCTTCTGCCGGCATTGTAAGTATAGGAAAAGGGATCAAATTGGGGTCTTTGCCCATACACTTGTATAGCTTGGACTTCATTTGGCTCTTCAATATAAACTTCTTCATTAGGAACGCAAGAGCTAGAATCATGGCCATAATTGCCACAATGATCACATTGAACTTCCCATGTTAATTGCTTTGGAGGAGATGGTTGCCTTGGTGGAACACTCCCTTGAATTTGGTACATACCTCTAGGAGTAGGCCTTGAACTCATGTCATCCATTCTCTTTTTTAATTCTTCAACTTCTGCTTGAAGTTTCAATTCATTAGAACTCGTAGATGAGTTCACTTCAACTTTCTTTCTAGAATCCCGCGATTGACCCATTCTAGGGTCACTCCTTGCCATCTTCTCAATTAGACTCTTAGATGCCTCATCGGTGAGAGAAGATAAATCTCCTCCGGCGGCTGAATTGAGGTTTTCTTTGGTTCTCGATGAAAGGGTGTTGTAAAACGTTTGGGTAGTTAGCCAATCGGGTATTACATGGTGTGGACATTTGCGCAACAAGTCTCTAAATCTTTCCCAAGCCTCACATAGGCTTTCAAATTCATCTTGCTTGAATGTTTGTATCTCCATGGGATATTGATTAGTCTTTGATGGCGGGAAATATTTCTCCAAGAAGGCATTAGATAATTGAGCCCATGTTGTAAAAGTATTAGCGGGATGGCCTTGAAGCCATCTACGAGCTCCATCTCTCAAGGTCTTAGGAAATAATAAACAGTGCAATTGGCATGAAGTTAATCCATTGAGACGGGTTCCTACTAATTTCTCTTTAAATGAAGCAATGTGCTCTTGAGCATCTTCTTGAGAAAAACCGTGAAAAGTATCTTGTTGAATCGCATTTGTCAAAGAAGCTTTTAATTCATAATTCTCGGGAATCTCTCCGAAATCGACGGGAGAAGGTGTTTCTTCATGTGTGAGTTGGGAATGAGATCCTAGGGTTGCCATTGGTTGGATTGGTGGTGATGGTGGATTTGAATTTGGATGATTTGGAGGGGATGAATTTTGATTTCGTGGTGGAGTTTTCGGTGATGGTGGTGAATTTTGTGAGGTGGAAGGTATGGAAGGATTATTTGGAGTGGGATTATGTGATGTAGAAGGTGTAAAATGTGTATGTGGTAGGATGGGATTAAGGTGAGGAGGTGATAATGAAGGATGTGGAATGATAGTGGTTGAGTTATTTCCCCGAAAACGCAATGCTCTAAAAGTCCTTTCCGGCTCCGGATCGAACCACAAGGGCGATGACGTGTTCCTAGGCATAAAACTCAATTAAACGGTAAGGCTCCTAGCACCTTACGGTACTAGGGAAAAGAGAGAAGGGAAAAGAATCAAACACAACAACTAAAAACAACACAACAACTACTCGTCGCTCCCCAACATCGGCGCCATTTTGATCGCCTCCCAATCGGATCGGTCGTTAACGAAGGACGGGGGATCAAACGATATTTATAAGACTCGAGATGACACAAAAACTAACAAGTATTTGTGGTAAGTCGAGGTCGGTCCACAGGGAACGGAGTGTGGGAGCAAGTTTAAAGTGACGTGGTTGATGTCTAGAAGGGGGTTTCTAAAGGTCGAGTCTATACTAGGGAAATAACTACGAGAATAGCTAGGGGTGATAAATCTAGGGAAAGACGTTGGGGAGAAGTCGGGATTCGGAACATGAAGTCTAAGAAGGTCGGGATCGAGTTTTTGTTGCAACATTGATAAAGGGAGAATGCCACCTTTCGGTTTCTTCCCCCAACCCACCGAAAAACCCGCTTTCGCGGTGAAGAAGGGTAAGTCTCTTGTTGTGGTAATTTCTACTACCCCGAGTTTCCCCATATTGATAGAAACGAGTCAAGGTCGGTCTAATTGGCCGGACTAAAACAACAATGACACAACAACCACAAGCAAGATAAACCAAGAATCAAGCAACCCACCAATACCTCTAAATTCAAATAATCCAAGTCCTCATCCCTAAACTCCCAACAAGAAATCTGCTCACTAATTATAATGAAAGACAATAAAACATTAACTAAAGAGAAACTATCTAAAGCATGCATATTAACTAGATCTAAGGAAACTAACTACAAGATGATGAGAAAACTACAATCTAACAATTACCCACTAAATTATGAAAAGGACAAGATCTAACAAAATACTCTAGAGAATAAATCTAGAACAACATGAATAAAATCTAGAGAAACTAACAACACTAAGATGATCTAAACAAGATAATAATGAGAAAAGTAAATTAAATCTAAACTAGAGATAAGAGAGTGGAAAGAAATGTACCAACTATGAAGATCTAGAAGAAATAAGAAGATTGCATAAATAAAGGTTGAATCTTTGATGGAGAAGATGAAGAACTTGTCAATAATCCTTCAATAAACCCAACAAATCTTCAATAAAACTTGAAATAATCTTCTACAAACTTGTAATCTAGTGAATTGATGATGAAAACTAAGTAGATCTACTACTAATCTTAATCTTTTAAAGCAGAAACATTTCCTGCTCCCACATCGACCCACCTCAGCATCTTACATGGTGTGATGTGGCGCTGACATGTTAATTGCATGGACACTATCATACTCTAAACCGTACTGAGTACAATACCAGGGACACAATGCAAAAAATAACTGTTAGCCACAAATATTAACTCCCCACTGTCACAGGCACAACCACACGTATACATAAAAACTACCCCTCTTTGGCTCTTTCTTTCCCCATCTCATCAATTACCATACGTCTAGAAAACTAAAAATAATAATCAAATTTTAATGACAAAAATCATAATCTTTTAAAGCAGAAACATTTCCTGCTCCCACATCGACCCACCTCAGCATCTTACATGGCGTGATGTGGCGCTGACATGTTAATTGCATGGACACTATCATACTCTAAACCGTACTGAGTACAATACCAGGGACACAATGTAAAAAATAACTGTTAGCCACAAATATTAACTCCCCACTGTCACAGGGACAACCGCAAGTATACATAAAAACTACCCCTCTTTGGCTCTTTCTTTCCCCATCTCATCAATTACCATACGTCTAGAAAACTAAAAATAATAATCAGATTTTAATGACAAAAATATACACCAAATCATCCATAACCTCCTCTTTTCTCACCGACCCCACCCAAATTAATTGGAATCTTAGGCAATAAAAAACAAAAAAAACTCAATTCTACGGATATTCAATAATGGTGGAATTAAGCTCGATATATTGGTGGAGATTCAGTGTGTTTTTGGATGTGTATATTGTTGTTAATTTCGTTGAAAATCAATATATGAGAAAACGGTAGAACGTTAAATAGACATGATGTACCCTTTTTAATGGTAGAACGTTAAATATTACGAAAAATATATTTTAAATTATTAGTATTTCATATTCATTCTAATATATACTCCATATTCAATTATTTATACTTTAATTATAACATGTTATCAAATTTATTCTCCATCGACATATAATGTTTAGCATGATGTTATGATATGCATCTTAATTAAAAAGATTTATAACACGTTTATGTCAATTTCTAAATTATACGAATAAAATTCTTTAACTTATCTATCACTTAAATTAACAATCGCTAATATGCATTTAACAATATTTAAAAAAATCGAACTTGATGTGAAATTTCCGAATGAAGTTGGTGATGGTGTAGAAGGTGGGCGCAATGACGGCACAATTGATGTGAAATTTCCGAATGAAGTTCTTATCCATAATGTCAACGATCCTATTGCATCAATTGTATCCAACACATATACTGATCGACCGGTTGGATCGACTGTGAGATGATAATTGTCTACAAGAACGAGAGATTTTTGCCCCACCCATGAATTCATTGAATTGATTAACGACTACGTATTATCTCTTCTTCCTACTAAAGAATAAATATATCTAAGTTTCGATGAGGTATGTATGGACGAGATAGTTCTAGGTCAGCCTGATATGCACTCCACTGAATTCCTGAACAACATTAAGTGTTCCGGGGTTACTAACCATAAGTTACGCTTGAAAGTGGGTGTTACAATTATGCTTACTCGAAACATTTATTAATTTCATGGGTTGTGTAATGGAACACGCTTAATTGTGACTAACCTAGGAAAATGAGTCATTTGGTGTACGGTTCTAACAGGTAGCCATAATGGTGACAAAGTCTATATCCCGCGTTTTCCCATTCGCTATCTTACTCGAGCAACTTCCCCATTCGGTTTACTCGGTGGTAGTTCCCCATTTTTATATATGCTTCGCCATGAAAATCAAGGTCAATTATTGTCTCACTTTGGTCTTTAATTCCCCAAGACCATGTTCACCCGTGGTCAACTATATGTTGCTCTATAAAGGTCACCAAGAAGAGTGGATTGCAAATTCTTATTTATGATAGCAATCAACGCACTTCTGACACTGCTACTAATGTGGTGTATCTAGATGTTTTCCAATATTTGTATATTCGCGTAATTATTTTCTTCTATATCATTTCTTACTATAGTGTTACGTTTTCATGTACATGTTATTTTCAATTAAATAGATCTGGCATTTTTTTAATTACTTATTTAGATCCCGACAATTGCGTTTTGGATTGATGTAAAGTATTCGTTATTTTGTCATTGACTTTGTCACGCTTTTTTTAATGTCACCGTGCAATTTTCACGGGATTGAACCTAGTTACTATGTAAACTACTAGAATTATAGAGAATTAGTACTAGAATACTACTAAGAGGATGGTGTATTGTGATGGATGACTACACTAATGGAGGCCTACTACTACTTACTTAGGCAACAAATTAGGGTAACATATATATAGTAATCTCTTAATGGGTATTTAACCTAAAGCCCAAATCCACTTTATGCTCCATTAGTGAGACAGTCATCCTTTGCATCTTCATAGGGCGAAGTTTCGCCCTACGGTTTGATGGATAAATCCCATCGGGTAAAAATTTCACCCGGTGAGATTTTCTTCATTTTCTTCGATTTCCTGAGTTCTTCACCATCGGGCAAAATTTCACCCGGTGGGCAAAATTTCACCCGGTCAGTTTCGCCCGGTGGGAAGTCTCGGAAACTCTTCGGGGAGGCATTTTTACCGCCGGGTGAAACTTCGCCCGGTGGTGTCTCACCGGGTGAAATTTCGCCCGGTGGTGTCTCACAGGGTGAAATTTCGCCCGGTCATTCTGCTGGCCTCTTTCCTTGTCTCATTCTTTGTTGATTGATTGAATGACTTTAAACCTTAAGTTGTGTGCTTTACTCTTAGGACGGTATTCCCTTCTCTTGGGCTCGTGGAAGTTCGATCGTGATTTCGGTGCCAAATCCTATCAAAATCGATAGAAAAACTACCAAAAACACGTAAAACGCACAAGAGGGACGCTAATGCGAGAAGTACACAAAATATGGCGATAATCGCACTCTAAACTCGCAAAACGAGGGAAAAACGGGTCTAAATGAGGGGAAAAACGGTTTAAATTTAGCACACAACACATATTCCTTCAAAACCTGCACATCAGAAATTATGAGTGTGAGTTATAAGTTGAACCACATAATGAGAGGGTATATATATGGTATACATATGAGGTTTATGAATAAAAGCATACAATCAATACGTATTCAACCATTCCACTGCATTTTATATAAAGTGTATGAAACTGACATATCAGATGAGAAAAAGGTCTATTTTGTTAATCTGTTACACAAGACATGAGGAGGGAGGAACTTTCAAATTATTCATTGTTCAACCACATTTGAGCTTATATAAAGGATGTTAGCAATGTTTCAGCAATGTATGCGCATCAGTAAAAGATAATAGTTATGCTTAGATACATTCAAGAATGTTTGTAGTTAGATCTAAAGATAATATCTCCAAATTTTGATGCCAAAGAATAACACAATTGAGTTTTGAGAATACGATTATATCAAACCAGCTATTATTATTATGAACACAATAGTAAACCAGAAATTAGGTAATACCTAGCAGTTACTACAGACTTCTACAGGCATATATTTCATGAAGCAATAAATACACCACTCTACCCACTTCTTCATTCCCACTTCTTCATAATAACTTCCTACTATTATTTACTATTTATATACACCAACACTGTTTGTTTGCTAACACCATCAAACTTAACTAAATTTATATATTGCTTCCAAAATTCTATAATTGATTTTCTAATGGAGCCAAATCAAATTCTCACCAATATCTCAAAAAACAAGCACATAGAGGGACATATTTTAATAGTTTAGCATGGCAAGTCACCACTTTTCCGCCCACAAGTGCGAGAGACACTTTCTCTAGAGATGTTATTGGTCAACGAAACAGTATTTTTTGGCTTTTCGTCATGTTATACATCAGTGTACCCCATAAATCAATTTCTTACTACTTACTTTTCACTTTCTGACTTCCCTTGGTTTATGTAGGGGTCTGTTATCCAATGTTCGATCCCACGTCCCTTTATGGCAAAATTTGAAGGTTTGTTAATGGGGGGCACCACATGTAAGATAAACCAATTTGATTGTGGCTTGAACAAGGGGTGGGATGTTGCATCACCTCACCAATTAGAATAGTATTCACTTCAGCAACTGTCATCAATCATCAATTGTTAGTGCCAATACCGTTATATGGTTTCAACTTCGTGCCAATTGCTGAAATACCACAAATGATTAATGGAGACCGAACTCTTATAGGTGAATTTCTCACATCATTACACAACTTTCAGATTCTACTACAATTTAGCTTGTCTTCTAAATGATTTTTTATTCTACTCATATTTAATTGTCGAGGTGGACGAGTACAAGGTTCTCTATCCGGACACTGTGCTGCAATGTATACACTTGCAATTGGTGGACAACAAGTATTCTCGATTTGTGTGAATTCATTTTATATTCTCAAAATCAATGCTGATTTCTTTTTTTTTTTTAGTAAAACTTTACAGTGGCCATAAGATTACGGTGCATATCTGGGAAGATATTGGCTGCTACCTTTCAGCACTCTCTACAGCTGAGACTTATATTTCGGAAGAACCATTAGTTGTTTTTGAATGTCTTAAGGTTAAGTGCCAAGGTAAGAAAAGCCAAGGTTGACTTAATATCATAAATGTTAATTTTTTTTATAAAAGTTTTAACACTTGGATTTATGTATATTTGCAGATTTTGTCAGACTTGAGTCCACAAAAGCAACTAAATTGTATATACAGCTAATGATCTCTGAAGTTGCAGACTACCGGCGTTCCCGAGGATTAAGGAAAGTGATTCATGCAAAATGGGATTAACGAATTCCTGCAACTGCACAATATAGATTTCCTAGGGCGTTGACTTATGTTTTAAATTTCTTTAAGTTCTGTTTTAGTTCATCTTTTTCTTTATTCTCGACTACTGTTGTTTTTCATTTTTTCATTTGTACTCCTTTGTTTATGGTGTCCCTTTTATCAGGAGCAGCTGTACTGAGTGCTTTTGTTTCATTACTTAATGTTATGTCTACGATTACTATTATTGAAATATTTTGAAGTTGCTGTATAGTTATTTATTGATCCAATTATTTAAGTTTTATTATTAGTATCAAAACACAATTATAACATATTCATACGAATATCTTATTTTACGTTGTGTATTCCAATTATATGTTACTTTATTTAACCAAAAACAGTATGTTAATTGATGTTTTAGGCGATTAATCTTCACAATCATTTTGAGAACAATGTGAAGAGACAATATAAACAAAATAAAGCATGAAATTAATGTTATTCTTGAAGCTAATGATTTTTATATTACAGTTCAATTGCAGAACACAAGTGAATCAATTTAAAGCCAAAAATCATCAGTAAGGACAAAATCACAGCATAGTTATACCCAATTTTTTTAATTTATCTAATAATTAATGGTATTCTTGAAGCTATTGATGGTAATAACTATATTACAGCACAATTACAGCACAAAAGTACATCAATTTAAAGCATAAAATCAACAATAAGCAGAAAAGTAAAGCATAATTATAACCAAATAAAAAAGAGTAGGAGTTTACTTATCTTTTAGCTGCATAAACCCATCATGTTTTCAACTCCCCACTTCCTTCATGTGTAAAAACAGTTTAATTTCAACCACCCCATCTCTCATGTCCATTGCAACTCCCCATGTCATCAAATATATAAGAGATGTTAGTATCTAAAAAAAATTAGGGCAAAAGAGAAATTACGAAACATTCTACCCATCTGAAATGGAAACAAATTTAATGTCTTCACTAACAGAGTATTATATTTAATGCTTTATCTTTAACATTCTTAATGATAGATTGATTCAAAAGAAATCCAAATCACAATAAAGAGACTATTAGGCAAGGAATTTATCATTAATTTGGAAGTGTATCGCTACTTTAATGTTGTGATTGATACAAGATGCTATTCGGTGATTGATCTATGTGCCAACACAGATGTAATACGAAGAAGGAAAGCTTATTTGTGGCCAATGCAGGTATAAGAATAAGAAGATAACTCATGAGAATAGTAAAGCCATGTGTTTAAATAAGTTGTAAAGTTAAGTCTTTCATGTATAACAGGAATCAAGTTCATTAACTACATTGTCCGAGTTGTTAGATTATAACTCTGACAGAATTGACGAGAAGACATCCATGAGCAAACTGCCACGTAAAAGACTATCTTCGTCCATATGTGAGACAATTTTGTCAAGATCAGAATCATCGGATGAAGAATCCACAGTCAAGGGAGGGTTAAAAAAACAGAAGATGTGAAGATTGGTTGCAACAATTACTTTGCTTACGTTTTTGTCTCCTTTCTTAATTTAAATTGAACTATTTAATGTCTTTTCAATTAATTTGCTCATGTTTTTTCAATTAGTTGAACCATTTCATGTTATTTCTTTTTATTTCAGAATTCGTTTTCCCTGATTCATTGAGTTTCTCAAATGTTATGCATATATTATACATATTCAGGTTTTAGACATTTAAGACCTGCCCACATAATCCGATATCAGTTCCACAATTGTTGAATACATCTTACTTGCATAATTAATTTTATAAAGTCTAACATTTACAATAGACTTAATAAATTGATTTATAAACTCTTAACATGTATCCTCCACAAAAACTATTAAATAAGTCACTGTTTAAAAACTATGGGACATATTAACACCAGGACATTTACCACAATTGTAGTTTATTTGATATAATATCTGAAATTAGTGTGTAAAAACAATCACCATTCTTCGAATGGTGACCCTCAGGCCACATATTTTCAGCATGATACTTTAATCCATGCATAAAAACCCCTAAGATTCAAGCATATACAGAAGACACTTCAATTAGGTAGATGGACAAATAATCAAAGTCTGTCCTATTCTAAGAGTGAATTACTCACAAAGTAGAAGTTAAGGAGTTATCACTACAATTAGGTGGACAAACTACTGCTACTCCCATTCTTTTATCCCTACTATTTGATTAAAATATGATTCACATATATCGAACAATAGTAGAGATTAAAAGAATGGGGGGAGTGTATTGTGCCCATTCATGCTAAGAGTGTAAATCTGCAATCGAGGATCACTACAAGAAATACTTCATATAGCTACCAATTACGCGCGACTGATAAATTCAGTAGCTAATTTTGCGACTGAAAGTACAACACGCGACTGATATTAGTCGCTGGACGAGGAGACGGAAAAAAAAAATCAATTACCCTTAGCGACCGAAATCAGTCGCTAAAATAAACGACGCGCGACCGATTTCGGTCGCTAAATTGTTGAACTTGCTACGGAATTAGAGATTGAAATCGGTCGCTAATCGAAGTGGCGCGCGACCGATTTCGGTCGCTAAAGTGCGTCAATTTTTTTAAATCCGCGAACAGCCCCCCTTCCCCTCTCACATTCGCCATTTCACTCTCTCTCTCTACAAACTCTCTCCCTTCTCTCTAATCCGTCTCCACCTTCTTATCATTCCTTCCTTCTTCATTCCTCCATTTTTTTATTTACGGTATGTTTTTTTATCTATACTTAATTTAAATTATTTGTTAATTTTTTTATTTATTGATATAAATAGATTAGTTATTGAGTTAGATGTTTTTATAGTGTAGTGTTGTTGTTAGTGTTGGAGTATTTAGTGTAGTTAGAATGTTAATCGCCCAATAGGTTCCCCAATTTGAAATATGTAGATTGTTAGTATAAAATTAGGGTTTGTGGTTAAGTAGTTGAATGAATTGGGTTGTTTTGATGTGTTAGGAAATTGGAAGTAAAATACAATTATGCCGATTTAGTGAGGTAAATATGGACGAATTGGGTGGAAATAGTACTATGTTTAGGTGAATTGATAATTTTACAGAATATTTGACTAGTGTATATATATTAGAAAATTACTTTGGAGGAAATAATTTGTATGTGGTTATTCTCTCAATTTTTTTAGATAAAAAAAATGAAGAGACAGGAACGAAAATGGATGTATGGGGAAAGATTCGATAAGAAACGACGTCCCACAAAGGAATTTTTAGAGGGTGTTAATCGCTTTCTTGAGTTCGCAAAAACCCATCTCGAATACGCGTCAGAGGGTAAATATTATGATGTCAGTTCCTAACTTTCAACTATTACATGTCTGCAGATATGACGTTGGGCAGCAGGTTGAGGTTTGGTAGTTCGAGGAGCGGCAGCAGGAGCAGGGACCGGGTACAGCAGGAAGACCAAGAAGAAAACAGGCGAGAGGACGAACAAGTGGAGAACGAGGAGGAGGTGCAGGGCAATGAGGAACAAGAACAACCGCAACCACGGCAGGATGAAGTGCTTCGATACACAGACGACGGGCGCCTAATGATTGGCCCCGAGTCCACATGGTGAGACATTGTATTTCCTTTTTTTGTGAGACATCATCTTATTTCACTCTTTGGTGTAGGTTTCGTACTCGTGCGATGGTGACTGGTGTCAAGGACAGTTTCATGAATGACTTGACTACTTACTGCACGAGCTGGACTAAGTTGCCTCTGTGGCAACGGGAGAAGTTGTTTGCCAACTTCAAGGTACACCAATTTCTGATTTTTATTAATTATCTGTTACTGTTTACAGATTACTAATACAACGACAACAAACTATCTTGCAGTTGAAACACTTCTACAACGATGGTCTCGAGGTGGCTGTGAGAGACAGATACATGGATGTCGCAAAGGAAAAATACAAAGACATGATGTATAAGATGGCAAGCGATGAAAAGTTACAGAAACAACTTAGAGGTTCGATTACTAAATTGGTGTTAGTACCTGAACAGAAAGTTGTATATATATTCAAAACATTTATTGATCTCAAAGTGTATAAATTGTAGGTGACGCCATCCAACAGTTCCAAACAGCGCGCTCCGACCCGAACTTCCTTAAGAGATCCGTTCAGGCGAAAAAGAACAAGAGGCGGGGAGGGGACCCCGAGGCGGAGGTGGAGTGCACCCACTACGGTGGGTCGCAGTCGATGCACCAGCGGACCATGAACATTAGTATTTCCGTACTTTTGTTTTTTATATTGGATTCTTATTTAATGTTTTCATTATAAAAATAAATGAAAAATCTACATGTACTGTCAACAGGCGAAGAAGAAAACCGGAGAATTCCCTCCTCCTGTGCAGCTATTTCTCGAAGCGAAGAGTAAGGGGGAGGATGCCACCGGTCGATCATTCGCCACGAAGAAGGATTTAGAGATTTAGGTAAGTTTCAAACACAATACTTTGTTACTTTTTTTTCTTCAAATTAAACAATCAACCTAATCATGACTTCTATTTCTTTCAGAGATCGTATTTGGCGGCCACTAGAGCGCCCGAGAATGAAGGTGTGGACCCGAGCACGATTTGGTTTAGAGTCGCGGAGGGATACCGCAAGGGAGCGGTGTACGGTACGGGGAACGCTCATTCCCTGTACTGGACACCACCCAATGTTCGAGGGGCCCATGCTACCACGACCGAGTGTGTACCATCCGAGATGGCTGAGATGAGGGCGGAAATTCGAGAGGAGAGGGCGCAACGGGCAGCTATGGCCGAGCAGATGAAAGAGCAGAATGAGAGGCTGAAGACGCAGGAGTCCATTAACCTGCAAATTCTGGAAGAGATACGGCGTCTTAGGAACACGTAAGAATATAACTGCAACTCCGGCCCCACTCCCCGATTCCCGGATCCTAGAGACCCCTTCGGTGACGGTGGTAGTGGTGCGTCCGCTAGTTTTCCTGTTGGCTGAGTTGATTGAATGAAAACAATTTGTAGTTTTTGAATGCTTGTTGAAAAAACTGTTTGTAACAACACTTTTAATTTAGTGTATTCACGACGTTTGCGTACTTGGTTGACAATTTTGGAGTGTGAAGCTTGCATAACGTTTGGAATGATGTTTGGGATGTATTGTGGTTGTTGGTTTGTTTTATTGTGCAGATTTTGGCTAGAAAAATAATAAATGTAACCGGCCTATTTCTGGCACGGTAGCGACTGATATCAGTAGCTAAGTTTTCTATTTAGCGACTGAAATCAGTCGCTAAAGGATGCCACGTCGCACCATTTAGCGACTGAAATCAGTCGCTAACTGACGCTTTTAGCGACTGATATCAGTCGCTAAAATTATGTTTTAGCGACCGATTTCAGTCGCTAAACTTAGCGACTGATTTCAGTCGCGCGCTTTTTTAGCGACTGAAATCAGTCGCTAGAAGCGACTAACTGTAGCGACTGTTGACGGTCGCGCATCTGATTTTTGCGACAGATGTCAGTAGCTAAGATTAGTCGCCACTGACTTTAACTCTTGTAGGGGATCTCAGTAGGTAAATAGGCTGTATTCAAGCTTTATATCTGACTCATAGTTGCTCATTATTGAGGTTTTTACACACCATTACACTTTAAAATCAAGATAATATGCCTCAATATGTTTATGTGAAGATCAGATGTTCCAATATATACAAGAGATTTTATTAGTTTAATTATACATCAAATGTTAAGTATGAACTAATTTTAGTTTACTTATTTAAGTCCAAAACAACTAAGTGGCCGACACTTTCTACACATATCAGCTAATTCTTTCCTGTTTGACCCATTATTGTTATGTCCAAAACAAGTGTTTCAATGACATTCAATTTTCTCATGCTTAATTGATAGGATACTTAATTTTAAATTAGGTTACAAAAAATCTGTACATTTCATTTAGTTTTTCTCAATCATTTAGCATCATGACAACAATTACCAACAACATATTAAATTTATTTAAGTACAAAACAATTAAGTCATTGACACTTTCTGCACATATCAGCTACTTTTTCCGAGTTTGAACCATTGTTATTATGTCCTAAGCAAGCATTTCAATATCATTCAGTTTTCCTATGTTTAACTGCTTGATATGTTGCTTAATTTAAAATTAGGTAAAAAAATTGTTAATTTCATTTAGTTTTCCTCAATCATTCAGCCTCACGACGACAATTATTATCAATGCACATCAATACTATCACAATTTTTCTTAATCAAGTATATCAAAGTAGTTTATAATGATAAATCAAATCTTCATCGAAATAGGTAAGTAGTCCACTCCTTCTAGAGTTCTACTAAAATTAAAAAATTCAGCTCCATGAAGACAGTAATTAGCTATCTTATCTCAACAATATCCACTATCTTCTTAACCAAGTATAACTTCTCTTATGAAACTATCCGCAACTAGCATGATAGTCTAGACTTCTGTTAATGCTTCAACACTATAAATACAGCAGAAATACAATATTCTTTATGCACTGTACCACACTTGAAAAATAGTTAACATAAAAAATGGCGGAATCAGGAATCAGCAAACCAATGTTCTCTACTTTTGATAAGTTGCAGCCATCTCGCATTGAATTTTTCTTTGAGGCTAGAGTTTTACGTGTTTGGAAAGCAGAAGAAGATCTTTTCGATAGGTTCAATCAAGCTTCCAACTCAATTGAGGTCTTAATGGTAGACATAAAAGTAAGCACCATATATCAGTTATGTAATTAGAATCTTATTTAATATTATTATGCTAACAATATTCAAAATTGGTAAATTTAGGGTGATACGGTGCAAGCAAGAATAGTACATGACTTGAAATTAGAATTTGAGGAAAAGGTACTGGAAGGGCAAATTTACAGAATAAGTAAATTTCATTTTGAAGCTAATTTTACATGTGAGGCTGCTACCAATAAAGATTGGCGTATAAGATTTATCTCATCTACTATTATTGAAGAAATAGAATTGCAACCATGCCAACATTCGGTTTCAATTTTGTGGATTTTGAAGATATAAATGACAACAACCTAAAGGGGAGATCCTTGATAGGTAAATTTAGTACTTTTAGAAGAAGAAGTTATAACTTAAGTATGTATTTCATATTATTAACAAAGACATGTATGCGGATGTGATTGGGCAGGTGGAAAAGTACAGTGTTCTTCTTGAAAATAGGATTTTCGACTGTACTACTCTTGAGCTACAAGATTTGAAATAATTTTCTTTTGATGTTTATCATTTTTAACTCCTGAAAAATTAATTCTAATTTTTAGTAACTGTTTTAAAATAATAACAGGGGAACAACTTTCCCAGTATGGATATGGGGAGAACTTCGAAATGAGATCAGGTCAATTGCAACTGATGACAAATTCTTAGTACAGAAGCCCATAATTGTATTCCAAAGTCTACAGAGAGCCCCATACATAGGTATGATTTATATAATTTTTGTGCATATTTTAAATAGACTCTAAAAAAAACCTAACTACTCATCATGTGTAATAGAAGAAATGAGGGTATCAACGACTGATGCAACAAAAATACATATCATGCCAGACATACCACAAGTGAATGAATTCATTTCAAGGTCAGACAAATAATATAAACAACAGCAAATGTTTTATTTTATGACTGAAAAGTGGCTGATGAATTTATATTAACACAGAAACGCAAATCAAGGGGTTTTTATTAGGGATATCATAGCTGCAAATTGGATGATGGTTGATATGTGTAGACACCCGCATTTTGCCTGCTAGTGTCTATAGCAGTTCCCAACAAAACACCCGATGATGATCGGACGTAAACATGACTTAATACGGTCGAATACGGACTCGGAATCAATAGTATCCAACGTGGGCATTTAGTGGAGTGCAAATCTCTCAAAACCTACCTCAAATCCAGGCCCAGTGGGCCGTTTCCAATAAAATGAGACTAATTTGGGTCAAAACCGTCACCGAAAATAAATCCCGTCTTTTAGCGACTGGGTCAAAACCCGGTCAAAGACGAAACCGTCTCACAAAATCAGCCAAGTTCATTCTCGAAAACTGGCGCACAAAATCAGAATTCAAAAAGCAAATCAAATCCACAAGAATCAACTTCTTCCTAAAATGACTCGATTCACTTGATTCACTTGATCAAGTCTATAAATACTCCCCCTAACCCCTTTGCATTTTCAGTTTTGAAGGGCCTTGGCAACCCTCATTTAGCCTACATTTTCTACCCTAATCTACCTAAACACTCTACACTACAACCCCAAGCAAAACCATACAAAAAAACCGAGCCATTTGCCCTCGAAAAACCGGCGGCATACACACACACACACATACATATTCAATATCCCGAGATCAAAACTCGTCAAAGACACACACCATAACTCACCCTACATATCTCGACACTCCCGCGCTCCCGTCGCTATTACGAGTTCGTTTCCGAGGCCATTAAGCATGTAGGTTGAGGGTGTAATTCAAATCCCGACATCTCTTTCTCCTTTCTCTTTTCTTTTTGATTATGTATATTATTATTATTATTATTATTATTATTATTATTATTATTATTATTATTATTATTATTATTATTATTATTATTATTATTATTATTATTATTATTATTATTATTATTATTATTATTATTATTATTATTATTATTATTATTATTATTATTATTATTATTATTATTATTATTATTATTATTATTATTATTATTATTATTATTATTAATATTATTATTATTATTATTATTATTATTATTATTATTATTATTATTATTATTATTATTATTATTATTATTATTATTATTATTATTATTATTATTATTATTATTATTATTATTATTATTATTATTACTAACCGCTAAGACTAACATTTTAATTTCATGTATACTAACTCTCTAATCTAACACTTTTATTTATCGCAATCTAACACTTTTTTTATTTATTGTATCTAACACCTAACATATAATTTTATCGTTTACTAATTTTTATCCATTAGTCATTAACATATTAATACTGTATATATATATATATATATATATATATATATATATATATATATATATATATATATATATATATATATATATTTATATAATATTAAAATTCGGATCTTAACACGTTTGACTACGACGATCATCCAAAGTCCGTTTAATCCCTTTACGAGTCACGACGGAAGTGGCACCCTTTCGAGGAGCGCCGCCCCAATGTACTCAAGGGCATAATGCGATCGTGATTGCTCATAGCTGAACGCGTAAGACTCCATTTCTAAGATGAGTACGAGATCCGTTGAGGCGAAAACCGACATCACATAATCCTTTAGGATTAGTATCGATGTCGTGACGCGGAGGACTATAATTTCGTCACTAATCAAAATTTCCAATCACATAATAGCATATTTCATAAAATCCCTATAACGGTCTCATAATCGTATAATACACGTTTATGACATCGAGAACCGAGTTGAATTTAAATAATGCAATATTTTTATTTAACTCGGTCAATTATCGAATTCAAACAAATAAAGGACACATGGCCAGACCCCCATGCGAGTCGCGCGCCGGTCAGGCGACTCGCGGGGAGGCCTGTTCGGCCGAGTCCTCTTTCTCGTTTTCTCGCCTTTCTATCCTCTTCGATTCTTACATCAATAGGCGACTTTCGCGACATATTTCCATATTTTGAGGCTCGTCTTTTTTTGCGACTTTTAGTCAACGCGTGTAAAGACCATCACGTGAACCCATTTTTCTAAAACTCATGCACATCACGACACTTAAAACGACTTTGATCGACGGTCTCGCACTATTAATTTTGTGTCGACGACTCTTTAGTCGTATCCGACACATAATTAATTTAGACTCTATTCCTCGATGTGATAAGTCGGGACAAGGCATCGGGATTCGGGATCGGGCTAGCACCACGTCTAGGTTCCATATCTCCGTCCTTCGCTTAATACGCAATATAATGCGTAATTAATCGAAGTTCGTCCATTTGCACAACTTACGGTCTAGTTTATATATACGGGTCCATTTCTAGTTAACATTCGCTGCTTATAATTCAATTATTCTATTTTATTGCTCGTTGTATTTTGAATTCCGGGTTGTATTCCGCCCGTGTAATTTGTAATTTATTTACGAGTTTTCTATTTTCGATGTTTGCCATTTATTTATTTAAATGAACATCGCATGCTAAATCACTTTGACGTGAATCAAGATGCATTAAATGACGTAGTTAATCAACAATTCGCATGCTTAGCCGAAAACGCTGTTTGCATATCATTTTACGAACGATGTCTTAGTAGAGGCCGCCATGTGCGGGCGGGGTTGGGTGTCCATAGTGGGCTTCCCAACACGTACCCTCACCCCTTACTCAGAACCTTGGTTTCCGGATGCCCGAAACCATTGACACACGAGAGTCATTCTATATACAAAAGCCGGTTTAAACGGTATCGATATTGCAATGCAAAGGGACGAGCCCCACAAACTCTGAAATCGAAGTGAGCCATACTTTGTGTACAGCTCATGACGACATAGAGTGGGCTCGTATGGTTCCGAATAACCACAAAATTCGGTGGCGACTCCATTTTGACTTAAATTTCGAACCCGAGAACAATCTCACCACGAGATTCATTCGCCTACCCAAACCCGCACGTGGCCGCGTCGGGTTGGACCTACGTCATGTCCACAATTTGGTGACTCCGCTGGGGATACCTGATGTACCACATGTCATCGGGGTTCCTAGTGTGAGACTCGAAGAGAAATCGTTCGTATATTAGTGTGCGCGCATTAGTTTAATGATTCATGCATAACCCAAATTTTGCCCGGGCCGGTTACTTGTGACCGACGTCCCACTATACCGCAGTGCATTCCTACATGGGTGCGCTAAAGACTTCGATGGTGGAACTCGTAAGGGTTTTGCGGCATGTCCTAAGACCAACTCGGCTTAGGGAGTCCGTCCTGACTACGAGAATACTATCGTCGTTGGTATAGACCCTATTTTGACCGACCCGAGACTTAGCGTAAAGCATACATAAGCGTCGTTATAATGCTTGTTTGACTACGTGCTACTTGGTTTCCGTGTCATTTTTTAAAAACCATCATTTCAAAAAATGCATCTTTCCAAAATACCAAATTTTGAAAAACCCGGAATACTGTACGTTTCGGGACCCATCTTTCAAAAATATCCAATTTCAAATCTCGGAATGCTGCCAAAATTTAGACTTACGATTTGACTCAAAATAGCCTATTTTCTAGTCGGCATGCTGTCCATTTCAAAATTCGAATTTCCGATCCACCATTCGATTTTCGAATTTTCAAATTCCATTTCGATTTTCAAATTTCAAAATTCCATTTCGATTTTTTTTCAGATCCTCGAGATGTGATTCTCAATTTTCAAATCTCCGAGATGCCGTTTTCGATTTTCAAATCTTCGGGATCTTATTTTCAATTTTCAAATTTTCGGAAATTTATTTTCGATGTTCAAAATTTCAAAATTCCAAATATTCAACTTATCAAAAAAAACTCGGCCCTGTCGGCATGCTGCCAATTTCAAAAGACGGGATCGCCTCCTCAATTTTCAAAACGCGAAATTACTCGCAACAATTCTAACCTTTCAAAATGCCCGATCCTATTGGCCCACTACCAATTTCAGGACCGTTCTCTCAATTTTCAAAATTCAATCATTTTTCAAAAACCTTCCTTATTATAGGACCTACCGTAATCCGTGTGTCGGGTCTTTTCATGATTTGTCGAAGGTCTGTAGCGTCAAAACTCCGTCGATCCTACATCACAGGTTTCTTCCCCATCCTAGTCCGCCTTATCCTAAAGGCATAACCGACCAACACGAGTCATACACTCGTAAATGGAAGGTTCGTCTGAACACTCGAGTCCTAACTAGAAAGTCACACGCGATCTTTCCCTCCGACAAGACGGTCCCCACGACCTTTCCTAGGGGAATTTTGCCCGTCTTTCAATCCGTTAGTCGAGTCATCCCAATTCAAGTCCTTTAACTTAAGGGTCTACCCTAATTACAGGGTCTATCTTTATTCAAGTCAAGTCAAGGGTCTCTAGCGTCGAAACTCTGCCGATCTTACATTGCGAGTTTCTTCCCTTACCCCGTCTGCCTTTCCTCGAGGCCGAGTCAACCTTTTACAAGGCATAACGCTATAACAAAAGGTTTGTGGTCCTTACATCTAAGGGTCACTCGTCCGACACTCGAGTCTTAGCAAAACCTACAATCTCACTCAGGGGCTACCCTTCAGCAGAGCGATCAAACACGGTTGCTCTAAGGGTCATGTCCTACACGCGGTGTCTCACGTGTGTCACTTTCGAGTCATTCAGATGCCGCACCATCTGAGTCCTATCAGATTCTTCAGTCTCACTTGAGGGTTGTCCTCCACCCGAGCATTCGACCACAGTCACCTTAAGGGGTACCTTACGTTCATCATACACCGGCGTCCTTATGATGTCTTCTTCGAGTCGTACCTATGCTACGAACACCCGAGTCTCCTAAAGGTTTAGGTCGCCACGGTTGGTCCAAACACGTGACGCGGTCAAACACAGTCGCCCCATTTTTGGACTTACTCTCGTGCAGCTTGAGTCTCATCGTCGAGTCCAAGCCAGGGTTGTTACCTCGTCTAGGTCAACGTTCGAGTATCCCGGTCCAAGAGTCTTTGTCGACCCGTCACCCCGGGCCATGTCTAGTTTGACTCCCTCTCTTCCATTCGCGCAAAGTCGAGTTTAGGCGAGTCGTGGCACCTGTCGTTTCCTCCAATCAAGGACCTTACCAAAAAGAAACGACCAACCAAGCATTCGAAAGTCCAGATCCGATTCGAGTCTAAGTCTGAGTCCGAGTCTAGGATATCCTACATCCTCATTTCAAAGTCAGAGTCAGAGTCAACTGTATTCTGTCCTCTTTTCAAAATTCAATAAAATTAGCTTTTCTATCTCTCATATATGCTTTCCTTATGTGTTTCCGAAAACATGATGAACACCATCATACACTGTGAGCACATGCACGTGACTATTATAGGCACATCTATAATGACTGCAGGAACTAAGGCCCGTGTTTTCCTTTCCCTGTTCCATGTCTGGTATAGAAAGCCACATAACTACCCTTAGCAGGAGCGGTATCAAATCCTATGACAAATCTAGGTAGTCTCCTAGTTTGGGTTCAAGACGGGAGGCAAGCCCATTTCCCACAATAAACACCCCTCCAATAAGACTGATCAATCCTTACCTTAGGCGTTAGTCTGATCAGAAGCAAAAAAGAAGCATCGTGACTCTATAGGCTTGATGCCAAAAATACCCAACTCGGGACGATGCTCCCACTAAGCCTGCTCGGAATTATGATGACAATACCGAGATCCAAATCACCATGCTTACCGTAGAGTACTCCACCGCGAGTTGCACTCACCAACTAGGCTTGCACCTTACAAAGGTTTAGCTCCACAAGCCTAATCCAACCAATGGGCCCACCCCCATATCCACCCACAACATCAAAGGGAGGGATAGTCGTGAAAAAAAAACTGGACAAAAAACAGAAGTCCAAAGAAAAAAAGCAAAAGGCAAATAAAAGAGCTGGCCATGACCAAAAAAGAACTCTCAACATCCCTCGACCAGATACGATCAATCCCTTGACCGGGACACAGTCAACTCAAGTGAAGGATCCCACGACCGGGGTTAAGAGGTCAACCCGAAAAAAAAAACAAAAAAATTCAAATACCTATGACCGTGGACAACGTTCAACTCAAGTGAAAATCCTTTGACCGGGGTACGGTCAATTCAAAAATTATCAATGCCTATACCGTCCAATAGGGAAGAGACAATCAAGCTGGTCAGCTAACACCACACTTAGCCTTCCCACATTGCAACCTTCAAGACCTTCCTGAGACCTAGGCTAAGAGACAGCCCGGAATTTTGAGGATTCAAGCTCCATAGGATACCCCTAACCATTAGGGCCAGACATGGAAATCAGATCCCGCATTATCAAACCTACCCTGATCGAAGTCCGAGTCATTTTTACTCGACTTCCCTCCTTTCCTACCACATTACAATACCTTACCCTCTAAGCCTTAGCTCCACAAAATCGAGCTCCATATTTCGAATCATCAAAGCCACTTGCAACCTAGCTCCAAATTTCCAAAAACATCCAAACCAGTTACCAGCCCCAAACACGGGAACTTAACCTGCAGTCGGCATAGAACATGCCCAAATAGTTCACACCACCTCTGGGGGCTACCCCGGAGAACGCTCACAGTCACGGGATCAACATCCTAACTGTTCCAACCCTTTGATCAGGACATCATTGGGAATTCACCTAGCCTACACCATCGTTATGGCTAGTTACACACAAAGCCCTAATAAACTAGGCAACATAATATATCTTTCAATTCACTGAACTACGGCTTGGCTTGATTTCACTACACGTGGATACGTAGGCAGCCTTTCAACAAAGGCACAACCACCCACATTGACACAAATTCAGAAAGCACCATCATTCCTATCACGACACTGTCATGTTCTCAACAGTTAGCTTTGTCGTCCTGGGGGCTTCTCTTAGGCAGAAGTTCTCCATCCACCCACATAATCCAAATACTTTCAAAAATCTAGCCACCTTTCTATAGTGTGTCCTAGTACTCGGCTCAGTCAAAGACGAGAATCTGTCAAGGACTCGAAGAAACACCCACTTTGGGAATGTACCCCAAAATCAATAATTCAAAAAAGCACTAGACTATAGCATTGCTACTGCTAAGCCTTGTCATGCAAAAACAGTCTCATTACAGACTACTGCAATCCCCATATTACACATTCTTCCCATTTTGATGTTCGACCATGTTGCCACTCGCCTAGGCTACGGAATAGCGCAGCTTAAGAGTCTTCTCGTCTTAGGTGGCCCATCCCCTGAGTCACAGTCCAACCCCTCGAGAGTTCAGAGTCGAGTCTGTCGGTATGTCTTTCTTCAAAATTCTTTCTTTGAAATTTGCAAAACTTAGCCATTTGATAAAATCCTTTTCAACAAGGTCAAATTTCAGTCTATTTAAACAGCAAATTTCTTTTCTACCCCTTTCAATTTTGAAAACCTATCTCCTAGCACGTAAGTTGCTTTCAGGACTTCGATTTCAAAACGAAGGAAAACCATTTTCCCCTGCGCAAGTCAGTGTATAGATGCTAATTGCATTTCCTATGTGCTATCTTGCTACATACTATGCCTGCTATTTCTGCCTATGTGTCTAACATTTCAGGTGCTAGCTATTGCTTCCCAACGGAACAACAAAAGCGGTGTTTCTCCTGGAAAGCTACATCCAAGACGTGATGTGTCGGCATACGGGTACACCCAAGACTTCAGAAGCAAGTCCCTGCGCAGCTACTTTACTCCCCAGCATGAGTCGGTGTTTCTCCTGGAATGCTACATCCAAGATGTGATGTGTCGGCATACGGGTACACCTAGGACTTCAAAGGCAAGTTCGACTCCCCACAGAGCTATCATCATCAGGACAGGTATGACCCTTTTCTTATGGCTGGCGAGCCCTTCACGCGAGTCTAATGGACTATAAACGACCCGACCGGAAGGCTGCCAGGTCGTAATCGTCGATTGGCCTGGTAGCTACTCTGACTTTCGCCTTGTCCAAGCCTCAGTCAGAGTGGGGGCTCTGTTGACATCTGCATTTTGCCTGCTAGTGTCTATAGCAGTTCCCGACAAAACACCCGATGATGATCGGACGTAAACATGACTTAATACGGTCGAATACGGACTCGGAATCAATAGTATCCGACGTGGGCATTTAGCGGAGTGCAAATCTCTCAAAACCGACCTCAAATCCAGGCCCAGTGGGCCGTTTCCAATAAAATGAGACTAATTTGGGTCAAAACCGTCACCGAAAATAAATCCCATCTTTTAGCGATCGGGTCAAAACCCGGTCAAAGACGAAACCGTCTCACAAAATCAGCCAAGTTCATTCTCGAAAACTGGCGCACAAAATCAGAATTCAAAAAGCAAATCAAATCCACAAGAATCAACTTCTTCCTAAAATGACTCGGTTCACTTGATTCACTTGATCAAGTCTATAAATACTCCCCCTAACCCCTTTGCATTTTCAGTTTTGTAGGGCCTTGGCAACCCTCATTTACCCTACATTTTCTACCCTAATCTACCTAAACACTATACACTACAACCGCAAGCAAAACCATACAAAAAAAACCGAGCCATTTGCCCTCGAAAAACCGGCGGCATACATACACACACACATACATATTCAAAATACCGAGATCAAAACTCGTCAAAGACACACACCATAACTCACCCTACATATCTCGACACTCCCGCGCTCCCGTCACTATTACGAGTTCGTTTCCGAGGCCATTAAGCATGTAGGTTGAGGGTGTAATTCAAATCCCGACATCTCTTTCTCCTTTCTCTTTTCTTTTTGATTATGTATATATATATGTATTATTATTATTATTATTATTATTATTATTATTATCATCATTATTATTATTATTATTATTATTATTATTATTATTATGATTATTATGATTATTATGATTATTATTATTATTATTATTATTATTATTATTATTGTTGTTGTTGTTGTTGTTGTTGTTGTTGTTGTTGTTACTAACCGCTAACACTAACATTTTAATTTCGTGTATACTAACTCTCTAATCTAACACTTTTATTTATCGTAATCTAACACTTTTTTATTTATTGTATCTAACACCTAACATTTAATTTTATCGTTTACTAATTTTTATCCTTTCGTCATTAACATATTAATACTGTATATATATATATATATATATTTATATAATATTAAAATTCGGATCTTAACACGTTTGACTACGACGATCATCCAAAGTCCGTTTAATCCCTTTACGAGTCACGACGGAGGTGGCATCCTTTCGAGGAGCGCCACCCCAATGTACTCAAGGGCATAACGCGATCGTGATTGCTCATAGTTGAACGCGTAAGGCTCCATTTCTAAGATGAGTACGAGATCCGTTGAGGCGAAAACCGACATCACATAATCCTTTAGGATTAGTATCGATGTCGTGACGCGGAGGACTATAATTTTGTCACTAATCAAAATTTTCAATCACATAATAGCATATTTCATAAAATCCCTATAACGGTCTCATAATCGTATAATACACGTTTATGACATCGAGAACCGAGTTGAATTTAAATAATGCAATATTTTTATTTAACTCGGTCAATTATCGAATTCAAACAAATAAAGGACACACGGCCAGACCCCCATGCGAGTCGCACGCCGGTCAGGCGACTTGCGGGGAGGCCTGTTCGGCCGAGTCCTCTTTCTCGTTTTCTCGCCTTTCTATCCTCTTCGATTCTTACATCAATAGGCGACTTTCGCGACATATTTCCATATTTTGAGGCTCGTCTTTTTTTGCGACTTTTAGTCAACGCGTGTAAAGACCATCACGTGAACCCATTTTTCTAAAACTCATGCACATCACGACACTTAAAACGACTTTGATCGACGGTCTCGCACTATTAATTTTGTGTCGACGACTCTTTAGTCGTATCCAACACATAATTAATTTAGACTCTATTCCTCGATGTGATAAGTCGGGACAAGGCATCGGGATTCGGGATCGGGCTAGCACCACGTCTAGGTTCCATATCTCCGTTCTTCGCTTAATACGCAATATAATGCGTAATTAATCGAAGTTCGTCCATTTGCACAACTTACGGTCTGGTTTATATATACGGGTCCGTTTCTAGTTAACATTCGCTGCTTATAATTCAATTATTCTATTTTATTGCTCGTTGTATTGTGAATTCCGGGTTGTATTCCGCCCGTGTAATTTGTAATTTATTTACGAGTTTTCTATTTTCGATGTTTGCCATTTATTTATTTAAATGAACATCGCATGCTAAATCACTTTGACGTGAATCAAGATGCATTAAATGACGTAGTTAATCAACAATTCGCATGCTTAGCCGAAAACGCTGTTTGCATATCATTTAGTCATTTTACTAGCGCGCGTACACGAACACGAACGATGTCTTAGTAGAGGCCGCCATGTGCGGGCGGGGTTGGGTGTCCTTAGTGGGCTTCCCAACACGTACCCTCACCCCTTACTCAGAACCTTGGTTTCCGGATGCCCGAAACCATTGGCACACGAGAATCATTCTATATACGAAAGCCGGTTTAAACGGTATCGATATTGCAATGCAAAGGGACGAGCCCCATAAACTCTGAAATCGAAGTGGGCCGTACTTTGTGTACAGCCCATGACGACATTGAGTGTGCTCGTATGGTTCCGAATAAACACAAAATTCGGTGGCGACTCCATTTTGACTTAAATTTTGAACCCGAGAACAATCTCACCACGAGATTCATTCGCCTACCCAAACCCACGCGTGGCCGCGTCGGGGTGGACCTACGTCATGTCCACAATATGCAAAATACTGGAGTCAGGAACATTGGCAAGAAAAGGACAAGGGCAGAATTTATTGATGAGACTACCAATGAAGATATTGAAGACCTTGAAATATAAAGAAGCAGATGTCATGCATATTAATTTTTAAGTTAATTGATGCTTTGAAAGACCAAATGTTAACCTATTTCGTGTTTTTTATTTTTTTATTTTTGTTTGATCTGAGTGATGAACTAATTTTTATTATTATATGTTGCATAAAATTTGGTTATTTTTTTTTTTGTAAATGACACATTATGCTGAAAAGTATATATATAAATATATAAATAAATATAAATATATATATATATATATATATATATATATATATATGTATGTATATATATATATATATATATATATATATATATATATATATATATATATATATATATATATATATATATATATATACAGAGAGAGAGATGAGTTCTTATGAGTCCCTCTCATATATTGAGTTCTTAAGTCCTCATCCCATCCATTGGTTGGGAGATGGATGGATGGACAAGATTCGTTCTAAGATTTGCAATAAAAAGAGAGAGAGAGAGAGAGATACTGCTTCCTAAAATAACTCCCATACTTTTAGGAAACAACAAATTAATTCATTCATTCACATTATTACGTTCATCATCATCAAACCTAAAATAAAAAAATGCTTCCCATCAATCTGTGCTCGACATCCCGTTCTATGGATTCAATGGTCGCGACATCTTCATCGACTGTTGATAAGCAAAACGTAGAGTACAACAATGGTGAGTTTTCGATATGGCTTACAGATTTTTTGTTAATTTTATTCATTTCATTTTATCACGTTAAATCATTCATCTTCTTCTTTCTGCGGTTGCAACTTACGTTCAATCAACCCACAATAACACGTTCAATCATTTATCTTCTTCCTCGCGACGCTGAAATTTCTCATTCGATGGCGGATATGCAAATCGTCGAATACACAAACGGTGAGTATTTGGTTTCTAATTTATACTGAAAACGCGTCAGTGGGATGCTCCATATTATTAGATTTTAAAGTTTACAGTATGGAAACTGCATATTATTAAAGGTCTAATCATTATATGAATTTTACGCACAAACAAATATACTGTGTTACTTTAATCTACATAATCTGTTATTTTAATGGCTAACACCTGTTATTTTATTCACATAATGTTAATTGAATCTAATGTTACTTTAACGCACTTCATCTGTTACTTTAGTTTTTTTCATCTGTTACTCTAATGCATTAGAGTGACAAAAAAATTATTACTTTATATGTCGTGTTACTTTAATACACTCCAGTCGTTACATTAGTTCTTTTCATCTGTTATTGTACTGCATTGGAGTGTCCTAAGAATTTACGAAACTGCCATATTAAAAAAAAAATTAAAAAAAAAATATTGTTTCCTATAATAATGGGACGTGATTGCCACCAAAATAGGAAACAATATCAAAGAGTAACGCCATATAAAAAAAGAAAAAAAAAAGATATTGCTTCCTATAATTATGGGACATGATTCTTCAAAATAGGAAACAATATCAAAGAGTAAGTTACTACGTCATACTCTCATTTTTTATCGTTATATGAATTTTTTGCACTAACCTATATCTGGTGTTATTTTAATGAACATTATCTGTTACTTTAATTCACACTATCTGTTACTTTAATGTCTGACCTCTGTTACTTTATACCTGGTGTATAAGCATCCCCTGTTAATTTAATTCAATGTTACTTCAATGCACTTCATTTGTTACTTTAATTCTTGTTATCTGTTACTTTAATTCATATTTCAAGTTTTGATTATTTTTTTCGCCACGTTTATTGGCACTGTTATTGTTTTTTCAGTAGACGCAAAAGCACATGAATGATAAAGAGATGTGGGTGAGAAATTCTCCATACATAGGGCAGATCTTCAAAGATGTAGATGAGAAGAAGAAGAAGGAAACGTCATGTAAATCATCGTCTGACGATGAAGAAGAATCAGGAGAAGAAGATGACGAAGAAGAATCAGGAGAAGAAGATGATGAAGAAGAAGCACAATTCTGAGTAGGACAATATATTGTTAGAGTAACATACATTATTCGTTAGAGTAACATTCTTGATTGAAGTAAAATGAGTTAGAATAACATACATTATGCGTTAGAGTAACATACTTAATGAGTTACAGTAACATAGTTTTAATGAGTTACAGTAACACAGTTTATGATTATAATTTGATTTCAAATATCCAGTTCTTATAGTTACAGGTGTGAAACATTGGAATTATAATGGAGTTTTATAATTTTTGTTTTAGAGTATCCTTAAAAGAAACATACATTATTCTTTTGGTTGATTGAAAGTCTTGTTTTCGCAAAAGATTATTATGCAACATAATAGATTTTATGAGTTAAAGTAACGCAGTTCATGAATTAGAGCAACACAATGTATGAGTTATAGTAATAGTTTTTGCAAGGGAATATTATACAACGTAACAAATTTATGAGTTAAATTAACACTGTCGTTCATGAATTAAAGTAACACGTTATATGAGTTAAAGTAACGCAGTTCATGAATTAGAGTAAGACATTGTATGAGTTAGAATAATAGTTTTTGCAAGAGAATATTATACAACGTAACAGATTTTATGAGTTAAAGTAACACAGTTCATGAATTAAAGTAACACGTTATATGAGTTAAAGTAACATAGTTTATGGATTATGGTAGTAACATAGTAACATACGTACAATGGCAGTAGGAAAATGATATTTTTTGGTGAAGATGAAAAAAAATTAATTTTGAAGAAACTTGTTGTGTGAGAGAAATAACTGTTAAAAAGATTAATAAGAGAGAGAAAAGATTTGCATTGAGATAATTAAGGAGGAGAGAGAGAATTGATATATTTACCCAGATTTGTTGGTTATTACCTTAATTATAAGATCAAATCTTGTCCATTAATCTAACATTGAATCAAAGGCTAAGATGGGGACTCACGAACTCAACATATATAAGTGGACTCACCTGAAGAGTTGCTTAGTGATGATCCCAACCATCCATTCATCCTAATATGGATGGTGGATGGAAGGGGTTCAATTATATAAAAAAGAATAAGAAAGGGCCTGACATGCTGCGACAGCCATCAACCATCACTAATCAACCATCAACCCATCACTAATCAATACTTCCCTCCTCACCCTACTCCCATTCATTTCACTCATCTCTATACTCCCGCCCAAACCTCTTTACACTTCCCCATTCACCCCCTTTCCAATTCATTTCAACGGCCGTTCACTCTTCGCTCTCTTCCTCTCTCTAAAAAAACCCATCTCCATCTCCATCTCCGCAGCTTCTCCATCTCCGATGATGACTAAAATTCCGATGATCATGCAAAGGTATGCTGAAGGTTCCATTTTCGACCTCCGATTTTCCTTTTGTTCAACCCTTTTGAATTTCGACTTCCATTTGCATGAACCCTAAAAAGTGGTTGAAGTTGTTGCATAAACCTTACAAAGTGCCTAAAAAGAGCATTTTTCAAATCCGATAAACCTAATTTTGAGTTGAAGTTGTTGTAGTTGTACAGTGGTTGTATTTACAGAGTGAAAGATGAAGTTTTTGTTTCTTTGTTGAAGTTCATGTTGAAGTTTTGAACAGCCATCTTATTTTTTCATGTTGAAGTTCCCATAATCGTCATTCTAATTATGCATGTGACATCGATTAGGCAGTTTGTTGTTGTTGTTCTGTACATTTTTTTGTTGTTTTAATTATACATTGTTGTTGTTGAAGTTCCCATAATCGTCATTCTGTACATAATCTGCACATTTTTTTTAGTCATACACTGTTGTAGTTGTATAGTCATACAATTTATGTGCTTCCTTGTTGAAGTTTATGTCAAAGAAATATTATTTTCTCATGTTAAAATCCCCATAATCATCTTTCTAATGACGCATGGGACATAGCTGATGTGGGTTTTGTTGTAAAGTCACACTGGTGACATTGCATAGTAACAGAACGTTGTATAGTCGCACTCTTTATGTTGCAGAGTCACACATTTGAGGTTACATAGTCATACAGAGATGCACAGGCTGTTTGAAATCTGAATAGTCATACAGAGTTGGTTATACAGTCACACGTTTGAAACTACATAGTCGCACTCGGTATATTTCGTTGTGAAGTCGCAGAATATTGTATAGTCACACGTTTGAGGCTACACAGTCGCACTCGTTATGTTTCAGAGTCGCACTCTTTATATTGTATATTCATACAGAGTTGCGTAGGCTGTAAGTTGAATAGTCACACAAAGTTGGTTATAAAGTCACCAGTTTGAAGTTACACAGTCGCACTCGTTATCTTTCAAAGTCACATGATTTATATTGTATAGTAATACAGAGTTGCATAGGCTGTAAGTTGAATAGTCGTACAGTGTTGGTTATATAGTCACCCGTTTGAAGCTTTATAGTCACGCTCGTTATGTTGCAGAGTCACGAACATTTTATTGTAGACTCACACAGTTGAAGCTGTAAACTCAGTTGTACAATCACACTCATCACGCATGTTGTTATTGCAGCAGAAAGGCTGGTGCGAAGAAAAAAGTTCGCACAAAGGCCGGTAAGAAGAAGGCCGTGGTAGAGACATCGGTTTGCGACCATGTAATTGATGATACACCGGCCGCCGAGGTGGATGTGTGGGGGGGGGGGGACAGAAATTGTTGAGGAAAGCAGGCCAAAGAAAAGAAAGAAGCTCACAGTTGATACACCGGCCGCCGAGGTGGAGGTAGGGGGGACATAAATTGTTAAGGAAAGCAGGCCAAAGAAAAAAAAAAGCTCACAGTTGATACACTGGCCGCCGAGATGGATGTGGGGGGGGGGGACAGAGAATGTTGAGGAAGCAGACCAAAGAAAAAGAAGGAGGTCACGTCTGATACAACGGCCGACACCGCTGTCGTGCGCGTGTCTCGGGGTAAGAGGAAAGAGAACCGACAACAGGGCCGGCTAGCAGTAAAAAGAGAGCCTAGATGTCAGCCGGATGTTCACCGTAGGCCCAGACGTTTGCACCAGGTAATTGCGCAACTGTAGGATGATCAGATTGAGAGGGTGCGTGGTGTAGGATTCGGCGGGGTATTGGAGTTGAGGATCGAATCGTTCCCCATTGAGCACGCGCTTATGTTCCTCCGTGCGTTTTCTGACGGGTCCCATATTTTTCGTGCCTCACGTCGGGAGGCATTCATGATGTCAAAGTACGACTTCCACGATTGCCTCCAGCTACCTTTTGGACCTCATCCGGTGAAAGTAATCCCAACAAAAAATGAAAAAGGGGTAGACTCACCTGACGTGATCAGGTTAAAGAGTACTTGGAGGAAGGACTTCGATGTGGCGGACAGCAGCGGGCCAATAAAATTAGGGAGGGTGCACAAAAAAATAATGGCAACCAAGGCCGCCGACGACGACTTTGTCCGTATGTTCATGTTGTTCGCGTTGTCATTATTCCTCGCGCCTACTACGAACAACTCACTCGACTTGAGCCTGCTGGCCGCAGTGGATGACGTGGGCTTGATTCAGGAATAGGACTGGTGTAGCTTTATCCTGTGGGATCTGGTGCGGGCGGGTAGGGAGACGCGTGACCCCAACAAAGTCCTCAACTACCTCCGGGGGTGCATCCCCGTTCTGATGATTGCGTACTTCCAGCGCTATGATTTCCGTAGCGAGACTTGCAGATGCGACATACCATTTATCAGACATTGGGATGCACGAAGAATAGGCGATCGTCTTGCTGGGGAATTGGAGACAGGGTCACTGGGAAATCAGTTGCGTTCAAAGGTGTCGTACCCACGTACATGTGGGGAAACGGGCGGCGAGGGCACCCCCGCTATAACGATGCCCTCTGACAACCACCACTCTAGTCCCAAAAGAGTAACTACAGGGGTGGAGAGAGAGGTTCAATCGAAAGACAGCGCCGATGACGTAAGTGATCTCGCAGCCACTCTATAAATCATCAATTAATTTTGCGTGAAACGATTTAATCTGACAGCCCTACATGTGTTTATAAAAGCATATACGATTCATAAAACTGTGTTTATAATACAGTTGAAATTCAGTGGTCACAGTCATTATGGTCACACTCATTCTGATGTATAGTCACACACTAGTAGCTGTATAGTCACACACATTATGCTATCCAGTCACCACTATAAACTGCATAGTCACACGCTATAAGCTGTATAGTCACACGCTTTACACTAATGATTTGACTTCAACTGAGTTATAGGACGACCGATAGTTTTTCATGAATTTCTGGAGATGTGCGCTAGCCTTTTGCGGTTTCTGTGAGCAGGCTGCCTCCAAGGTAAGAGAAATAGCGAAGAGGAACCAGGCAGTTCCAAGTCAAGACCCGACCTCTCAACAATTCTGGGAAGACCCAGCTATCCTCCAGTATATCGATGAAGTCGTTTCGTTGGCCGGCCAATTGAAGCAGACTACCCAGAACGCCCCCGTTGTTGAGGGTGAGGACCAGCGCGATGCTGAAGCCCACGGTCTGATCAGGAAAATTGTGCAAGACTTGCGTGATGCTGGATACGTGGATGAAGCTATTGAGAAAGCAGGTTTCTGTGAGGGAGATGGTGAGGGAATAGAAGGTTACGATGATGAGGGCACTTTTGAAGGTGCATCGTGACACCAGGTTTCTTTGAGGGAGAAGTTCCCGAGGACGATGCCGCTGAAGAATTCAAACGAGACTCCAATGTGCAGGGTTCGGTTGGCATGCGTCCGACCGTAGTGGTGGCTCTACGGCGAGCAGGGTGGGAGACAACTGACGCACGGTCGGCCGTCGCCGATCTGCCAACTGAATCTGTCTTCACAGACCAACGAATGCGTAATGTAGAACCGGCTCCGCCCGATGCGACGGTCAGTTGTAGTCTTGAAAGAGAACTGCACAAAGCAGGCTGGGCTGTAGCGGACGCTGTTGCCACCACGCCTGCGACGGCAGAAATCGTCACGAACGATAATCAGCGGACAGGCGAGGGGTCAGGGACCGAGACGCACCCCGGGGCACTACATCATCGATACATTTTCCACTCCGACGTAGCATTTGAGTGCATGGATACGGTTCCAGATAATTTGGGCTGCACGTTGGACTGTGGGGATATAATGAGGGGGCAGCTTGTAATCTCTGGATTCATGTGCTCCAATATCATTATCTTCTGGGATATCCTCCACGTACGGAAAGATGTAATCGACTACGTGTTCGACCGGACAACGCCACGTCCGTCAGGGTACGTATTTTATTGTGCTGCTCGTGTCGTTTTTTAAATGCATGTGCTGATCGGGATTTTGTTTGGTATACAGCGAAATGCTGGTCGAGTTCACAGCTTATGACTGTGTAGCGAGGGGCGACATGCAGACGCTCGAGCCTGGCCTGCAGGTGATGAATAACGTCACTGACTGCTGGTGTAGGCTGGTGAACCAGCTGGTGCACGAAAAAAAGCACGAAGACTAACCACTAGATGTTACTTCTCTCTTGGACATACGGTACGTTCACCCCCCCCCCCCCAAATTAGCTGTATAGTCGCACACTATTGGCTGTATAGTCACACACTATTACCTGTATAGTCACACACATTATGTTGTCCATTCACCACTATAAGCTTCATGGTCACACGCTATAAGCTGTATAGTCAGCCACTTTATGCTGTACAGTCACGCACTTCAAGCTGTACAATCGCACACTACATGCTGTATAGTCACACACTTGACGCTGTACAGTCACATAATTACAGTTGTACAGTCACATGCATGTCAAACACACACTAACTACATGTATTACCATCAATGCATGTGAGCAGGTCCCAGGGTTGGAATTGTGGAAGAAAGGAGGCTAGGGCAAGAATCATGAAAAAGAAATATTTTACGTGTGGAACGAGTGGATAAAGAACAGTTTCTCCGACTTTGCTTTGGACTCCGACATGGTATTATCCTGCACATATTGTTTATTCGTATTTGTTATCAGCACATAATCCTGACGCATTGTTTGCAGGTGTTCGTCCCGATCTTAACGGGTGACGAGGGTCACTACAGTTGCGCCTGCATCAACTTCAATTCTGAGCAAATAGAGTACCTCGACATAAGGTTGTACGATAAAGATTTTACAAATTTGCCTTACTATGGCATTGCTCGGACAGCGGTCAGGCCCTTTTAATTTAATATTAAATCAATTATGTGGCCGCGAATGTGTTCAACAACTGATCCTGTTTGAACTTGTTTTGGAGGCTGATAAAATGGGGGAGTTCATGGTACAACGAGGGGTAGAGAAGGATGCGAAGATCCGTGCGTTTAAATTGGTAAACGTTCCCTTATCATGGCAGGGGTGGGGTACTCCGCCAATGACTGTGGAGTGTACATGATGGTGCACATTATGCTGTACAATGGGTCCCCGTTCAACTGCTCCTTGGGGACAATGGCGGCCATGAATATGTGCAGAGCGGAAATCACGACGACCCTTATACTGAGCGACGTGAACAAGGTGAGGGACACTGTTTTGAAAGAAGTTGCAGCATTCGGAACATACAAGGAATCTTTGGAATCTTCCCATCCGTTTGAAACCACTCCTTTGAAGGGAACCACCATGAAGCGTCAGACCAAATCACCGAAAACACCTGAACCCACCCCCCGACCAGTCCCAGAAGAAAGACAATCGGCAATTAAGTCTCGAACGCGGGGGCGTGGAGATGGGTTGGGTTGCACTTTGAACCAAGGGGAGCCTGACCCGGACACCATTGTCATGTCGACCTTGTTTCGCCAGCACCGACCGCTGACGGGTAGGATGCCCATTCTGCGAAAACACGTCGTCGACTACTGCTTCCTTGACGATAATGGGTACGATGAAAGGTAAGTAACCGTCTTTGATTACTGATACGTGTTGCATATTACACCTACTAACGGGTGTAAAAAATTCCGCAATGAATGATTGGGGTCCTACAGCACTCATGCGCAGCTGGAGAGGCGTGACATTCAAACGCTCTTGTCCGGAGGTAGCATGAGCGCCGCTGTGCTGGAGTGTTCGTCGCACCTCATGAACTGGTTGGAATCAGACGACAACCATCATGGGTTGTACTCCCCCACCGACCCAACGATGGCGTGGTTCGGAATTCAACACATGGTATGCCCCCATAACCCCCTACCTATTACATTAAATCACATGCTATGAGTTGCATGTATAGTCCCCCTACCTATACACTGTCATGTATAGTCACAGTCTGTACGCTGCAAAGTCACGCAGCTTAGTCTGTACAATCACATGTTATGAGTTGCATAGTCAGGCATTAAATAATACAAATGACCCCCATTCACATTAACTGAAAAGATGTAGATCACTTTGCAGAGTCACTCATGTTAAGGAGTACAATCACGTGATATAAGTTGCATGGTCAGAAATCTTAGAATTTACAATCACACTGTCATGTATAGTCACAGTCTGTACGCTGCAAAGTCACGCAGCTTAGTCTGTACAATCACATGCTATGAGTTGCAGAGTCACGCATGCAGAGTCACACATGTTGATGTGTACAATCACATGCTATGAGCTGCATAGTCAGGCATTAAATAGTACAAATGACCCCCATTCACATTAACTGAAAAGATGTAGCTCACTTTATTACAGAGTCACTCATGTTGAGGAGTACAATCACGTGATATAAGTTGCATAGTCAGACATCCTAGAATTTACAATCACACTGTCATGTATAGTCACAGTTTGTGCGCTGCAAAGTCAAGCAGCTTAGTCTGTACAATCACACACTTTGCGGTATGCAGCCACGGACATGATATAGTCCAGTCTCACACCCTGTCACTGATTGCAACTAATATTCACCATCCGTTAGGACTCACTGACCCGTATACTGGAACGACCCGACTCAAGTACCCCTGTGGGCGAAGACGAAGCCACTGACGGTGTGTACGAAGCGTGGGACAGATTCATACAAGACTGTGCTGGGACATTCAACTTGAACGCCGAACTGTTGTTTTTCCCGGTGCATACTATGGGGTACTACGCGTGCGTGTGCATCAACTTTAGAGAAAGAACAGTTGATATCCTCGATTACCAGACACACGCCCCAGGGTCACATATGTTCCGAGTGTCCAGCAAAATAGTAAGTTGCACGCATATGCTTTATTTCAGCGCGTCAAATATTCTACTGCTTCCGTAAGTGCTGACGTTTTCTACTACCTAATACTGCAACAGCTGCAAGCATTTAACAACTACATGGACGAGAAGGGGCTGATTAAGAGCAGTCACCTGGCGAATTTTACGCATCGCCAAGTAAAACTGGCATGGCTGAGCGCCCGGAAAAACGATCCGGAGTCTGGCATTTTCTGCTTGACGCACATGTGCCTGTACGACGGCACGCCGTTCAGGAGTAAGGTCGGGAGGCGTTACTTGTGGTTCGAGGTTGCAGCGACCCTCGTCCTTGCTGACATGAATAAAGCTCGTGGTGACGTGTTGCCGATAATTCGCGCTTTCATAGCAGACGCGCCAAGCATATGGAACACAATTGATGACAGACGTAAGAAAGGGAAAATCGTGGAACGAAAGACCTCAGCGAACCGTAAGGCATGAATGTGTAGTAAAGTAAAAACACTTTTTGTGAATATAGAAAAATCTCATGTTAGAGTATCTTCTAAGTATCAGATGAATGACAACTCAGTATCAGGGTCGCGTGTGTGATGTGATACAGTCACGCAACTTCTGACTCACGGTCACAGTCAAGCTCCTGCAGAGTCATGACAGACAACCACAAATTCACTAATTAATTATACTAACTAACCCTGCATATATATATCCATCAATTCACTTTCAGTTTATTTAACCTTAAAATTAAACGATTGTTTCACCTAAAAAAAATGATGGTTCCCATATTTACAAAAGACACCAAAAAAACAATACGCACAACATAAAATCAGATTATTTCCCAACAAGTAAACGATGGTTCGAAAAAGATGTCGACAAAATATAAACTATACATATGAAATGCACTGGAACTGGGAGGTGATGTTTGTGAGTCTCAATGCACATTGAGAATACAAACAATCACCTCACTCTCCTAACCCTAATTACTTTAGGAGGATAGGACCCCCACCTAACTCAATTAATATTTACTGCCACTTTACTGCCTCCCCCCCCCTTTAAATACCAACGCCAGTTTTACCCCAACCACTTCCAACTTCACCTCTTTAACCCTAAATTTTTTTTTTTACCCCAACCGCTTCCAACTTCACCTCTTTAACCCTAAAAGAAATTTCAGGCAAAATAGAAGAAATCAATAAATGATGGTTTGTTGGATACCACTAGATCCAATGAATTATCAGCCATGCAACTAGTTGCCACTGTCACAAACGCGAGGACTTATATGGCATCCATCGGCGATACAGAAAAGGAGACCGAGCTAGACGACTACGTCGAATTCTTGATGAAAAAGTGTATTGGATGTTTCCGCACTAAGAAAGCGTTGCAGCGTGATTTGGCCAACTTGAACAAGATGCTTCAAAAAACCGCGGGTTAATTATGTATGGGTTAAAATGTAGTTTTAATGGTATGTAATGGATGTTTTAATGTGTTTTAAGATTTAAAATGTAGCGTTTTTATGTTTTAAGATTTAAAATGAATGTTTTTATGTTTCAAGTACTGTGTTGGTAGAATATTTTTATGTTTCAAGTGTTAAGTGTTGTGTAGGAGATGGACTTTTTCTAATGCACAAATATTTCCATCGCTATTTCTCTATTTTTATGGACACATGGTGTATAGTCACACTCAACAAGTTTTATAGTCACACTCAACAGGGTGCATAATCACAGTCATCATGTCATAAACCAGTTTAGGTTTCTACACTTCATTTTGTAGAATCACAGTCACTGTATTGTAGAATCATGGTCATTATCTTGTACAATCACACTCCTACAATTAGTGTAACCACACTCCACCTCTTGTTGTCGAGTCACACCCTGCCTACTGTAAAGTCACAGTCATTGCGTTGCACAATCACACTCACTTGTTTCGTGTCAACAAAATATTAAGGGCATAATGTTCCTGTACAGCTGTATTTGTAGCCAGAGATGATGCATTTCAGATTAAAAACGACTGCTATTTCAATGTGTTTTTACAGCCAATCAACAAAAACCAGTTTTACGAACCCCCGTGTTTTACGACTATGCCATATTAGAAATGATTAATGTCCGCATTAGACGTAAACAATATCACGGACCTTGACCATTTCAAACGTCAACAATCTTTATGTTTCAAAAAAATAAAATTGCCCCCATGATCTACGACTTACACCATATTAGAAATGATTGAGGTTCGCAATATACGAAAACAGTATCACGGACCTTGACCATTTCAAACGTCGACAATCTTTATGTCCCCAAAAAAATGTTCCTAAATAACAGAGGATATTCACGAACAATCCTCCTCGGCAATCCCTGCCGGGTTCTCCTCCTCGTCCTCCTCCTCAACATCGACAGACAAGTTAGCAATAGGTGCGTCCGCAGCGAATGGGTTAGGGCAGTTCCTCTTCTCATGGTGCCCCATCCTCTTCCAGTTCTTGCACAGCCGTTTTGGGCTCACGACAATTGTAGCAGCCTTCGCCTTAGAAGACAGCATCCGCTTCCCACTGCCCTCGTTCTTGGCTTTCTTCGGGGGCAATATCGTTATTTCAATTGCGCTCGTACAGCCGAGGATCTCCTCTAATTCTTGCGTCCTGCTACAAGGGCCAGCAAGGGGCGTCGCATCAGACCTGAACTCACGAATGATGTCAGCTAAATTACTAACATCTTCCTTACCCATTTTGCTGACATGACTGACGGTCTCATAGAACTCCGAAAACAGCCTCGTAACTGTAACAGCCTTCTCATCGCTTAGGCGACTCTCTGACAGGGGACACGCATTAACATTTGTAGACACCCGCATTTTGACTGCCAGGTGTCTATGGTAGTTTCCAAAAAACACTCGATGATGATCGGACGCTAACGTGCTTCTACGCGCTCAGATATGGGCTCAAAACCATTAGTTGCTGGCTAATGCACCTACGGAGTACAAATCTTACAAAACGAACCTCAAATCCAGGCTCAGTGGGCCGTTCCCAATCAAATAAGGCTAATTTGGGCTGAAACCGACACCGGAAATAAAACCGGCTTTTAGCGATTGGGTCAAACCTCGGTCAAAGTCGTTCCGAGACACACAAAACAGCCATTCCAACATCAAAAGTCCAATTCAAACACAAACCCATCAAAAACTCAAGTCACGGTCCAAAACAATGGACCCGCGCGACCCAGCTGGGCTACTCGATCGAGTGCCCCACCCACTCGATCGAGTGGGCCCTTTTTCAGGCCCGACTGCAGGCACAACGGGCCACTCAACCGAGTCAGCTGGTTACACGGTCGAGTAACCCTAGCCGGGGTGTTTGGCCATGCCTATATAAACAACCCATACAACACACATTCAAGACACCTTTTCGAAACCCTAGTTTCACATTCATTCAACCCTAATTCTACCTTAATTCAACCCTAATTCTACAACACTCAAACCCTAAACCTAGCTTTAGGAATCGACACCTTACCACCACAACTTAGCCTACGTACTCGAAACTCCCGTGCAAGTCGTCACTACGAGTCCATACCGAGCATAAGAAACATGTAGGTTCAGGGTGCCAATTCCCGTTCTTCCCTTTTCTCCTTTTCCTTTTCTTGCGTCGCGCCGTCCATATCGTCGTCGTTGTCTCGTTCTTCTTTATTTTATCGCATCTGTAATATCGATAATATAATTAGTATAAGATATTAAAATACTTGTCGATTTGTGTCGAGTATGAGGGATGTCAGAATAAGGAAACCCGAATATACAAGTGTACCGCACACAGCGTTGCCGGTCGCTTATTCCGACACCCCAATTACTTGATTATTGAAACTAGTTAACTTAAATAATAATGTTATTTTTGCTTTCTTTATCATCAAATCGCAATTCTCATCAATTATAAACTATCTTTCAAATCGAGTATCTTTCAATAAGGGTCGAAACCCGTTGATGCGGATCCGACATCAAACAATTCGCAAGAATTAATTATGACATCGGGATGCGGAGGGAATCACGTCTTTCAGTTCAAGCAAAGTGTCGATCTATTAAATTCGATACCAATTCCTTAATTGGATGTCGAATCCAACGATCTAGTCAAACAAGTTAACCAATTCGATTTTTCGTTGAAGCTAACGTAGATGTCGTTAAATTCGTTAGAATTATGACACTATGAACGCGGAGGAAAACTTATATCGTTTTGGTCAACTTTAAACGACTTATAGCAACTTCTCTTTATCTCGCTCTAATATCCGATGTCGATTCAGTAATCTCATGTTGGATACGACGAGTATCATACACACGAGTCGAGCACAAATTAATCAATATTTATGCCCGATTAAACAAAGTCATCAATTTAGCAAAAATCAAAAGCAATTTCGAAATCGACAATAAAATTGAAAATGAACCTGGTTCGTACAGGTGCCACTCGACCGAGTGCCTATGCCACTTGATCGAGTGACATCACAAAAACCGAGACAGAAGGGTCTGATTGACCTCCGCTCGGTCGAGTCTCGCAATGACTCGATCGAGTGGCAACGTACTCGGTCGAGTTCGTCAGTAACTCGAGCGAGTAGGGTCCACAATCAAAGGCAGAACCCCCTTTCGAGGGACCACTCGGTCGAGTCTCGCAATGACTCGGTCGAGTGGCCCCTTATCACGACAATACCGTGAGTCTTACATCCTCTTTTAGTCTCGATAATGTTTTTTCGTGACCTAGGTCATCACGTGTCTAATTAATCACGTGGAACATCACCTTTTTCTAAACTCTACATCATCTTATCTACATCATCCAATAATTCGCAAACCGTTATTATCATTTTACCGTTACTAACCGTTTGTTGTTTCTCTTGTCAATTTTGGTTGTTTATTTTATTGTATTAAAATGAACCCACATGCTAAAATTCAACTTCGACGTTAGAATTAATTGCATTAAATCGACATAGAAACCCTTTCAATTTCATTCACATGCTTAGGGAAAACAACGTTTGCATAAGCATTTTTCACCGTCTAACTAACGCGCGTATTAGAGAGTCTTTCGATATCATAGTAGAGGCCGCTAATGTGCGGGCGGGGTTGGGCGTCCTTAGTGGGCTTCCCAACACGTACCCTCACCCCTTACTCAGAACCTCGGTTTCCGGATGCCCGAAACCGTTGGCGCACGAGAGTCATTCAGTACACGATATCCGATAATGTCGGTATCGGTATCAAATGCAAAGGGACGAGCCCAATAAAATCTGACATCGGAAATGGGCCATACTTTGTGCATGGCCCACTACGACATAGAGTGGGTTTGAATGGGCCCGAACTCCCACAATGTTCGGTGGCGACTCCACTTCGATTTAAATTTCAATTCGATCCATTCTCATATGGAGATTCATTCGCCTCCCCAAACCCGCGCGTGGCCGCGTCGGGGTGGACCTATGTCATGTCCACAATTTGGCGACTCCGCTGGGGATTAACTGATGCGTGACTTACCATCGGCATCCTCAGGGTCAGACTCGAATAGAAATCGTTTGACTAGTACAATACGCGTTTTAGTTTTACGGTTCATGCATAACCCATATTTTCCCGGGCCGGTACTGGTGACCGACGTCCCACTATACCATTGATGTACTCCAATATGGATATGTCAAAAGGTGTCCATAGTCGATTCGAGTGGGTTTCGCGGCATGTTCTAAGCTCAACTCGACTTAGAGAGTCCGTTTCGATAAACGTCTAGACTATGTACACTGGTATAGACCCTATAGACCGACCGAGACTTAGTGTAAAGCATACATGGCGTCGTTATAATGCTTGCCTGACTACGTGCTACTTGGTTTCCGTGTCATTTTCAAAAACCGTCTTTTTCAAAAATTACATCTTTTTCAAGATATCCAATTTCAAAACCCGGGACGTATGCCGAATTTAGGACTTATGATTTTACTCAAAATAGCCTATTTTCTAGCCGGTATGCCGCCCATTTCAAAACTCGAAATTTTCAAACCTTCAAAACCCGCGGCCCAATACTCTTTTCGTTTTTTTCGAAAATTAGGCCCTCCACCGAGTTTTCTCGGACTTTTTCAAAAACAATCCATTTTCAAAACCTTCCTCGTCTTAGGACTTCCAGTATTTAGCAGTGTCGGGTCGTGTCTTGAGTCGTCGAAGTCTTTAGCGTCGAAACTTCATCGATCCTACATCGCGAGTTTCTTCCTCATCCCAGTCCGCCTTATTCGACTAAGGCAAGGCCCACCTAAGTAGGACATACTCCTACTAAGGAGGGCCCGTCAACACAATCGAGTCCAAAGTCTGGGGATGTCTCACGTGGACCTTCTTTCGAACAGGACTAGGCCCACCCGCCGAATCCTAAAGAAGGACCACTTTTCACAAGTCACCCGTCTAGGTCTCTTTTCCAAGTCATTTCCCTTTTTAGTCTTGTTCGGGATGTACTTTCTTTTCCGGGATTTGGGCTAGTTTCTGATTACGCGGTGTTCTTACAGACAGGCCACCCGAAACCAGATATCAACGCAAAATGGACGCATTGAAGGATGCCCTAGAGAAGATCGAAGCCCAACTGACTGTTATCCAAAAGGATCAAACGGCACTCGCCACCCGTGTGGGCGCAATGGAGAAGGGAACTCCTCCCCCTGGATCTGAGCCCACTGGGCCCATAGCTGAACTAGTCAGCGCTGTTCGCAGGCTGGAGGAACAAGTTCACCTGTCAACGAACAACTAAATCCACACCAAAATTGCTCGTTCCTATTCGCCTTTGAATGACGAGCTACCTGCTAACCTCAACCTTACGAGAATTCCAATGTTTGAGGGTACCGAAGACCCGGTCCACCACATCCGGGCATTCAAGGATTTCATGGCGGTAAAGGGGGTGAAGTTCACCATGTTTACGCACTTATTCCCTTCCTCCCTCGAGAAGCGTCCTAACGCCTGGTACTACATGCTTGATTCCAAGAAAACTTGGGATGACGTGGCGACTGAATTTGCTCGGAATTACGCTGATAATACCGAGATCCAGACTACAATGCGTACTCTGGAAGTGATGGCCCAAGAGGCGCAAGAGCCCAAAGAAGGGTTCACCAAATATCTACAGAGATGGCGGGCCGAGAGTAAGGCCTCTACCAAGGGCTACCAAGGGGCAAGCTCATCCACGAGCAAGCCCACACCTGCAGCTGCAATTCGCAGCATCTTTGATGAGGTAAATCTGCTTGACACCTCATCCAAAAAGAATACACCAAATCGGGTATTCACAGATATAGGGGCTACCTATACTTATGCCTTACAAAGGCTATCTTCAAAGGGTCTGATCCAACCAATAGGCCCGATGCCCGAGCTTCCAGTGGAGAAGAGGCCCAAAAGTTATAACGCCCAAGCCTACTGCCAATATCGTCGTGGTAATGGGCATGATACTGAAAAGTGCTGGAAACTGAAGCATCTAATCCAAGACCTGATCGAGAGCGGGAAGATCCCGTTGCCCGGAGACAAGCCGAATGACAAAGAAAACCCGTTCAGTGCCCACGCAATATTCACCGGTGAGGTAATCGACTGTTCACACCTTATCTCCCCTTATATCCCACAAATCAATGGGATATGGTTCGATGACGAGGATGACGTTTACCTAGCCAAAGGGGAAGCTGTCCCCATCACCCTTGAAGAGGTCCGAAAGGCTAAGTCCAAAGCCTTAACCACCAACCACCTCGCCACAGCTGGGCATTCTATCCCTACATTCGCCACTAAACCTACCAGGACGGATCCTACCCTTGAAGAACCAAGCAACGACACCGCCTTGGTCCAGCAGTTGAAGAGGGTTCGAGCTGACCTAACCATATGGCAACTACTGGTTAGCTCACAAGCACATCGGGAAGCACTGACTAAGGCTCTCGATGAAATCAAGGTTGACTCTCAGGTTACCCTCTCCGAAATGGTAGCCACTATTATGCCTTATCTCAAAGGCAAGTCCAAGGAAGAAGGCCCACTCATCACCTTCTCCGAGTCTGATCTACCGGCGTTCGGGCCCAATCATAATCTGGCCCTGTACATCACGGTCATTTGCCGAGGGAAGTACCTCCTAATGACCCTTATCGACGATGGGTCCGCCATAAATGTCCTACCCTTGAGGACCGCTAAGGCCCTCGGCATCACCGATGTCGACTATCTCCCGACGGCACAAACTATTCAGGCTTTCGACGGAAGCCCAAAACCGGTAGCCGGGGCCGTTAAACTGACGATCATAACGGGCCCAATCGAAAAAGAATTGGAGTTTCAGGTGATCGACGTCACCTCATCCTTTAACTTACTACTAGGAAGGCCTTGGATCCATGCAGTCAAGGCCGTATCCTCTACTCTCCACCGGAAAGTTAGGATGCCACTTCGGGACGGTGTCATCACACTAGAAGCCACCTCCATTACTGTAGCAAGCTGCAATGCTACAGGCCGGGCCAACCCACGAGGATCCGATTTCGTGGGCATGATCGAAGAAGAGTATCTCTTTAGGCCCTACTTCACAACTAGCATCGACATGATGCTATAAAATTTGGGCTACTTACCGGGGGCTGCCTCAAGGCCATATCTTCCAACTGGGAAGATTATCGAGGTCCTGAACGACGGTGAGTCCCAATTTGGATTGGGGTACGCCATAACCCCGGAAAATGTGGTTCGGGCCGGTATTCACAAGGCCATCGACATTCTCAAGGGTACTTACATAGGCCCTTATAGTCTAAAGTTAACTGACTACTTTGTCACCCCAGTTTTTGGAGTAATTCAAGTGGGTCTCTGTCAGCCCACCATCACATATCCCGAGACCAAAACGGCTCGGGAATGCAATTTCATCCCTGATGATATATTCACCCTCGTTCAAGTTGAGTCCAAGGAAGGGGAAAACAACTCCGAGCCCGTGCTGGGGCTCCTATTTGGAGAAGACAAAGCCGTCCCCGCTCCAAAGGATGATTTGGTCAATCTGATCCTCCGCAGCGACCGGTTTGACCCAACCAGGTTGATCACCGAAGTTGGTGCAGATACAGGAAAAAGGGCTTGGAGGAAGACCATCAAGTGGACTGATGGCCAAGGACGGACCTACAAGCTGACCACCGGCAAGGGAGACGTGCTGGATACCGAGTCAGAGTCAGAGTCAGAGTCGGAATCTGAGTTAGAGTCTAGAGGGTTTGGTGCTAGAGTCGAGTCTGTAACCCCTCTTCCCTTAGCCACTTCCACTGAGGTCTCGGGGCCTGTCCCAAGACCTCTCCCTATCCCGCCACTAACCAACGATCAGATGGCCGCTCTTTTCGAGCTTTTCACAAAATTTACCATAATAATAACGAAAACTGTTCTGCTTACAACTTGTCTTATTTCCAAAATTCTTTCAATTTAAAAAATTTTATATGCAATGACATTGAGAAACCCGACGAACAGGTACCTCTACCTCTGCATCTGATCGAGCAGCTCGAACAAAGGAAGTCCCGAGATCCAGTAATCGATGAAACCGAGTCCATCAACGTGGGAACTACATTAGAGCCCCAGATGCTTAAGTTGGGCCTATCCTTAGATCCAGAGGAGAGAAAACAATTCACAGACCTCCTCCAGGAATTCAAAGACTTTTCGCATGGTCCTACAAGGGCATGCCGGGAATAGATCGGGAAATAGATGAACACCGAATACCCATCAAAGATGGGTGTAAACCGGTAAAACAGAAACTCCGAAGAATGAGGCCCGAATGGTCTCTCAAAGTCAAGGAAGAAGTCGACAAGCAATTCAAAGCAGGCTTTATACAAGTGTCTGAATATCCAGACTGAGTCGCAAACATCGTGCCGGTACCCAAGAAGGACGGCAAGGTACGGGTATGCGTGGATTTCCGGGACCTTAACAAGGCCAGCCCAAAAGACAATTTTCCGTTACCACACATCGACATACTGGTGGATAACACGGCCGATCATGCCCTTCTATCATTCATGGACGGGTATGCCGGGTACAATCAGATCAAAATGGCAGAAGAAGACATGAGTAAGACCACCTTCATTACACCTTGGGGTACTTACTGCTACACTGTTATGCCATTTGGGCTTATCAACGCCGGGGCCACTTATCAACGGACCGCCACTACTTTACTACATGACATGATGCATAAAGAAGTGGAGGTTTATGTCGAAGACATGATCGTCAAATCCAAGGACCGAAGTGGGCACATTGCAGCCCTAAGAAAGTTCTTTACCAGGCTACGCAAATACAACATGAGGCTAAACCCTCAAAAGTGTAGCTTCGGGGTAACTTCAGGCAAATTACTGGGCCATATCGTTAGCCAACGCGGCATCGAGGTCGAGCCAGCTAAAATCAAAGCCATCACCGAGATACAACCACCCGAGACCGAAAAAGAAATAAGTGGGTTTCTCGAGAAAGTTCAATACATCAGCCGATTCATTTCAAAACTAACCGTGGTATGTGAGCCCATTTTCAAAAAACTGAAGATAGGAGAACGAACACTGTGGGACGACAAATGTCAAGCGGCTTTTGACAAAATCAAGGAGATATTGTCCGCTCCGCCGGTATTAATGCCACCTCAACCCGATTTGCCTTTGTCGTTATACATAACAACGACCGAGACAGCCATGGAGGCTATGCCGGCCCAGACAGTTGGTTCAGAAGAACGGGCTATTTACTACATCAGTAAAAAGTTCCTCGAGTACGAATGCAAGTACACAATGCTCGAAAAGACGTGCCTAGCTCTGGTTTGGGCCACTAAAAAGCTCCGACACTACATGCTTAGCCACGAGGTACATGTATTATCCAAAATGGATCCTATCAAGTACCTGTTCGAGAAGCCCATCCTCAACGGCAGAATGTCCAGATGGACTTTAATGTTATCTGAGTTTGACCTCAAATTTATACCATTAAAAGCCATCAAAGGTCGGGTAGTAGCCGAGTTCCTCGCCGATAGCCTAATATCTGAAGAGGGCCACACCGATACTTGGGCCTTTCCCGATGAAGACATATTCCATACCGATACCGAAACATGGGATTTGTATTTTGACGGAGCATCCAACTTCTGGGGATTTGGGGTCGGGATTCTGTTAATCTCACCACGAGGGGAACACCCCCCATTATCCATCAAATTGGACTTTGACGTAACCAACAATGCAGCCGAGTACGAAGCATGCATTCGCGGGTTGCAAGCTGCCGCTGATTTAGGGGTAACAAACCTCCGGGTCCATGGTGACTCATCGCTGGTCATCAATCAAGCGCTCCAAAAATGGAAAACTCGGAACGTCAATCTCGTGGCTTACCAAGCACGGGTAAGGGTTCTGGAGAAACAGTTCCAGAAGGTTGAGTACATCTACCTGCCCCGGGAAGAAAATCAGTTCGCAGATGCACTTTCCAAATTAGCATCCTTGCTAAATATCCTGGACCATCAAACCAGCATGCCAATCTGCACCGAAAGACGGTCCGAGCCGGCATATGTACATGCCATCCAGGACATCGAGCTAACCGACCCATAACCTTGGTATCAGTCAATCCTAACCAACTTGGCAACGGGAGAGTATCCCCCGGAAACTGAAAACCGGGCCAAAAAAGCCTTGCGAAGATTGGCGACCCAAATTGTTCGCACGGACGACGGACAATTATACAAAAAGACGGCACAGGGGGCTCTCCTCCTGTGTATCGACAAAATACAAGCCGAAAAGGTTATGGCCGAGGTACACGATGGTGAAAACGGTCCGCATATGAACGCCCATATGCTAGCCCAAAAAATCATGAGGCTCGGATATTACTGGAACACCATGGAAACAGACTGCCAATTATACGTCAAGCACTGCCATAATTGTCAGATCTTTGCCAACGTACAGCATATGCCATCTTCCCTATTATATACCATGACATCACCATAGCCATTTTCGACATGGGGCATTGATATAATTGGAAAGGTGCACCCTTCCGGGATGGGAGGTCATTGCTTCATTTTGGTGGCCATCGACTACTTCACCAAATGGGTCGAAGCCGAGTCATACCGTGTCTTGAACGCCAAGCACGTGGCCAAATTTATCCAAAACAAGATCATATGCCGATACGGGATCCCACATGAGTTCATCAGTGACCACGGGACCCACTTTCAAGCCGAAACCGCTGCATTGCTAGCGAAATACAAAATTCAAAGTGTGGACATGACATAGGTCCACCCCGACGCGGCCACGCGCGGGTTTGGGGAGGCGAATGAATCTCCATATGAGATGGTCAAATTGAAATTTAAATCGAAGATGGAGTCGCCACCGAATTTTGTGGTTATTCGGAACCCTTTGAACCCACTCTATGTCGTAGTGGGCCGTGTACAAAATACGGCCAATTTCCGATGTCAGAGTTTATTGGGTTCGTCCCTTAGCATTTGATACCGATACCGACTTGATCGGATATCATGTATTGAATGACTCTCGTTGCCAATGGTTTTGGACATCCGGAAACCGGGGTTCTGAGTAAGGGGTGAGGGTACGTGTTGGGAAGTTAACAAAGAACACCCAACCCCGCCCGCACATTAGCGGCCTCTACTAGGATATCAAATGATTTTTTAATATGCGCGTTAGTAATACGATGAATGATATGCAAACATTGTTTTCTTAAGCATGTGAGGAATTGAACGGGTTGCTAAGTCGGTTTAATGCATGAAAAATTAACGTCAAAGTTGAATTTAGCATGTGAGGTTCGTTTTAGTATAATAAAACAAACGATAAAAAAGAATGAATTTGCTACAAGATGAACAAACGTGTTAGTATCGGTTTGTGAAGAAATAATATAGCAAATGCGAGATCAAGAAAATATTAATCGAAATCTGAAAAATATTTGTTAAAAAGACGATGTTTTGTATAAAAAATGACGTTCGAAAAATAATAAAAAAAGAAGAAAACGGGTCGCGTTTCCAGCGTTACCCGCGACTCGCCTGGGGTGCGCGCGACTCGCGCCCCGGACTGTTTCGGGATCGATTTTCTGAAAATCGATGCTTTTATTAAACCGCGTACGAATATTGCATAATTCGCACTCGATTTAATATTTTCGATATTCGTTATATTTGACAGTCGACTACGAAATCAATATCAAATATTCGGAATAGTTTTAGAAAAGATATATATATTTTGAGAAATCGTTTTGTAGAATAAAAAACGAACGAAAAAAGCTAAAAAAGGACTCGGGTTTCAGGCCCGTGCGCAAGTCGCCTAGGCTGGGCGCGACTCGCGTGCGGGTCTGTTCCGGTCGCGCTTATTGTTCGAAAATTGCTAATAAATCGTGTACAAATACGAACTAATTTATACTCGATTTATGTTTTCGATATTCGTCGTATCCGATATTCGATTATGAAATCGATGTCGAATATTCGGAATGAATTTTAGAAAAAGTTTCGCAATAAGTTTGTTTTGAACGAAAAGTGAAAAAAAAAAGAATTTTGAACGAAAAAAGATGTTTATTCTCTCCGCGTATAAAATCGTCGAATTTTGTTTAAAAAAGATGTGACAATTTTATTAGCATCAACGAAAATTAATTAATTTTGTTCTTGTTAGATATGATATTCGATTAGAGAATCGATATCGTCTTTTAAGAATGTTTGTTATGCGAAAATAGTTTTTAGTAATATCGATATTAGAAATAATAAAAAAAAGTGACGAACGACCCGTAAGAAAATGACACACGACCCATAAAAAAAAGACGGACGAGGAGGAGAAGAGAAGAAGAAGGAGAAATCGGGTTTGGTACACCCTCAACCTACATGCTTCGGTTTAATCGGATCAGGGCTCGTCGGGATGTGGCTTGGGCACAAGAGCGTCGAGTTAACGTCGATGGGTTATGGTGGTTTGGTGGGACGTGAGGCGTGTGAAGGGTGTCGGGTATCGGGACCGGTTTCCTTCGGGTTTTGGATGTACTATCGGTTTCTCGATGCTAAGGTTGATGTTTTGTAAAAAGGTGTTGATGTTTCTCAGGAATTATGTATGTGTATGTTTAGATGTGTTGTGCAAGGGGCTATTTATAGGAAATTCCCGACCTTGGCTAGGAGAGGTGCATTTGAATTAGAACTACCGCTTAGGATAGGAAACGTAGGGAGTTAAGGGGAATGAGAATTCCGTTTTCTTGAGGAGGAAGAAAGGGAACCGGCTGGTTGGTAGGCTACTCGGCCGAGTATCCTAGTTCGGTCGAGTGTTTGATTCGGTTTTCGGATAGGATTTCTACTTGAGATCGAATTCTTACCTTAAACGAAATTGTTTAATATTTGTGTAGCTGATTTTTTGTGGAGTTGGAGTCCGAACCGGACACGTGAGGCGTCACGGTCGGTCCACGAGTCTCGGGAAATATCTTTGACCGGGTTTTGACTCGATCGCTAAAAGACGGTTTTACCCCTGGTGTCGGATTCGACCCAAATTATTGTTATTTGACTCGAAACGACCCACTGGGCCTGAATTTGAGGTTTGTTTTGTGAGATTTGTGCTCCTTAAAATGCCCAAGCTAAATATCCATGATTTTCGAGCCCATTTTCGAGTACGTTAAAGCACGTTTGCGTCCGATCATCATCGGGTGTTTGTCGGAAACTACTATAGACACCTGGCAGCAAAATGTGGGTGTCTACAGAGCCCCCACTCTGACTAAGGCTTGGACAGGGCGAAAGTCAGAGTAGCTACCAGGCCAATCAAAGATTAAGACCTGGCAGACTTCCGATCGGGTCGTTTAAAGTCCATTAGACCTGCGTAAAGGGCCCGCCGGCCACAGACTAGAAATGTACCTGAGCTGATGATAACTCCGTGGGCGTTTGAACTCGTCGTATAAGACTTAAAATGGGCCTATATATATGGGCTTATCTTACTAAATGTCGTTGGGGAGTTATGTGAATTGCACAGTCCTGTTTGAGTCGTCCTGTACATATTTATGCAAAGTTGCAAAGTTTTGCATGTAATATTTGTTGGAAAAATGACTCGCGCTGGGGAATAAAAGTTTTGAGAAAAGTTTTGAATTTTTGAGTTTGTAGGAGTCTTTGAAAATTAGAGAATTTTTTACTCTGAAAAGGAATAGGAATGCTCGGGATGACTTAGCTAAGCCTTAGGATAATGATTGTATGCTAAATACTCTAGGATTGGGAATCCTAAGGTGAGGAGGAGAATTTGGTTTTATGCTATAAATACCCCCTCCTTGCTTCCTAAGTTCTCATAATTCCCACAATTCCCTCTCTTCCTTAAAGAAAAAAAAAACCCTGAGAAATTTATTCTTTCTTTTAGAAATCCAATTATGGGAATCGACCGATTAGTTGGAATGCTGCATGACTGGTCCAAATATTTCAGAGATGCCGATAGGGCCATCCTAAATCAGAATGGCGTTACCCAATTGTTCGTGATCCGTCAGATGCAAGTAGATCGTCACTTCTTGGATGCTTGCCTGTCCTATTAGGACGATACTTATCATGTATTTGGTTTTCCTCGAGGCGAAATCTGCCCTATCCCTGAAAAAATTGCTGCTGCAAGAGGATGGAATCCCATACTTCGCCCTGCTATCTCTTTTTCGATTTCTGACCCAAGGAGGAAGTTACGGGAATTTTTAGGGCTTTCTCATATGGAGGTATCCCGTATGCTGGAAGGAGATACCGTTTCCTTGATCGATCTAGCTGAAAAATTTATGAACCCAGATGACGTCCGGGTCAGGCCGGTCCACAGCCGTTGGGCCTTTACTTATTGCATGCTCCATGTCTACGCCTTCGAAGGTCATATGGATTTATTATCTTGCATGGGCCATGTTAGACTTTTCACTGTGACTGATTTAATGGAAACGGAGCACAGCCCGGCTTGGTTGAGTACAGGAGAGATTATCCAGGGTTTGGATAATCGTAAAAGGGATCCGTCAGTCCGGCTGACTGGAAGTACCCGTCTTTTACAGGTATACTGTTTTTTTATTTTTTTCGGCTTTTTCTGATTTTTCGGTTTCTGCGGTTTTTTCCCGATTTTCCCGACTTCTGCGGTTTTCTCGGTTTTCGCCTTTTCACGTTTTTTTTTGACGCGATTTTGACAATTTTTCGCGATTTTAATTTTTTGCGGGTTTTTCAGCTGTGGCTGTTCGAGAGGCTGTCGATCTTGGATCCTCCCTTAGACGTGAGCCGGTATCAACCCAAGCAAGTAATGATGAGGAGACGAACTATTGCCTTTTCTCGCTTCAACACCCAAAAATACTGGGATGAGGTGCTATCCTTCCATGGAGGCCCACTGATCCGCTGGACCGTCCCATGGTGGCCGATTTATGTTTGGACCGGTTTGGAGTCGCGAGATAGGGCTAGATATCAAGTAATCCTATCTTTTAGACAGACAATTCACCTCTTTCCCGATCGCATACTCAGGCAATATAGTCGGGTGCAAAGAATCCCAGAAATCGAGGCAGTCGTGAGTGAATCTACTCAGTTGACGGATGTAATGTGTGATACCTGGATGCAAAGGTGGTATACACGAGCTACTTGGCCCGTTCCTAGAAATCCTCATTCGATCTGGGTATCTGACTCATATGTGAGATGGACACGAGCTGATTCAGCTAAAACCTGAGCTGCCTTGAAGACTGACGAGGCCTTCGGCCTGTTACGCCGGGAACATGCTAAAGATAATAGAAGCTTCTTTGGCGAAGACACTACTCCGGCAGGTCAGAAAGGAAAATCTAGGACTCAGACTGAAGGGTCCAGTACTAAGGGTGCACGGGGAAAAGTGAGCCCCCAGATGGAATTAGAAAGGAGACTAGGGCCAAAGCTGGCGGTCAAGGACCGACTTGATCCTCGAGACAGACTTCCCGAGCCCGTCAGGGCTCGGCTTGGACCGGTGCAAGTGGTGGAAGACCCAAAATCGAAGAAGCGGGTTCGAGCAAAAGAAATTCCTCTTGTGATTAGGGAACGTTCGCCACCGCCCCGTCGGCCTCGGGCTCCACGTGACCCGAAAGATAAGGGGAAAGGAAAAATGTATGAGTAGTCTCCTAAATTTATTATTTAAGTATTACTACTATTTTTGTGGTGTGATTTTGTTGCTGTTTTTTGTGATGTATTTTTTTGAAATTCTCGAGTTTATCGGTTTTTCTTAAATAATAAAAAGACATATTAGTGAATACCGTTCCCGTCTTTTCGTTATTGCAGTGGTTGTACCCTTTTGAGGGGTTGCCTACGTATCCAAAATGGAATCAAACCTTCCGTAGTTCAGGTGTTTTTTTTGCAATTTTTCGAAATACATCAAGATTATTAATTCGAGATGTGAAACGGTAGGATAAACAATCCTAACTTATTGACTTGCTTAAAATTTTTGAAAATTCATAAAAAGAAAAATTCTATAAACTTTGCAAACGACATTGAGATGGGGCTTATGGGTAGTAACGCTTCAGCTGGTCCAAGTTTGTTGGGTTGACGAACTCGTTCCCGTCCAAGTCTGTTAGCATTACTGCTCCTCCTGAAAGGATTTTCTTCACAAGATACGGCCCAGCCCAATTGGGTTTGAATTTTCCCCTTGGGTCAACTGGTAGTAAAGCTCGAACAGATTTTAGGACTAGATCGCCCTCTTTGATATTCCTGGGCCTAACCCTCTTGTTAAAAGCCCGTTGGATCCTTTTCTGATATATCTGAATATTATTCAGAGCCCGAGATCGCCGTTCGTCTAAGAAGACTAGTGAGTCATATCGGGCTTGGACCCAATCTGCTTCAGATACCTGGCTTTCGAGTAGAATTCTGAGGGATGGTACTTCTAGTTCGACTGGCTGGACTGCCTCCATTCCATGTGTCAGATAGTATGGAGTTGCTCCGGTTGCAGTTTGAATTGATGTCCGATATCCCCATAAGGCAAAGGGTATCTTGTCGGGCCAGTCCCGGTAATTCTCAGCCATCTTTTTAACTATGGTGACAATTGTCTTATTGGCTGCCTCCACCGCTCCATTTGTTTGGGGACGGTAAGGCGACGGTGTATGCCTTTGGATTTTGTACTTTTCTAGCAAAGTGGCAGTTTCAGCTTGGAAATGGGTCCCGTGATCGCTGATGAACTCGTGCGGGATCCCGTATCGACATATAATCTTGTTTTGGATGAACTTGGCCACATGTTTGGCATTCAAGATCCGGTATGACTCGGCTTCGACCCATTTAGTGAAGTAGTCGATAGCCACTAGGATGAAGCAGTGACCTCACGTCCCGGAAGGGTTCACTTTCCCGATTATATCAATTCCCCATGTTGAGAATGGCCATGGTGACGTCATTGTATATAATAGGGATGAAGGCACATGCTGAACATTGGCGAAAATCTGACAGTTATGACAGTGTTTGACATATAACTGACAGTCAGTTTCCATGCTATTCCAGTAATATCCGAGCCTTGCGATTTTTCGAGCCAACATATGGGCGTTCATATGCGGACCGTTTTCACCATCGTGTACCTCGGCCATAAATCTTTTGGCTCGAGTTTTGTCAATGCATAGGAGTAAAGCCCCCTGTGCTGTCTTCTTATATAACTGTCCACCGTCTGTGCGGATGAACTGGGTTGCCCATCTTCGTAGAGTTTCTTGGCCCGGTTTTCAGCCCCCGGAGGATATTCCCCTGATGTTAAGTAGGTTAGAATAGCCTGATACCAAGGTTCTGGATCAGTTATCTCAATATCTTGGATAGCGTGGATATACGCTGGCTCGGACCGTCTTTCGACGCAAATGGGCATGCTGGTTAGATGTGTTGGGATATTCAGTAAAGATGCTAATTTTGAGAGAGCATCTGCAAACTAGTTTTCTTCCCGAGAAAGATAAATGTACTCCACTTTTTGGAATTGTTTTTCGAGAACCCTTACTCGTGCTTGGTAAGCCACGAGATTTGCGTTCCGAGTCTTCCATTTTTGTAAGGCTTGATTTATGACTAAAGATGAGTCACCGTGGACCCGGAGGCTTGTTACTCCTAAATCAGCGGCGGCTTGCAGCCTGTGAATGCATGCTTCATACTCGGCTGCATTGTTAGTTACGTCAAAATCTAGCTTGATAGATAACGGGGTGTGTTCTCCTTGTGGTGAGATTAGCAAGATCCCGACACCAAATCCTCGGAAGTTGGATGCTCCGTCAAAATACAGATCCCATGTGTCGGTGTCGGTATGGAATATGTCTTCATCTGGGAAGGCCCAAGTATCGGTGTGTTCTTCCTCGGAGACCGGACTATCGGCGAGGAATTCCGCAACTACCCGGCCTTTGATGGCTTTTAAAGGTACGAATTTGAGGTCGAACTTAGCTAGCATTAAAGTCCATCTGGATATACGGCCGTTGAGGATGGGCTTCTCGAATAGATACTTGATTGGATCCATTTTGGATAGCACATGTACCTCGTGACTAAGCATGTAGTGTCGGAGTTTTTTAGTGGCCCATACTAAAGCTAGACACGTCTTCTCGAGCATTGTGTACTTGCATTCGTAATCTAAGAACTTCTTACTGATGTAGTAAATAGCCCGTTCTTCGGAATCGACCGTCTGGGCTAGCATAGCGCCCATGGCCGTCTTGGTCGTTGTTAGGTATAACGATAGAGGCAAACCATGCTGAGGTGGCATTAACACCGGTGGAGAGGATAGAATCTCCTTGATCTTATCGAAAGCCATTTGACATTTGTCGTCCCATAGTGTTCGTTCTTCTATCTTCAGTTTCTTGAAAATGGGCTCACATACCATGGTTAGCTTTGAAATAAACCGGCTGATCTATTGCACTTTCCCGAGAAACCCCCTTATCTCCTTTTCGGTTTTAGGCGGTTGTATCTTGGTGATGGCCTTGATCTTTGTTGGGTCAACTTTGATGCCACGCTGGCTGACAATGTGGCCCAGTAGCTTGCCCGATGTTACCCCGAAACTGCATTTTTGAGGGTTTAATCTCATGTTGTACTTGCGTAGTCGGGTGAAGAACTTCCTTAGGGCTGCAATGTGCCCGTTTCGGTCCTTGGATTTGACAATCATGTCGTCGACGTAGACCTCCACTTTCTTATGCATCATGTCATGCAATAAAGTGGTGGCGGTCCGTTGATAAGTGGCACCGGCGTTAATAAGCCCAAATGGCATCACGGTATAGCAGTAAGTTCCCCAATGTGTGATGAAGGTGGTCTTACTCATGTCTTCTTCCGCCATTTTGATCTGATTATATCCGGCATACCCGCCCATGAATGATAGAAGGGCATGGTCGGCCGTGTTATCCACCAGTATGTCGATGTGTGGCAACGGAAAATCGTCTTTTGGGCTGGCCTTATTAAGGTCCCGAAAATCTACACATACTCGGACTTTGCCATCCTTTTTGGGTACTGGTACTATGTTTGCAACCCAGTCTGGATATTCAGACACTTGGATAAAGCCCGCTTTGAATTGTTTGTCGACTTCTTCCTTGACTTTGAGAGACCATTCGGGCCTCATTCTTCGTAGTTTCTGTTTTACCGGCTTGTACCCGTCTTTGATGGGTATTCGGTGTTCAGTATCTCCCAGTTTATTCTCGGCATGTCCTTGTAGGACCATGCAAAGACGTCTTTGAATTCCTGGAGGAGATCTGTGAATTGTTGTTTCTCCTCGGGATCTAAAGATAGGCCCAACCTAAGCATCTGAGGTTCTAAAGGGGTTCCTACGTTGATGGAATTGGTTTCTTCGATTACTGGATTTCGGGACTCCCTTTGCTCGAGCTGCTCGATTAGATGCGGAGGCAATGGCACCTGTTCGTCAGGTTTCTTAATGTCATTGCAAGTAAGATTTTTGAAAATGTTTTGAAAATAAGCCAAGTCGTAAGCAGAACGGTCATCGTTATTATTGATAGTGAATTTTGAAAATAGCTCGAAGAGAGCTGCCATCTGATCGTTGGTCAGTGGCGGGATAGGGAGAGCCCTCGAGACAGACTCCGGGTGTAATCCCCTAAAAAAATCTAGCGCGATACAGTGGCGGAAACACTGTAGAATCGGGATTAAAACACACAGAACTATGTCTTAATAAATTAAATTGGTAAAGTCAAACATGCGCCATACATAAAAATGGCTAAAATTTAAAGCAATCCATAAAGAGGTTAAACAATCCTTAAAACATGATTATTAAAGATCAGCAGGATCCAAGACTGCTCGTTAGCCCACACCCACCGGAAAATAAACACGTATACCTGCCATGTTAAAACATAACAGCCACAATCAGTGGGGAGCAACGTCAACGTTCTCCCAGCCGTATAACAGGATTTTAAAACAGTAATTACTAATATAGGAAAAATAGTAAAAATGGAAAACAGTAAAACATCATATGAAATAAGATTTAGTGTCGAACAAATTATTCAAAAGGGGTTTCCGAAGACACATAAAGATATTTGCCAACCTGCGCCAATTTATATCGATAATAAATAAAATATTCAAAATGGCGTTATGGATAGGATTAATGTAGAATCTAGACTTTCACTAGGATAATACTAAAAACTAGTTTCGAGAACTTAGTCAAAACAAATTAGACTTTGGTCTCTAACTAGGCAACTCAACCATAACAGGACTGCGTGCAGCGAGGTCCTGGCTTAAGTAATGCACACCCCTCCTGGATACAAACCATATCCAGTTCAACCCGACGCGACTTATACGATGCGATATCTAAGTTTAAGGTAAATATACACTCTCCTGAACACAAACCATGCTCAGTTCAACAACCAATGCGCCCCATAAAGACACACCAGCCTTACAGTTGATGGCAAAACGTACATCCCAGACTATATTACTCTAAACCCACACTTGTCCTTATTCCATAACTCCAAAACAAACCATTATCGATATTTAAAAGATGTATTCATCATAAACAATATGAGGATAAAAGAAGTAAACATTTATATTCTAAAAGAGGAAACTTTCTATTTTAGGAAACTTCTATTTTTAGAAACTTTACTAAAAATAGCATCATATCAAAGTAGTGAAAATATTAGTTCATACTAATACCACATTTTAGTAAACGATATAGATTTATAAAACTAATACTTTCGGCCTTAACGATATTAATTATTAAAGTAAGAACATTTGATTTTATGAAATTATTAAAATATCGTATAAGTGTTATAAGATGATTAAAAATGTCTTAAACATTTTAATATTACTAATTAGGGTGTTTTCAAAAGTTATAAAGCTAAAATTCCCTAATTACTATTAGCTTCGACAATAAAATTATAAATAGGATTTTACGACAAATGTCAAATTAAATCTTTTAACGTCTTTTATTTAATTAAACCATTGAATATATTTAGAATATGTTAAGGGATGATTTAAATCTTAAAGTTTCAGATTTAATACTTTCAAAATTGCTGGAAAAATAATCCTTTTAGTTAATACGAAGCATTTAACGATAAATCACAATTTGTCCGAAATCAATATTTATTAATTAAAGACTATAATAAATAGTACAAAAATTACGTAAAATAGTTAAATTATATTTATGGACATTCTGTCCAGAAAAGAAAATTTCCAGAATTCTAAAAACTCGGTTTTTAAAACGTTTTCTCGTTAATCGTCCAATCTCGACAATAACGATTAATAAAAATAGTAATTACAAAACGATTTAAGTATTAATATTCAAACATTATTATTACACTTTTAAAATCCTGATTTTTACAGAATATAAATTTTTCCAGATTTTTCCAAAATCCAGATTCAACAAATTTCAACAAAACCGTCATTTAAACCCGTTTTCGCAATTAACGATTTTATTAATAAACCTATCGTTCCTAACATTTTATTAAGGCACTAAAAATAATAATAATACATTTTAATATGAAATCATTAGAATCATAATTTTTTCCAGATTTAAACTAAAGACCAGAAATCGAGAATTTAAACAACAAACACGGTTTTAACGATAAACGATGATTTAAAGTGATTAATTAATTCATCCACTTAACAATTCCGAAAAATTATGAGAAAATTCAGAAAATTCTATCTCGCCAGAAAGTTTCACCACGTCAAAAATCAGATTAAAATAAAATGTTTAAGTACTAGAACTAAAAATCGGTTTTTAATCGTTTTTGTTCAAAAACGATAATAATTCAATAATCGATATCAAAAATATCAGAAAAATACTAAATTACTAAAAATCATCAAAAACAACATTTTTCCAGAATATAAACATATATTACATGTTTAGGCCGATTATTACGATTTTACAAATTAATATAACAATTTAATCGTTAATCTCGTAAAAGCGATAAAAATATCGAAACATGCAAAATTTCAACTTTAAAAATTTTTCCAGAATCCGTGACATACATATATTGCCAAAATAAAATATAAAAATATATACATGCAAATACTCAATTAAAATCTTGAAATACCGAGTAACATCGACGTTACCTCTACTCCAAGTCTGAATCAACGATATATTCGTCGGCTTCGGGATCGTCCAAAAATCCTACCAAACACGTAAATCATGGCAGAAAAATACCATGAGAAAACTAATAAAAATCAAGGTAAAAATTGATCGAAAATGACGTCGATTAATACCTTAACGAAGGAATCGGAAAGAGGATTATTATGACGATAAAAATGATGCGATTGGGACTTGAAATGGAGCAAAAATCAGCCTAAGGAGGGTAAGGAGTACACGGCCAAAAGAGAGAAGAAAGAAGTGATGAATATTTTTGTTAATGCAAAAATGAATGTAGAGTAAAGGAGGAGATGGAGGTTACTACACTTAAAGGAGTAAGAATGAAATTAAAGTTTCAAAATGAGGAATCCAAAGTGTATCTAGACCTAAAGTTGGCCGGCCAAAAGGATAAGAGAGGGAGTATGAAAAGTTTTGACATAAATGCTACAATGAATGAAAATGATTTATCTTATGTTTACGTTTTAACGTGATAAAATGAAACGTTTAAATAAAACGTAATTAAACTTGTGACCAAGAGCTTAGTCGGTCCAAAATGTGAGAAAACAGTCTCAAATAATTTATAAGTTGATAAAAAGTATAATCGTAAAATAGTTAAAGGCATTTCAAAGTAATTCGAGTAAACCTCGCGTAAGAAAATAATTATTCGCGAAGCTTCGTAATAAAATCATAAATGGCTTGTTTTTAATAATTAAAATATATCTTAGTAGAAAATATTCCATAAACGTATTCAAACATTTTTAGGAAAAAGGAATAACCTAAATCCAAGCTTAAAAATGTCAATTCGGAGAGAAATAGAATTCCTCGCGGAAAAATTACTTAGTTTACGAAGAAACCAAATAAATGGATTTAAAAGAATTTTAAATCTTTAAAATTAAAAAATAGAAATTATTAAACTCAAAATTTAAAATAAAGCTTAGTAAAATGATAAAATATGAGGCCAAAAGTGACAGAGTTAAGACGAAGTCCTAACAGAAAGAATAAAATGCTTAGGAAAGATAGCGGGTGTTACAATCCTCCCCACTAAAAGAAAGTTTCGTCCTCGAAACTAAGAATAAGCAGATAGGAAATCGAGGTTTACCTTACTCGAAGAGTCACTACAAGAGTTAAAGTCATTGGCGACTGATTTTAGCTACTGACATCTGTCGCAAATAACAGACGTGCGACCGTCAGCAGTCGCTAAGCGACAGTAGCTACAGTTAGTCGCTGAATAGCGACTGATTTCAGTCGCTAAGAAAGCGCGCGACTGAAATCAGTCGCTAAATTTAGCGACTGAAATCAGTCGCTAAACGAAGCTTTTAGCGACTGATATCAGTCGCTAAAGCCGGCATTAGTGACTGATTTAGCGACTGATATCAGTCGCTAAAACTTCATTTAGCGACTGATTTCAGTCGCTAAATATAAAACTTAGCTACTGAAATCAGTCGCTAAATATAAAACTTAGCTACTGATATCAGTCGCTACCGTGCCAGAAATAGGCCGGTTCAATTTATTATTTTTCTAGCCAAAATCTGCACAATAAAACAAAACAACAACTACAATACATCCCAAACATCATTCCAAACGTTATTCCAAACGTTATGCAAGCTTCATACTCCAAAATTGTCAACCAAGTACGCAAACGTCGTGAATACATACACTACATTAAAAGTGTTGTTACAAACAGTTTTTTCAACAAGCATTACTCCCACTACAAATTGTTTTCAATAAATCAACTCAGCCAACAGGAAAACTGGCGGACGCACCACTATTACCGCCGAAGGGGTCTCTAGGATCCGGGAATCGGGGAGTGGGGCCGGAGTTGCAGTTATATTGCTGCGTGTTTCTAAGACGCCGAATCTCTTCCAGAATTTGCAGGTTAATGGACTCCTGCGTCTTCAACCTCTCATTCTGCTCCTTCATCTGCTCGGCCATAGCTGCCCGTTCCGCCCTCTCCTCTTGAATTTGAGCCCTCATCTCAGCCATCTCGGATGGCACACACTCGGTCGTCGTAGAATGGGCCCCCCGAACATTGGGTGGTGTCCAGTACAGGGAATGAGCGTTCCCCGTACCGTACACCGCTCCCTTGCGGTATCCCTCGGCGACTCTAAACCAAATTGTGCTCGGGTCCACACCTTCATTTTCGGGCGCTCTAGTGGCCGCCAAATACGATCTCTGAAAGAAATAGAAGTCATGATTAGGTTGATTGTTTGAAGGAAAAAAGTAACAAAGTATTGTGTTTGAAACTTACCCAAGTCTCCAAATCCTTCTTCGTGGCGAATGATCGACCGGTCTCATCGTCCCCCTTACTCTTCGATTCGAGAAATAGCTGAACAGGAGGAGGGAATTCTCCGGTTTTCTTCTTCGCCTGTTGACAGTACATGTAGATTATTCATTTATTTTTATAATGAAAACATTAAATAAGAATCCAATATAATAATCAAAGGAGACGAAAATACTAACGTTCATGGCCCGCTGGTGCATCGACTGCGACCCACCGTAGTGGGTGCGCTCCGCCTCTGTCTCGGGATCCCCTCCCCGCCTCTTGTTCTTCTTAGCCTGGACGGATCTCTTCAGGAACTTCGGGTCAGCTCGCGCTGTTTGGAACTGTTGGATCGCGTCACCTACAATTTATACACTTTGATATCAATAAATGTTTTGAATATATATACGACTTTCTGTTCAGGTACTAATACCAATTTAGTAATCAAACCTCTAAGTTTTTGCTGTAACTTTCCATCGCTTGCCAGCTTATACATCATGTCTTTGTATCTTACAGTTGCGACATCCATGTATCTGTCTCGAACAGCCACCTCGAGACCATCGTTGTAGAAGTGTTTTATCTGCAAGATAGTTTGTTGTCGTTGCATAAGTAATCTGTAAACAGTAACAGATAATTAATAAAAATCAGAAATTGGTGTACCTTGAAGTTGGCAAACCACTTCTCCCGTTGCCACAGAGGCAACTTAGTCCAGCTCGTGCAGTAAGTAGTCAAATCTTCCATGAAACTGTCCTTGACACCTGTCACCGTCGCACGAGTACGAAACCTACATGTAGGTATACACCAAAGAGTGAAATAAGATGATGTCTCACAAAAAAAAAAAGAAATACAATGTCTCACCATGTGCCCTCGGGGCCAATGATTAGGCGCCCGTCGTGTGTGTATTGCAGCCCTTCATCCTGGGGTGGCTGCGGTTGTTCTTGTTCCTGATCATTGCCATGCACCTCCTCGTCCTCCACTTCCTCTTGCCTGTTTTCTTCTTCGCCTTGCTGCTGCACCCGATCCCTGCTCCTGCTGCTGCCGCTGCTCGAACTTCCAAACCGCAACCTGCTGGCCAACGTCATATCTGCAGACATGTAATAGTTGAAAGTTAGGAACTGACATCATAATATTGAAATACACTCGAAAAAAAATCGAGGTTTGCAGATTACTATGTACACATAATATAACTTACTGAAACTATACACTACTAAAAATCATCGTCACTGTCGTTGTCATCTTCAACTTGCCTACTCGAACCGACGACATCCTCTTCCTCGACGTCATCTAAAGTAATTTACTAATATATATACACTAAAGTAATTTACTAATATATATACACTCGAACCGTTGACAAATTATTTTCTCTAAAGTAATTTACTAATATATATACACTATTCAAATATTATGTAAAATTCTCAATTCACCTAAACATAGTACTATTTCCACCCAATTCGTCCATAATTACATCACCAAATCGGCATAATTGTATTTTAATTCCAAATTCCTAACACATCAAAACAACCCAATTCAATCAACTACTTAACCGCAAACCCTAATTTTATACTAACAATCTATCTAATTCAAATTGGGGAACCTATTGGGCGATTAAAATTCTAACTACACTAAATATTCCAACAACTAAGAAACTATCCAACCCAATAACTAATTTATTTAAATCGATAAAAACAGAAATTAACAAATAATTGAAATTAAATAAAGATAGATAAACATACCTTAAGGAAAATGAGAGAATTGAATAAAGAATGAAGAGGAAAGGAGGAGGGACGACTTTAGAGAGAGGGGGGAGCGGAGTTTAGAGAGATAGAGTGAAATGAGGGAATGAATCGGGGGAGGGGGGGTGTTCGTTAATTTAAAAAAAATTACGACCTTTAGCGACTGATTTCGGTCGCTAATTCAGTCGCGCGCTTTCTTTTTTAGCGACTGAAATCGGTCGCGAAATTCGTTTTTAGCGACCGATTTCAGTCGCTAAATCAGTCGCGCGCTTTCTTTTTTAGCGACTGAAATCGGTCGCGAAATTCGTTTTTAGCGACCGATTTCGGTCGCTAAAAAAAAATTATATTTTAATTTTTCGTCTCCTCGTCCAGCTACTAATGTCGGTCGCGCGTTGAACTTTCAGTCGCTAAATTAGCGACTGAATCTATCAGTCGCGCGTGATTAGTAGCTACATTCAGTATTTCTTGTAGTGAGTTGAGGATGCTTAGCTCGCATCGAAGACTCGGTTTCCCATGTTTCTTCCTCAAACCGATTACAGCGCCACAAAACCTTCACCAGAGGTACAACTTTGTTCCTTAAACGCTTCTCGCGGCGATCAGTAATCTTCACCGGCCTTTCTTCATAAGTCAAATCCGGCTCGAGATCCACAATCTCGGGCTCCAACACGTGCTCGGGATCACTAACATATTTCCTTAACTGAGAAACATGAAATACATCGTGAACCTTACCCATGGATGCAGGCAATTCCAGTTTATAAGCAACTTCGCCCACTCTCTCGATCACAGGGTATGGGCCAACGAACTTAGGGCTGAGCTTGCCCTTAATCCCAAACCGTTTCACCCCTTTCATAGGTGATACCTTCAGGAACACAAGATCACCAACCGAAAACTCCAAAGGTCGGCGACGAACATCAGCATACGACTTATGTCGATCCTGGGCAGACTTCATCCTAGATCGGACCACATTCACAACGTCAATAGTCTGAGCCAACAAATCCGGGCCCAAAATCTTTACTTCACCGGGAACATCCCAACAGACGGGACTACGGCACTTTCGACCATATAGTGCTTCAAATGGGGACATCTTAATAGAAGCATGGTAGCTGTTGTTATAGGAAAACTCTACCAATGGAAGATGTTGGATTGTTCTCTCGGACTGTCCATCTGTAGCAGCATGGAAAGCGGTACTCATCAATAACTTGCTTCCCAAAGCATCTTGCAAAGCCTTCCAAAATTTAGAGCAGAACCTCGGGTCTCGATCCGAAACAATCTCGAGCGGTACACCGTGATGACGGACGATCTCGGCAATATACACTTCTGCGAGCTTCTCCAAACTCCAAGTATCGCGAATTGGGACGAATCGCGCACATTTGGTCAAGCGGTCCACAATAACCCAAATACCGTTTCTACCATTCACGGTTCTAGGTAAAGCCATCACAAAATCCATCGATATGCACTGCCATTTCCACTCTGGAACAGGGAGTGGTTGTAGCAAACCTCCAGGCTTCTTGTGCTCGAACTTCACCTGCTGACAAGTCAAGCACTTACTTACAAACTCTGCAATGTCCTCTCTCATATGAGGCCACCAGAAATGGAGCTTCAAATCCCGATACATCTTGTCACCACCAGGATGAATAGAGTACCTCGTCTTATGTGCTTCGGTTAGAACTTGCTTTCTCACCTCAGCATCACCAGGGACAACCCAGCGGTTCTTAAATTTCAGTGCTCCACTGGAATCCACAGAAAAATCTAGAGCCTTACCAAGATTCATCTTTTCTCGGATGCCAGCCACAAAAGGGTCATCCAACTGCTTCTCACGAATCTCACGGAAAAGAGTTGGTTCAGCAACAAGGGCATACAGGCGACCATCATAATCTTCATCCACAACATCAATAGACATCTTGGCAAAATATCGGGACAACTTCTCAGGCAAGCTAGAACACGGAGACAAGGAATGAAGGATCTTTCTGCTAAGGGCATCAGCAACCACGTTAGCCTTTCCCTCGCAATACACCAATTCAAGGTCATAGTCATTCACTAACTCGATCCAGCGTCTCTGTCTCGCATTCAGATCTTTCTGCGTGAAGAGATATCGCAGACTCTTATGGTCAGTGTGAACCTTGCATCTTACTCCGTACAAATAATGCCTCCAAACCTTCAAGGCATGCACCACAGCTGCTAACTCTAAGTCGTGGGTAGGGTAATTCACCTCATGAATTTTCAACTGTCTAGAGGCATAAGCGATCACCTTACCGTTCTGCATAAGGACACAACCCAAACCATTCTTAGAAGCGTCACAGTACACATCAAATCCAACGCCTTCTTCAGGTAGGGTCAGGATAGGAGCAGAGGTGAGCTTTCTCTTGAGCTCAGAAAAAGCATCTTCACAAGCTTGACTCCACAGAAACTTATTCTCCTTCTTGAGTAATTGAGTCATAGGTCGTGCTAACTTAGAAAAGTCTTGCACAAACCTTCGATAATAGCCGGCAAGACCTAGGAAACTTCGGATCTCGCCAACATCTTTGGGACTTGCCCAGCTCTCGATAGCTGAAATCTTAGCAGGGTCAACCTTAATACCTTCCTTTGTGATAACATGACCCAGAAAAGCTACCTCGGAAAGCCAGAACTCACACTTGGAAAACTTAGCATACCACTTCTGATCTCGTAGGATGCCAAGAATAACCTTGAGATATTCTGCATGTTCAACCTCTGACTTGGAATAAATCAGGATATCATCAATAAAGACAACAACACACTGATCCAAATACTCCCTGAAAGTTCTGTTCATCTGATCCATAAAAACAGCAGGAGCATTGGTTAGTCCAAAAGGCATGACTTTGAATTCATAATGTCCATACCTCGAACTGAAAGCCGTCTTAGGAATGTCTGATTCACGGACGGGAATTTGGTGATATCCAGACCTTAGATCGATCTTGGAAAACACAGAAGCACCCTTAAGTTGATCAAAGAGATCATCAATTCTGGGCAGGGGATATTTGTTCTTGATCGTAACCTTGTTGAGATCACGATAATCAATACACAGGCGCATTGAACCATCTTTCTTCTTGACAAAAAGTACAGGAGCGCCCCAAGGAGAAGAACTTGGACGAATGAAATCTTTCTCAATCATTTCATCCAATTGCTTGCGTAGCTCTTGCAACTCAGCAGGAGCCATTCTGTAAGGTGCTTTGGCGATTGGGCCTGTACCAGGCATGGGTTCAATAGTGAATTCCACATCTCGTTCGGGTGGGATACCTGGTAACTCCTCAGGAAATACATCTGCATAATCACACACTATGCGCACCTCTTCGAGCTTGGGGAGTTCAGCAGTTACAGTTACCGTACATAGAAATGCTTGGCAACCTTTTCTCTGCATTCTGATAGCCTTCATGGCAGAAATAATCTTGATACCCTTCTGTCTTAGACCACCACGGTAAGTCACTCGAACACCTTCGGGGGTCTTCAGAGAAATCTTCTGATCTCGACACTGAAATCTTGCATCATACTGAGCTAACCAGTCCATTCCCAAAATAACGTCGAACTCAGCGAGAGGGAACTCAAGGAGAGTAGAAGGAAGAATAGTACCGGCAAAGAGAATAGGTACATTCTGATAAGCTTTAGAACAGTCAACGACTTCACCAGAAGGGAGGGAAATAGCTATAGGCTCAGCTAGACAGGGGGTTAAGGATAGTTTTGGAGCCAGAGTAGAAGATATTACAGACGTGGAAGCGCCGGTATCAAATAATATATAAGCACTAATACCAGAAATCAGAAACATACCCGTAACCACATCAGGATTAGCCTCGGCGTCGGCACGGCTCATCACAAAGATGCGTCCCTTACGAGGAGCAGAAGTAGAGACAGCGCCAGCTGCAGTAGCGGTATTGGTTGTTGCTTTCTTTGGGCAGTAGGTAGAACGATGTCCCACTTCCCCACAGTGGAAACAGGTAATAGGGTTACCCTCACAAGTCAAACCCGGATGATAGGCCTTCTTGCATTTGAAACAGTTAGAATCCTTCGTGTTGTTGGGCTTCGAGTTGAAATTGTTTTTCTTGAAACCACTACCTGTAATAGCATACAGTAGAGTCAGAAATTTAGAGGAAAGAAAGTAGAAGAAGAAGAGAAAGGAAAAATAATCCAGACCTCCAGAGTTGAACTTCTTAGAAGAAGATGAAGAGTTATTCCCTGAATGGGTGAAAGGTCTTTTATAACCAGATGATGGGTTCATAGATTTCACCCGCTCAATCGAAGATTCCGCGTATAGCGCGGCATTATAAAGCTCATTAACAGTTGAGAGACTCCGGGGCATGTTGAGAGTGATATCGGCTCGAAGTCCTCCTCGATAAAAGAAAGCTCGGGAATTCTCATTGGGTAACAGATCTCCAGCATAATTCGCCAGAAAGTGAAACCGAGTGGTGTAAGCTTCAACTGACATGGTATTCTGGCTTAGAGTGTTGAATTCAGTCATCCTCTGACGCCTCAGCTCCTCGGGATAAAATCTCTGCTCTAAGAGAGCCTTGAACTGAGTCCAGTTGAATCCTGGAGTCTGAAGAGCAGTCGGGCCAACCTGGCTCCACCATCTGTCTGCATCGTCTGACAAGTACAACACAGCTAGGTCCACCTTCTGATCCTCGGGGGCGGAGTAAATTCCAAACTGTCTTTCCATCACTCGAAACCAACGGTTCATGACTTCAGGGTCCACGGAACCGTCATAATAGTCCAATCTGCTTTTAGCCATTCCTTCAGCAGCGTGAGAGAAGTTGAAGGGCCTCTGCTGGTTCCGGTTGTTCATCTCGTTCATAGCCTGCGCTATATTGCGTAGCGTGTCAGCCAGAGCTTCGATACCTCCTTGATCATTGTTGTTGTTGTTGTTGTTGTTGTTGTTGTTGTTTCGGTTACCTCTTCCGGCCATCTTGAAGTTCACAAATAACAACATAAAATCAATGCTAAACATCGAGTTCAGGAACAGACAATCTTAACAATTAAGTCCTTATCTGTTTCTACCCATTTCTAATAATATCTTTATTTACTGTTTAAATAATTTACTGGTATTTTTCCCTAATTTCAGGTGTGTAAGCGTCGGGAGCAGTGATGCTCTGATACCAACTGTAATCCCCTAAAAAAATCTAGCGCGATATAGTGGCGGAAACACTGTAGAATCGGGATTAAAACACACAGAACTATGTCTTAATAAATTAAATTGGTAAAGTCAAACATGCGCCATACATAAAAATGGCTAAAATTTAAAGCAATCCATAAAGAGGTTAAACAATCCTTAAAACATGATTATTAAAGATCAGCAGGATCCAAGACTGCTCGTTAGCCCACACCCACCAGAAAATAAACACGTATACCTGCCATGTTAAAACATAACAGCCACAATCAGTGGGGAGCAACGTCAACGTTCTCCCAGCCGTATAACAGGATTTTAAAACAGTAATTACTAATATAGGAAAAATAGTAAAAATGGAAAACAGTAAAACATCATATGAAAATAAGATTTAGTGTCGAACAAATTATTCAAAAGGGGTTTCCGAAGACACATAAAGATATTTGCCAACCTGCGCCAATTTATATCGATAATAAATAAAATATTCAAAATGGCGTTATGGATAGGATTAATGTAGAATCTAGACTTTCACTAGGATAATACTAAAAACTAGTTTCGAGAACTTAGTCAAAACAAATTAGACTTTGGTCTCTAACTAGGCAACTCAACCATAACAGGACTGCGTGCAGCGAGGTCCTGGCTTAAGTAATGCACACCCCTCCTGGATACAAACCATATCCAGTTCAACCCGACGCGACTTATACGATGCGATATCTAAGTTTAAGGTAAATATACACTCTCCTGAACACAAACCATGCTCAGTTCAACAACCAATGCGCCCCATAAAGACACACCAGCCTTACAGTTGATGGCAAAACGTACATCCCAGACTATATTACTCTAAACCCACACTTGTCCTTATTCCATAACTCCAAAACAAACCATTATCGATATTTAAAAGATGTATTCATCATAAACAATATGAGGATAAAAGAAGTAAACATTTATATTCTAAAAGAGGAAACTTTCTATTTTAGGAAACTTCTATTTTTAGAAACTTTACTAAAAATAGCATCATATCAAAGTAGTGAAAATATTAGTTCATACTAATACCACATTTTAGTAAACGATATAGATTTATAAAACTAATACTTTCGGCCTTAACGATATTAATTATTAAAGTAAGAACATTTGATTTTATGAAATTATTAAAATATCGTATAAGTGTTATAAGATGATTAAAAATGTCTTAAACATTTTAATATTACTAATTAGGGTGTTTTCAAAAGTTATAAAGCTAAAATTCCCTAATTACTATTAGCTTCGACAATAAAATTATAAATAGGATTTTACGACAAATGTCAAATTAAATCTTTTAACGTCTTTTATTTAATTAAACCATTGAATATATTTAGAATATGTTAAGGGATGATTTAAATCTTAAAGTTTCAGATTTAATACTTTCAAAATTGCTGGAAAAATAATCCTTTTAGTTAATACGAAGCATTTAACGATAAATCACAATTTGTCCGAAATCAATATTTATTAATTAAAGACTATAATAAATAGTACAAAAATTACGTAAAATAGTTAAATTATATTTATGAACATTCTGTCCAGAAAAGAAAATTTCCAGAATTCTAAAAACTCGGTTTTTAAAACGTTTTCTCGTTAATCGTCCAATCTCGACAATAACGATTAATAAAAATAGTAATTACAAAACGATTTAAGTATTAATATTCAAACATTATTATTACACTTTTAAAATCCTGATTTTTACAGAATATAAATTTTTCCAGATTTTTCCAAAATCCAGATTCAACAAATTTCAACAAAACCGTCATTTAAACCCGTTTTCGCAATTAACGATTTTATTAATAAACCTATCGTTCCTAACATTTTATTAAGGCACTAAAAATAATAATAATACATTTTAATATGAAATCATCAGAATCATAATTTTTTCCAGATTTAAACTAAAGACCAGAAATCGAGAATTTAAACAACAAACACGGTTTTAACGATAAACGATGATTTAAAGTGATTAATTAATTCATCCACTTAACAATTCCGAAAAATTATGAGAAAATTCAGAAAATTCTATCTCGCCAGAAAGTTTCACCACGTAAAAAATCAGATTAAAATAAAATGTTTAAGTACTAGAACTAAAAATCGGTTTTTAATCGTTTTTGTTCGAAAACGATAATAATTCAATAATCGATATCAAAAATATCAGAAAAATACTAAATTACTAAAAATCATCAAAAACAACATTTTTCCAGAATATAAACATATATTACATGTTTAGGCCGATTATTACGATTTTACAAATTAATATAACAATTTAATCGTTAATCTCGTAAAAGCGATAAAAATATCGAAACATGCAAAATTTCAACTTTAAAAATTTTTCCAGAATCCGTGACATACATATATTGCCAAAATAAAATATAAAAATATATACATGCAAATACTCAATTAAAATCTTGAAATACCGAGTAACATCGACGTTACCTCTACTCCAAGTCTGAATCAACGATATATTCGTCGGCTTCGGGATCGTCCAAAAATCCTACCAAACACGTAAATCATGGCAGAAAAATACCATGAGAAAACTAATAAAAATCAAGGTAAAAATTGATCGAAAATGACGTCGATTAATACCTTAACGAAGGAATCGGAAAGAGGATTATTATGACGATAAAAATGATGCGATTGGGACTTGAAATGGAGCAAAAATCAGCCTAAGGAGGGTAAGGAGTACACGGCCAAAAGAGAGAAGAAAGAAGTGATGAATATTTTTGTTAATGCAAAAATGAATGTAGAGTAAAGGAGGAGATGGAGGTTACTACACTTAAAGGAGTAAGAATGAAATTAAAGTTTCAAAATGAGGAATCCAAAGTGTATCTAGACCTAAAGTTGGCCGGCCAAAAGGATAAGAGAGGGAGTATGAAAAGTTTTGACATAAATGCTACAATGAATGAAAATGATTTATCTTATGTTTACGTTTTAACGTGATAAAATGAAACGTTTAAATAAAACGTAATTAAACTTGTGACCAAGAGCTTAGTCGGTCCAAAATGTGAGAAAACAGTCTCAAATAATTTATAAGTTGATAAAAAGTATAATCGTAAAATAGTTAAAGGCATTTCAAAGTAATTCGAGTAAACCTCGCGTAAGAAAATAATTATTCGCGAAGCTTCGTAATAAAATCATAAATGGCTTGTTTTTAATAATTAAAATATATCTTAGTAGAAAATATTCCATAAACGTATTCAAACATTTTTAGGAAAAAGGAATAACCTAAATCCAAGCTTAAAAATGTCAATTCGGAGAGAAATAGAATTCCTCGCGGAAAAATTACTTAGTTTACGAAGAAACCAAATAAATGGATTTAAAAGAATTTTAAATCTTTAAAATTAAAAAATAGAAATTATTAAACTCAAAATTTAAAATAAAGCTTAGTAAAATGATAAAATATGAGGCCAAAAGTGACAGAGTTAAGACGAAGTCCTAACAGAAAGAATAAAATGCTTAGGAAAGATAGCGGGTGTTACACCGGGGCTCCCGATGGTGTGACTAAAGAAGGGAGAGGAGTTACAGACTCGATCCTAGTACTGGACCCTCTAGACTTCGACTCAGACTCCGACTCTGACTCGGACTCGGACTCGGACTCGGATTCGGCACCATGCATATCTCCTTCACCAGTAGTTAGCTTGTAGACTCGACCCTGACTGTCGGTCCATTTAGTTGTCTTCCTCCAAGCTCTCTTCCCGGTGTCGGCACCCACGTCGGAGATCAGCTTGGTTGGATCGAACCTGCTGCTGCGGAGAATCAGGGTGACTAACTCCTGTTTAGGGGTCGGGATGACCCTGTCTTCTCCGAATAGGTGTCCTAGGATGGGCTCAGTATTGTTGGTGCCCTTCTTTGATTTGGCCTGGATAAGGGCAAAGATATCATCTGGGATGAAATTGCATTCCCGAGCCAGTTTGGTCCCGGGATATGAGATGGTAGGCTGATAGAGGCCCATTTGAACAGCTCCGAACACTGAGGTGACAAACGTAACCGAGTTTGTTTGGTCCGTGTATCCTGGCGCCATAGTGTAACCTAGACCAAGGCGAGATTGCCCGTTGTTCAGGGCTTCGATAATCTTCCCAGCTGGAAGATGGGGCCTTGATGTGACTCCTGGTAGGCAACCCAGATTCTGTAGCATCGTATCGATGCTAGTAGTGAAGTATGGCCGGAAAAGGTATTCTTCCTCGATCATTCCCACAAAGTTGAAACCTCGTGGGTCAGCTGTGCCTGCCGTGTTGCAGCTTGACACGGTTATAGGAGTAGCTTCGAGAGTGACGATCCCATCTTGTAAAGGTAGCTTGACCTTCTTGTGAAGAGTGGAGGACACAGCTTTGACCGCGTGAATCCATGGTCTCCCGAGTAGCAGATTGAAAGATGAAGTGACATCGATCACCTGAAATTCTAACTCCTTCTCGATCGGGCCCGTTATGATTGTTAGTTTAACGGCCCCAGCAACCGATTTTGGGCTCCCATCAAAAGATTGAATAGTTTGTACACTCGGAAGGTAGTCAGCCTCGGTAATGCCGAGGGCCTTGGCTGTCCTTAAAGGAAGGACGTTTACTGCGGACCCGTCATCAATCAGGGTCATCGGGAGATACTTGTTGCGGCAGATCACCGTGATGTATAGGGCCAAGTTATGGGTGGTCCCGAATGGTGGAAGGTCGGACTCGGAGAAAGTGATAAGTGGGCCTTCTCCTTTAGACTTGTCCTTGAGATGTGGTAAGATAGTGGCTACCATCTCGGTGGGGGTAACCGATGAGTCGACCTAGATTTCATCAAGAGCCCTAGTGAGTGCTGCCCGATGCTCCTGAGAACTAACCAAAAGCTGCCATATAGTAATATCAGTTCGGACCCTCTTTAGCTGTCTGACTAGGGCCGTGTCAGCGTTTGATTCTTTGGGAGTGAGTTCCGTCCTGGAAGGTTCAGTGACGGTTTCCGGAGTGGCGAGACCGGCCGTGATGGTGTGTGTGCCGGCCAGAGCTCTGGCTTTAGCTTTCCGGATTTCTTCGATGGTGACGGGGACAGCTTCCCCCTTAGCCAAGTAAACATCATCTTCATCGTTGTTCCATATTCCATTGATTTGGGGAATGAAAGGGGAAATGAGATGAGAACAATCGACTACTTCTCCAGTAAAGATGGCTTGAGTAGCAAGAGGATTATTTTTGTTACTTGGCTTATCACTGGGTAGTGGTATCTTCCCACTTTCGATCAGATCTTGAATGAGATGTTTCAACTTCCAGCATTTTTCTGTGTCGTGCCCGTTGCCTTGGTGATAATGGCAATAGGCTTGAATGTTGTAGCTCTTGGATCGCTTTTCCACGGGAACTTCCGGAATTGGGCCTATCGGTTGGATTAGGCCTTTTGAAGACAGCCTTTGTAAGGCATTAGCATAGGTTGTCCCTATGTCGGTGAATACCCGATTTGGAGTATTCTTTTTGGTCGAGGTGTCCAATGAATTAACCTCGTCGAAGATACTTCGGGCCGCCGTGGTGGATGCGGGCTTGCCAGAGGATGAACTGGCTCCTTGATACCCCTTGGTAGAGGCCTTAGTAAGGTTCTCTAGCCTTAGATCGTCTTCGATTCTCGTACCCATTTCGGTCAAAGTGGCGAAGTCGGGTATGATGGCATACCAGAGATGGATTCGGTAAGCGGGGAGGAGGTTTTTGACAAAGGCCTCCACTAGCACCTTTTCGCTGGGCTTGTCCACCAGCTTAACACTTTCGGTCCTCCACCTTTGAAGGTGTTTGGTGAAACCCTCCTTAGGCTCTTGGGCCATAACTTCCAGAGTGCGCATGGTAGTCTGGATTTCAGCATTATCCGCGTAGTTTCGCGCGAATTCCATTGCAACATCGTCCCAGGTTTTGTATTTCTTGGGGTCAAGCCTGTAGTACCAGGCTTTCTGGTGCTTTTCCAGAGAAGAAGCAAAGAGATGCTTGAACATGGTCGATTTGACCCCTTAACAGCCATAAAATCCTTGAAAGCCCGAATGTGGAGTACCGGGTCTTCAGTTCCGTCAAACATTGGCAAGCCCGTTAAGTTGAGGTTAGCGGGAAGTTCATGAGTTAAGGGTGAATAAATACGAGCTTTTTCCGTGAGAATAGTGTTTTTGGTGGTCGAGTGGACCTGTTCTTGCAGCTTTTGGACCACGCCGGCCAATGCGGCCAACGGTCCGTCATCTTCGATCGAAGCATTGGGAGTTCCTTGTTCTACGGCACTAACCCGAGTGACGATGGGAATCTGGTCCTCCCTCATTTGTCGCAATTGATCTTGGATTTTGGTCAACGAGGTTGTCAACTCATCGATGGCTTCTTTCGTCATGGTTCGAGTGAAGAGTGGCCTGTCTGTAAGAACACCGCGTAATCAGCAACTTAACCCGAATCCTATGAAAAGTACATCCCCAACAAGGGAAAAGAAAGAAGACTAAAACGGTAATGACTCGGAAAAGACACCTAGACGGGTGACTTGTGAAAAGGTGGGCCTTCCTTAGGATCCAACTATGTGGGTTGGGCCCTGTTCGAAGGAAGGTTCACGTGAGACATTCTCAGACTTTAGACTCGATTGTGTAAACTGGGCCAATCTGTGTAGGAGTATGTCCTACGTAGGCGGGCCTTGCCTTAGTAAAATAAGGCGGACTGGGATAGGGGGGAAACCCGCGATGTAAGATCGACAGAGTTTCGACGCTAGAGACTTCAACGACTTATGAAGCGACCCGACACTACTAAATACGGGAAGTCCTAAGAAAAGGAAGTTTTAAAATACGATGATTTTTTGAAAAGCGCGAAAAATCCGGGGAGAACCGGCCCTTTTTCGAGAAAAACGGAAAAGGTGAGCCGGGTGACGGTTTGAAAATTTCGAAAATAATTTCGAGTTTTGAATTGGGCATAATACCGGCTAGAAAAAGGCTATTTTGAGTAAAATCATAAGTCCTAAATTCGGTATATGTCCGGGGTTTTGAAATTGGATATTTTGAAAAGGATGCAATTTTTTTTGAAAATGACGGCTTTTGAAAAAGATGTGGATCAAGTAGCACGTAGTCATAGAAACAGTATAATGACACCATGTATGCTCTTAAGCTAAGTCTCGGTCAGTCTATAAGGGTCTATACCAGTGTACATAGCCTATTCGAGAATCGGGGCGGACTTCCTAAGTCGAATTGAGCTTAGAACATGCCGTAAAACCCATACGAATCTGCTATGCACACCTTTTGACAATCCAATTTGGACTACATCAATGGCATAGTGGGACGTCGGTCACCAGTACCGACCCGGGAAAGATGGGGTTATGCATGAACCGTAAAACTAAAACGCGTATTGTACTAGTCAAACGATTTCTATTCGAGTCTCACCCTGAGGATGCCGACGGTTAGTAACGCATCAGTTAATCCCCAGCGGAGTCGCCAAATTGTGGACATGACATAGGTCCACCCCGACGCGACCACGCGCGGGTTTGGGGACGCGAATGAATCTCCATATGAGATGGTCAAATTAAAATTTAAATCGAAGTTGGAGTCGCCACCGAATTTTGTGGTTATTCGGAACTGTTCGAACCCACTCTATGTCGTAGTGGGCCGTGTACAATATACGGCCCATTTCCGATGTCAGAGTTTATTGGGTTCGTCCCTTAGCATTTGATACCGATACCGACTTGATCGGATATCATCATGTATTGAATGACTCTCGTTGCCAATGGTTTGGGACATCCGGAAACCGAGGTTCTGAGTAAGGGGTGAGGGTACATGTTGGGAAGTTCACAAAGAACACCCAACCCCGCCCGCACATTAGCGGCCTCTACTAGGATATCGAATGATTTTTTAATACGGGTGTTAGTAATACGATGACTGATATGCAAACATTGTTTTCCTAAGCATGTGAGGAATTGAACGGGTTGCTAAGTCGGTTTAATGCATGAAAAATTAATGTCAAAGTTGAATTTAGCATGTGAGGTTCATTTTAGTATAATAAAACAAACGATAAAAAAGAATGAATTTGCTACAAGATGAACAAACGAGTTAGTATCGGTTTGTGAAGAAATAATATAGCAAATGCGAGATCAAGAAAATATTAATCGAAATCTGAAAAAAATTTGTTAAAAAGACGTTGTTTTGTATAAAAAACGATGTTCGAAAAATAATAAAAAAAGAAGAAAACGGGTCGCGTTTCCAGCGTTGCCCGCGACTCGCCTGGGGTGCGCGCGACTCGCGCCCCGGACTGTTTCGGGATCGATTTTCTGAAAATCGATGCTTTTATTAAACCGCATACGAATATTGCATAATTCGCACTCGATTTAATATTTTTGATATTCGTTATATTTGACAGTCGACTACGAAATCAATATCAAACATTCGGAATAGTTTTAGAAAAGATATAAATTTTGAGAAATCATTTTGTAGAATAAAAAACGAACGAAAAAAGCTAAAAAAGGACTCGGGTTTCAGGCCCGTGCGCGAGTCGCCTAGGCTGGGCACGACTCGCGTGCGGGTCTGTCCCGGTCGCGCTTGTTGTTCGAAAATTGCTAATAAATCGTGTACAAATACGAATTAATTTACACTCGATTTATGTTTTCGATATTCGTCGTATCCGATATTCTATTGTGAAATCGATATCGAATATTCGGAATGAATTTTAGAAAAAGTTTCGCAAAAAGTTTGTTTTGAACGAAAAGTTAAAAAAAAAAAGAATTTTGAACGAAAAAAGATGTTTATTCTCTCCGCGTATAAAATCGTCGAATTTTGTTTAAAAAAGATGTGACGATTTTATTAGCATCAACGAAAATTAATTAATTTTGTTCTTGTTAGATATGATATTCGATTAGAGAATCGATATCGTATTTTAAGAACGTTTGTTATGCGAAAAAAGTTTTTAGTAATATCGATATTAGAAATAATAAAAAAAAGTGATGAACGACCCGTAAGAAAACGACACACGACCCATAAAAAAAAGACGGACGAGGAGGAGAAGAGAAGAAGATGGAGAAATCGGGTTTGGTACACCCTCAACCTACCTGCTTCGGTTTACTCAGATCAGGGCTCATTGGGATGTGGCTTGGGCACAAGAGCGTCGAGTTAACGTCGATGGGTTATGGTGGTTTGGTGGGACGTGAGGCGTGTGAAGGGTGTCGGGTATCGGGACCGGTTTCCTTCGGGTTTTGGATGTACTATCGGTTTCTCGATGCTAAGGTTGATGTTTTGTAAAAAGGTGTTGATGTTTCTCAGGAATTATGTATGTGTATGTTTAGATGTGTTGTGCAAGGGCCTATTTATAGGAAATTCCCGACCTCGGCTGGGAGAGGTGCATTTGAATTAGAACTACCGCTTAGGATAGGAAACGTAGGAAGTTGAGGGGAATGAGAATTCCGTTTTCTTGCGGAGGAAGAAAGGGAACCGGCTGGTTGGTAGGCTACTCGGCCGAGTATCCTAGCTCGGTCGAGTGTTTGATTCGGTTTTCGGATAGGATTCCTACTTGAGATCGAATTCTTACCTTAAACGGAATTGTTTAATATTTTGTGTAGCTGATTTTTTGTGGAGTTGGAGTCCGAACCGGACACGTGAGGCGTCACGGTCGGTCCACGAGTCTCGGGAAATATCTTTGACCGGGTTTCGACTCGGTCGCTAAAAGACGGTTTTACCCCTGGTGTCGGATTCGACCCAAATTAGTATTATTTGACTCGAAACGACCCACTGGGCCTGAATTTGAGGTTGGTTTTGTGAGATTTGTACTCCTTAAAAAGCCCAAGCTAAATATCCATGATTTTCGAGCCCATTTCCGAGTACGTTAAAGCACGTTTGCGTCCAATCATCATCGGATGTTTGTCGGAAACTACTATAGACACCTGGCAGCAAAATGTGGGTGTCTACACAAAGGCGTACATCTTCTCCCTACCATCCCCAAACAAATGGAGCGGTAGAAGCGGCCAACAAAACGATTGTCATCATACTTAAGAAGATGGCTGAGAATTACCGGGACTGGCCCGACAAAATACCCTTTGCCCTATGGGGATACCGAACCTCAATTCGCACCGCAACCAGAGCAACTCCATATTATTTGACATATGGAATGGAAGCAGTCCAGTCGGTTGAGCTAGAAGTGCCATCCCTCAGAATTTTACTTGAAAGCCAAGTACCTGAAGCAGATTGGGTCCAAGCCCGATATGATTCGCTAGTCCTTTTAGACGAACGGCGATTCCGGGCCCTCAACAATATCCAAATATATCAAAAGAGGATCCAACGGGCTTTCAACGAAAGCGTTAGGCCCAGAAACATCAAAGAAGGGGATCTGGTCCTAAAATCGGTTCGTGCCTTACTACCGGTTGACCCAAGAGGGAAATTCAAACCCAATTGGGCTGGGCCATACTTAGTCAAGAAGGTCCTATCAGGAGAAGCGGTTATGCTAACAGATTTGGACGGGAACGAGTTCGTCAACCCGACCAACTTGGACCAGCTGAAGCGCTACTACCCATAAACCCAATCTCAATGTCATTTGCAAAAATTTAGAAAAATTTGTCTTTTTATAAATTTTCAAAAAATTGTAGACAAGTCAATAAGTTAGAATTAATTATTCTACTGTCGCGCATCTCGAACTAATAGTCTTGATGTATTTCGAAAATTGCAAAAAAATCAAATCAAGTTTGAACTACGTTTGGTTTGATTCCGCTAATTGTGGATACGTAGGCAACCCCTCAAAAGGGTATAACCACTGCAATAGACGAAAAAGACGGGAACGGTATTCACTAATACGTCTTTATTAAAAAACGACAAACTCGGGAATTACAAAAAAAAAATGCCAAAACAGCATACACAAAAAAAAATCACACCAAAAAATAGTAATAATATCTAAATAATAAAACAAAGGAGACTAATATCCGGGCATCTTGCCCTTTCCTTTATCCTTTGGGTCGCGTGGAGCCCGAGGACGCCGGGGCGGGGAAGAACGTTCCCGAATCACGAGGGGAACCTCCTTTGCACGAACCCGTTTCTTTGACAACGGGTCTTCTGCAACAATCTCCGGTCCAAGTCGAGCCCGCACGTGCTCGGGTAGCCTATCTCGTGGGCCAAGTCGGTCCTGCACGGCTAGTTTTGGGCCCAGTCTCCTCTCCAAGTCAGTCTAGGGGCTCACTTTCCCCCAAGCACCTTTAGCACTGGACCCTCCAGCTTGAGTCTTGGTCTTCTTCTTTTGGCCTGACATTAATCGGAACATAGTAGCCGGGGTGTCACCTTCGTCAAAGAATCCCATGTTATCCTTAGCTTGCTCCCTTCGCAGCAGGTCAAAAGCCTCATCAACCTTCAGAGCAGCTCGGGCTTTAGCATCACCCGCTTTAGTCCACTTCATGTAAGAGTTGGAAACCCAAGTCGAGTGACGAGATTTGGTGACGGGCCAAGTATGCCGGGTATACCATCTTTGCATCCAATTGTCGCACATTACATCGGTCAGTTGGGTAGGGTCACTCACAACTGCTTCAACTTCTGGGATTCGCTGGGTCCATCCATACTGCCTTAGTATGCGATCCGGGTAGAGATGAACCGTCTGCCTGAAAGATAGTATTACCTGATAACGGACCCTGTCCCTCGGGTCCAAGCCAGTCCAAAGGTAGATGGGCCACCATGGTACAACCCATCGAATTAACGGGCCGCTGTGAAAAGACAACTCCTCGTCCCAGTACTTTTGTGTAATCTGACGAGAAAAGTCAATGGCCCGCCTCCTCGTCATCACCTGGTTATGATGGTAGTTGCTCGCATCAAGAGGATGATCTATCACTGATAGCCTCTCATATAGCCAAATCAGAAAAAAGAAACAAAAACATGAGTTCCCGAGGCGAAATAGGCTCCGCCTAAGGGCAATCGGTCGAGTGCCTGGGACACTCGATCGAGTAGTACCCCTGAACACAAACAGGGGGCTTTTACGAGGGCACTCGATCGAGTGCCAGAGTGACTCGATCGAGTGGTACCTCTGAGAGCAGATCAGGAAGTTTTTACGAAGGCACTCGATCGAGTGCCAGGGTGACTCGATTGAGTGCCCACTGCTGTAGCAAAAGTCGCAAAAAAATCAAAAAATCAAGAAATTGGGAAAAATAAAATGCAAAGTAACATACTTGCAGCAAATGGGTACTTCTAGTGAGACGGACCGACGAATCCCTCTTGCGATTATCCAATCCTTGGATGATTTCACCCGTGATCAGCCAAGCCGGGTTGTGTTTAGTCTCCATCAAGTCCACTATGGTCAAAAGACGGGTGTTTCCCATGCATGATAGCAAATCCATGTGACCTTCGAAAGCATAAACATGGAGCATGCAGAAAGAAAAAGCCCTACGGCTGTAAGCCGGTCTGACCCGGACATCGAGAGAATTCATAAATTTCTCAGCCAAGTCGATCAGAGTAATATTATCACCCTCCATCATACGGGATACCTCGTTGTGAGAAAGCCCTAGAAATTCTCGAAGCTTCCTCCTTGGGTCATAGATTGAGTACGGGACGGCGGGACGAAGTATCGGATTCCATCCTCCCACAGCAGCGATCTCCTCAGGTAAAGGGCAGACTTCGCCCTGGGGGAAAGCAAAGACATGATATATGTCATCCCAGTAAGACAAGCATGCATCCAGGAAGTATCGATCAACCTGCATCTGACGGAATGTGTACAGTTGACTAATACCCGTCTGATTCAAAGCCACTCTATCCCTGTCCCTAAAGCGTCGGGACCATTCCTGCAGCATCACAGTCAACCTGTCGATTCCCATGACTTTTTTTTTGAGAGGAATAAAGAAGGCTTTCTTTTGAGAAGGATGAATTGTAATGAGATTGTGAGGAAAATCAATGACAAGGGAGGGGTAGTTATAGTATTGATTCTATAACACTCTTTCCATATCTTGCCTTGAACAAAAGTTTCCTAATTACAAAGGGAATCAACCCACAAGCCTAGTCCCGATACTAGCACAAAATATTCATCCCGAACTTTCCTAATTTCTTTAGGAGTCAAAAATTTCAAAAATTGCCAATTTCAAAATTTTCAAAAATTCAAACTTTCAACAATTCAAAAATCATTTTTTCCCCAGCGCGAGTCATTTTACTACCTACGTGTTGCATGCAAATTTTATGTGACTTATACAGGTACGACTCAAACAGGGACAGGCAACCCACTGCACCTCCCCAGCAGAAGGCCCTAGGTGGCATTTCCCCGGAGTAACACGGGATGAGCCTCTATGCAGGCGCACCCAGGACTTACGCGACAAGTCCAATTCCCCACGAAGATATCGTCATCAGCTCAGGTATGACTTCTAACTTATGGCTGGCGAGCCCTTCACGCGAGTCTAATGGACTATAAACGACCCGACCGGAAGTCCGCCAGGTTTCAATCCACGATTGGCCTGGTGGCTACTCTGACTTTCGCGTTGTTCAAGCCTCAGTCAGACAGGTACGACTCAAACAGGGACAGGCAACCCACTGCACCTCCCCAGCAGAAGGCCCTAGGTGGCATTTCCCCGGAGTAACACGGGATGAGCCTATATGCAGGCGCACCCAGGACTTACGCAACAAGTCCAATTCCCCACGAAGATATCGTCATCAGCTCAGGTATGACTTCTAACTTATGGCTGGCGAGCCCTTCACGCGAGTCTAATGGACTATAAACGACCCGACCGGAAGTCCGCCAGGTTTCAATCCACGATTGGCCTGGTGGATACTCTGACTTTCGCCTTGTCCAAGCCTCAGTCAGAGTGGGGGCTCTGTAGACACCCGCATTTTGACAGCCAGGTGTCTATGGTAGTTTCCAAAAAACACCCGATGATGATCGGACGCTAACGTGCTTCTACGCGCTCGGATATGGGCTCAAAACCATTAGTTGCTGGCTAATGCACCTACGGAGTACAAATCTTACAAAAAGGACCTCAAATCCAGGCTCAGTGGGCCGTTCCCAATCAAATAAGGCTAATTTGGGCTGAAACCGACACCGGAAATAAAACCGACTTTTAGCGATTGGGTCAAACCCCGGTCAAAGTCGTTCCAAGACACACAAAACAGCCATTCCAACATCAAAAGTCCAATTCAAACACAAACCCATCAAAAACTCAAGTCACGGTCCAAAACAATGGACCCGCGCGACCCAGCTGGGCCACTCGATCGAGTGGGCCCTTTTTCAGGCCCGACTGCAGGCACAACAGGCCACTCGACCGAGTCAGCTGGTTACTCGGTCGAGTAACCCTAGCCGGGGTGTTTGGCCTTGCCTATATAAACACCCCATACAACACACATTCAAGACACCTTTTCGAAACCCTAGTTTCACATTCATTCAACCCTAATTCTACCTTAATTCAACCCTAATTCTACAACACTCAAACCCTAAACCGAGCTTTAGGAATCGACACCTTACCACCACAACTTAGCCTACGTACTCGAAACTCCCGTGCAAGCTGTCACTACGAGTCCATACCGAGCATAAGAAACATGTAGGTTGAGGGTGCCAATTCCCGTTCTTCCCATTTCTCCTTTTTCCTTTTCTCGCGTCGTGCCGTCCATATCGTCGTCGTTGTCTCGTTCTTGTTTATTTTATCGCATCTGTAATATCGATAATATAATTAGTATAAGATATTAAAATACTTGTCGATTTGTGTCGAGTATGAGGGATGTCAGAATAAGGAAACCCGAATATACAAGTGTACCGCACACATCGTTGCCGGTCGCTTATTCCGACACCCCAATTACTTGATTATTGAAACTAGTTAACTTAAATAATAATGTTATTTTTGCTTTCTTTATCATCAAATCGCAATTCTCATCAATTATAAACTATCTTTCAAATCGAGCATCTTTCAATAAGGGTCGAAACCCGTTGATGCGGATCCGACGTCAAACAATTCGCAAGAATTAATTATGACATCGGGATGCGGAGGGAATCACGTCTTTCAGTTCAAGCAAAGTGTCGATCTATTAAATTCGATACCAATTCCTTAATTGGATGTCGAATCCAACGATTTTGTCAAACAAGTTAACCAATTCGATTTTTCGTTGAAGCTAACGTAGATGTTGTTAAATTCGTTAGAATTATGACACTATGAACGCGGAGGAAAACTCATATCGTTTTGGTCAACTTTAAACGACTTATAGCAACTTCTCTTTATCTCGCTCTAATATCCGATGTTGGTTCAGTAATAGCATGTTGGATACGACGAGTATCATACACACGAGTCGAGCACAAATTAATCAATATTTATGCCTGATTCAACAAAGTCATCAATTTAGCAAAAATCAAAAGCAATTTCGAAATCGACAATAAAATTGAAAATGAACCTGGTTCGTACAGGTGCCACTCGACCGAGTGCCTATGCCCCTCGATCGAGTGACATCACAAAAACCAAGACAGAAGGGCCTGATTGACCTCCGCTCGGTCGAGTCTCGCAATGACTCGATCGATTGGCAACGGACTCGACCGAGTAGGGTCCAAAATCAGAGGCAGAACCCCCTTTCGAGGGACCACTCGGTCGAGTCTCGCAATGACTCGGTCGAGTGGCCCCTTATCACGACAATACCGTGAGTCTTACATCCTCTTTTAGTCTCGATAATTTGTTTTCGTGACCTAGGTCAACACGTGTCTAATTAATCACGTGGAACATCACCTTTTTCAAAACTCTACATCATCTTATCTACATCATCCAATAATTCGCAAACCTTTATTATCATTTTACCGTTACTAACTGTTTGTTGTTTCTCTTGTCAATTTTGGTTGTTTATTTTATTGTATTAAAATGAACCCACATGCTAAAATTCAACTTCGACGTTAGAATTAATTGTATTAAATCGACATAGAAACCCACATGCTTAGGGAAAACAACGTTTGCATAAGCATTTTTCACCGTCTAATTAACGCGCGTATTAGAGAGTATTTCGATATCTTAGTAGAGGCCGCTAATGTGCAGGCGGGGTTGGGCGTCCTTATTGGGCTTCCCAACACGTACCCTCACCCCTTACTCAGAACCTCGGTTTCTGGATGCCCGAAACCGTTGGCGCACGAGAGTCATTCAATACACGATATCCGATAATATCGGTATCGGTATCAAATGCAAAGGGACGAGCCCAATAAACTCTGACATCGAAAATGGGTCATACTTTGTGCATGGCCCACTACGACATAGAGTGGGTTCGAATGGGCCCGAACTCCCACAAAGTTCGGTGGCGACTCCACTTTGATTTAAATTTCAATTCGATCCATTCTCATATGGAGATTCATTCGCCTCCCCAAACCCGCGCGTGGCCGCGTCGGGGTGGACCTATGTCATGTCCACAACATTACGTAGAGCATCCTTAGTCCATCTACATGCCACGTACCATTCCGGGATTGTCTCCCGTCCTTTGGAAGAGTATATCGAAATGGCATGCCTGCAAAGAATTCCATACCGACGGAACTTCCTGCAAGTACAGCTGATCTCACAGGTACCTGCGAGTGCATTAAAAAACACATAAAGAGTGCGACTCTCTACCATACGGGCAGTGGCTACGCAACGTACAGGATGTGACTTTCTAAAGGTACAATCACAACCTTGACAGGGTATAGTCACACCCATTATGATGCATAGTCACAGTCCTTACGTTGGAAAATCAAACGAATTACGTTGGAGAATCAAACGAATTACGTTGTACAATCACACGCGCCGCGTTTAAGAGTCACACCCTTTATTCTGTATAGCCACATTCAAAGGATTATAGAATAAAACTCATTACGTTGTGCATTCACACTCACCACAGTTCAGAATCACACCGTTGAGGTCATATAGTTAGGCAGTGTGAGTGTGTCTAGACAACATGGACAGTGAATTTCTATGCCAATACCTGGATTGTATTCAACAATTTAGTTGCGGTCCCGGATGGAGTCCATAACTGTAGTCACTTTGATCCCGTCCTTTTCCTGACACCCACGAACGCTGCACGTGTACATCGAAAACTTGACCTCTTCCTAAAAGTGTGCAAAAGCCACGTGAGTGTACACCCTTGCCGCATGGGTCTCCATCGGATTTGTCGTTCCAGTTTTGGGGAATGTCTGCCGGTTATCGTTGTCTAGCCTCTTATGCGTGTGCCTCTATTGGTCCATCGCACTTTCGAACCGCATCCAGAACTGGACCAACGTACCTTTGTTGTCTTCAAACTTTTTGAAGAAACTGTTCTCACTCTCTGATCTCTGCGTTGTCCTCATAATTCCGGACATCCTCACCTCCCTGCAATGAGCGGCGACCCATTTGCTCCTGATGTCAAACATATTTTCCAACCATTCGATCCCAACAGCATCATGGTCGATCATAATCCGCCCCCACCTGTCATCGAACTCCGACACCTCGATGTCATCATCCCAAATGATTGCATTGAGGGCTTTTACGAATTCTGAGGCCTCCTCCCTTGATCTGCCGTACTTCGTTGGAACCTTGTTCATGATGTGCCACGTGTAGCACCGTTGGTGCACTGCTTTGAATATTTCTGGGACGGCTTTTAAAATACCGGGATCCTGGTCCGTAATGATACAACACAGTTCCTTCCTGCCCATGGCTTCCAGAAACCGGGAGAGGACCCAGATAAATGACTCATAGTCCTCCTTTAATAGCAACGCCCCGCAGAATGTGACAGACCGTTTATGGTTGTCCATGCCAGTGAACGGTGTGAACACCATAGAATACACGTTGGTTCCATACGTTGGGTCGAACGACACTGCATCCCCGAATGCCGCGTAGTTTTTCGAGCTGCACCATCCGCCCAAATGACCCTGCGTAAGCTTCCATCTGCATCAACATCGTAGTCAAAGTAAAAATCCTCCTGACTATCCCTCAAACTCTTGAACCGGTCTATGAACAATTGACCATCCTGCTCGTGAACAAAACACTTGACGTCCCTCCCCCAGTTCTTGAAATCAACCAACGATGCTCCTATGTTCTAAAATCCGCCCGACATCTCCTTGCACATCCTGTATGTCCGAGTCGCTCCGATCTTCAGCTGCACACACAAAATTGCGACTGCATTAGTCGCACACAGTTAGCAGTCAACCATGCACTACACAACATTGTTCATAGACGTTACGCACCCCTGAGTTGCAAACGATCATCTCCTTGTGATATCTTGATAGACTTCGTGATGACTTTTGAAACTCTCTGTCCTTAACCATCACAAGATCGTGGTTGTGTTCCTCGATGAACTCTTCAATATAAAACCCCCCGATCATTGCACAGAGCCTAATTCTTGCTCCACATTGCGTCCTCGTCGCCTTCGTATTCCTTTTGGGTTCATATGATCCTACAAACTCTTGCCCCTCCTCTCCCGTGCTCGACAACTTCACCATGCTCTGGCAGCTGTTTTGCCCTCCTTATTACAAGCCAACAATTTCTTCTTAATCGAACCATCAAAAGATCTAGTTGTTGTGTACCTCTTCGTCTCAAAATCAACAGAAAATGCGTAAGATTGATAAAACAAGAATGCTCCGTCGATGTCCGCGAACTTCTGCTCTACGTACGGCACAACCACTGTGTCTTCAACTGGCATATAGGTTGGAACAATAAAAACAAAAGAACTATCAGAGGTTGGAAGAATAAAAAACTATAATAAAAAACCTATATTACACACTAAAAACTACTGTCAATAAAAAGAAACCCTATATTACACACTATCAATCTTGCAACGCACGCATTCATCTATGACCTTAATGAAATGTGACTTTTATCAACAAGGACTGTGACTTTCAAGAACAACGACTATGGCTTTGCTCATATAACAGCATGATTTTACACCACTATATTACATATAATAGCATGATAAATATAACAATCATAAATATAACAATCATAAAAAATACCAACAATATAACAATCATAGAGAAACCAACATAAATATTTTCAATAAAGCAACTTCAACGTAATACAACTACACCTGCAGCAGAAAACTACAACTACATGGAACCAACACAATAATAATTTGGGATTGTATAAACCAACACATTAATACCCACAACACATAAGAACTACAAGTACAACTACAAACCAATATACAATACTCGACAACCAAAAAAAAAATTACAATAATAAATATAACAATGATGGAACGTGTGAATAATCAATCTTACGTAATAAATATATCAATCTTACGTAATAAAACTACAACAACGTGGAACATGTGACTGTCTATCATATTAAGTGTGACTATCACGTTATAACTGTGTGACTCTTCATATTAACGAACCATACAAATAAATGGATACATCAAAGAACTGTTCCCAGCGACGTGTGACTGTCCATCATATTGAGTGTGGCTATGACATTACAACTGTGTAACTCTTCAAATTAACAAACCAAACAAAAAATGGAATTCCAAATGCAAGATACCAACAAGATATGTTTATACTCATCTTACCTCCTGCATGTTGAACAGAAGTTTTCGACTGCACATTTTCGAGCATATACGAATCTTCAAGGAACAGCACCATTGGAGCCTGGAGATGTAGAGCAAATTACGAATTAGGGTTTAGTTATTTTGCATGATAGTATAAATAAGGAGATGAATTTTGATTTGGGATGAATTTTGAATTTTAGTGAGATGAAATGGTGAGCAAAGGGATGAATTTTTGAATTTTAGTGAGGAAGTGAATTTTGGTGATGGAAGTTATGAAAGATTGAGAGAGATTGTGCTGCAAAATGATGAGCAATTGTTAGTGAGAAGTGAATTTTGGTGATGGAAATGATGAAAGATTGAGAGAGATTGCGCTGTTGTTGCTCTGTTGCTGCCTGCTACTAGTCATTCCACGTACCTCCTCTCCCTTCTTTTTTTATTAATCTAGGCCATCCATCCAACCCAAATCAATGGCTAACAACACAACTCACCAACTTCCCAATCCACTACCAACTCTCTTGATCCCATTTCTCTATATATATATACAGGAGCAGAAGAACCCGAAAGCATAGAAGAATCTTTGGTTGCAGCAACTTAATGACTGCATTGCAGGCAATCAACATAATGAATATGCAGTTGGCAGAATATCATATTATAAGTAGTGCAAATTTCTCATGTATTGTTTGGTTGATTTTTTGTAAGTGCAATAGATGTAGTGCTTCTTATGTACAAATTAAGCTACTATCATGTATTAATAGTGCATAAACGCTACCAGTTTTCCTAATAACTCCTTCATGGACTCTATTGATTCCAGTTTTATTATCTACTGTAATTGTCATTCCTTTTAAATATTATCTGAAATCAACACATCAAATATCATCATTCTTTGAGTGCTGACCCTCAGCCAACTAATTTTCAGCATGAGTTATGAATCCATGCCTACCCACCACGAAGATTCAAAGCAGACACATAAGACGCTTCAATTAGATAGATGAACAACTTATTAGTTTGTCCAACTCTAAGAGTGAATTACTCATAAACTAAAAGTTATAGAGTTATCACTACAATTAGGTGAACAAACTATTGCACCTCCCATTCTCGGACCCCTACTATTTGCTTATATACAATTCATGTATATAGAACATATAGTTGGGGTCAAGAGAATGGGAGGTACTATATTAGGTCTATTTATTCTAAGAGCATACTTATGCAATCCAGAATCTTTATGGATATGTAGGCTGTATTCTGGACTCGTTGTTGATTTATGGTTGTTGCTTATCATTGCTGTGATTACTTTGAGCACTATTGCGCTCCAATCAAGATAATATGTCTTAATATGATTGTGTGAAGATCAGATAATCAGATATTTAGATGTATTTTATTAGTTTAGTTATACATTAAACGTCAATCATAAATAAAATTTAGTGGCTTATTTAAAGACAGAACATTTAAGCAGAATGACACTTTCACACCTACCAGCACTTTATTCTAATTTGAGCCACTGTTATAATGTTCTAAGCAACTATTTCAATAGCATTCAGTTTTTTCATTGCTTAATTCAGCCGTTACTGTAATTCAAAATATGCCTACACAATTTACTAATTACGTTCAGTTTGTGCACACATCTCTTTTTTGTCTTTATAGACAAAGTTTTGTATAAGCATGACAGCTTCAGCAAGTTTATTATATCTTATTTGATAGAATATCACCTACTATCTTCAATATACAGATATAATTCTTTTAATGTCCTGTCCTGATTTTTGTTTGTAGAGAACTCTAATACGCATACAATTCTAATATACATGGAAAACAAAACAGACTCAATAATCAATAACTAAGAAATAATCACATATAATTAGTATTAGTTCTAGATAGAGTTTTGTATAAGTTCTAGCAGGTATTTAAAATATGGTCAAACATCCAGGTAAAGAATAAGTTTAATTTTATTTAAATGATTTAATGATTTGTGTTTAACTGACTGAATTTATCAAAATATCTCCCCACTAACAGTAGTTGAAATGTTGTGGTTAAGAGTAAGTTAGCAACACCCTTTTTAAATTCCTCATTAAATAATTGGTCAAGGCAATAACATCACGTATCATTCAGTGTATTCAATCTACCAAAATATCAATTAGTCGATACTAAAAGCTTCTTCAATTAAAAAAAGAAAACATTCTTATATCGTGCTATTATTAAATCTTTAATGGATAATCTAAGTTCAACAAGAGACAGAGGAATCAAAGCAGGAATGAAAATTTTGTCACAAGGCCGGGAATAGTTGGAAAATCAGCTAAAAAAGAACTCATAATGTATTATGCTAGTATTAAGAAAGGGAAAATGTCTACGAGAGATAATAATCTTGTAGAGAGATTAATGACCTGATGTACATAAAATTTTGATTTATACCCACTTACCTTTTACCAAAAAAAACAACAGAAACAGGGGCAGAAGCACAAGGGATGATACAAATCGCTGTAGGTTAGAATGTATGTATTACTCTAATTCATATTATTTTCATCTTATGGTTGCAAAAACATTTAATTTTTTTCTCTACTGTTTTGTCTTTCATATACTGTAATATCAGATTTTATGTTTCAATTAAGAAGGAAATCAGAAATCTCACAATTTATATAAATATAAGTCTTCAGAAAAAGAAAATGAACATGAGCCAAAATAATATCTAATCAAGAAGCAATTTTAGTTCCAATCATCAGATGTACAAAATTTATGACTCAAATAGGTCTAAATGTTTTCCAGTGGTCTTAATCATCAAATTTATAGTTGTGAGTTTTACAGTGAGAATTTTTCTTGCATTTTGTAAAATCATACCTATGATTCAATTTAAGCAACTTTTGAAATCTACATTACAACCAAAGTATATAAAAATCTGCAAATCTAAAGTATTTAACTCACAAAAAAACTGTGACTTATTTGAGTCTAAGATTTAAGATTTATATTAAAAAAGACTAGATCTAAGATTTATATTGAAAAAGGAGCCTACTATTAGAGCCAAACAATGTCCATCAGCAGAAAATTAGTAATTCATAATTTGTGAGGAAAAAAATCGACCAAAATTAGTAATTCATAATTTGTGAGGAAAAAAATCGACCAAAAAATAGCAGTTATTTAAACGTAGTATAGAAGTTGATTTTTCGTTAAGAAAAATGGGTTACTGAACTATATCAGTTTACATTATAATTTGTATTAATCGGTTTACATTTTGAAAAACACATTGTTTCTTTTTGCTCTGTTTTAACTCAGATTTGGGAATAAACACATAATATAGAATTCAAATGTGTGAGATATACAAAATATTAGAAATTTCAGAGCTTACTATTTCTTTTTACTATGCATGCAATTAGGAACAAACATAGGTATTAGAATGACGATTTTCATGCCCCTGTGGGCCTAATATTTTTTCATATATATTGATTAGTATACAAACTTGCTAGATAGATCATCTTTTGGTGATAAAAACGCAAGTCTATATCATGAAATCTACAGATCTTCAACATGCAACACTTCAAATTACAAGATCTAATAATTTTCTCAAACATACATACAATTGGGTACAACAAAACTTCATGTCACAGATTTATATAAAGAATAAGGTCAGATTTAAGGACAAATATAGTAGGATACAAAAAATTTACTCGATTTTTTTAGGTCAGATTTGTGAATAGACACACAATATAGAGTTAAAATATGTGAAAATATCCAGAATGTTAGAAAATTCAGATCTTATTTTTCCTTTTTACTATGCATGCAATTAAAAATAAATATAGATATTAGAGATGTAAGGAAGTGAAAAGTGAATGTTATACCTTCATAATGAGCCGGTGTTTCATTTTAAAAAACCAGATTAATAATAATAGGTCAGGTGCCATAAACCCCAAATTTTTGTGTATCATCCATACATTCTTTACTTATTTGGAAATAAGGCACAGTAATCTGCACAATACAGGAGAAACATATCAGTGATGAGAAAACTATTTAAATTCTTAAGATTTCAAAATTTAACAAGAAATAAAATAAGGGGGGAAGGCTCACCATTGTTCTTGTACAACAAAGTTAATCTGGAACTCGGTTTCGGACAAGATGTATGCATGCAAAAAATGTACAACACAGAACAGTAAAAGGAAAGTAACGAGAAAATATTTACATAATCAAGATTCCAGAAATAAAATAAAATAAAAATAAAAATAAAAAAAAGGAAAGAACTCACCATTTTCGTGTACAGCAATGTAGATCTGTAATTCTATTCCGGATAGGAAGTATGCATGCAAAAAATGTAGAACACAGAGAAAAAAAAAAAAAAAAAAAAAGTGGATCATTGATGAGGAAATCCGACATACTTAAGATTTTGGAATTATTAAAAAAAATCATCATTTTTCCGAGCACATCAAAGTAGATCTGGAATGTGGACGACAAATATCGACCAATTTCCTAATTAAGCAGTATAAATGCTAATCAATCTAGAAACAGCATACAACTTTGGATGACAAACAACGTTCGTTTTTTCGACAATTATTTTTCAACGAATGGTTTCTTAGAGGTAGATTGAGGATCAGAAGACGAGCTTAGTGAGGATTAGAGAGTCAGTGAGTGAAAGAGTGAAGACTGAAGAATGAAGAGTGAGAGTGAGAGTAGAATTAGGGATAGGGTTAGGGTTAGTAGTGAGTCGGGTGGGATTAGGGTTCTTAGGGGGTAATTTCAGGGAGGGAGACAGTATTTAAATGGGTGGGGTTGTTAGGGTTAAGGTTGGGTCTAAATTTGATTTGGGCCAGAGTTTTGCCGGGCTTCGAATCAGTTGACAACTTTTTTTTTGTCATTTGGGCCGGTGTTTGGTTTTGGAAACCGAGTTCGATGTCCGGGTCAAGTTTGGGCTTCAATTTTTTTTGTCTCCGACTTGAAGTTCAGTTTAGTAGGCGTAATGGATTTGGTCCAGTTTCGATATTGTATTCATAATTTGTGCCAGATTTGATAGGGTCGGTTTTTTTGCAAGATTTGTTAGGCTGTCCAGATTAATTTGGTCTTTGTTCTTCCTTCGTGCCAACATTTTGATTCTATTTCTATTTCTATCGTGTTGTTTCCGAGTTTAAGTTTATTTGGTCAGAGTTTCGGTTTTGTTAGTGTTACATATTAGTAATTCCTATGAACTTGTATGGTTATTTTGTTTCCTCTGTTATTAATTATTAATAGTAGGAATAATAATAAAAAGTAACATGAAATAGTGATGAATTAGGTAATAATATTGTTATTATTGTTACTATTACTATAAGGAGATACTAGGAAATTTGGTCAATTTGTACAATGGAAATTATACAAATGTATTGAATTATAACACAGTACAATTATATATATATATATATATATATATATATATAGGCGGGTTCCGGTGAGGCAGGTAACTCCTTACACCCATTGAGGCACAATCTAGACTATTAGATTAAGATAGAACATACATCCAAATAAGTGTTATATACACTAAAAAACTCATTATATACGTTATTAAACTCACTATATATATACACACACACACTTAAGAACTCAATGTATACAGTAAAATAATTGTTATATACACTCAAATAGTTTTTATGTACACCAATTAATCAACAATGGAACATACATCAAAATAACTGTTATATACACTAAAAAAACTCATTATATACGCTATTAAACTCACTGCATATATACACTTAAGAACTCAATACATACAGTAAAATAATTGTTATATATACTCAAATAATTAATATGTACATCAGTTAATCAACAATGGAACATACATCAAAATAACTGTTATATACACTAAAAAACTCATTATATACGCTATTAAACTCACTACATATATATATATATATACTTAAGAACTCAATATATACAGTAAAATAGTTATTGTTATATACACTCAAATGATTACTATTTACAACAATTAATCATCATATATACACTGAAATAATTGTCATATGTACTTAATTATTTGATATAGTTGAACTTTATATATACCCTAAAACAGTTATTATGTACACCGAAATTGTTTTTATATACACCAACTTTATTTTAATATTAAAAAAATGATTTTTTTTTTCGGGATTTGTTTTTTTGGATTTCTTTTCTTTTGGGAAAAAAAATGTCCGGCAAAAAAAAAAATTCGGGGGAAAAAAATGTGTTTATTTTTTCGGAAAAAAAAAGTGTTTGTTTTGGGGAAAATGTTTTTTCATCTCGGAGAAAAAAAATAATTTTTTTGAAAAAAAAAATTCTGAATTTTTTTTTTGTTTTTCTTTTCTGATTTTTTTTTTTGGAAAAAAAATTCCGAATTTTTTTTTTTTCCTGAAAAATATTGATTTTTTTCCCCGGGAAAAAAGGGGTTAAAGAATTTTATGTATGAGTTTTTGTTTTAATCTTAGCCTTTAATTTGATTTTAATCTAATGGTTGTGATTGTGCCTTAATGGGTGCAGCGAGTTGAGCCGCCTCAAAGGATCCTAGATCTATATATATATATATATAGAGAGAGAGAGAGAGAGAGATAAGTTCAAATATGGTCAACAACTTTTTTAAGTTCATAAGTTCCAGTGTTAAAGTTACACAAAAAGTGCTAAAAGTTACACGAGATGAGTGATAAAGTTGCAATTTATCACTTGAAGTGATAAAAGTGCTGAATGTTATACTTACATATCAATTTTGAACAAATGAAACTTTATCGTATGTCATCTGTAACTTTAATATAGACTTAAAAAAATTGCTGACCTTATTTGAACCTACCTTTTATATATATATATATATATATATATATATATATATAGAATTAGGATCTTTTACCTTTGTCATTTTTTGTACAATTTACCCATCTTTCACAACTATTAGATATATCAAAGCTCAATGGCCAAGATTGAAACTTGAAATCAAAAGTAAGCGTCAAACCCCTGCCCAAACAGTATACCTAAAATCAAAACTCTCACGCTCTTCAAATTCCCTCAGGGAGATTATCTTTCGTTCGCAACCCAATTCAAAACCCTAACGAAATCCCGGAATCAAAACCCTCACGAAATCGCATCAATCTCTCATGAAATCCTCTCACAAAATTGCATCCAAATTAGGTATTTCAATCTTTAATTTGATTAATTTTGTTGTATTGATCGATATCCTTGATTGATACGTTAAATTTATTAAATTTCGTATCTTTAAATCTGCTCAATAATAAATTTTGTATCTTGATTCAATTTCGTGTGTAGTTTTTGCTATAATAACAGTCTTGATTTCATTATAATAGTCTTGATTTCGCTATAATAACAACAATATTAGAAAAACAGCAATAATAGTCTTGATTAATCGATTTTTTGTTAAATTTTTGTTCAATTTCGTGATTTAGTATCTTCATCAATCTGCTTCAAATTTTGTGATCAAATTCTCGATTCATTAATAGGTTTAATTTCGTGTTATTCATTCTAGGGTTCCGATTTCGTTCTGGGTATTAAATTGAATATTCCTTCTTTTGTGTTTGATTTCGTGTTATTAAATTCTAGTGTTCTTATTGAATTGAATTTTGCTTATTTCGTGTTATGTTTTTTTTTTCTGCTTTTGATTTTGTGTTCTGTTGTTTGTTGGGTAGCGTGATCTTGCATATTTCAATTTTCTTTCAATTTTGATTATCAAACGTAAGTTTGTACAGGATACAAGATTTCTGGGTATTAGGGTTTAGTTATTTTATAGTTTCGTCCCAGTTATTCTAATATCCAAACATGGTCTCTACTAAGAGTAAGAGACGATATGCTTTTATTTTCTCTGACGTACTTAGTTATTGTATAGTGTTGTTACAATTATTCCAATTAGTTATTATATAGTGTTGTTACAGTTATTTCAATTATTCTTACATTATTTGAGTAATTTCTGCATTTTTATTTTTGTTTAGAAGATTAAAAATTGTAATTGTGAGTATTGGAATACTTGAATATGAAGAATGAAATACTTGAATATAAACATTGAAATAACTACATGTTATTTCAACTATTCTATACTATTGATACGGTTATTCTATATGAAGTTCTATACTATATTAGTTAATGTGTTTTATAAACAATTATTTTATAGTGTTTTTACAGTTATTCTATCCCACATATGTAATTTCAATTTTTGTAATTTCAACTAACTCTTTTTTTGTCTTTCAGCTTGTTTTTTACTGGGGCCGCCTTCAATGATATGGAGATGTTTCAATCTACATAATATTCATTTAGTTATTTTAATGCTTAAAATAAGGCTATTGTATTTCAATTTACATAGTTGTCAATTGAACCTACAGTACTTGTTATTTATATCCAATTATTGTAAGGTGTTTATCCAATTATTCGAATCCACAAATATAGTTATTGTAAAGTGTTTATCCAGTTATTGTAATTCTTAAATAGTTATTGTAATTTGTATTTAGCTAGTTATTGTAAGGTGTTTATCCAGTTATTTCATAATGTTAATTTAATTATTTTAATTATTGTTTCAAATGCAATGTTTAATTATTGTATTATGATATGATCCCAGTTATTATAGAAGAAATGACGAATAAATATATTGCAAAATATTGATTATAAAGAAATTGAATATAAAAATATTGAATTACAGAAATTGAAGAACGAAACTGAACGATGAACTAAAATAATTAAATTGAATGAAGAACGAAACTGAACGATGAACTAAAATAATTAAATTGAATGAAGAACGAATAATTTAAACGAAGAATTTTGTCATTTTTAATTTGATATCAGTTGAACGTAATTTTTTTTATTTGAATCTATGAAGAAGTTAGGAATTTTTGGTCAAAAGAATCTTGGAATGTGTTACTATTAAGGAATTTTGTAGAATAATCATATCTTAGCCATTGATCGCATCTAATGGCTGACATTAAAAGGTAAATTGTACCAATTTTGATAAATGTACCAGATCCTGCCTCTATATTCCCATTTTGTGTTGTTTTGAGTACTGACGTTTTGTGTTGGTTTACTACTGCAAGATTTTTTTAGAAAATGTTTAGTCAAGTTTGATACACATTTTTTGTTTGATAATATGTTGTATTGAGTGATGTTCACTTTATGAGTTTGATATTGTTATTAAGGGGGAGAGCAGTGGATTTGCAAATGAAAATGTTGAACCAAATCAGTAGCATGTTATAGGAATCCATGATCCTTTGAGAGATATTACCAACGGTACCTCTTACTCGCCTCTTACACAGATATATGCCTGTGCATTTCTACATACCTTTGCAGCTAAACTCAACATGAAATTGGTATTATTATTCAGGTGCTGAAAGCAACAGCTTTGTTAATCAAAATATTGACTCAAATCAGCAGTCAGTGCTAGCCGTTTGTACTCCTCTAAGTGATATTACCAATGGTACCTCTTATTCGCCTTTCTTTTTCCATACTCACACTTACATGTGTGTGTGTCTCCACGTGTCTATGTTTGTATGTATGTGTATGTATATATACACTTAATTGTCAGTTTTTGGACCCATTATTTTTAATACATTTTAATGCTTCGTGTTCTTATTAGGTGCTCAGGTCCATCGACCTATACGACGACTTGCCCCACATCGTCATCGTGCCTCGCCCCATTGTCCTTCAACTCCTGCTTCTTTTAGTGCAATCCATTCTTCCGTTATTTCACTTGAACTTGTCATTCTTTCACCGGCGCAACAAACGGCAAAACTTGAAAGTAGGGGTGTTCACCGGTCCAAACCCGGACCGGACCGGTTTGACCCGAGGACCGGCAACCCAAAAAACCCACACCCGCGGACCGGACCGGTTAACAAAGAAACCCGGATCGGACCGGACCGGACCCTCTTAAGACCGGACCGGACCGTAAAAATACACTAAATTTGCTACTTTTTTAAAGTGTGGACCGGACCAGACCGGACCGGGGACCGGTTACCAACTTTTTTGGGACCCGGAGACCGGACCGGTACGTGCCCCGGTCTGGACCGACCCGGACCTTACGGTCCGGTCCGGTCCGGTTTGCCGGTCCGGGTGAATTTTTGAACACCCCTACTTGAAAGGGCCCGTAGAAAAGAACTCAATGTAGAAAAAAGAAGAAGGTCCACCTCCTCGGTTCTTCGTTCTCGACCAGGTGATTTACGTGTATATTCTGTCGACAGTTTTAATTTGTACTACAATGACACTTTCATTTCGTTTGGTGCATTATATTAGTTGTCATTCTCAAGGTTTTGTTCTGTGTTTTAAAGAATGGTGTCGTTGAACAAAATATATACACAATATGTTCACCTCTTACAGGTTGTGACAATTCGGACGACTTACTTACTACTGACTCAACACCAAGTTTGCGTTCTGAGTTCAATGAGGCTAGTACTTCATCAACTCCGCATATTAATCCCTCTTCTAATAATATGTTCCTTGAAAACGGTTCCCAACATCACCAATTTGAAGAAGGATTGCCCAGCAATGCCACCAGTGGAGTTCTAGATATTGGTGCAGGTCTACCTTACCCCTTTCTTGAGATACCCGGTTCTATATAAAATTATTAGATCCTGTTTATATAAATGTTTTATATTCCATTACTGTTATAATTGTTTTCATAAACTATTGCTACATGTTCAATTTATTGGGATATTGGTGACCCGGAATATGAATGTAGGATGTGCAGAGCCTAGATGTGGTATGAGGAAAGGATTGGTAAAGGAAAAGGCACGACAAATCCAAGATTCTCTTGGTGCTGCTCAGACGGGAAAGTAGCTTTACCATATCTAAGCCAACCTCCTGAATTGTTAAAATCACTTTTGACAAAACAACATCGTCTAAGTTCTACATTTATTATCAATATCCGCAGCTATAACTGTGGGTATGCTTGGTCGTCCACTGGTGGCATTATTGAAAGAACAGTCAACGTTGGTCGAGGTCCATACACGTTTAGGATGGGAGGGCAGAATGTTCATCGAATTGGCAGTTTGTTACCTACTGATGGATCTATTCCAAAGTTTTGCCAGTTGTATATCTATGATACGGAGGAAGAGGTTAACAACCGAATAAATGCCGTAACGTAAGTACCTTCTGTATGCTTATTTTGTGGATTTGATTTTTCATATTTACCTGTTTATGAAGTTTACTTGCTTTGTACATCTTCTTTTTATATAAGCAGTGGTGGTGGGCGTAGTAGATTCAATGAGGAACTTATTTCGTTATTGAAGGAGATGATCGACGAACATAACCCTCTTGCAAAGACCTTTCGGATGGCCAGGGGCAGATTGTCATTAGATGTAGAAGGGGATGCTAGTATTAAACTGATTGCCCGAAGATGCACTGATGGGAGAACTTATAACCGTCCAACTGCTTCAAAAGTTGCCGCTGTGGTTGAAGGTGACGTAGGTCCCGACATGGAACATCGGGACATTATTGTACAAAAATCATGTGGACAATTGCAACGCATTTCTGAGCTGCACCCATCATATATATCTTGCCTTACAATCCTATTTTGCTCCCATATGGTGAGGACGGACTCCGCCTACATATTCCTCATAGTGAAGCATCTCTTGGTATAAGCAATAGCCTTAAGCCGCACGAGGAGCTTAGTTTACGTGAGTTCTTTGCCTTTCGATTTCAAGATAGGCCAATGGAAATTGAGTTCCCTACGTGGTCACGATCTTGCAACTTATTCCAACAAATTTGCGTTGATGGATACATGATGGTTAAGTCTCAGATATTATCATTCTTACGATTCAACCAAGATTTACTGAGGGTCGACAAGTACAAGAATGTTGTTGATGCAGTTGAAGGGGGTAATGTTGATCCATCGTCAACTGGTAGTCGCTATATTGTACCGTCCTCTTACACATCTGGTGATGCTTATATGAGGTCAAAATATCTGGACACTATAGCTATTTGTAGGTGGTGTGGATACCCAGATATGTTCATTACCTTTACCTGTAATCCTAAATGGCCAGAGGTTACACGCTTTGTAAGTAGAAGGGGTCTTTGCTCTGAAGACCGTCCAGAAATTTTGTCTCGAATTTTTCAAGTGAAGCTATATGAGTTGATTCAGGACGTGAAAGTTTGCGAAATCTTTGGGAGGACTAAAGCAGGTATGCATTTATGTTTTTTTTTTCAATCCAATCTTAATTTGTCCTTGGTTTTTATCAGTTGCTTTCTTTTGCACTTATTTATTAAATTCAAATCGTTTACAGTTGTGTACACAGTCGAATTCCAAAAGAGAGGACTCCCCCATGCACACATTATGCTCTTCCTCCATCAAGATGACAAGTTCCCGGAGGTGGCAAACGTAGATAGAATTATTTTGGCCGAGATTCCCGATGAAAGCCAGGATCCCATATTATTAGCCGCAATATCAGAGCTAATGATCCATGGTCCTTGCGGTACAGAAAATCCTCAATTACCATGCATGTTAGATGGTGCATGCATGCATTCGGAAGTTTCCGAAGCGATTCAACCCTAGGACCACAGTTGACAAGAATGGTTTTCCTATTTACCAGAGAAGAGATAATGGTCGTACAATTCTCAAGAATGGTGTGCCCATTGATAATCGGTACGTTGTTCCCTACAATCCCTATCTTATGAATAAATATTGTGCTCACATAACTGTGGAGTGGTGCAACCAAGCCAGGTCGATTATATATTTGTTCAAGTACATTAATAATGGGCCTGATCGTGTTACAATGGAATCGTTCCATAGTCGTCGCAATAACCAAAATAACCTCGACCAGATTCAGAAGTTGTACGATTGTTGATATTTGTCTGCATGTGAAGTTGTTTGGAATATTTTTGCCTTTGCCATCCATTATAGGACTCCTGGTGTTGAAAAACTTCAATTTCACCTTCCAGGTGAGCAATCTGTTATGTTCGAAGATGATGACCCAATTGATGAGGTTCTTGAGAACCCAACCATTGCTATGTCAAAATTTGTCGATTGGTTTGCATTGAATACTAGAGACCCTGATGCACGTGATCTACTTTTATCTGAGATTCCTCAAAGATACGTATGAGATAGGACTAAGAAGCAATGGAAGCGTAGGCAAAAGTTTTTCGCAATTGGTAGATTGCACCACGTTCCCCCAAAGTGTGGTGAACTCTACTACATGAAAACGATGTTGAACCATTCTAGGGGAGCAATGTGTTATGAGGACATTCGAACTGTGAACGGTACCTGTTATCGGACTTTCCGAGAAGCCTATTTTGCTCTTGGATTGATCGGTGACGACACTGAGTATGTTGATGCAATTAAGGAAGCACACTACTGGGAGTCAGGGACTTATCTTAGGCATATGTTTGCGTTGTTGCTGTTATCCGGTTCTATGTCATGCCTTATACCGTATGGAAGGAAACTTGGGAATTGTTATCCAATGACATCCTCTTCAGGCAACAGAGGGTTTTGTCGAATCCCGGTAAGTTTAGTTGTTCCTTCTGTATTCTCTGTATACATTATTTAGAATTCATGTTCATTTTGGTTACTTTTTGTCTTAGATTTGGAGTTGACTGAGGAAGAGATTCATAACTTAGCCATGCTCGATATTGAGGCTTTGCTACAAAGTAATGGTAGTAGTTTGTCTATATTTGAAGACATGCCCATTCCTGATTCATCGGGTTTTCTTAGCTTACGTAACACGTTGATTCGAGATGAATTATCATATGATAGGGATGCTTTGCGTCACGAATTTGAAGTTGCTCTGCCTATGTTAAATACCGACCAACGTTCTGTATACGACGAAATTATTAATGTCGTTACATCACAACGAAGCGCCGTTTTCTTTGTGTATGGCTTCAGGGGTACAGGAAAAACATTTATATGACGCACGTTATGTGCTGATCTCCGCAGCAAGGGGTAGATTGTTCTTCCTGTTACGTCCAGTGGAATTGCGGCCACTTTACTTCCCGAAGGTAGGACAACTAATTCCAGATTCGGCATTCTGATTAATGTTGTCGAAACTTCCACTTGCTCCAATATTAAGCCAGGGTCGGATTTGACTGAGCTAATAAAGAAGACAAGTCTCATTATTTGGGATGAGGCACCCATGATCCATAGGCATGCCTTCGAGGCTCTTGATCGTAGTTTGAAAGATGTTATGCGTCCTGTGAGCCCACAGAATGTGGACCTGCCTTTTGGGGGTAAAATTGTCGTATTTGGAGGTGACTTTCGACAAATACTTCCAGTTGTTCTTAAAGGAAGTATGTATGACATTGTGCATGCAGCTTTATTTTCATCTTACTTATTGTCATCATGCAAGGTAATTTTTCTTCCCTTTCGTATGAATGATTTCGTTGTTTGTCGTGTCATCTAATTTTCAGTTTGTCTATATTTTTTCCATATGAATCCTTCCATTATTTTTCCCCTATATTTATAAAGGTACTCAGACTCACCCAGAACATGCGTCTTCAAGTCGGTGCCTCTCCTTATAATGCACAAGAGGTACGAGAATTCTCGGCTTGGATCCTCAGAGTTGGTGATGGTTTGGAAGGTGGGCGCAATGATGACGAGATTGATGTTAAATTTCCGGATGACATTCTTATCCATAATGTCACCGATCCTATTGCATCAATTGTTCCTCAGTAGAGGCCGCTAAGTGCGGGCGGGGTTGGGGGTCCTTAGTGGGCTTCCCAACACGTACCCTAACCCCTTACTCAGAACCTCGGTTTCCGGATGCCCGAAACCGTTGGCGCACGAGAGTCATTCAATACATGATAACCGGTAGTGACGGTATCGGTATTGCAATGCAAAGGGACGAGCCCAATAAACTCTGAAATTGAAATGGGCCATACTTTGTGTACGGTCCATAACGATATAGAGTGGGATCGAATGGGCCCGAACTCCCACAAAGTTCGGTGGCGACTTCTAATTCGACTTAAATTTCAATTCGATCCATTCTCATATGGAGATTCATTCGCCTACCCAAACCCGCGCGTTGCCGCGTCGGGGTGGACCTACGTCATGTCCGCACCAATTAATCAACATATAGATATACACTGAAATAATTGTCATATGTATTTAATTATTTGATATAATAGAATTGTGTTATACGCTAAAACAATTATTATGTACACCGAAATTGTTTTTATATACACCAATTTTATTTTAATATAAAAAAATTGATTTTTTTTTGGATTTTTTTTTCTTTTGGGAAAAAAGGTACGGAAACAAAAAAATGTTTTTTTGGGGAAAAATGTGTGTTTTTTCGAAAAAAAAAATATGTTGTTTTTGGAAAAAGAAAAAAAAAATTTTATAAAAAAATTCGGGGAATTTTTTTTATGTATGATTGATTGTTTTAATCTTAGCTTTTAATTTGATTTTAATCTAAGCCTTTAATTTGATTTTAATCTAATTGTTGAGATTTGGTCTCAATGGGTGCGGCGAGTTGAGCTGTCTATCCTAGATTGATTATTTACACGAGTAATCATTATTATTTGACCAAAAAATATTTGTAATAAAAGTCACACTTATGTTGTTAATTTTATACTTTGACTTTCATAAGACGTTTCCAATTAGAGGCCTATTTTTTATATGTGATTTCTTGAAATATTTTGTGTTATGTTCGTATATTAAGTCAGTCCTACAAATAATAAAATTTAAATTATTTAAAAAAAAAGAAGCTAAAAAATAATTAACCCAATGAAAATATATAATTGTATTAAATGTACGAGATACAAGGGTAAACACTAAACATGGTATCTTCGATAGATTTTCATGTGTGTATATTTTTTTTGTTGATTTTGAGCATATACTTTTTTGATATTATAAATATTTTTGTTACTTTGAATATCCGAATAATATTATTTATATACGGAGTAATTCTTTTATTTATACTCGAGCAACTTTGCACGATATTAACCTAGTTATTAATATGTCTACTCCGTATATGATAAGAGTAAGACCATGTTCTTTTCAACTTAATTTCAGTCTGTTTCCTTCCAGTTCAGCTCCGATAAGCTCAACCTAGTTCCCATCAGCTTAGCTCATCCTCATTTCAAACGAAAAGCAGGGCCTAATTGATAAGTCAGATTTTGGGTATAGGACATCTCACCCAAATGCCAACAAACCCATGGCATGTCTGGGTTGGACGTGTAATGGACCTAGTGGACCTATAACTAGTTTCTTGTTCAATATTAAGTTGAAAACGTTAATAGTAATAATTTTTCAGAAATATATTAAAGAAGAAAAGTTTAGTTAGTTGAAATCATAAGAATATAATACTGGTAATTGTTATGAAAAAAAGATAGTTCTTTAAAAAGATCAACCACTCGAATTATGTACATCTACATCGTCATATCTAGCAGTGTCAATAATTAGAGTCGGCGTGTAGAGTCTTCGGAATCGGTTTGGTCAAAGCTTGGCTCAAGTTCGGTCAAAAAAAGCTCGGGCTTGTTCAAATACGAGCCGAACTCGAGTTCAGTAAGGCTCGGCTCCGAAGCTCGTTTGGGTTTTTTTTTTAAAGTTTTTTACTTCGTACATTTAAGTTTATTAATAATTTAAAGCCTAATAATTCTAAATATAGGTTTATTTGATATTTATAATTATTATTATTTAAAATAACATTTTGTTGGTCTTTTAAAAAGATTATTTTTAGTTTTATATATATATATATATATATATAGAAGTAGGATCTTTTACATCCTCTATTTTTTTGTACAATTTACCTTCCATCCTAAGCCATTGGATTTTATCAGATCAATGTCTCGGATTAACTACTTACTCAATGTAAAGCCCTAAATTTTTTCCAACTTCCTCCTCTTTACGTTTATTTGATCTGTGTTTATTTGATCAGTTAATTTCAAAGTTGTCCTCTTTCATAAACACACAATTTCTCAATTTTATTCTTCAATTTCTCAACCAAATCAGTTCTATTCAAGATTAAACTTTTAGGTTAATCTAATTTCACTCTCTAACTCTCAATTTTTTTTCAATTTTTCATCAAAAATAGTTTCCACTTAAGGGTTAAACTTTCAGGTTAAGTTAATTTCACTCTTTAACAGTTTAATTTTGTTTCTTTTCCTACTATGTTTGTTGATTTTGTTTTTGATTTGATCGAAATCAATAAGGTAGTAATTTTGTTCGTTTTTTGCATATATCTTGTTATGTGCTGCGTTTTTCAATTTTTTTCAATGGTACTGTATTTTTTAATTGAAATTATGAATATTGCAATATTTGAATATGAACAATGAAATAATTGAATATGCACATTGAAATAACTACATATTATTTCACAGCATGACTTTCTGGATTATTTGACTCAATTTTGTGTGTTATTCTACATGGTTTGATACATATTTAAGTAATTTTGAGATTTTTGATTACAAGATTAAAAATTGAAAATATGAATATTGCAATATTTGAATATGAATAATGAAATAATTGAACATGAACATTACAATACTTGAACATGAACATTAAAATAACTACATGTTATTTCATAGTATGAATTTTTGGTTTTGATACATTATTATTACTGTGGACATGACGTAGGTCCACCCCGACGCGGCCACGCGCGGGTTTTGGTAGGCGAATGAATCTCGTGGTAAGATTGTTCTCGGGTTGAAATTTAAGTCAAAGTTGGAGTCGCCACCAAATTTTATGGGAATTCGGAACCGTTCGAGCCCACTATATGTCGTCATGGGCCGTACACAAAGTACAGCCCATTTCGATTTCAGAGTTTATGGGGCTCGTCTGCGATACCGATACCGTCTCTACCGGTTATCGTGTATAGAATGACTCTCGTGCGCCAACGGTTTCGGGCATCCGGAAACCGAGGTTCTGAGTAAGAGGTGAGGGTACGTGTTGGGAAGCCCACTAAGGACACCCAACCCCGCCCGCACTTAGCGGCCTCTACTAAGACATCGTTCGTGTTCGTGTACGCGCGATAGTAAAATAACTAAATGATATGCAAACACCGTTTTCGGCTAATCATGCGAATTATGTATGAGCTACGTCATTTAATGCATCCAAATTATTGTCGGAGTAGTTTAGCATGCGAGGTTCATTTATAAAGCGATAAGCATCAAAATAAATGAAGCTCGTAAATATGTACAAAATACACGGGCGGAAATACAACCCGGCCAATACAAAATAACGAACAATAAAAAAATAGCATAAACGGAAAGTATAAAAAAACGGTAAATAATAACTTGAAACGGACCCGTATACAACAAATGTAAACTAGATCGTAACTTGCGCAAATGGACGAACTTCGATTAAATACACATTATATTATGTACTAAACGAAGGACGAAGATGTGGGACCTAGACGTGGTGCTAGCCCGATCCCAAATCTCGATGCCTTGTCCCGACTTATCACATCGAGAAATTAGCGTCTAGATTAATCATGTACCGGATACGACTAAAGAGTCGTCGACACAAGATTAATAGTGAAAGAAAATCGATCAAAGTCGTTTAAATGAAATGATATGCATGAGTTTTGGAAAATAGGATCACGTGATTGTCCTTGCACGCGACGACTAAGTCGTAAAAAAAGACAAGGCTCGGATGATGCTTGAAGCTCTCGGTTTATTTTGAACAAAGGGACCTACTCGATTGAGTCATGGCAAGGACTCGATCGAGTGAACCCTTAGAGGAGCTACTGCCCGATTTTTGGGGTGCTACTCGATCGAGTGGCCCATGACACTCGGTCGAGTGCCCCCTGTACGAGTCATAACTCGTTTCGGAAAAGGTGGCTATTCCGATTTATTTATTTTAAAATCGATGGTTGGCCGAGTTAAATAGAAATATGGCATGATTTAAATTTAACTCGGTTTTTGGTGTTATAATCGTGTAATATACGATTATAATATCGTCATCGGAAATTTATGAAAAGTGTCATTATTGGACTAAAAATTTGATTAGTGACAAAATGGTGCCCCTCCGCGTCACAACATCGAAACTAATCCTAACGGATTATGTGACGTTGATTTTCGCATCAACGGATTCCGTACTAATCTTAGAAATGGAATCAAACGCGTTCAACTATGATCGACCACGATCACGTTACGCCCTTGAGTACATTGGGGCGGCGCTCCTCGAAAGGGTGTCACCTCCATCGTGGCTCGTAAAGGGATTAAACGGACTTGGTGCGGTGATCATAGTTAAACGTGTTCAAGCCAAGTTTTAATATTATGTACGTATACGCGGTATAAGTGTTAAATGTTAGAATGCGAAAGAATAAAAAAGTTAGTAACAAAGAATTAAAATGTTAGTAAACGATAAAATTGAATGTTAGTGTTAGTATACTAATACGATTATAATATAAAGCATAAAAATGTAAAATATAAATAGAGATAGTAAAGGTTGAGACGAGGTTGATGAGACCTTCAACATACATGCTTAGAATGGCCTCGGCAATGGACTCGTAAATAGCGACGGGAGCGCGGGAGTATCGAGGATGCAAGTTGAGTTATGATGTGTGTAATTGTAAGGATGATTTGTCGGTTTTTCGAGAGACTAAAGCTCGGTTTTTTGTGTAGGATGGCTTAGGGTTGTAGTGTGAAGAGGATGGGTAGATTAGGGTAGAAATGTTGGGGAAGTTTGTATGTGCCAAAACTTGAAAATGAAGAGCACAAGGAGGGGTATTTATAGAGTTTACCCCTCGACCTAGGGTCACTCGATCGAGTGGCCCTAGTGCACTCGATCGAGTGCCCTAAAAAAGAGGTCTATTGCGTTTTTGTGGCTCCACTCGATCGAGTGAGGTCAATCCACTCGATCGAGTGGATAGGGTTGGCGAGCCATTTTATGAAATGGTTGACTTTTTTATTTTTTGAAAATTCTGTTTGGGCGCAAGTTTCTAGAAGCGGACTTGGCTGATTTTGAGGACGGATTCGTCTTTGACCGGGTTTTGACCCGGTCGCCAAAAGATGGTTTTTATTTTTGGTGTCGGTTTTGGCCCAAATTAGTCTCATTTTACTCGGAACGACCCACTGGGCCAGAATTTGAGGTTGGTTTTGAGATATTTATACTCCGCTAAGCCCATGTCGGGTATTATTGATTCCGAGCCCATATTCGAGTATACTAAGTCACGTTTGCGTCCGATCATCATCGGGTGTTTTGTCGGGAACTGCTATAGACACTAGCAGGCAAAATGCGGGTGTCTACAGAGCACCTACTCTGACTGAGGCTTGGACAAGGCGAAAGTCACAGTAGCTACCAGGCCAATCGCAGATTACGACCTGGCAGCCTTCCGGTCGGGTCGTTTATAGTCCAGTAGACTTGCGTGAAGGGCTCGCCAGCCGTAAGCAGAGTGTCATACCTGTCCTGATGATGGTAGCTCCGAGGGGAGTCGAACTTGCCTTTGAAGTCCTAGGTGTACCCGTATGCCGATACATCGCATCTTGGATGTAGCATTCCGGGAGAAACACTGACTCACACTGGGGAGTAAAGCAGCTGCGCGGAGACTTGCTTCTGAAGGCTGGGGTGTACCTGTATGCTGACATATAAAAACTTGCATGTAACACATAGGCAAAACACCGACTCATGCTGGGGAAAATATAATAATGAATTTTTCGAAAAGCAGAATTTTGAAGGATTTTTTTTTGAAATTTTAGGAAAGCTCGGGATGACTTGATTCCTATACTGGATTCTAGCCTGAACTCTAGGATCAGGCCTGCGCGCGCACTGGTCCCACTTTTGCTGAAGAGGCATGGCAGTTAGGGTTACAGTTAGGATTTCCTATTATAAATATAAGATTCCCTGCTTCAATTTTCTGCATCCCAAATCAAATTCTTCCTTCTTCTCCTCAAAATCTCTTAGACTTTCAAAGAAGACTCAAATATCTGTCATGGGTATCGATCACCTAACTGCACTACTTTTTGCTTGGTCCCAACACTTCCGGGACGAGGAAAAGGTTCAACTGACCCAGATTGGAATTGTCAATTTATTCCCACTCCAACGTCTGATAATCGACTCACACTTTTTGGACGCCTGCCTAACGTTTTGGGATACTACCCATCACGTTTTTGCGTTCCCGCGAGGAGAAATATGCCCTCTACCTGAGGACATCGCTGCTATAGGCGGTTGGAGCCTGATTGCTCGTCCTGCTATCCCTCCATTCTATCCCGATCCAAGGAGGAGGCTGAGGGATTTCTTGGGTTTGTCTCATGCTGAGACAGATCGAATGGTGCGGGGAAATTCTGTTTCACTTTTCGACCTGGCCAACAAGTTTATGAATAACCGAGACGTGAGGGTTACTGCTACTCATAAGCGTAGGGCTTTCGCCATTTGCATGCTGCACCGCTATGTTTTTGAAGGGATGATGGAGGCTGACTCGTGCTTGGGTCAGATCAGGCTGATTGGTGTGGTTGACCAGATGGAGACTGGTCATAGCCCTGCTTGGCTAGCTACCGGGGAGATCATTATGGGTCTCGACGCTAGGAGGCTTGACCCGGGCCGACAGCTGACGGGGAGTATCCGCCTTTTGCAGGTATACGATTTTTCGTTTTTTGCGCGAATTTTCAGATATACGCAGGTCACTCGATCGAGTGGACCTATCACTCGATCGAGTGACATCTTTGTCGAGCTTCTACCTTTTTTCAGAGGGCTTACTCGATCGAGTCAGTTGTTGTACTCGATTGAGTGGGCTCTGGCGAATCTCCCCTTGCTTACGAATTTTGGGTATACTTTTCAGATTTGGTTGTCGGAACGTCTGTCGATCATAGAGCCCCCTCCGAGTATACCCAATTACCGTAGCAGCCAAATTAGCTCGAGGAGGCGACGGATAAGCTCGAGTCATCATATAAACCGAGCTTATTGGGATGAGGAGCTGGTGTTTCACGGTGGTCCCTTAATCAGGTGGACTGTCGCTTGGTGGTTCCTTTCCAAACTGACGGGACTGGCCAAGAGGAACCAAGCCCGCTATTTGGTGATTCTGTCTCTTGACTGGACGGTTCCCATTTACCCGGACCGCCTCCTGAGGCAATTTGGTTTGTCTCAGCGCATTCCTGAGACTGAGGCGATCATTAGCGTCTCACTCCAACTGACGGACGCTATGTGCGACACATGGCTACAACGGTGGTTCACCCGTCCCATGTGGACTATACCCAACCCTTGCCAATCCGCTTGGGTTTCACGTGCATATGAGAAGTGGACTTCCGAGGAGTCCGAGGAAGCTCGAAAGGCTTTGAAGGTTGATGAAGCCTTCGAATTAGTTCGCCGGGAGACAGCGAAAGACAACAGGGGTTTCTTCGACGAGGGAGACACTCCTGCTACTCTAGTCCGATTAGAATCGGGTTTTAAGTCACATACTAAGACTCGATCTAAGGATGCTGGTGCTAGCAGCACTCGAGGGCAGCCAAGCCCCCAGACTGATTTGGAGAGATGACTTGGGCCAAGACTGGCGGTTAGAGACCGACTAGGCCCACGTGACCGGCTTCCTGAGCCTGTGAGAGCCCGACTTGGGCCCATAGATGTGATTGAGGACTCGAGTTCAGAGAAACGAGTCCGAGCTAAAGAGGTTCCCGTGGTGATTCGGTAACGCTCTCCTCCGCGTCGTCGTCAGTGGATGGCCAAGGAGGCCAAGGATAAGGGGAAGGGCAAGATGCCTTGAACACCGAGTCCTTAGCTTTTTATTATTTAAATATTATTACTATTTTTTGTTGTGTGCTTTTTTTGTGGCTTTTTGTTTTTTTTTAATTCCTGCACTTGTAATTTCCCAAGTTTATCGGGGTTTTAGTAATTAATAAAAGAAGTTTATTATTAAACCGTTCCTGTCTTTTCTTGATTGCACTGGTTTTGCCCTTTTGAGGGGTTGCCTACGTATCTGCAATTAGCAGAATCAAACCAAACGTAGTTCAAGCTTTTTATAAAATTGCAATCTCGATTTACACCAAGACCATTAGTTCAAGATGCTTGCGACAGTAGAATAAATAATTCTAGCTTATTGACTTGCTTTTTGTAAAAAAAACGATTTTGATAAATTTTGCAAATGACATTGAGAAAAGGCTAAGGGTAGTAATGCTTCAGCTGGTCCAGGTTGGTTGGGTTGACGAACTCATTCCCGTCCAGGTCCGTCAGCATTACTACTCCTCCCGATAGGATCTTCTTTACCAAGTATGGCCCAGCCCAATTAGGTTTGAATTTTCCCCTTGGGTCAACTGGTAATAAAGCTCGAACCGATTTAAGGACCAGATCCCCCTCCTTAATATTTCTGGGTCTCACCCTTTTGTTGAAGGCTCGCTGGATCCTTTTCTGATAGATTTGGATATTGTTGAGGGCACGAGATCGTCGTTCGTCTAGTAGAACCAACGAGTCATACCGTGCTCGAACCCAATCAGCTTCGGGTACTTGACTTTCTAACAGAATTCTGAGGGACGGTACCTCCAATTCAACTGGTTGGACTGCCTCCATCCCATAAGTTAGCTAATACGGCGTTGCCCCGGTTGCGGTGCGAATTGACGTCCGGTATCCTCATAGGGCAAAAGGTATTTTGTCGGGCCAGTCCCGGTAATTATCCGCCATCTTTTTGAGTATGGTGACAATTGTTTTATTGACCGCCTCTACCGCTCCATTCATTTGGGGACGATAGGGCGAGGAAGTACGCCTTTGAATTTTATACTTGGTCAGCAGGGCTGCCGTTTCGGCTTGAAAATGAGTCCCGTGATCACTGATAAACTCATGTGGGATCCCATACCGGCATATTATCTTGTTCTGGATGAACTTGGCGACATGTTTAGCATTGAGAACGCGATATGATTCAGCTTCGACCCATTTGGTGAAATAGTCGATAGCTACTAAAATGAAGCAGTGTCCTCCGGTACCAGAGGGATTTATTATCCCGATTATGTCGATACCTCATGTCGAGAACGGCCAAGGCGACGTCATGGTATAAAGCAGAGATGACGGCATATGTTGCACGTTGGCGAAGATTTGACAGTTATGACAATGTTTGACATATAACTGGCAGTCAGCTTCCATAGTATTCAAGTAATACCCGAGCCTCATGATTTTTCGGGCCAGCATCTGGGCATTAATATGTGGGCCGCATTCACCATCATGTATTTCGGTAATAACCTTTTCAGCTTTATATTTATCGACACAAAGAAGTAGAGCCCCCTGTGCTGTCTTTTTGTACAGCTGCCCGTCATCGGTGCGGACAAACTGGGTAGCTAGCCTTCGTAAGGCTTTCTTGGCTCGGCCTTCAGTCCCGGGAGGATATTCTCCGTTTGTCAGGTACATTAATGCAACCTGATACCATGGTTCAGGATCAGTTATCTCAATGTCTTCAATGTCGTGAATGTATGCCGGCTCGGACCGTCTTTCGACACAAATTGGAAAACTGGTCACGTGGTCAGGAATATTAAGCAAAGATGCCAATTTTGAGAGTGCATCTGCAAACTGATTTTCTTCCCGGGGTAAGTATATATACTCTACCTTTTGGAATTGTTTCTCGAGATCCCTTACTCGTGCCTGGTAGGCCACGAGATTAACGTTCCGAGTTTTCCATTTCTGAAGTGCTTGGTTTATGACCAAGGATGAGTCACCATGTACCCGGAGATTTGTGATCCCCAGATTGGCGGCGGCTTGTAGCCCATAAATGCATGCTTCGTACTCGGCTGCATTATTGGTAACATCAAAGTCCAGTTTGATGGACACAGGAGTATGCTCCCCTTTTGGTGAGATTAGGAGGATCCCGACTCCGAACCCTCGAAAATTGGACGCTCCATCGAAGTATAAATTCCATGTTTCGGTATCGGTATGGAAGATATCTTCATCTGGGAAGGACCAGGTGTCGGTGTGTCCTTCTTCTGTTACCGGGCTATCGGCGAGAAATTCAGCTACTACTCGCCCCTTAATGGCCTTCAACGGTACAAATTTTAGGTCGAACTCTGCCAGCATTAGAGTCCATCCAGAAATTCGGCCATTGAGAACGGGCTTTTCGAAGAGGTATTTGATTGGGTCCATCTTGGATAGCACATGGACCTCGTAGCTGAGCATATAGTGTCGGAGCTTCTTAGTGGCCCAAACCAGAGCCAAGCACGTCTTTTCGAGCATGGTATATTTGCACTCATACTCTAAATTTTTTTTGCTGATTTAATAGATAGCTCGTTCTTCGCAGTTAACTGTCTGAGCCAGCACAGCCCCCATGGCTATCTCGGTCGTCGTTAGGTATAACGACAGAGGCAAACCGGGTTGAGGTGGCATTAAGACTGGCGGAGCAGACAGGATTTCCTTGATCTTGTCGAAAGCAGCTTGGCACTTGTCATCCCATAGTACCCGTTCCCCTACTTTCAATTTCTTGAAAATTGGTTCACACACCATGGTTAGTTTGGAAATGAACTGACTGATATACTGGACTTTCCCGAGAAATCCCCTTATTTCTTTTTCGGTTTTAGGAGGTTGCATCTTGGTAATGGCTTTAATTTTAGCTGGGTCGACCTCGATACCTCGTTGGCTAACGATATGACCCAGTAATTTGCCTGATGTTACCCCGAAACTGCGCTTTTGAGGGTTTAGCCTCATGTTGTATTTGCGCAATCGGGTGAAGAATTTTCTTAGGGCGGTGATGTGACTGTCCCGTTCTTTGGATTTGACGATCATGTTGTCTACATAAACTTCTACCTCTTTATGCATCATGTCATGCAGTAAGGTGGTAGCGGTTCTTTGGTATGTGGCCCCCGCATTAATGAGACTGAATGGCATGACGGTGTAGCAGTAAGTACCCCAAGGTGTAGTGAAGGTAGTCTTGCTCATATCTTCTTCCGCCATCTTGATTTGATTATACCCGGCATACCCGACCATAAATGATAGGAGGGCATGATCGGCTGTGTTATCCACCAGTATGTCGATGTGTGGTAACGGAAAATCATCTTTCGGGCTCGCCTTGTTAAGATCCCGAAAATCCACGCATACCCGCACCTTACCATCATTTTTAGGAACCGGCACGATGTTTGCAACCCAGTCCGGATATTCGGACACCTGTATGAAGCCGGCTTTGAACCGTTTATCGACTTCTTCTTTTACCTTGAAAGACCACTCGGGCCTCATTCGGCAGAGCTTTTGCTTAACCGGTTTGCACCCGTCTTTAATTGGTATGTGGTGCTCGGCCATTTCCCGGTCTATCCCCGGCATGTCCTTGTAGGACCATGCGAAGACATCTTTGAATTCTTGGAGGAAGTTCGTGAATTGTTGCCTCTCCTCGGTGTCTAAAGATAACCCTATCTTAAGTATCTGGGGCTCTAAGTTTGTTCCCACATTAATGGATTCGGTCTCTTCAATTACCGGATTCCGAGATTCCCTTTGCTCTAGCTGCTCGATCAGGTGTGGAGGTAAGGGTACCTGTTCGTCGGGTTTCTCAATGTCATTGCATGAAATATTTTTGTAAGCAGAATTTAAAAGAGACAAGTCGTAAGCAGAACGGTTGTTATTATTGATTGAAAACTTTGAAAACAGCTCGAAAAGAGCAGCCATCTGATCATTGGTCAGTGGCGGAATTGGTAAGGCACGCGGGACAGACCCCGAAGTGCCAACAGCAGGAATGACAAGTGGGAGTGGGGTTACAGGAGTGACTCTAGCACCGGACTCCCTAGACACGACCTCAGACTCTAACTCAGACTCGGACTCAGACTCAGTCATGGCTCCCTCTCCAGTGACCATCTTGTAGATCTTTCCTTGACTGTCAGTCCACTTGACAGTCTTCCTCCCGGCCCTGTTTCCCGTCTCGGAGCCAACATCCGAGATCAGCTTGGTCGGGTCAAACCTGTTGCTGCGGAGAATCAGGTTGACCAGGTCTTCCTTTGGAGTCGGGGCTATGGTGTCTTCCCCGAAAAGTAGCCCCAGCGCGGGCTCAGCATTGTCAGCTCCATCAGATTGGATGAGGGCGAACACATCATCCGGGATGTAGTTGCAGTCCCGGGCCAATTGGGTCCTGCGGTGCACAACATTGGGTTGGTACAGTCCAACCTGAATAGCCCCAAACACCGGTGTGACAAAGTAGTCAGTCAACCGTGGGTTGTAAGGGCTCAAGTGGATACCATTAATAATGTTGCGGGCCTTTTCGACTCCTGCTCGGACAACGTTGCCCGGGATGGCGGCATAGCCAAGGCCGAAGTGAGAGTCTTCGTCCTTAAGGACCTCAATGATCTTCCCAGCTGGAAGATCGGGTCGAGAAGTAGCCCCCGGAAAGTACCCTAAGTTTTGGAGTATCGTGTCAATGCTCGTGGTGAAGTAGGGCCTAAAAAGGTACTCTTCCTCGATCATCCCCACAAAGTCGAACCCCCAGAGGTCCGTGCAGTCCGTGGCGTTATAGCTAGCCACAGTCATTGGGGTCGCCTCTAAAGTGATAACATTGTCGAGCAAAGGCAACTTGATCTTTCGGTGGAGGGTGGAGGATATCGCCTTGACCGCGTGAATCCACGGCCTTCCAAGGAGCAGGTTGAAGGATGAGGTGACATCGATCACCTGGAATTCAAGCTCCTTTTCAATTGGGCTCGTTATAATGGTTAGCTTTATGGCCCCAGCTACCGACTTTGGGCTCCCATCAAATGCCTGGATGGTCTGAGCAGTCGGAATATAATCGGCCTCGGTGATCCCGAGGGCTTTGACGGTCCTCAAGGGGAGGACATTCACAGCAGACTCATCATCAACTAGGGTCATCGGGAGGTATTTCCCTCGGCAGATCACCGTAATGTAGAGGGCCAGATTATGGGAGGCCCCGAACGGCGGAAGGTCGGTTTCAGAGAAGGTGATCATTGGGCCTCCTTCTTCGGTTTTGCCCTTCAAGTGGGACAGGATCGTGGCTACCATTTCAGCAGGGGTAACCAGAGAATCGATCTTAACTTGATCAAGAGCCTTAGTGAGTGCTTCTCGATGTTCTTGTGAGCTAACTAGGAGTTGCCATATAGTGAGGTCAACTCGGGTTTTCTTCAGTTGCTTCACGAGAGCCGTTTCAGCAGTCGGCTCCTCAGGGGCGACTTCCGTCCCGAGTGGCTCGGTGACGGTTGTCGGGATATGGGTGTCCCTAGAGCTAGTAGCTTGATAGGGACGACCAAGGTGGTTACTGGCTAAGACTCGGGATTTAGTCTTGCGAATCTCTTCGAGGGTAATGGGGACAGCTTCCCCTTTAACAAGGTAGACATGGTCCTCGTCGTCAAACCAGATCCCGTTTATCGGTTGGATCAGGCCCTTCGAGGATAGCCTTTGTAAGGCATAGGTATAGGTGGTACCTATATCAGTGAAAACCCGAGGTGGGGTGTTCTTCTTGGACGGGGCATCTAGTAGATTAACCGCGTCGAAAATGTTGCGGGTTGCAGCCTGGGGTTTGGCAGTGGAAGAGGAGGCCCCTTGGTATCCTTTGCCAGAGGCCTTAGTAAGGCCCTCCAGTCTCAGATCATCTTCAATTCTCATACCCATTTCAGTAAGGGTGGTGAAATTGGGTATGACAGCGTACCGGAGATGAACCCGGTAGGAGGGGAGGAGATTCTTAACGAAAGCCTCCACCAAAGTCTTCTCACTGGGCTTATCAACCAGTTTCACACTCTTGGCCCTCCAGCGTTGAAGGTACTTAGTAAAACCCTCTTTGGGCTCTTGGGCCGTAACCTCCAAAGATCGCATTGTGGTTTGGATCTCGGTGTTGTCAGCATAGTTCCGAGCAAACTCCGTGGCCATATCATCCCAAGTAGGGTATTTCTTCGGGTCTAGCCTATAGTACCAGGCCCGTGGGTGCTTTTCAAGGGACGCAGCAAAAAGATTCTTGAACATCGAAGAATCTACCCCTTTGATACCCATGAATCCTTTGAAGGCCCGTACATGTAGTAACGGGTCTTCGGTCCCCTCAAACATGGGTAAGCCCGTGAGATTCAGGTTCGCGGGCAGCTTGTCACTCACCGGGGAGTACTCACGGCTATTCTTCCGATGGATATTGTTACTCCCAGCCAAATGGACTTGTTCCTCTAGTCGGCGCACCGCGCTAACTAGTTCAGCTAGAGGCCCAGTAGCCTCGGCATTAGGAGTCCTTTGCTCCACTGCAGCCATACGAGCAACGATAGCCACATGACCAGCCCTCATTTCTGTCAGTTGGGCATCAATGTCGGTTTGTTTGTCGACCATGGCATCCACGGAGGCCTTCAGATTGTTCAGAGCTGCTTCCATTTTGCGGTTGTGTCTGGTGGACGGTGGCCTATCTGTAAGAACACCGCGCAATCAGAATCCGAACCCTGATCTTGGAATCATAAAAAAGTACATCCCGAGCGACAAAAAGAAAAGGACTAAAGACTCGAGAAGGACACCTAGACGGATGACTCATGGATGGTGTGACTTCCTTAGGACTTTGGCTTTGTGGGCCTAATTTCGTTCGAAGGAAAGTCCACGTGAGACTTTTCCCCAAACTTTTGACTCGAGTGTACAGACGGACTTTCCTTTGTAGGGGTATGCCCTACGCGGCCTGGTCGTGTCTTGACAAATAAGGCGGACTCGGGAAAGGGGGGAGACTCGTGATGTAAGATCGATAGAGTTTCGACGCTATAAACCTTCGACATACTATGCAAAGACCCGACACACGGATAAATTGTAGGTCTTATAATAAGGAAGCTTTGTTTGGAAAGTCGGATGTTTGAAATTTCGAAATTTGAATATAGAATGAGCGAATTTCCGAAAGTTTGAAAACCGAAAACGGAATTTCGAAAAACGAGATCAGAATTTTGAAAATTCAGAAAATCGAGATAGTGTTGGAAATTCGAAAGTCAAAACGGACAGCATGCCGGCTAAAGAAAAGGATATTTTGAGTCAAATCGTAAATCCTAAGTTTCGGCGGCATTCCGAATTTTGAAAATTGGATAGTTTTTTAAAAGACGGGTCCCGAAACGGACAGTATTTCGGGTTTTTTTAAAATTTGGTGTTTTTGGAAAGATGCATTTTTTGAAATGACGGTTTTTTGAAAAATGACACGAAACCAAGTAGCACGTAGTCAAACAAGCATTATAACGACGCTTATGTATGCTTTACACTAAGTCTCGGTCGGTCGAAATAGGGTCTATACCAACAACGATGGCTCTCTCGTAAATCAGGACGGACTTCCTAAGCCGAGCTGGTCTTTACGACACGCCGCAAAACCCATACGAGTTCGGCCATAGAAGTCTTTAGCGCACCCATTTAGGAATGCACCGCGGTATAGTGGGACGTCAGTCACAAGTAACCGGCCCGGGCAAAAATCGGTTATGCATGAATCATTAAACTAATGCGCGCACACTATTATACGAACGATTTCTCTTTGAGTCTCACCCTAGGAATCCCGATGACATGTGGTACATCAGGTATCCCCAGCGGAGTCGCCAAATTGTGGACATGACATAGGTCCACCCCGACGCGGCCACGCGCGGGTTTGGGTAGGCGAATGAATCTCGTGATAAGATTGTTCTCAGGTTGAAATTTAAGTCAAAGTTGGAGTCGCCACCGAATTTTATGGGAATTCGGAACCGTTCGAGCCCACTATATGTCGTCATGGGCCGTACACAAAGTACAGCCCATTTCGATTTCAAAGTTTATGGGGCTCGTCCCTTTGCATTGCGATATCGATACCGTCTCTACCGGTTATCGTGTATAGAATGACTCTCGTGCGCCAACGGTTTCGGGCATCCGAAAACCGAGGTTCTGAGTAAGAGGTGAGGGTACGTGTTGGGAAGCCCACTAAGGACACCCAACCCCGCCCGCACTTAGCGGCCTCTACTAATACATCGTTCGTGTTCGTGTACGCGCGCTAGTAAAATGACTAAATGATATGCAAACACCGTTTTCGGCTAATCATGCGATATATGTGTGAGCAACGTCATTTAATGCATATAAATTACTGTCGGAGTAGTTTAGCATGCGAGGTTCATTTATAAAGCGATAAGCATCAAAATAAACGAAGCTCGTAAATAAGTACAAAATACACGGGCGGAAATACAACCCGGCCAATACAAAATAACGAACAATAAAAAAATAGCATAAACGGAAAGTATAAAAAAAACGATAAATAATAACTTGAAACGGACCCGTATACAATAAATGTAAACTAGATCGTAAGTTGCGCAAATGGACGAACTTCGATTAAATACACATTATATTATGTACTAAACGAAGGACGGAGATGTGGGACCTAGACGTGGTGCTAGCCCGATCCCAAATCTCGATGCCTTGTCCCGACTTATCACATCAAGAAATTAGCGTCTGGATTAATCATGTACCGGATACGACTAAAGAGTCGTCGACACAAGATTAATAGTGAAATACAATCGATCAAAGTCGTTTAAGTGAAATGATATGCATGAGTTTTGGAAAATAGGATCACGTGATTGTCCTTGCACGCGACGACTAAGTCGTAAAAAAGACGAGGCTCGGATGATGCTTGAAGCTCTCGGTTTATTTTGAACAAAGGGACCCACTCGATCGAGTCATGGCAAGGACTCGATCGAGTGAACCCTTAGAGGAGCTACTGCCCGATTTTTGGGGTGCTACTCGATCGAGTGGCCCATGGCACTCGGTCGAGTGCCCCCTGTACGAGTCATAACTCGTTTCGGAAAAGGTGGCTATTCCGATTTATTTATTTTAAAATCGGTGGTTGGCCGAGTTAAATAGAAATATGGCATGATTTAAATTTAACTCGGTTTTCGGTGTTATAATCGCGTAATATACGATTATAATACCGTCATCGGAAATTTATGAAAAGTGTCATTATTGGACTAAAAATTTGATTAGTGACGAAATGGTGCCCCTCTGCATCACAACATCGAAACTAATCCTAACGGATTATGTGATGTTGATTTTCGCATCAACGGATTCCGTACTAATCTTAGAAATGGAATCAAACGCGTTCAACTATGATCGACCACGATCACGTTACGCCCTTGAGTACATTGGGGCGGCGCTCCTCGAAAGGGTGCCACCTCCGTCGTGGCTCGTAAAGGGATTAAACGGACTTGGTGCGGTGATCATAGTTAAACGTGTTCAACCCGAGTTTTAATATTATGTACGTATACGCGGTATAAGTGTTAAATGTTAGAATGCGAAAGAATAAAAAAGTTAGTAACAAAGAATTAAAATGTTAGTAAACGATAAAATTGAATGTTAGTGTTAGTATACTAATACGATTATAATATAAAGCATAAAAATGTAAAATATAAATAGAGATAGTAAAGATTGATACGGGGTTGATGACACCCTCAACATACATGCTTAGAATGGCCTCGGCAATGGACTCGTAAATAGCGACGGGAGCGCGGGAGTATCGAGGATGCAAGTTGAGTTATGGTGTGTGTAAGTGTATGGATGATTTGTCGGTTTTTCGAGAGACTAAAGCTCGGTTTTTTGTGTAGGATGGCTTAGGGTTGTAGTGTGAAGAGGATGGGTAGATTAGGGTAGAAATGTAGGGTAAGTTTGTATGTGCCAAAACTTGAAAATGAAGAGCACAAGGAGGGGTATTTATAGAGTTTACCCCTCGACCTAGGGTCACTCGATCGAGTGGCCCTAGTGCACTCGATCGAGTGCCCTAAAAAAGAGGTCTGTTGCGTTTTTGTGGCTCCACTCGATCGAGTGAGGTCAATCCACTCGATCGAGTGGATAGGGTTGGCGAGCCATTTTAGGAAATAGTTGACTTTTTGATTTTTTGAAAATTGTGTTTGGGCGCAAGTTTCTAGAAGCGGACTTGGCTGATTTTGAGGACGGATTCGTCTTTGACCGGGTTTTGACCCGGTCGCCAAAAGATGGTTTTTATTTTTGGTGTCGGTTTTGGCCCAAATCAGTCTTATTTTATTTGGAACGACCCACTGGGCCTGAATTTGAGGTTGGTTTTGAGAGATTTGTACTCTGCTAAAAGTCCATGTCAGATATTATTGATTCCGAGCCCATATTCGAGTATACTAAGTCACGTTTGCGTCCGATCATCATCGGGTGTTTTGTCGGGAACTGCTATAGACACTAGCAGGCAAAATGCGGGTGTCTACAATTACTATGAAATACCCAATTATTTTATTATGTTATTCCAGTTATTCTATACTATTGTTGCGGTTATTTTATATTATTCATGAAGTTATTTCATTATATTAGTTACTATGGTTTATAACCAGAATTATTTTATAGGGTTTTTATAGTTATTCTATCGCACACATTTGATTATTATACTTCAATTGATTATTTATTCTATCTCTCTTTGTTTTTGCCTTTCAGTGAAGTTTCTTTTGCTGGGTGCATACAAATGTTCCATCCCAATACAATAACACGAGTTATTTATTACAATAACTGAGTTTCTACATTGGACTAACTACGTAAAATCAAATAATATTATTCTAAAACTGATTATATTTGAGTGTCAGCCAAATATAATAACATGAGTTATTCATTACAACAACTGAGTTTCTACTTTAGAATAACTACGTAAAATCAGATAACATTATTATAAAGTTAATTTACGGTGTATTATATTTGAATTTCATCTCAATACAATAACATAAGTTATTCAATACAATAACTGACTTTCTACATTGGAATCACTACGTATCTACATTGAAATAACTATGTATAACTGATAACATTATTTCCAGTAAACAATTTAGTAGTTAACTATAAAATAACTATGTTTCTTCATTAAAATAATCTTGTTTGTACATCGAAATAACTATAAAAATCTGAGAAAAAATAGCTTTGGGGATTTAAAAAGTTTTAATCTTTAACTCTTGATCATGTGAGATTCAATGGTCACAATTAAAAGGTAAATTGTACCAAATTTGATAAATGTACCATATCCTGTCTCTCTCTATATATTTATAAAGAGATGAAAAAAAAGTATAATTATAAACGAGTTTGGTACAATTATGTGACTTGCATGTATCAGATGTTGAGTTGATCGTTTTATGACATGAACCATGGTTCTAATTGGTGGTAAAGTTGCCATTACGAGGGATCCATTCATATGGATTGTAGTACATTTTCTGGGGGTTCGATTATATTTTAATTGAATATCCATTTATATGGATTGGCTGTAAGCAAAACAGATGCATTTTGCTTGTGTACGACATATTTTGCGACCGTTTTAATAACCTTTGCGACCGTTAAAGACAAGCAATTGACAAGCGTTTGCGATTACCGTTTATTGATGGCTTTGCTACAGATTACAGTCGCACAATTGCGACCTTTTATGCATATCTGCTACCGTCTTTTATTTTTTTAGTGGGAAATTCTGGCGCCCACAATTGGACGCAAAAATCGGTCGCTAACACCAATAACAGCGACCAAATGACACGGTTGCTAACCGATAACGGTCGCAGACCTAAAATTTGGGACCAGAATATCTGACCAAAATATTTTGGTCGCTAAATTTAAAAAACGGTCGCAGATGGGATGTTAGCGAGTAGCGACCGTTTGTTGCCTATTTGCGACCAATAGTGGCGGTCGCCTGTGAACAACCTCTTTATTGTAGAGCTCGAGCTTCAATTTTTTGGGCTCGACGAGCTCGAGCTCCGGTCGGCTCGTTTACACCTAGTCACCCCTAGTCATTTGATCCCAAAAATCTTCATACCATTCTCAACTCGTGTTATGCAACTCTGTTTGCGAACTACCTACGCTTTCAAGTCTACGAGATCGTTTCATCTAAAAAAAATAACAAATGTAAATTTAGATGAAAGAAAGTAAGTAAATGATGGAGTAGGGCGATGAGGCCAACCACCCTGTAATTAAACATTCTAAATCTGCTAAAATCCATGGTTGCATGTTGTTTTCACGCATTAATTAACCTAAGGCCATAAAACTCTCTACGTTAGGAAAAGAGATGTTGTTTTACTCAAAGCAACCGCCAATTTAAGGCATTAGAGTCAATATTTTACTACTTTAGGAATTCTCATACTCTGGCTGATGCCATTCATAAGAAATGTAATAAAGCTGTTTCATTATCGCAACTTACCTCTTAATTATCAAAAACCTCGTGATTTATTTCCCTGTAAGTATTACTATTTTCACATCCATGCATACAATTACAAATAATAATAATAATGTCATTATTATAAGTAGCTAGCATTAGCCTCTTAATAATGTTTATCTATCTATCTATGTACTACAGAGTACAAGTCTGTTCATTTATTTGCTGTTTTGCATATGATACATTATTGTTACATTATCTTATAATTATGTGAATTATACAACTTCATTCGTTTATGCAGAGTCGAACATTATTATTAATTATACGATGAAGAACTATAATTTTGCGCAATTAGCGTGCTGGCAACCCCTCAATGCAGGTAATTAGTAATTAATATGTGTACGTGCTTTATTTTAGCTAGATATCTCACCAAAATACCAATGTTGCTTGTTTCATGTATGTTGCAGGACTGGATGAATTTCATCCGACGAACCTTGCTGATATCTCCATGCTGGTGGGCAGTACTAACTTGTATGTCTGTCTTCTAAACTTAACAATCAATTACTTACATAATTAGATAACCTCATATGATACGGAGTATGTATTACATACAGAAGTGCTAATGACAATGTAAGAATATAATGTCATGAAGTTAATTAATAACGTTGTGATTGCGCACTTTGCAGCAGCAACGGTGGTTATCTAGAAGCAGGATTTGATGATGATGATGATACTTCTTACCAGCAGCATTGCTATGGGAGCGTAGATGTTTCGTATCAACTCCCCAATTTCGCACCACCAGGTTATATTAGGTTCCGTTTAATTAATTAATTAATACTACCTTATTACTGCGCAGCGCAGCATTAATTAATCTGTTTGGTTAACTTGATTTCAGCAATGAATTCATCGATGCCCGCAGCAGCCGAGAATCACAGATATGGGGTACCTAATAGTCTGATGGATTACCGGTGGAGCTTGCCGTGTGAACCCGCAAAGAGTGACAGTACTCTTTACATTCAGTCCTGCAAACCAGTACGCATTGCATGCATCTCCGATCCTGTCAGTACTGTACTAAACCATTTTTATAATTACGTCGACTTACGATCCATATATATTTCCTTTGTTTCAAAAAGACTATAAAGGATGTAAGAAAATCTGTTAACGGGGCTAAGCATCTTGGACAAAGGAGCAATAGGCTAAGTACTCAAACAAGTCTTGAAGACTCGTCACGAATGAGTAAAAAAAGAAAGGCGATTGAACAATTAATCAACGCTCAAAAACTCAAGGTACGTACGTATTTCTTTGATTATAAGGACTGAATATACGTATATATGTACATATATACATATATACATACATATATATATATATATACATACATACATACATATATATATATATAATGATGTCTTCGCTTTGACACGAGTTTAATTGTGATTCATGATAAATGCAGGTACCAGGTAGGAGGAGTCAAAAATTGAGTGACAGAATTACTGTTCTCCAGGAACTTGTATCCCCTTGGGGAAAGGTCTGTCGATCACTAGGCATCGGACATTGTGATTTTATTTTATAATTACGGCGAGAATTGATTAATGAATGTCCTGTTCAAGTTGCCGTTGAATAATAATTACATGATTCTAAGAATGGCATAACAAGTTACTGATAGAGTGTGGTTTCAAAAAAAGCGCAGACAGACACGTCTTCAGTTCTCCAAGAGGCTTCCATTTACATCAGAATAATTCACCAAGAGATTCGGGTATGGTTTCCGTCCTGAAGATTGATTTCTTAAAAATAACTTCTTGTTCCGATGCTAAAGTATTTCAGAACCCTAACCCTATTTCAGAGGCTGAGCATCTCTTATTTCGGGGGACGGTCATTGCAACTTCACCTTCAGGTGCAACATTATTATTGTCCTACACTTTTTACTTATCTACTCATTATTCCAGTTCATTCTAATGCGTTAACTAAGGATGACAATTAGTCTTTTTTTTACTGGACTAGGCTAAACTGAAACTGAATAGAACTAAAGTTGGCTAACTCAAGGGAGCTAAAAAGAAGCTAAAAGAACATATATGGCCACACTAAAACAGCTAATTTTGGATTCTGACCGAGTCTGATGTGCATCATTGACTATCCTTTGTCAATTATTGTCATGCCTGGTCTTACCTTTAATTTGAGATTTGTTCATTTGTGTTTATACTGATGGGGGGAGGGGTGAAATGTTGCAGGGTGAGCAAGGTGATTTGCAAAGCAGAGGACTTTGCTTGGTTCCGGTGTCAATCATGAAGAAACTGACCAGAGAAAGTTGGGGTGATCAGCATCAAACTGCATCAAGAGGCCTTTAAAGATCAGAAAGTACTAAGTTTTGATTGCTTGTGATTTCTGATATAAAGAACATTTAACCAAAATTCCAAAAAGGCAGGCTAGTTAATAAGGGAGTAACAATATTCATTTGGTACACTAATAAAGTTCTCCATACAGTACATTTGGATTTGGCAAGTTCGGATCAGCATTGATCGATTATTGTTTCAGTCATTATTAACAGTGTTAGTTTCTTCTGCTGATAATGTTAGTATGGTTGTTCTCAGTGGGTAGTAAAATGTCCATGTCCGTACCCGTTAAATTCAAGGGGTGATGTTTTTTTCCAGGGTACGACTTCCACTCACTCAGGCGTATGTTACACCGCGTGCAGACTCTGATGAGAGTGGAAGTGAACTTAGACGTGATTTAAGAGGCTCAGACTGAAATTTGTTTACTATCCTGCAACTGTGAGCAAATGACCTTTCTGTGAATTCTTCGTCACTGATCCAAACGGTGGTGCACTTAGCATTGCATCGAGTAATGTCCTCCATGACCTCCAATTCTCCATGTAACAGTATTAGGTTTAGGATAAATGTTTGAATGAATTCATCATGTGCTTGCACATTTTCATACTGAATTCACTGCTTGCTCAGAAGAAAATGACACATTGAGTGGGTTATAAAAGCTTTGACTGAAGGCACATAACCACTCTGATCTGAAAGCACATCCCTTAGAAAATCATTCCGAACTCAAAACCTTGACTAGTTACTTCCTCAGTTCCGGTGAATTGTTTGCCCACTCCTTAATTGGGTGTCTCAGTCATTTCTTTGTCTTTCTATTTTAAGATGTATTTTAAGAGTTAATGAACCATACTACCCCTCATTAGTTTTCCATATCCAAGCATTTATAAAAAGCTTTTTGATCTAAGTATTTTGTACTTAGAGTTAAAACTTTCTCTCACTAGAGATATCTCACTCTTCTCTCTACAAAAAAAATCCCTCAAATCTAAAATCCTAATTGACCACCATCACAGCCGCCACTACCTTTTTCCTTCCTATCTTTCAATCTTTGCCGGAGATATAGATGGGCTTTTTTTAGCTCCATCTCCGGCCCACTTGATCATTTTACATCTTTGACTAACTGTTCTTTCATCGCTTTCCCATTAATTCCGCGCGTTGGGTCCATTCCCCGCCTCTCATTTTTTGGTTCTCTATGTGTGTCGGTCTGAGTTTCATCCTGCCCGATCCTCTCCGATCTCGTCTTTTGCATCCCGTCGTGCTCTGCCCCCCTTCTACCGGTCGTCGTCCTTCGTTCTTCTCCCGTCGACCGTCGTCCCCGGCCTCTATTCAATCCCCAATGCAGTTGGTTTGTGGTCTGTTCTCTTTCTTATGTTCTCGTTTTTGGTCTGATGGTCTAATATATGATTTGCATCAACGCAAACTTACCAACCACCAACAACAAAAAACAAAGTTGTAAGGTCATGGTTGTTTGTCTTTGCATGTGGTCTTGTCTTCTAACTTCTAGAGGGGATCCCCCTCCTCTCGCCCACATCCCCCATCTCTAGTAAGTTGTTTTGCATGGTTGGCTAGGTGTTCCCCCTCCCCTCTCTCTTTCCCCACAGTAGCCACTGTCTGGGATTGATTTTTTTATGGATCGTTTTAGCTTTTAAGTCTAGGGTGGTAACCATGTTCGAGCTACTGCTTGAAATTTGTGAGGAGGTAACTCCGAATTCATTGATTTTGAAATTGATAGCCAACCGAGCCAAATAAAAATATGGCACAATTTATATTCAACTCGGTTTTTGGTACTCGTAACATGTATTTTATGATTACGAGACCGGTATCGGGAATTTTTGAAAGAGTGCTATTAAATCATTTTGAATTTGATTATGACGAAATTAATTCCCTCCGCATTACGACATCGTTACTAATCCTTACGGATTACGTGATGTTCGATTTCGCGTCAACGAGTTTCGTACTAACCTAAAAAAAGGAATCGAATACATTTAACGACAAACATCCGCGATCGCGTTATGCCCTTAAGTGTTTGGGGCGGCGCTCCTCGAAAGGGTGCCACCTTCGTTACAACTTGTAAAGGGGTTAAAAGGATCTTAAACGAGGTTTGTTTTTAAGTATATTCGACTCGGATCGTTTTAATATTATGTAGTTATATGCAATATTATTTAATAACGACAATGATAAATATGTTAGACCAGATTAACAATGCGATGATGAAACAAAATAAAAAATGCACTTTTTAAGGTTGATTCACTTCAACAACTAAATACTCGGGGTAATAGGATAAGCGACCGGCAACATCGAGTGCAATACTCTCGTATTCGTGTTTCCTTATCCCATCATCCCTCGTATTCGATACGTATAGGCAAATATTTTATGGTGATACGATAATAATAATACTAGTTACGAAAGAAAAGAAATAAAAAAACAAAAATACATAAAAACCGGAAGGGAGAAGAAAAAAGAGAGAAACCGGGATTTTGAATGAACACCCTCAACCTACATGCTTTGGCTTCTCGGAAATTGGCTCGTCTAGTAGTGGCTTCGACACGGGAGCGTCGAGATATACAGGAGAGTTATGGTGTGTATGATTTGGCCGAAAATATGAAGGCTTGAAGGTAGGAGAAAGGTTGTAAAAGTTGATCAAAGTTCAAAGTTGTGAAAATGAATGGGGATGACGGGGTATTTATAGGGAAATATCCCGGTTTAGGTCCACTCGATCGAGTGGTGTAAGTGCACTCGATCGAGTGCCCGGTTCAAAGCCAGTTCGGCAGGCTTACTCGATTGAGTGAGCCTGAACCACTCGATCTTGTGGGGCAAAACGGATGGATAAAATTTAGGAAATAATTTTTATCTTATTTTGAAGAGATTTGGTTTTTGGGTTTTAATATAGAAGCGCATGTGGCTGATTTTTGTACCGAATTCGTCTTTGGGTTTTGACCCGGCCGCTAAAAGACGATTTTATTTTTGGTGTCGGTTTTGACCCAAATTAGTCTTATTTGAATGGAAACAACCCACTGGGCCTGAATTTGAGGTTGGTTTTGTGAGATTTGTACTCCGTTAAAAGCCCAAGGCAAATACTAATGATTTCGAGCCCATATTCGAGCGCGTTAAAGCACGTTTACGTCCGATAATCGTCAGGTGTTTAGTTCGAGACCGTTATAGACACTAGCAGCCAAATGCGGGTGTCTACAACACCTTAAACCCAAAATTAATTATGAAGAAAAACGTCAGTGTCTAGGTAGAAGACAAATTAAAGAGTCATAAAAATAGTAGCAAAAGATGTAAAATTTTTGGTATGTTTGGTGTTTTTTCAATGACGATTATATTGATTATTCTCAAGTCAAATTAAAAAAATATTGTTTTAATTTTCAATCATTGCTTTTATGCTTCCAGGACCTGTACTTTAGAGTGATGCACACTGAAGGTCTCAAAAATGGCTACTTTGGTAAATGGAATTATTCTGCTGAAACTTTTGCAACATAAGAATACAGAAGTTAAAGTTAAGGTCTAAAAAATGGCTACTTTGGTAAATGGAATTATTCTGCTGAAACTTTTGCAACATAAGAATACAGAAGTTAAAGTTACAGTGAACATGAAATTTTGTCGGTAAGTATTGATGCCTTTTTGAAATATAGAGCCTGATATGCACCCACATGATTGGTTTGTATAGTGAGTTGATTTATGAGATTATTTGTAACACAAACACACAAGTGCTATGGAATGTTGTTCAATTACTGTGGTTTGATAGTAGATTTTAATTTTTTTTCCCCTATTCATGCAGATCCAGGAGAAGGAACTACTCTATTTATCCATCAATTTACTAGTACATTTTCATTTATTTGCTTCATAATTCTACAATCTTATTTACCTTTTTTTGTAAAATTTCTAAGTGTAAATTTATGCATTGAGTTTTTAGAATTGTTTGACCTGCTTTTGGAGGGGAATTTGTGCTTTCGTAAATTTTTCTAATAATGAAATTGGTTTTGTTTTATTAAATGCCGTTTAAAATACCCTAAAATCTATATTTTTTCTGTTTAAATAAATACTATTAGTGGCGTTTTTTGTAAGAAATGCCTCGAATGGTGGTTCATATTTGCGGCTTTTTTGGAAAAAAAAAATGTCTCAAATAATGCCCTATTTGTAGCGTTTTATGCAATGCCACACAATATTTTAGTTGCGGCTCCGCCAATTGAGGCTTTAATAAAAATGTCTCAAATAAGGTTTTTTTGGAGCCACAAATCCACTTTTTTTTACTAGTGAGAGGCCGCTATGTGCGGGTGGGATTGGGTGTCGATGTTTCTAACGTTGGCTTCTCAATACGTACCCTCACCCCTTAGTCGGATCTCTGGATAAACGGATGACCTAATCCTTGAAATCTCTGGATAAATGGATGACCTAATCCTTGAAACGAGGGTCATTCTAGACATGGAGTGTTTAAAGGTACAAATTTTTATCTTTAGGTTCCACGTCACTCAACTTTGAGCCGACTAAGGGATTAAAGTTGACTTGAACGATTTCCGAGCACCCCATAATTGTTCGGTGGCGACTCCAACATCACATCGCGAATTCGGTTTAGTGAAACGGTCGCCAGACCAAATGATCCGACCTTTAAACATTTACAACCACAACTCAATCGATTTCAACAGAAATATATATGCGCTCATACATCTATCTAGTACAACCCACAAATCGTCAACCAAATCGAGGCTCGACACTTCGTCCCGAACGCGGGATCAGACAGGCACCGTTCGAGGGGACTGTGTGGGTGGCCGCCACAGTTTCACCCGCAGGTTGCATCGTCCACAGACTAACATTAACACGTACTCTCTCCCATCCATTCAATTCTTTACACTTACTATAAATGGACAATCCAATCAATTCTTTACATTCTCCTTTTGGTAAAAGACTTTACTATATAACCCTCATATCCTTACTCCATTTACACAAAATATCATTACTTTTTCCTTACTTTAAGTTTGGTGGACTCAAAAAACATTTGATTTACCAATATGGGAGGGAGTACTAAGATAACAACTTAGAAAAAGGATTAATAAGAAAAATGGTGAAAACTTGTGAGTGAAATCTTGGTGTAATCTCTTTTTTCATCCCTAAGTACTTATGGAAGTTAAGTCTCCCTACCCACTCTTCTCTAACAACCTATAACACTAATTGCAAATTAGTGGTGATTAAGGAAATATCCCATCCCAAAATCACCCTACTCAAAATCCCCCATTCATCAACTAAAACTCATTGACAAACTAGAAAGTTGAGAGCATTAAGACAAAACCAAACAATTAGGCTAGAATTGACAACAACATTGAATAACCCATCACATGTGAGCCAACACTCATAATCCCATCATAATCAATCAATAATTAAAAGCAATTAAAGAAAGATTATAAATTTTCTTCATACAAATTAAGTTAGCTAAATCCAGGGCCGGATGCAGGATTTTGGTATAGGGTAGGCACCGAATTTTCTTTTCACTCGATAAATTATCCACCATATTGAAATTTTTTTTAAAGCAAATTTGTATAATAATAATAATAAAGTATTTTGTATGAATTTTTTCATCATCGAATAATATTTCATTTTGAGTTTTACTGCAAAATTTTTCTCATTTCAATCAATATAGGAAATTAGGTGTACTTTGTAACCAATATTGGTAACTACGAAGTATCTTTTTTTTTTGTTCTTCGAAGAGCGCACTTAGTCGCATTACAATATAGGGGAGGGGATTCGAACCTGGAACCTACTGTCCCAGAGCACCTAATCTTAACCACTAGGCCAAGAAATCTTCGGTACGAAGTATCTTATTTAGAGATATTCCTTTTATTTTCTTTCCATTTTTTTGAGGTCACCGTAAATATATCGGAGAATAAAAATGATTTATACATAAAAGTAGAAAATTCATGTTTATTATCGAATTATTTTTCATAAAATATAATTTTTGATAAGAAAACAAATTTCATTTACATGTCGAAAAATACGGGCAAAGTATTACGTTGAAGACTGAAAAACAAATTGGAAGAAAATTTTAAAAAAATAGAGGGTGTGTGAACATTACTAAGTAGTAATGTGTTTTCACGAATAAATGATGTGAAAATAAGAAGAAGGAAAGATGCAGCCATCAAGGTTCCTGGGCTGTGTTGTTTACACTATCAAACCCTCTACCAACTATGCATAATGCTTAAAAGGAAGGCTTTATAAAAACTTATTTAGAACTTCCAGGGGGTGGGCACGTGCCTACCTCGGCCCACCCCCAGATCCGCCCTTGGCTAAATCACCAACTAATTTGATGTAATAGATAATCGCACCCCCACAAAAAGCTAGGTTAACTACTTTTAACAATTTGTGAACAAATAATGAACAATAAACACAAGATTATGAAATTGTAAGAGAGAAGAGGGAAAAGTGTTACATTCACAATATCATTAGGAATTAATTAAGAGAATTACACCAAGAGGAGGGGGATTACCCTTCCATTAAAGCTAGATCTCAAAAATTGATTAAGAAAATCAAACTCTAAACCCTCTCTAATTTCTCTCCAAAAAGCCTCCCTCACAAAACTGAAAAATTATTTATAACTTTGCCAAAATTAAGAAAACAAAACAAGTGGGCTCAGTCCAAAACACGAAATTAAAATCACAAAAATCCTACAGTACAGGGGACCACAGGCTGCGCCTGAAGTCCGCTCTCTGCGGTGGAGACAGAGAACGCAGGCTGCACTGACAAGGTTGTTCTCGAATATGCTAAATGATGTATTTTTTAATTTCTATAAGCACAATTTACGACATTTATTTGGAAAAGATGCACAACTTTACGGAATATTATCTCAAAAATAAGATTATTTGCGACGCTTAATTATTTCAAATAAGCTGCCTATATGCGGCGTTATAAAGGGAAGAAGCCTCGCATAACTGACCTATTTGAGGCGTTTAAAGGGTGTGATGCCGCAAATAGAAGAGCTTATTTGAGGCGATTTTCAAAGATGATGCCACAAATACTCATTTATTGAAGGCATCTAAAAAACACCGCACCATAATTTCCCATGTGCGACCTCGCGATATACGGCATCAAGAAAAACGCCTAAAATATGAGGTTTTTTTGGAGTCGCTAATCCACTTTTTTTTTACTAGTGCAGCCTGTGGCCATGATCTGGTTATCTCATCCGCTTCTTTTACTTCAAGTTTTTGACTTTGATTCCTAGCTTCTTTATTCTTCTACTAATTACGTGCCTTCGACTTTTATGTTGTGCTCGATACTCGGATTTCGGACATGAGTCGTTGTCCTTGCTCCTTAGCCTCGAAGAGTCTTCTTGAGCCGCCATCTTCATTTGGAAAATCCGCTATAAGAGTATTTACAACCCAAAAACCTTGCCTAAGCAAGTCAATGACATACAAATGGCCTAAAATACAAAGATTACATACAAATGGCCAAAACTCACCGAGTACATGGAATTTGTGTTAATACGAGTCGAATAACACCAAAATTACCACAATATGAGCCTAATTATTATGGTAAAAGTCACTCTCATCAGTATAGCAAGAACCGACAATAAACATGTAAGGGTAAGAACCCTAAAAGTAGTCGACTGGTCCTTAGGATAGTCTTTCCTAATACTAAGGATACAAAAGCTAAAGTTGGCTGCAAATTGGGAAGGACCCTACCTAATTGACTCAATTGCCGGAAGAGGCGCATATCGGCTAATGACTTTGCAAGGCCAACTAATTGAGAGACCTTGGAACATTCTTCACCTAAAGTATTACAAAATATGATCACTCTAACTCATACCAAAGTATACAAGAGACACCATGCAACTACGTACGGGTTAAGGTATGTAACACCACAAGACCCTATGTTCATTTTTTAAAACACTAATATACTAAGACACCTCAAGGTTAAAACGTCTAAAACACAATACTATTCTTTCGTACTTTCTTCTCTTTATCACGTCACCCAACTAACAATCCAACATGCTACATAAACAAACGAAAACCCAAATCTAACTTGGATTCTTACAAAAAAAGGGCATACCCCTAAATCAATTAAAACAACCTTAGCAGGTCAAAAAAGTCAAAATTCTAGCCATCACCGGCCACTAAAACAACTTTTTTTTCCCTTTCTTCCGTGATTCAGGATTATCCTTCACAACAAGGGCATCCTCCCCCTTACTTCAGCCCCTCCAAAGCACTGCCTGGAAAAAGGCGATAGGAAACATCAACATCCTCAGTCAGATCCCAAGATGATCTATCTTGAACCGATGTCTTCATCATACCAATCCTAGTCCTTAAGGTCCAATAAGTACCAAGGCTAGTTTGCTCTGCTTTCAAAGCAGCAAGCAAATTGAATCTCTAAGTCAAAAATTTGTGCCTTATAAGCATCCAATTTAGCATGCAAAGACTCCCTTTAATCGATCAACGCAGTCTACTCAGTATCAAGAGTCAATAAAACAGAATTCTTCTCAGCAACCTCAGCAGTCTTAAATTGAAGATCTTCATACAAGGAATCGTAAGCACAATAACCTCTTTCCAACACCACATGCCCCAAGGAAGCCAAAGCGGTCATTGTCTGCAACGAGAAGTATATGAGAAACAATAAACACAACAAAGACCTTTAAGGGAAAAAAAAAATAAGTACTACCAAGACCTACTCAACGCCTGATAAGATAAATCTACAAAATCCACCTCATCAGCATAAGAGGAGGATGCTGTATTAGAAACAAGTTGCACAAGTTTCTTCCCATCTGAATAATTCACTTTACCTAATCTTCCTGTCAAAACCTAGAACTTTGGAAGATCATTCAAACTCAAATCAGAGAAAAAAATGACCTTATGTTTCTTGCAAGACAATGAAGCTGTAACACCCGCTATTTTTCTAGCTTTTTTATTCTTTCCGTTATGACATCGTCATAACTCTATCACATTTCGGCCTCATATTTCATCATTTTACCAAGCTTTACTTTTAGTTTTAAGTTTAATGATATTTATTTTTAATGTTAAAGATTTTAACTCTCTTAAATCCATTTATTTGGTTTTCTATTTTCCGTGAGGAATTCTATTTCTCTTTGAATTGACGTTTTTAAACTCGGATTTAAGTTATTCCTTTTCCTAAAATGTCTAAACCCATTTATATAATATTTCCAACTAAGAATTTTTTTTTTTTTACGAAAATTTAGCCTTTAATGATTTTATTACGAAATTTCGTAAATATTATTTTCTAACGCGAGGTTTACTCGAATTGCTTTGAAATACCTTTAACAATTTTACGATTTTCTTTTTATCAACTTACAAATTATTTTGGGACATTTTCTCACATTTTGGACCGTGACCCCCCTTGGCTCACCCCTACTACATTTTTTTTATATACACTCATTTTATTATGTTAAACATTAGATATTTATTTCTTTCTTCATTCATTTTGGTGGATTAATACAAACTCTTCACACTCCTCTCACATTCACTCTTGGCTGAAATTTTTGAGATGAATGTACCTAGTTTTCATCAACTTTTAAGTCATCATTAATTCCATATCTCTTCACATTTTCCTCTTTATTCATTCTTCCATTTTATTTTAGCAAAAACCTTTTCTTTCTCCATCTTTTTGGCTGGTGTTCCTGCCCATTTTTAGCAGGCATTTTCGTCCATAATCAAGCTTTGATCGTCCTATTTTCGCCTTCTAAATTATCGTCTTTCTTTCCCCTTCGTTGAGGTAATAATCGATGTTATTTCCGATTGTTATTTACCTTGATTCTTTTAGTTTTCTCATGGTATTTTTGTACCATGTATGTCATGTGATTTAGAATTCTTGGTCGATCCCGAAGTCGACGAATTTATTGTAGACTCGGATTTGGATTGAAGGTAACGTCGTTGTTACTCGGTATTGCATGATTTTATTTGTGTAATTGCATGTATATAATTATAATTTTATTTTGATAATATATGTATGTCATATAATCTGTAAAATTTTTAAAAGTTGAAAATTTGCATGTTTCGGTATTTTTATCGCTTTTACGAGATTAACGATTAAATCGTCATATTAATTTGTAAAATTGTAATATTCGGCCTAAATATGTAATATATGTTTATATTCTGTAAAAATGATGTTTTTGATGATTTTTAATAATTTAGTATTTTTCTGATATTTTAGTTATCGATTATTGAATTATTACCGTTTACGGACAAAAACGAATAAAAACCGATTTTTAGTTCTGGTACCTAAACATTTTATTTTAATCTGATTTTTGGCGTGGTGAAACTTTCTGATAAAATAGAATTTTCTGAAATTTTTCATAATTTTTCGGAATTTTTAAGAGGATGAATTAATTAATCACTTTAAATCATCGTTTATCGTTAAAACCGTGTTTGTCGTTTAAATTCTCGATTTTTGGTCCTATGATTAAATCTGGAAAAAAATATGATTCTGATGATTTCATAATAAAATGTAATTTTATAATTTTTAGTGCTTTAATAAAATGTTTGGGACGATAAGTTTTATTAATGGAATCGTTAATTGTGAAAACGGGTTTTAAAGACGGTTTTGACGGGATTTATTAAATCTTGAATTTTTGGAATCTGGAAAAATAGTATTTTCTGGAAAATCATGATTTTTAATTTTAAATATAATTTTTGGATATTAATACTTAAATCGTTTTGTAATTACTATTTTTGTTAATCGTTATTGTCGAGATTGGACGATTAACGAGAAAACGCTTTTGTGGACATGACGTAGGTCCACCCCGACGCGGCGAAGCGCGGGTTTGGGTAGGCGAATGAATCTCGTGGTAAGATTGCTCTCGGGTTCGAAATTTAAGTCAAAATGGAGTCGCCACCGAATTTTGTGGTTATTCGGAACCATACGAGCCCACTCTATGTCGTTATGGGCTATACACAAAGTAAGCCCACTCCGATTTCAGAGTTCATGGGGCTCGTCCCTTTGCATTGCGATACCGATACCATCTGCACCGGTAATCGTGTAAAGAATGACTCTCGTTCGCCAAGGGTTTCGGACATCCGGAAACCAAAGGTTCTGAGTAAGGGGTGAGGGTACGTGTTGGGAAGCCCACTAAGGACACCCAACCCCGCCCGCACATGGCGGCCTCTACTAAGACATCGTTCGTGTTCGTGATACGCGCGCTAGTAAAATAATGAAATGATATGCAAACAACGTTTTGTCTAAACATGCGAATTTTGCGTTAACTACGTCATTTAATGCATCTTGAATGTGGTCGAAATAATTTAGCATGCGAGGTTCATTTATAAAAGCGTAAAAGCCAATAATAAACAAAGCTCGAAAGAAAGAAATGGAAAGCGTACAAGCTACACGGGCGGAAATACAACCCGGATTTCACAATACGACATAAGCGTAAAACAAAGACAAAAACGGACCCGTATATAAATTAGACCTCGAGATTATGTAGATGGATCACCCCACTTAAATACGTATTGTGTTACATATTAAGCGAAGGACGGAAATATGAGATTGTGGCGTATTGCTAGCCTAGTCTCACATTCCGTAGTCTTGTCCCGACTTATCACGTAAAAGTGGTCAAAGTCGTTCTACGTGTCGTGACATGTGTAACGTTTTGGAAAATGATGAAGGGTCGGTCAATGGTCTAAAGTCGATAAGGACGGGGCTCGGAATATGTGTCCAAGCCCTCGGGTTTCTGAGTTGCCAGACCCACTCGACCGAGTCATTGATTGACTCGACCGAGTGCGCCATTAACGTGGCTACTGCCCATATTTTGGGGGGTTACTCGATCGAGTGCCTTATGGCACTCGGTCGAGTGCATTATTAATGAGGCTACTGCCCTGTTTTTGGGGTGCAACTCGATCGAGTGGCCTATGGCACTCGGTCGAGTGCCCCCTGTACGAGCATTGATTTGCTCGGTTTTATGACTTGAAATCGATGATCGGCCGAATCAAATACAAATATCGCACGATTTGTATTTGACTCGGCCTCCGGTACTATAATCGTGTATGAACGATTATAATACCGTCACCGGAGTTTTTATGAAAACGTTTGTGTTAGATTATGAAACTTTGAATTGATAACGAGATGCATCCCTCTACGTCACGACATCGAAACTAACCCTTTCGGGTTATGTGATGTCGATATTCGTGTCAACGGGTCTCGAACCAATTATGGAAATGGAGTTAAATATGTTCAACTACGACGAATCACGATCACGTCACGCCCTTGAGTACATTGGGGCGGGGCTCCTCGAAAGGGCTCCACCACCGTCGTTGCTCGTAAAGGGATTAGACGGATCGAATGTGATTATCGTAGTTCAACATTTCAAAACCGACTTTTGATATTAATATTATATACGCGGTATTATTAGAGTTAGTAACGATATAAAAAAGATGCAAAATTAGAAATGCGAAAAGATGAAAAAGTTAGTGTATGTGTACGTGTTACTACGATACAACGATATGAAAATGCGCATAGAAACGATATTTAAAAGAGATTAAAAAAAGGAGTTTGGGACACCCTCAACGTACATGCTAGTATGGACCTCGGAAACGGACTCGTGAACAGCGACAAAGCTTGGGAGTATCGAGGATGCACGCGAGTTACGGTGTGTATGGATATGTATGTGTATATGTCGGTTTATCGAGGGACTAGAACTCGGTTTTTTGATGTGTTTGACTTAGGGTTTCTAAGGTTTGTAAGGTGGGATGTAGGGTTGGTATGTGACTGAAAATGTAGGGCAAAGAGGTGGTCCAAAAAGTCCCCTAAAATGCATGGGAATGAGTCGGTATTTATAGGCATTTGCCACGACCTAAGGTGCACTCGATCGAGTGGCCCTAGTGCACTCGATCGAGTGCCTATTTGGGCGGGTCTGGTCCAGCGGAAGACGCTTCACTCGACCGAGTGGGCAATCCACTCGATCGAGTGGATCAACGAAGGTTGAGATAAATAAGGCAAGAATATCTTGCTTGTTTTGACTTATTTTTTGAATTTGATTTGTGCGCCTAAATGAACTTGGCTGAGATATTGTGACGGTTTCGTCTTTGATCGGGTTTTGACCCGGTCGCCAAAAGACGGGAAATATTTTTGGTGTCGGTTTTGGCCCAAATTAGTCTTATTTGACTCGGAACGATCCGCTGGGCCTGAATTTGAGGTCTGTTTTGTGGGATTTTTACTCCGCTAAAAGTCCATGTCGGCTATTATGAATTTCGTGTCCGAGTCCGAGTATACTAGTCACGTTGACGTCCAATCATCATCGGGTGTTTTTTTCGGAGACTACCATAGACACGTGGCAGTCAAAATGCGGGTGTCTACAGAGCCCCCACTCTGACTGAGGCTTGGACACGGCGAAAGTCAGAGTAGCTACCAAGCCCGTTAAGACCTGGTAGACTTCCGGTCGGGTCGTTTATAGTCCGGTAGACTCGCGTGAAGGGCTCGCCAGCCATAAGTAAAGGGTCATACCTGTCCTGATGATGATAGCTGTGCGAGGAGTCGGACTCGTAGCATAAGTCCTGGGCGTGACTGTATGTGGGCCCATCTCACACGATTTCGGGAAAAAATGCCGCCTCGGGCGTTCCGCTGGGGAAATGTGTGAGCTGTACGAGCTTGCTTTTGAAGCCTTGAGTCGTACTCGGGCTGATGATGATGCTCCGTGGGGAGTAAAGCTTGCCTCTTTTGGGGAGTAGGTGTACCCGTATGCCGACACATCGCACTTCGGATGTAGCACACCGGGGAAAAGCTAACTCCGTTGGGGAAATCAAATAGTTTTGCGGGGACTTGCCTCTTGAAGTCCGGGGTGTACCTGTATGCTGACACATAACAACTTGCATGTAACATGTAGGTAAAATGTTGACTCTCGCTGGGGAGAAAAAAGATTGAAAATTTTGGAAAGACAAAAATTTTGACGCGAAGAAATTTTTAGAAAATATTAGGGAAGCTCGGGACAGCTTGATTCCTATTCTGGGTTCAAGTTTGAAATCAGGCCCGCGTGCGCATGGGGCCCAGCTGGATGAGGAGGCAGTAGCAGTTAGGTTCCTGTTAGGTTTCTCCATTATAAATATAGGAGATTCCTACTTCAGTTTCTGCATCACAACTCAAATTCTCCTTCTCCTTTCTCAAAATCTTGTAGACTTTTAAAAAAGCTAAAAATTCCTATCATGGGCATCGATCACTTGACTGCCATGCTTCTCGCCTGGTCCCAATACTTTCGGGACGAGGAGAAGGTTAGGCTAACTCAAATGGGGATAGTCAATCTGTTCCCCTTCCAACGTCTAATAGTGGATTCGCACTTTCTGGATGCCTGTCTGTCGTTTTGGGACACCACCCATCACGTGTTTGCATTCCCGAGGGGCGAGATGTGCCCCTTGCCCGAGGAGATTACTGCTATTGGTGGTTGGAGCTTTACTGCCCAGCCAGCTATCCCTCCGTTCTACCCGGATCCAAGGAGGCGGTTGAGGGAATTTTTGGGTTTGTCTCATGCTGAGACAAACCGAATGGTGCAGGGGGATAACGTCTCCCTATTCGACCTAGCTGATAAGTTCATGAACCCTCGAGATATAAGGGCTACCCCTGCTCATAGGCGTAGGGCATTTGCCTTTTGCATGCTGCATTGTTACGTATTCGAAGGGTTGATGGACCTTGACTCATGCATGGGTCAAATCAGGCTGATCGGAGTGGTTGACCAGATGGAGACTGGTCATAGCCCTGCTTGGCTAATCACGGGGGAAATCATTATGGGGCTGGATGCTCGACGGCTTGACCCAACTCGGCGGCTGACGGGAAGCACCCGTATTCTTCAAGTATGTACCTTGAAAATTTTTTTTGTTTTTTTTTTTTTTTTTTACGTTTCACGCGAATTTTCTGATCTTCGTAAGTCACTCGATCGAGTGGACCTGTCACTCGATCGAGTGACACTTATGTCGTGCTACTGCCTGTTTTTGACAAGCTTACTCGATCGAGTCAGATGTTGCACTCGATCGAGTGGCACTCGATCCCGACTACTGCTTGTTTTTGACAAGCTTACTCGATCGAGTCAGATTTTGTACTCGATCGAGTGGGCTGTAGCGAATTGCTCCGTTGCTTATGAAGTTTGTATATGCCTTTTAGATATGGTTGTCGGAACGACTGTCAATCATAGAGACTCCTCCGAGCATTTCCAGTTATCGGAGTAGTCAGATCAGCTCTAGGAGGCGGAAGATAAGCTCGAGTCACCAGATAAACCGAGCTTACTGGGATGAAGAACTGGTATTCCACGGGGGTCCTTTGATCAGGTGGACCGTTGCTTGGTGGTTTCTTTCGAAGTTAACTGGATTGGCCAAGAGGGACCAAGCCCGATATCTGACGATCTTGTCCCTAGACTGGACGGTTCATATTTACCCGGACCGCCTCCTAAGGCAGTTCGGTTCATCTCAGCGCATCCCTGAGAAGGAAGCCATTATTAGCGTCCCGCTCCAATTGACGGACGCTATGTGCGACACTTGGTTGCAACGATGGTTCACTCGTCCCACATGGACGATACCTAGCCCTTGCCAATCCGCTTGGGTATCACGGGCTTACCAAAAGTGGACTTCTGAAGAGTCCGAGGAGGCTCGCAAAGCCTTAAGGCTTGATGAAGCCATCGAATTGGTGCAGCGCGAGTCGGCGAAGGATAACAGAGAGCTCTTCGCTGGGGAAGACACTCCTGGAGCTAAAGTCCGGGAAGAATCGGGTCATAAGTCACATACTAAGACTCGATCTAAAGAAGTCGGTTCTAGCAGTACTCGGGGGCAGACCGACTTGGAACGACGACTTGGGCCGAGGTTGGCAGTCCGGGACCGACTTGGTCCGCGTGACCGGCTCCCTGAGCCGGTCAGGGCTCGACTTGGGCCCATTGATATGACAGGGGAGTCGGGCTCAAACACTCGGGCCCGAGCTAGAGAGGTTCCCGTAGTAATTCGGGAACGCTCCCCTCCACGTCGTCGCCAGTGGACGTCTAAGGATGCTAAGGACAAGGGGAAGGGCAAGATGCCCTAAATGCCAAGTCCTTAGATTTATTATTATTTAAGTATTATTATTATTTTTATTGTGTGCCCTTTTTTTGTATTTTTTGAATTCCTGCACTTTGTAATTTCCCGAGTTTATCGGGATATATATATTTTTTGAATTAATAAAAGAAATTTATTATTAAACCGTTCCTGTCTTTTCTTGATTGCATTGGTTGTACCCTTTTGAGGGGTTGCCTACGTATCTGCGATTAGCAGAATCAAACCAAACGTAGTTCAGGCTCAGGAAATTTGCAATCTCGAATTACACCAAGACTATTGGTTCAAGATGTTTATGACAGTAGAATAAGTAATTCTAGCTCATTGACTTGCTTTTTGTAAAAAAATGATTTTGATAAAATTCGCTAATGACATTGAGAAATGGCTAAGGGTAGTAACACTTCAGCTGGTCCAGGTTGGTTGGGTTGACAAACTCGTTCCCGTCCAGGTCCGTCAGCATCACTGCTCCCCTTGATAGGATTTTCTTCACCAGGTATGGCCCAGCCCAATTGGGTTTGAATTTTCCCCTTGGGTCAACCGGTAGTAGAGCCCGAATAGACTTAAGGACTAGATCGCCCTCCCTGATGTGTCTGGGTCTTACTCTCTTGTTGAAGGCCCGTTGGATCCTCTTCTGGTAGATTTGGATATTATTGAGGGCACGAGACCGTCGTTCATCTAGTAGAACCAGTGAGTCATATCGTGCTCGTACCCAGTCAGCTTCGGGTACTTGGCTTTCTAGCAGGATTCTGAGGGACGGTACCTCCAACTCGACGGGCTGGACAGCTTCCATCCCATAGGTTAGGTAGTATGGCGTTGCCCCGGTTGCGGTGCGAATTGACGTCCGGTACCCCCATAGGGCAAAAGGTATTTTGTCGGGCCAATCCCGGTAATTATCAGCCATCTTTTTGAGTATGGTGACAATTGTTTTATTAGCCGCCTCCACTGCTCCATTCGTTTGGGGACGGTAAGGCGAGGACGTGTGCCTTTGAATTTTATATCTAGTCAGCAAGGCTGCGGTTTCAGCTTGAAAATGAGTCCCGTGATCACTGATAAATTCATGCGGGATTCCATACCGACATATTATCTTGTTTTGGATAAATTTGGCGACATGCTTAGCATTGAGAATGCGATATGACTCAGCTTCGACCCATTTGGTGAAATAGTCGATAGCTACTAAAATAAAGCAGTGCCCACCAGTACCAGAGGGATTTATTTTCCCGATTATGTCGATACCCCATGTTGAGAACGGCCAGGGTGACGTCATGGTATAGAGTAGCGATGACGGCATATGTTGCACATTGCCAAAGATTTGACAGTTATGACAATGTTTGACATACGACCGGCAATCGGCTTCCATGGTATTCCAGTAATAACCGAGCCTCATGATTTTCCGGACCAGCATGTGGGCATTCATATGTGGGCCGTTTTCACCGTCATGTACTTCGGCCATAACCTTTTCAGCCTTGTATTTATCAACACAAAGGAGAAGAGCCCCCTGTGCCGTTTTTTTGTACAATTGCCCGTCATCAGTACGGACGAACTGGGTGGCTAACCTTCGTAAGGCTTTCTTGGCTCGACCTTCCGTCCCGGGAGGATACTCTCCATTTGTCAGGTATTTTAACACAGCCTGGTACCATGGTTCGGGATCAGTTATCTCAATGTCTTCGATATCGTGAACATATGCCGGCTCGGACCGTCTTTCGACGCAAATCGGCATACTGGTCACGTGGTCGGGAATATTTAACAGGGATGCCAATTTCGAAAGTGCATCCGCAAACTGATTCTCTTCCCGGGGTAGGTAAATGTACTCTACCTTTTGGAATTGTTTCTCGAGATCCCTTACTCGTGCTTGGTAGGCCACGAGATTAGCATTCCGAGTTTTCCATTTTTGCAGTGCTTGGTTAATGACCAAGGATGAGTCACCATGTACCCGGAGATTTGTGATCCCCAGATTGGCGGCGGCTTGTAGCCCGTAAATGCACGCTTCGTATTCTGCTGCATTATTGGTAACATCGAAGTCCAGTTTGATGGAGACGGGAGTATGCTCCCCTCTCGGTGAGATTAGGAGTATCCCGACTCCAAACCCTCGAAAATTAGATGCTCCATCGAAATATAAATCCCATGTTTCGGCGTCGGTATGGAAAATATCTTCGTCTGGGAAGGACCAGGTGTCGGTGTGTCCTTCTTCGGTTACCGGGCTGTCAGCGAGGAATTCAGCTACCACCCGTCCCTTAATGGCCTTTAATGGCACGAATTTTAGGTCGAATTCTGCCAACATTAGAGTCCATCTAGAAATTCGGCCATTGAGGATTGGTTTTTCGAAGAGGTATTTGATCGGGTCCATCTTGGATAGCACATGGACCTCGTAACTGAGCATATAATGTCGGAGTTTCTTGGTGGCCCAGACTAGAGCCAAACACGTCTTTTCGAGCATGGTATATTTGCACTCATACTCTAAAAACTTTTTGCTGATGTAGTAAATGGCTCTTTCTTCGGAGTCAACTGTCTGAGCCAGCATAGCCCCCATGGCTGTCTCGGTCGTCGTTAGGTATAACGACAGAGGCAAACCGGGTTGAGGTGGCATTAAGACTGGCGGTGTAGACAGAATTTCTTTGATTTTGTCGAAAGCGGTTTGGCACTTGTCATCCCATAGCACCCGTTCTCCTACTTTCAGCTTCTTGAAAATTGGCTCACACACCATGGTTAACTTGGAAATGAACCGACTGATGTACTGGACTTTCCCGAGGAATCCCCTTATCTCTTTTTCGGTTTTAGGAGGTTGCATCTCGGTAATGGCTTTGATTTTAGCTGGGTCGACTTCGATACCTCGTTGGCTAACGATATGACCCAGTAATTTGCCTGACGTTACCCCAAAACTGCATTTCTGAGGGTTTAACCTCATGTTGTATCTGCGCAATCGGGTGAAGAACTTTCTTAGGGCGGTGATGTGACCGTCCCGTTCTTTGGATTTGACGATCATGTCGTCCACATAAACTTCTACCTCTTTATGCATCATGTCGTGTAATAAAGTGGTAGCGGTCCTTTGGTATGTGGCCCCGGCATTAATGAGACCGAATGGCATGACGGTGTAGCAGTAAGTACCCCAAGGTGTGGTGAAGGTGGTCTTACTCATATCTTCTTCCGCCATCTTGATCTGATTATATCCGGCATACCCATCCATGAATGATAGAAGGGCATGATCGGCCGTGTTATCCACCAGTATATCGATGTGTGGTAACGGAAAATCATCTTTCGGGCTCGCCTTGTTAAGATCCCGAAAATCTACGCATACCCGCACCTTACCGTCCTTTTTAGGAACCGGCACGATGTTTGCCACCCAGTCCGGATACTCGGACACTTGTATGAAGCCGGCTTTGAATTGTTTGTCGACTTCTTCTTTTACCTTGAGAGACCACTCGGGCCTCATCCGACGGAGCTTTTGTTTGACCGGTTTGCACCCGTCTTTGATTGGTATGTGGTGCTCAGCTATTTCCCGGTCTATCCCCGGCATGTCCTTGTAGGACCATCCGAAGACATCTTTGAATTCTTGGAGGAGGTTTATGAATTGTTGTTTCTCCTCGGGATCTAAGGATAACCCTATCTTAAGTATCTGAGGCTCTAAGGTTGTTCCTACGTTTATGGACTCGGTCTCTTCGATTACCGGATTCCGGGATTCCCTTTGCTCTAGTTGCTCGATCAGATGTGGAGGTAAGGGTACCTGTTCGTCGGATTTCTCAATGTCATAGCATAAGGCATTTTTGAAAGCAAGATTTAAAAGAGACAAGTCGTAAGCAGAACGGTTGTTATTATTGATTGAAAATTTGGAAAACAGCTCAAAGAGAGCAGCCATCTGATCATTGGTCAGTGGCGGAATTGGTAAGGCACTCGGGACAGACCCCGAAGTGCCAGCAGCAGGAATGATAGAAGGGAGAGGGGTTACAGGAGTGACTCTAGCACCGACTTCCCTAGACTCGACCTCAGACTCTGACTCAGACTCCGACTCAGACTCGGACTCAGACTCAGGCATGTCTCCCTCTCCGGTGACCAGCTTGTAGATCTTCCCCTGACTGTCAGTCCACTTGACAGTCTTCCTCCAGGCCCTTTTTCCCGTCTCGGAACCAACATCCGAGATCAGCTTGGTCGGGTCGAACCTGTTGCTGCGAAGAATCAGGTTGACCAGGTCTTCTTTTGGGGTCGGGGCTATGGTATCTTCCCCGAAGAGCAGCCCCAGCGCGGGCTCAGCGTCATTGGCTTCATCAGACTGGATGAGGGCGAACACATCATCCGGGATGTAGTTGCAATCCCGGGCCAAGTGGGTCCCGAGGTGCGTAGCATTGGGTTGGTATAGCCCAACCTGGACAGCCCCGAATACGGGTGTGACAAAGTAGTCGGACAACCGTGGGCTGTAAGGGCTCAAGTAGATACCCTTCATGATGTTGCAGGCCTTTTCGATTCCTGCTCGGACAACGTTGTCCGGAGTGATGGCATAGCCAAGGCCGAAGTGAGAGTCTTCGTCCTTGAGAACCTCGATGATCTTCCCAGCTGGAAGGTCGGGTCGAGAGGTAGCCCCCGGAAGGTACCCTAGGTTTTGGAGCATTGTGTCAATGCTTGTGGGGAAGTAAGGCCTAAAGAGGTACTCTTCCTCGATCATCCCCACAAAATCGAACCCCCAGAGGTCCGTGCGGCCCGTGGCGTTACAGCTAGCCACGGTCATTGGGGTTGCTTCTAAAGTAATAATGCCGTCGAGTAGAGGCATCTTGATTTTACGGTGGAGGGTGGAGGACACCGCCTTTACCGCGTGGATCCACGGCCTTCCTAGGAGCAAGTTGAATGATGAGGTGACATCAATCACCTGGAATTCAAGCTCCTTTTCTATTGGGCCTGTGATGATGGTCAGTTTTATGGCCCCAGCTACCGACTTTGGGCTCCCATCAAAAGCTTGGATGGTCTGAGCAGTCGGGATGTAGTCTGCCTCGGTGATTCCGAGGGCTTTGGCGGTCCTTAAGGGAAGGACGTTCACAGCCGACCCGTCATCGACTAAGGTCATCGGGAGGTACTTTCCCCGGCAGATCACCGTGATGTAAAGGGCCAGGTTGTGGGAGGTCCCAAATGGCGGCAGGTCAGCTTCGGAAAATGTGATCATTGGGCCTCCCACTTTAGCCTTACCCTTTAGGTGGGGAAGGACCGTGGCTACCATTTCAGCAGGGGTAGCCAAAGAGTCAATCTTGACTTGATCGAGAGCCTTTGTAAGTGCTTCTCGATGTTCTTGTGAGCTGACTAAGAGTTGCCATATAGTGAGGTCAACTCGGGTTCTCTTCAGTTGCTTCATAATAGCCGTTTCAGCGGTTGGCTCCTCAGGGGCGACTTCCATCCCGAGTGGATCGGTGATGGTTGCCGGGATAGGGGTGTCCCTAGTGCTTGTGGCCAAGTAGGGACGACCAAGGTTGTTGCTGGCTAAGACTCGAGTTTTGGTTTCTCGAATCTGTTCAGGGGTGATGGGAACGGTTTCCCCCTTGGCGAGGTAGACATCATCCTCGTCGTCAAACCAGATCCCATTCACCTACGGGACAAATGGGGAGATAAGGTGAGAGCAATCGATCACCTCCCCGATAAAGATAGCGTGGGAGCTGAAAGGATTCTCCTTGTTACTGGGCTTATCTCCGGGTAGCGGGATTTTACCGCTTTCAATCAGGTCTTGAATCAAGTGCTTCAGCTTCCAGCACTTCTCGGTGTCATGCCCATTGCCTCGGTGGTATTGACAATAGGCTTGAGCATTGTAGTTCTTGGAGCGTCGCTCAACCGGAACTTCGGGAGTTGGGCCTATCGGTTGGATTAGGCCTTTCGAGGACAGCCTTTGTAAGGCATAAGTATAGGTCGTACCTATATCAGTGAAAACCCGAGGTGGGGTGTTTCTCTTGGACGGGGCATCTAATAGATTAACCGCGTCGAAAATGCTGCGGGTTGCAGCTTGAGGCTTGGTTGTGGAGGAAGAAGCCCCTTGGTAACCCTTAGCAGCGGCCTTGGTGAGGCCTTCCAGTCTCAAGTCATCTTCGATCCTCATACCCATTTCAGTGAGGGTGGTGAAGTTGGGTATGACAGCATATCGGAGGTGAACCCGGTAGGATGGGAGGAGGTTCTTAACAAAGGCCTCCACTAAAGTCTTCTCACTGGGCTTGTCGACCAGTTTCACGCTCTCGGCCCTCCAGCGTTGAAGGTATTTAGTAAAACCTTCTTTCGGCTCTTGGGCCATAACCTCCAGAGATCGCATTGTGGTTTGGATCTCGGTGTTGTCAGCATAGTTCCGAGCGAACTCGGTGGCCACGTCATCCCAGGTAGGGAACTTCTTCGGGTCTAGCCTGTAGTACCAGGCCCGTGGGTGTTTCTCGAGAGATGCGGCAAAGAGGTTCTTGAACATGGATGAATCCACTCCCTTGATGGCCATGAATTCCTTGAAGGCCCGCACATGTAGTAACGGGTCCTCAGTTCCCTCGAACATGGGCAAACCGGTGAGGTTCAGGTTTGCGGGCAACTTGTCACTCACCGTGGAGTATTCTCGGCTATTCTCCCGGTGGATATTGTTACTCCCAGTCAAATGGACTTGTTCTTCTAGTCGGCGCACTGCGCTGACCAGTTCGGCTAGAGGCCCAGTGGTCTCGACATTAGGAGTCCTTTGCTCCACTGTAGCTAGGCGAGCAACGATGGCCACTTGGCCAGCCCTCATTTCAGTCAGTTGGGCTTCGATGTCGGTTTGCTTCGCGACCATGGCGTCCAAGGAGGTTTGCAGACTGTTCAAAGTAGCCATCTTGCGGGCGTGCCTGGTTGCCGGTGGCCTGTCTGTAAGAACACCGTGTAATCAGAAACCGAACCCAGTCTTAGAATCAAAGGAAATAGCACATCCCGAGCGACCCAAAAAGAAAGGACTGAGCGGAAAAGACTTGAGAAAGACATCTAGACGGATGACTCGTGGGTGGTATGACTTCCTTAGGATTTCGGCTTTGTGGGCCTAGTCCCGTTCGAAGGAAGGTCCACGTGAGATTACTCCCCAGACTTTTGACTCGAGTGTATGGACGGACCTTCCTTTGTAGGGGTATGCCCTACGCGGGTTGGTCGTGCCTTGACAGATAAGGCGGACTTGGGAAAAGGGGGGAAACTCGTGATATAAGATCGACGGAGTTTCGACGCTATAAACCCTCCATGTACTATGCGAAGACCCGACACACGGATAGACGGTAGGTCCTATAATAAGGAAGGTTTATTTTAGGAAAGTTGAAAGTTGAAGTTTGAATGCAAAATGAACGAATTTCCGAAAGTTTTGAAAACTGAAAACGGAATTTCGAAAACCGAGATTAGAATTTTGAAAAGGAAAATTCCGAAAATCAAGGTGATGGGGGTGGAAATTCGAGAATTAAAACGGACAGCATGCCGACTACCAAAAAGGATATTTTGAGTCAAATCGTTGATCCTAAATTTCGGCGGCATTCCGAGTTTTGAAAATTGGGTATTTTGAAAAGGTGAGTCCCGAAATGGGCAGCATTTCGGGTTTTTCAAAATTGGGCGTTTTAGAATGACGGGTCCCGAAATGGACAGCATTTCGGGTTTTTCGAAAGGTGGGTATCTTTGGAAAGATGCAAATTTGAAATGACGGTTTTTGAAAAATGACACGGAAACCAAGTAGCACGTAGTCAAACAAGCATTATAACGACGCTTATGTATGCTTTACGCTAGGTCTCGGTCGGTCAAAATAGGGTCTATACCAACAACGATGGCTTTCTCATGTGATGGACGGACTCCCTAAGCCGAGTTGGTCTTAGGACATGCCGCAAAACCGAGACGAGTTCCACCATCGATGTCTTTAGCGCACCCATGTAGGAATGCACCGTGGTATAGTGGGACGTCGGTCACAAGTAACCGGCCCGGGCAAAATGGGTTATGCATGAATCATTAGACTAACGCGCGCACACTAATCGACGAACGATTTCTCTTCGAGTCTCACCCTAGGAACCCCGATGACATGTGGTACATCAGGTATCCCCAGCGGAGTCGCCAAATTGTGGACATGACGTAGGTCCACCCCGACGCGGCGAAGCGCGGGTTTGGGTAGGCGAATGAATCTCGTGGTAAGATTGCTCTCGGGTTCGAAATTTAAGTCAAAATGGAGTCGCCACCGAATTTTGTGGTTATTCGGAACCATACGAGCCCACTCTATGTCGTTATGGGCTATACACAAAGTAAGCCCACTCCGATTTCAGAGTTCATGGGGCTCGTCCCTTTGCATTGCGATACCGATACCATCTGCACCGGTAATCGTGTAAAGAATGACTCTCGTTCGCCAAGGGTTTCGGACATCCGGAAACCAAAGGTTCTGAGTAAGGGGTGAAGGTACGTGTTGGGAAGCCCACTAAGGACACCCAACCCCGCCCGCACATGGCGGCCTCTACTAAGACATCGTTCGTGTTCGTGATACGCGCGCTAGTAAAATAATGAAATGATATGCAAACAACGTTTTGTCTAAACATGCGAATTTTGCGTTAACTACGTCATTTAATGCATCTTGAATGTGGTCGAAATAATTTAGCATGCGAGGTTCATTTATAAAAGCGTAAAAGCCAATAATAAACAAAGCTCGAAAGAAAGAAATGGAAAGCGTACAAGCTACACGGGCGGAAATACAACCCGGATTTCACAATACGACATAAGCGTAAAACAAAGACAAAAACGGACCCGTATATAAATTAGACCGCGAGATTATGTAGATGGACCACCCCACTTAAATACGTATTGTGTTACATATTAAGCGAAGGACGGAAATATGAGATTGTGGCGTATTGCTAGCCTAGTCTCACATTCCGTAGTCTTGTCCCGACTTATCACGTAAAAGTGGTCAAAGTCGTTCTACGTGTCGTGACATGTGTAACGTTTTGGAAAATGATGAAGGGTCGGTCAATGGTCTAAAGTCGATAAGGACGGGGCTCGGAATATGTGTCCAAGCCCTCGGGTTTCTGAGTTGCCAGACCCACTCGACCGAGTCATTGATTGACTCGACCGAGTGCGCCATTAACGTGGCTACTGCCCATATTTTGGGGGGTTACTCGATCGAGTGCCTTATGGCACTCGGTCGAGTGCATTATTAATGAGGCTACTGCCCTGTTTTTGGGGTGCAACTCGATCGAGTGGCCTATGGCACTCGGTCGAGTGCCCCCTGTACGAGCATTGATTTGCTCGGTTTTATGACTTGAAATCGATGATCGGCCGAATCAAATACAAATATCGCACGATTTGTATTTGACTCGGCCTCCGGTACTATAATCGTGTATGAACGATTATAATACCGTCACCGGAGTTTTTATGAAAACGTTTGTGTTAGATTATGAAACTTTGAATTGATAACGAGATGCATCCCTCTACGTCACGACATCGAAACTAACCCTTTCGGGTTATGTGATGTCGATATTCGTGTCAACGGGTCTCGAACCAATTATGGAAATGGAGTTAAATATGTTCAACTACGACGAATCACGATCACGTCACGCCCTTGAGTACATTGGGGCGGGGCTCCTCGAAAGGGCTTCACCTCCGTCGTTGCTCGTAAAGGGATTAGACGGATCGAATGTGATTATCGTAGTTCAACATTTCAAAACCGACTTTTGATATTAATATTATATACGCGGTATTATTAGAGTTAGTAACGATATAAAAAAGATGCAAAATTAGAAATGCGAAAAGATGAAAAAGTTAGTGTATGTGTACGTGTTACTACGATACAACGATATGAAAATGCGCATAGAAACGATATTTAAAAGAGATTAAAAAAAGGAGTTTGGGACACCCTCAACGTACATGCTAGTATGGACCTCGGAAACGGACTCGTGAACAGCGACAAAGCTTGGGAGTATCGAGGATGCACGCGAGTTACGGTGTGTATGGATATGTATGTGTATATGTCGGTTTATCGAGGGACTAGAACTCGGTTTTTTGATGTGTTTGACTTAGGGTTTCTAAGGTTTGTAAGGTGGGATGTAGGGTTGGTATGTGACTGAAAATGTAGGGCAAAGAGGTGGTCCAAAAAGTCCCCTAAAATGCATGGGAATGAGTCGGTATTTATAGGCATTTGCCACGACCTAAGGTGCACTCGATCGAGTGGCCCTAGTGCACTCGATCGAGTGCCTATTTGGGCGGGTCTGGTCCAGCGGAAGACGCTCCACTCGACCGAGTGGGCAATCCACTCGATCGAGTGGATCAACGAAGGTTGAGATAAATAAGGCAAGAATATCTTGCTTGTTTTGACTTATTTTTTGAATTTGATTTGTGCGCCTAAATGAACTTGGCTGAGATATTGTGACGGTTTCGTCTTTGACCGGGTTTTGACCCGGTCGCCAAAAGACGGGAAATATTTTTGGTGTCGGTTTTGGCCCAAATTAGTCTTATTTGACTCGGAACGATCCGCTGGGCCTGAATTTGAGGTCTGTTTTGTGGGATTTTTACTCCGCTAAAAGTCCATGTCGGCTATTATGAATTTCGTGTCCGAGTCCGAGTATACTAGTCACGTTGACGTCCAATCATCATCGGGTGTTTTTTTCGGAGACTACCATAGACACGTGGCAGTCAAAATGCGGGTGTCTACAGCTTTAAAAACCGAGTTTTAGGATTCTGGAAAATTTTCTTTTCTGGACAGAATGTCCATAAATATATTTGAACCATTTTACGTAATTTTTGTACTATTTATTAAAGTTTTTAACTAATAAGTACTGATTTTGGACAAATTGTGATTTATTGTTAAAATGCTTCGTCTTACCTAAAAGAATTATTATTTTTTCAGCCATTTTGAAAATATTTAAATCTGAAACTTTAAGAGTTAAATCATCCCTTAACATACTCTAAATATATTTGTTGGTTTAATTAAATAAAGACGTTCAAATATTTAATTTAATGTTTGCTGTAAAATCCTATTTATAATTTTATTGTCGAAACTAATAATAATTAGGGAATTTTAGCTTTTTAACTTTTGAAAACACCCTAATTAGTAGTATTAAAATGTTTAAGACATTTTTAATCGTTTTATCACGCTTATACGATATTTTAGTAATTTCATAAAATTAAATGTTCACTTTGGTAATTAATGTTGTTAAGGCCGAAAGTATTAGTTTTATAAATCTATATCGTTTACTAAAAATGTGGTATTAGTATGAACTAATATTTTCATTATTTTGATATAATGCTATTTTAGTAAAGTTTCTAAAAATAGAAGTTTCCTAAAATAGAAAGTCCCCTCTTTTAGAATATAAATGTTTACTTCTTTTATCCTCATATTGTTTATAATGATTATATCTTTTGAATATCGATAATGGCTTGTTTTGGAGTTATGGAATAAAGTCAAGTGTGGGGTTAGAGTAATAATCTGGAGTGTACGTTTTTGCCATCAGCTATAAAGCCAGTGTGCCCATTTGGGGTACATTTGGTCGTTGAACTGGGCGTAGTTTCGCCCAGGAGAGTGTGCATTGTGCCCTTAAGCTAGATATCGCATCGTGTTAGTCGCCGTCAGTTGAACTGGATACATTTGGTATCCAGGAGGGGTGTATACTACTTAAACCAGGACCTCGCTGCACGCAGTCCTGTTATAGTTGAGTTGCCTAGTTAGAGACTGGATTCTGTTATGAGTTAAGTCTACAGTTCTCGAAGCTAGTTTCCAGTATTATCCTAGTGAAAGTCTAGCCTTGTGCACACTGATCGAATATCCATAACGCCATTTTGAATATTTTTATTATTATCGATATAATTTGGTTGCAGGTTGGCAAATGTTTTATGTTTTCTTCGGAAAACTCATTTTTATTATATTGTTTTGATACGTGAAGTTTTTTACTGAAAGTTTATTTTTATTATAATGTGTTTTACTGTTTTCCATTTTTACTATTTTTCTATAATAGTAATTACAGTTTTAAAATCCTGTTATACGGCTGGGAGAACGTTGACGTTGCTCCCCACCGATTGTGGCTGTTATGTTTTTAACATGGCAGGTATATGTGTTTTCTTTCGGGTGGGCTAGCGAGCAGTTATGGATCCTGCTTGTTTTAATAAGATCACTGTATTATGGATTGTTAAAACCCTTTTTATGGATTTTATTTATTTATTTATTTTGTAGCCATTTTTATTTTATGGCTGATGTATTGACTTACCATTTTTATTTAATAAAGACATAGCTACAGTGTGTTATAATCCCATTTCTACAGTGTTTCCACCTTGCGTTAGAATTTCTATGGGATTACAGAAGCACTAGAGCTAGCTAAATCCAGCTTGATCGGACCAGAAGCTTCCTTTTCAGGAACACTATGAAGAATTTTTTGAATACATTGATCCTCCTTAACCTTGGAGATCTGGGACAAAACCATATCCAAAGTAATGCGCCTAAAACTAGAGAATGAAGGAGTCCTCTGAACAGACTCTTTGGAAGTCATCACAAGGATAGCAGGAGTCGATATACCTGGCTTAACCTTCTTAAAGAATGGAGCGACTGACAAAGATAATGGCCAAGATAGATGTCAGGATCTACGGTCTTTAGGAATTGACAAGAACGCATTAACCCATCGAGATGAACCCAAATCTAGAACCATCTGATCCCAATTACCTACAATCGAGCCTTTAGAATCCAATGGATAACAAAGCCTCTCGAAATCAGGGCCAACACTAGCATCCCTTCTGAAGAAATAGCCGGAAGGCCAACCTTTCTCATCCCCACAATCTAGACGATTGATAAGAGAACCGTCATCATGAACACGCACTGTGAAACGACCTTGATTATGGGCCCGAACAATATAACAATGTTTCAAGTCAGCCAATTGGAAATCCAACTTATAAGCAAAACATGGACATTCAATGGACCTGATAAGACGCCAAATAGTTGGCATCACCTAACAAGGTGCTAATTGTGTCATTCTGAGAAAGTCGGTCATCAAGGAAGAATAAGGAATGATAGCACCAACCTTGAAAAACTTATCGTAGAAAGCAACCCAGCCTGGGTTAAACCAGTCTACTCTCACTGAAGAATCGGTAGGTATCCAAACTTTAGCATTTTCGGGGATCTTTTCCTCTGCTCGGAGTTGCTCAATCAATCCGGATTTCATGGTAGAAGGGTATATCCCAACGTTTAGCATCATATTAGTGCTCCTAAAGACAAAACCTTGATGAAGGTATTCGTTGCCTGAAGATGATATCTTTTAGAGAAAAGCGGAAGAGAACATGATTGGAGAAGAGGGAGATCTAGGATTTTTGTAAGAAGAAGAGAAAGTTAAACCAAATACATGGATTACCTCGAAGTGACTAACGTAAAATAAATCGAAAAAAGGGCTCCTAAATATGGAGATAATTGTTTTTAAAATTTCCTCAAAGGATTGGAGGAAACCCAAAAAGCAAAGGGCAAATATTGGGTCCAAATCTATTACGACATCAGCAGCCATAAGCAATACAGCCCAAGCAAATTAACATAGTGGATCAACCTATCAAAGGATCATGCCATGCTTAGTAATAACTTAAGCAATTTAGAAACTTAATCATCTAGGGAAGATCGAAATTAAAGAGAGAATCAAGAAGTTAAAGACCAAATATTCTTGGCAATTAGGGGTGGTCAAAGCCATTATCACCAATCGGCTAACACCATCAATACAATCTTAAAGGTAGAAGATTATGAAATAGTTGGAGCGTGAAGCAAATACAAGTACTATAAGTAGCATACTCAAGCACGGACATAGGACACACAATACGATCAAGTTTTGCATACAAGTCTTATACATTAAAGAATATTGTACCTACGAATTGCTACATAGTTAAATCCTCAACCTGGCTTGGTGCCCGTGGTTTTTTCCCTCATTACAAAGGGTTTTTCCACGTATAAATCTTCTGTTTATTCTCCTTTTACGCATTTCTTTAAGTACCTACGTCTTCGTCTTCAACCTTGAAACTAGATAACCCAGAATCCCATTTACCACAATCATCCCTTAGGTAAAGTTAACCAAAACACCCGCTGCCTCTCGTGAGGAGTCACAAGAAGCCTCATCCTCCTCCTCACACGAGCAAAATCCTCCTTGTTAATTGCCCCAGCTTCTAGCCTAGGCTAAAGACTAGCGTGCTTCCTCTTACGTACACTCCTTGAAGTGGACGGACCGCCTCAGAACCCCCGTCCATCCTACCAGCTTCTAATATCTCATCTGGATGCTCCATGTCATCTCCAGCAACAAACAAGCTAAGCCAATTTAAGTTGTCTCGCGTCGGCTGGAATAGCTTAAAGCAAGTAAAAAAAGACTAAAAAAACTACAACGGAGATAAGCAAGCCACTAAAAGCACCCTAAGCTACATTCAGGGTCACGGTCACAATAAAACAGTTTTCAGAAAATTGGAAATCATTACGGCTCTATACGGTCTATTTCACGCCTCACGATCTCACACAATAATACCTAAAGTGTGTTCCGGGTCACGAAAATCGATATACAAGCTACCCATAAAGTCTTAAGCAAGAAATCAACAAGTTTACGAGGATCAAAGACAGGGACAGTCGAAAAATAGACCCTAAACCCTAAGCCATTCGGATTTTTGCCATGGGAGGCCATTGAAGAACCTTCAAGCTAATAATCAATTCTATAAGCTCTATACTACCCTAATTCGCAATTAGGACCGAAATCAAACACTAAAGCAATATAGAATCGAAACCCCCAAATCAATTTCTAGGGTTTACTACAAATTCGACCCAAATCAAGTATAACTAGCTTAAAATTGATAAAGGTGAGTAAGGAAGACTTAGCCAGAACCGACATTGTCGAGATTAGCAAAGAATCGATTTTAGGAAGAAGAGTAGTGGCGCACCTTTGTTTCAAACAAATGAAAGGATTTCTCTTAAGTCTGTGTCTTGTTTCAAATCCGTAAGACAAGCGCCTAATCACAAGGCACCATGCGCCTAAACCTCAAGGCGTTGAGCGTCCCGCTCCCTAGAACCAAGGCGCCAATAGGCATCCGCCTATACCCAGACCAAGGACTAAATATGGCTTGTTTGGGAACGTTCCCGGAATTCGAGCAAAGCACGTTTCGTACCTACTATGACAAAGCAAAAGTCATCGCCCCAGATCAATTACCTAAATCCCCAACGGAAACCGGCCGGGATACAGGGAAAATCTCTCGACAGCACACCTCGCTCAAACAAACCAAGGAAATCCCTAGCGGTACCGATTCTTCCAATGCAAATGAAACCCATTGTAACACCCAAAATTTTCGCAACCAAAATAATAAATTGAAATAGGAAAATTCAAAGCTTTTACTCCGTACTTAACTCACAAAGCCAAGTGCAAGGCAAATAAAATGATATAAAATAATCGAAAAAGAAATTTGATAACTGAAACGAAGTAGAATTTCGATACTTAATTAAATGAAACGTTGCAGCAGAAGTCTTAAGTCTCACAAAATCCAAAACGGTTTAAAACAACCTCAAACCAATAATCCAAAATATAAATATATGTAAACAGTTCAAGACAAAGTGTAATTAATTAAAATCCTTCCTTGCTCAGCAAACCAAAAAACCAGAATACACCCATGCAGCATATCAAGTGCACCTATCAACTGTACCCAAAATCACGAATAGGTACAGGTTCCAGTGGGGGGACGACCCAAAACAAAAGGACGTCAGCAAAGCTGAGTAAAAGTATAATATAATGAAATCGTAAAATAATGATAATAATATATCAATTTTATAGTAAGTTGAAACCAGAATTAAAAGTCACAGTTTTGATATCAGAACACAATACAGTAAAATTTGTAGTCAAAACCGAAAACTAACCAAAATATATTTTCACCACCTGTGTGCCAAGGCACCACCCTTTCACGGTCTAGAGTAAACCACATGTGCTTAGTTCGACTTATATAGTGCGCACCTCTCGCATTTGGACTGTCAGTAGGATGAGGCTGACAAAGGAGAAAGTCTAACTACCTAGCAAGTGGGGGCCGGATACCCCACTCAAATATAACTCGGGCCAAGAGTTCAGTATCGGGATAAAGTCTTAGGAATGTCGTAGACGCACCTTAAACCAACTAGACCAACAAAGCTCCCAGAGTCTGTTATAACCTTCCAAAATTTTACCAAAACAAATATGTGACTCGTGTCACAAGTTCAATATCCAAAATATTACGAGTATCATAAAAATTCACTATTGACAAAATAATTTATAAAACCGCTTTAAAAATATAATTTAAACTGAACATACTCTTTACTAAAATATGAAAAGGGTAAAACGTCATTACCTCTCAAGCAGCCAAAACTCAGCTAGTGTTATTCCATGAATTCTTTCTTCTCGAACCCATAAGCTACAAATAATATAAACTCGTTCAATGAACTAACCAAATAATGTTAACACGACCCAAACTCATACCCCAACTTATTACTATAACTCGCCATCACTCTCGTGTTATTGGAGACACCCAGATTTGGACCTGGTGGCTGTAGAAGTCTGCGATGTTTTAGATAGTTTTTCTATAGAACGGATCAAATAATTACTCGGAAAGATTAAATTAACATCAAGGCAGCCTTAGACGTGTCATTATGGTCGCATAGATACTAATTAGAGTCAATTCCGACACCGGGACTCCGAATCAGTCCCGAAACACGTAAAATCAAACCCGAGTCAGCACCGGGCCAAGCAAACCTCGGGATGCACACCCGAGGCCCACTCGGCGCAATAGCGTGCTAGGTCAAGGAGAAGACTTAACCTCCAAGCTTACTAATGATACGCACACTCTCGGTTTTGGAAAGTATCAAAATTGTATCTTTAAATTTCCGAACGCCTCACACCGAGCGTCTTATGACTCACACGCAAGAACCTAGGCGCCTAAGTTCTGGTGCGCCCGGACTCAGGCGTCCATCCGGGCGACGAGAGTCGAAAATGACTATAAATACTCCCCTTCACCCCATTCATTCGAGACCTCTCATACTCTCTTCTATCCCTTTACTCATTACGAGTTTCTCTCGCTTGGGCTTGCACTCCGACACCCAAAGCAAAAGATCCAATCGATCGTAGTCCCAATAAGCGAAATCAACGCTACTCCTCACCTTCGAGCACCCCACTAGACCCGAGGTACTTGTATGTGTTCGACTAGCTAACCCGAGTCTAGTAGCGTAAGCTCTGTCGGATTAGCCGCAGAACCAACAAGTAGTATTGAAACTCTGCCGGATTAGCCGCAGAACCAGCAAACGGTAACGAAACTCTGCCGGAATCAGAAGGCGAGCTAGGAGGATCCGCCTTCGAAGTCGAACCGTCACTAGGTTGTCTTCGAAACAAAATTTTACATTTCTGTATTTTTATTATGCACTACGATAATGTCAAACGTGGACACAAGGTCCACAACACGTACTAAAACATGTAACGTCCCAACTTCAATTATAACCACTATAATACCCTAAATACACCCGAGTAGTTCCGAGATCCGTTCTCTACTATCTATGCATCGTGTCCCGTTTAGAATATACTCTGAGGGTGCACGCAACTTCTCACTATGTGATTTACTTATATTTCGCATTTACCGCTTTCGTATGATTTATTGTTTTTATGACCTTATAATCGCATGCTAAATCACCTAACACGGAATTCAAAACGTAAACAAGCTAAAACTTAACAAAGTGATGGTCGGGTTCTGCATTAGTCTTGATGCTCACCGTATATGGTTCGACGCATCCCTATTAATACCGAACCGACGCATCTTAAGCAGAATACCAGGTAAGGTACACCATGAGAACGACTAATACCTGTATTATCACGTTAAAACTGACTTGGTAATACATATAATATTAGTACTATCTACTCTCCTACGTGCATATTTTCATGGCCTGCTTGTCACGTGAAATCGCATGCAAAGAATGTAAACACACCTACTTCGACGGCAAAGCTGATAAGTGTAGTTTGTAGTGCCTATTTCGTAGTGTTTTGGTCCCATTTATGGGCTACTTATGCTTCCTCTAGTTCGTTTCAGGTTCCCGAGGCCATTCATGAAGAGTTGGAGCGATTCCGACTCAATACATACACTTTTCGGAGCCAACGAAGTGAAGGAACGATCACTCGATGCCTTGGATTCGACCCCGAGACCTTGGGACCCAATCCCGAGCCTCCGAGACCCGATCAAGGAGGAACCAAAAAGATCATATTGGAGGCCTACAAGACTCATCCCCGACGGGTATGACCTCATCCCGTCCGGGATGAAGGAGCAAAACGAAGAGCTACCGTTTTTAGCCCTTCCCGACCGGGACCAGCTCCTCCCGGCCGGGACCGACCCCTTCCCGACCGGGACCACCTCCTCCCGGCCGAGAAGGGCGTGCTGCTGCCGCGCTTTGTTTCCTTTCTTCTCCCTTCCACTTGTAACCCTATATATACTCTTCCCTTGTTATGTTAAGAGGATGGACTTCATATTAGACTAAACCCTAGACTACTTTAGCATAGTTTAGCATAGATTAGTGTAGATTAGTCGGTAATTAGTCCTTAATCTTAGTTTAGCTCTTGTAATTTGGGAATTCTTCAAGATCTCCACCAAGCTTGACAAATTTGGTTTTTCTCATTTATGCAAGTTTCCTTCTTCCTTTCATCTTGTTAGTAGGTATAATCTTCTTTTCCTTTCTCTTAATCTTGTTCTTTCATTAAAGTTTGAATCTTTGTTGTGTGGATTGCTCATAGTTCATAGTTCTTGTTAGCTTTATTATGCTAGTTTGGTTGTTTGAATTGATTTCTCTTCTTAGTGTTAGTTTTAGTATAGATATGTTAGAGTAGTATCTTGCTAGGGTTAGTAAGGTGATTAGGGTGTTAATTGGATGATTAAGGGATTGTTGGAGATGTTGGTGGAAGATTTGGGTTTCCTCTTGGTTTGATGCATGGTACATGTTTGTTGAAATGCTTGAATGACTTGTATGCATATGCTTGTTTTTCTTGACTTTCTCTTGTGGGTGATAGTTTGTTTGTGGGTTTGGTTCCCTCACTAAGTTGCGAGAGCCTGGTGAGGACGACCCCTAGGTCGGTCTAAGTTGCGAGAGCCCAAATGCGACCTAGGCCCCGATATCACGCTAGTAACCCCGTTTGTCGTTTGTGTCGCCAAGGTGGGTTTTAGGTGGAACCTCTAGGTGAGTCTAAGTTGCGAGAGCCCGGACTATACCTAGATTACCCTACTACCTCCTTCACTCTAGCTCTTCCTCGACCATTCCGTTACCCCTTTGACCCCGACCTAACCCTAGCCCGTTTCCTTTGATTGTTTTCTTGCTTTAGACCTAGCTTAGTCCTAGTCTCCCCCTCCTTAGATTAGCTCGTCTAGAACCTAGTCCTAGACCGTAGCATACCTTAGTCCGACCTCCCGTCCCTGTGGATTCGACCCGACTTGCCCTAGCTACCCTAGTTAGGTTAGTTGGTTTTTATTTGGTGGCGGGATCCACGACAAATCCCTCCCATCAAAAGCTTACTTGTCGTTAAACAACCGATGTAGCAACGACATAGGGTTAAAATAATGGATGTTACAGTACCTCCGCCACAACAAGGGAACAAAGTTATCAGCCCACCGATTGACTAGTAGAGGCCGCTATGTGTGGGCGGGATTGGGTGTCGATGTCTAGCGAACGTTGGCTTCCCAATACGTACCCTCACCCCTTACTCAGAATCGACTGTTTCTGGATGTCCGAAACCATTGGCAATGAGAGTCATTCCAGGCATGGAGTGCTTAAGGGTACAAGTCTTTATCTTTAGGTCCCGCGCCACTCAACTTTAAGCCGGCTAGGGATCAAAGTAGACTTGATCGGTTTCCAAGTCCCCATAATTGACTCGGTGGCGACTCCACAAATCGGCAACGAATTCGGTTCACTAAAAAGGTCGCCTTACCAAACATATCTGTCTTTAAACATTTACAACCAAGACTTGATTGATCCCAACGGAAACACGGGTGCCCGCACCCGTCTAGTACAAGTCCGGATCGTCATCCGAACTAAGGTCCGAGACTTCGCCTCGAACGCAATATTGGACCGGACCCCGACCGGGGAAGGACCGCGTGGGTGGCCGCCGCGATGAAACCAGGTCTGTCCCGCGCGGGCGCGCGCGGGGCGTAGGGCGGTGCGGACAGACGTTCACAGTTTGGCGACTTCATTGGGAAATTGGAAACAAGTTTCCATCGGTGGTGTAACTCGAACGAGGTCGGTGATGCTCATTTCCTAGTTCCATGTTGTGGTCACTACAGGTTTTGGGCCTAAAAAGCCCACCCTAACCGATAGTAGGACCAGCCGACCTCTTCGCGGTAAGATCCTTATGGACACGCGGAGAGACCCTCGGTTGACGCTCCGGCCACCTAACGCGCATCCCGCGGATATACCAAACGAGTGGTGCTAAGCAGACGGTACGACACTCATCTCCCCAGGTGACCTGTCCCCACCTAAGCGAAGGCTATTCGTGGGCGGTAGCCTACCCTAACCTACCCGTGTCTGCATCCTGCACGAGTGTACGCATTCCTAGTTATGTAGCGTGTTTTAACAACCCTAATAAAACATTAAAATCTGGATTCAACCACGACAATATATTCAACCGCACCCAACTCCGTTTTCGAAAAAGGACATCTTCTTTTCAAAACTACCTTTTCAGCGCCGATACTCTGGCCAAATTAAAATTATTTTCAAAAGCCTTTTAAACACCGTCATAACGACGAATTTTACGCTCACTACTTTCAAAATACCCTTTCGAGCGCCATCACCTTGGCAAAAGTAAAACTCGCAGCAACGAGGACCGTTAATACCACCAAACTCCCAACCAAGGGGATCGAGGTACCCTAAACGGTTACATTTTTCAAAAATGTTTTTTTCACACATAACGTTAACACAACCGAAACTTTAACTAATGAAGTCAAGGAAACCAAAACGGTTATACCCTCAAAACGCTTTTCACAATGGCTCAACCCATCGTCGAAATGCCAGTTAATGGATGCGACACGCGTGGGTCACACATTTCAAAAGTTTTTCTAAAAAAAAAGAGAGACACTTTCACTACCTAAATTTTGTAATAAGGATTTACTCATACCTTCCGAAGCACCATCTCGGACACCACGTTCTATCACAAACACCGTCTCCACCGCACATGTCGAGCTAATTTATTAATAACAGTCCCGATAAAAGTACGACACCGTTACTTTCAAAACCGGTCCCTTTAGAGCCGCACCTCTTTTGTAAAAACCACCATTTACACTTTTGCCATCATCAAGTTCTCGACGCGCACGTAGCAACACATTTTCATGACGCAAACGATGTCACTACACCATCGTAACACCGATTTTACAAACCCTCCTCTTCGAAAGAAAAAGTTTTATTTTCAAAAAACCCGATCGTTTTCGGAAAAAAAAACATCTAAGCTCTTTGATTCCGAGCCGGGATCGCGATCAGTTTCTTACGTCGTACAACCGTGTGATTAACTGTCTGTGTTAGTTAGTAGGGTCACCTCCGAGGTTTTACATTTTGGGTCGTCTCATCCCGAGAAAGTCCTCATCTTTAAATCTCGCCTCCGAGATTTGGGTCAAATCTTCTCGTCCCAGAGGCAAAAATTCGTTAGGCGCTCCGCCGAATACACTAATAGTCTAAAGCACCAGAGTCCCTAAACTGATGACCGCAAACACGCGCGAATCAAGGGTCTCATTTCCGCGTTGCTCGATTATGGGCACTCCTCGAGTCGCTAGGTCGTTTGGTGGACCCGCTCTCATCAAAGCCACATTTTCCGCAGTCATGACAGGGGACTCAAGCGTAGACCCAAGTAACCTACAGGCCACCATCATCACTGTGAACGCGTCTGTAAACAACATAGACTCTCGTCTGGGCCACTTGGAAGATAAGGCCTCTGATGAACACCATAACCGGATACTCAACGAGGTCCTTTTAAACTCCACCCCGCTAGGTGGTGTTCCCGCCGGTGTCACCCCTAATGACCCCATTACCCCCACCTCAAGATGACATTCTACAGTCCACCATGAATCGCATAGATTTTCTAGAGAATCAAATGCCCCTAAACAAGGGCAACAATGTCCACCTCGAAAACCGTAGGAAGTTCGAAATGGTAAATGACCAATTACCAGAAAATTTTCTCCTAGCCGACATACCCAAGTTCAAAGGAATCGAGGATCCCCTCAACCATATCCGAGCCTTTAAGGATTACATGGCCATTAAAAGGGTCAAACCAAGCCTCTTCACTAGGATATTCCCTTCCTTGCTAGGGGACACACCCCAATCTTGGTTTTATTCGCTCGATCCCAAAAAGATATCCACTTGGGATGATATTTTCATAGAATTCGCAAAACAATATGCGGATAATTCCGAAACGCAAGTCACCATTAGAAGCCTCGAAGTCCTTTCCCAGAATGAGAAGGACGGCTTCTCCGAATTTCTGACTAGGTGGAGGAAGGTTAGCACCCAATTAATAAACCGTCCGGACGAAGCCACTTTAGTAGAAAAGTTCGTCAATAACCTCAGACACACCTATGCTTCCCACCTTAGATACCAAAAGATCCACACCTTCAAAGAACTATCTACCCTAGGAATACGCCTAGAAGATGACATGAAAAAATGAGTATTCTCCAAGATAATGGGAAAAGGTTACCAGGGTCCAACCACATCCATAGGAACCTGATCTTATGGGTCATCCGGGAGTAACAAAACTGAGGAAGTACACCTAGTCGAACCAACCACTAGAGGAAGGACAAACTTCACCCCAGAACATTCTCCAAATTAGGCATCACATACGCCGAAGACCTGAAAAGACTAACCGAGCAAGGAAAGCTCGAACCCATAGGTCCTACTACGGACTCGCCCGAATACAAGAGGGCAAGAACATGGGACGCTAATAAGTATTGCCATTTCCATCGTGGCAATGGCCATGATACCGAATCTTGTTTTCGGCTGAAACATATCATACAAGATATGATCGAAAATGGCGATCCCACTCCCTCCACCTGAAAACCCAAACAATACCACAAATCCCTTTAGTGTCCAAGCCATCTTTGACGACACCATCAACTGTTCCCACCTTGACCTTCTTGAAGAGGACATCGTGAATATCGAGGATGAACCCGACAGTCATCCAGAACCCGCACTCATCAAATCCGCAGAACATGCGACAGAAATTGAAAGCCTAACCCGCCTAGTCTCACAAATACACCCCCTACTGTTAACAATTGAGGCTAGAATAGCTTGCATCGAGGAAAAGCTGGAGGAGTCTCCCGAGCTTCCCACCTCGGAGTGCAATGGGTCAATTAGAGGGATAGCATAGGTCCACCCGAGACTTTAGAACCAAAGAAAAAGCACACTCAAATCGGAGTTAGCAACGCATCTGCGCTCCGAAGATTAGCCCTTCGCCTCCAACGGCCCATAGGACCAATGACCGACCCCCCATTAAATCATAGATCCCGTCATTGGTCCAAAGGAAAATATTGTCATTATCGTAGGGGTAACGACCACGACACGGAATCTTGTGCACTACTAAAAGATAAAATCGAAGGGCTAATGAAAACATGGATCGTGAAAACCACATTGCTGACAAAAAACCTACTCGCTTCTTAACAGACACCTCCGAGGAAGGAGGTCTCCGACTCCTCGAACATCTCGGGCTATCCTACGACCAAGCCCTAACAATGTTAATATTTGACGGACTCCTTTACCCCCTAACTCCGACGCCTGATCCACCCGCCGATAAGAAGTCGGTACGTTGGAATTGTAGCAAATGGTGTCGATATCACCAAGGTCGAGGTAGTCATGACATTAGTGAATGTCGTGAATTCCGACAACAAGTCCGTTACCTCATCCAAGAGGAAAGGTTCGGGGTGTACCCAGAATAAGAGAATACGCGGGCGCCTGCCACGACTAGCAAATCCGTACCTGAGTTAGAGTCTAGTTCATCTTAGGGCCTAGACTTAACATACTAATAAGTGTTTCTTTTTTTACGCATCGAGTCCGGAAGGTGTGAGGGGACCTATCCTCCACCTCCCCCATCAAACAAAATCACAGGCACCTAGCCCGCTTATCATATCAATAAAATAACAGTTCTTTTTTTTTTCAAATATGCCTCGACAATCGCTTGATTTTTTTTAATAACATACTTTATCGCTTGAAACTCGATACTATGCCATTTATTGATAACAATTAACTAAAGCGTAAGGGCTACAACAGACGGCCCACTATAAATTTACTCTAAAAAGAGATCGGGAACAACTACCCCAAGTTCAACCCACAACTAACTAAACAACAACATGCCAATAACTAGTAGGTGACCATACACCCGTATCAGTCGAACTAGACTTCCCAGTTACCAACAACGCAACCGAATACGAAGCATGCCTAATAGGGATAAAAGCCGCCGTAGCTCTAGGAGTTAAAAACCTTAGAGTACATGGAGATTCATCCCCAGTAGTCAACCAAGCCATGGGCACCTGGAAGGTATATAACGAAAGCCTAACCCCGTACCAAACCGAAATAGAAACAACATTCCGAGAGTTGACTGAAATCAACTTCATACACATACCCCGCAAAGAAAACAAATTTGCCGACGCCCTATCCAAACTAGCCTCATTAATAAACATGCCCGACAACCTCTTCTCTATGCCTATCTGCGTAGAAACGAGCGAACAACCCACCTACATCCACAACCTCGAAACCGACAACACCCCCGAAGAACGCTGGTACATAGCGATCCTAGACTTCAAAACCGACGGATCCTACTCACCTAACACAAACACCAAAAAAAAAGAGCCCTACGAATACAAGCCGCCCATTACGTTCTAAACCAAGGACTATTGTACAAACGAACACGCAAGGAATACTCCTTAGATGCATAAACAAAACCCAATTAGAGAGAGTTATGGAAGAGGTACATGACGGGGAATATGGACCCCATATGAGCGCACACCTACTAACCCGAAGAAAAATGAGACTAGGTTATTACTGGATTACCCTAGAGGCAGACTGCGAACGTCACATCCGTCATTGTCACAACTGCAAAATATTCGCCAACATCCAACACCCGCCGCCAAACCAACTTCACACCATAACAACACCCTGACCCTTCTCTACCTGGGGAATTGACGTAATAGGAAAGATGCACCCGTCTGGAACTGGCGAACACTGTTTTATACTGGTAGTCGTCGATTACTTTACCAAATGGGCAGAAGTCGCCTCTTACACCGTACTAACCTCCAAACAAGTAGTTAAATTCCTACAAAACAACATCATTTGCCGATACGGCATACCTCACGACGTCATCAGTGATCAGGGGGCTCACTTCGGGGCCGACACCCAAAAACTCCTAAACAAATACAAAATCCAAAGACACAAATCCTCACCCTATAGACCTTAGACAAATGGAGCCGTGGAGGCAGCAAACAAAACCATTAACACAATTCTAAAGAAAATGATAGACAACTACCGGGATTGGCCAAACAAAATACCCTTTGCATTATAGGGATACTGAACCAACTACCGAACACCCACCGTAGCCACACCCTACTACCTAACCTACGGCTCCGAAGTCGTGCAACCCATAGAGTTAGAAATACCCTCACTAAGGATACTAGCCGTGAGCGGCATACCCGAAGAAGAATGGAACCAAAAGAGATACGATGAGCTAGTACTCCTAGATGAGCGTAGAATACATGCAATGTCCATCGTGCAAGCCTACCAACAACGCATACAACGAGCCTTCAACAAACGAGTTAAATTCCAAAACATACATGAGGGGGATTGATAAGCTAGTCGTATACCTATCAAAGATAACCAACTTAGGTCTAACTAAAAATATAGCTAGGGAAGTCAGGATCGTATCCACAAGGAGACAAATAAATTCTACTCGCAATTAAAGTCTATCTAAGTAACCAAATCGGAGGTTTTGTAATTGGGTTAACTAAACTAAAGTAGTGAAGGAAAGAAAATTAAAGGAGAAGAAATAACTAAAATAAATAGGATGGATTAAGACAAATTTATATGGAAAGAAAATTAGGATTGTCGGTTCACTACGAATATCATATGGTCACGGTCTAAGTCACAGGTCTGTCGCAGATATTGGTCTAAGGGGTAGTGAAAAGGTCCTTCCGGTCCGCTATTCACCATAGCATGCGTCTAAAGGCTTTCGATCTTATTAGGGCTTACTAATGTGTTGTAGCAGGTCCAACTTTTACCAGACTTCCGATCTTAGGTTCAAGTTTACCAATTCAATTAATCAATTACGTCGACTTAATTAATTAATCTCCATTAAATGCTACAATTGACAACTCAGACACAATATCATTGACAGATCTATTAATTATTTAGCGACCACATTCAATTTGCAGATCCTCTAAATCCAAGCGAAGGAAATTAGCTACTCATAATTAAATCAAGAACAACAATATTAATAAACGATTTTACTAGATTAAACATGATGAATAATAATAAAATTACGACAAGCATAAAACAAATATTAAGAATAATTAAATATGAAGAAGAAGAACAAACAAAGATTAAGAACAATCAAGAATGAAGAAGAAGGAAGAAGGAATAAAGATTAGATTAAATTACCAAGAGGAATAAGGGCGATTCGAATCTTGAAGTATTACAATAACCAAGTTTTAAAGGAAGAAAGTAAACTAGAAGCAAAAATAATTCTAGGAGAATAAGGAGAAGAAATCTAAAGAAAAGTGTGAGAAGTAAAAGAGAATAAGGGAGAAGTGGTCTCAAGAAAATTAAAAGAACAAAAGAAGAGGTTGTATCTAAATTCTAGTCTAACGGTTTCTTAAACACTAAGTTAAAACAAAAGCCCAAAAGTCTTATTAAACCTAAACATCGAATTAGGAAAGTCTCGGTCTTCGTCCAGTCTAGAGAATAGTCGGTCGACTATTATGGATAGTCGTTCGACTATCTGTGCCATGTTTCCGTTCTCAGCACTGCGCGCTCAACTTCAAATGCTTGCCATTTCTTCGTTACTTCTTCAAATCAGGCGTGTAATATACAGTTGGAAAGCTAGGAGAAAGAGCTTTTCAACGCAACTAGAATAAGCTCAATTGGAGTTGTAAAACTCAAGATATTCATGTTTTAAGTAGACCTGTTTGGAAACGATCATTCTCTTTTCTTATTTTGCAAAAGATTTCATCTTATGCGTCCACGGGTTCAAACCTTCATAAGATGCAACATGACCACAAAGTATCAAATTCGGGGGAAAATACTAGACAATGCTACTCGATATGTATGGAAATGCGTGTGTAAAAGACATAATAATCATATATAAATCGCACGCATCAAACCTCCCCAAACCGAACCCTTGCTTGTCCTCAAGCAAGCACAAAACGATGAACTCAATCCTAATGGAATGTATATAACTCATAGCGGAGTATGATTCAAAGTTACCCAAACCAATGCGCAACGATTAAAATTAATGTAAACAACCACATACAACAAGCTTGACCAATGACAACAATACTGAACCTTCAACCTTGCAAGACTCGTCTATGTCGGACTCTCACGGATCGCTCATCACACATAAGGGGTGATATTGTGAGTTTATTTAAAAATGGAAAGACAAAACACTCACTTAAACTGCGACCTACAAGAACATGCATGCAATCTAACATGAAATTAATCTCTAATAACCGTACATACGCATTCTATCGGGTAAAGACAAGTGCCAAGGGCTTACATATGGTATAAAGTGAGGCTAATCGGGTAAGAAGGGGCAAAACGATATGGATATGAGGAGGTAAAAGCCAAGCTAGTGTTCCCTACACCCATCAATAATAAACATTCCGTTCTCACCAAACTCCAGTCGAAGAAATTAGGCATAACGACAAGCGCCTTATCAAAATCGCTTCCCACTAACAACTATGAAATTGGAGAGATCAATTCTTTTCTCATAGCAAAAACTCCTTCTTCTAGTTTCACTTTATTTTTTTCTCTTCTTTTCTTTCTCTTCTTTTCTTTTTTTCATTCAATTTTTTTCTTTCATTGAATTTTTTCTTTTCAATTCATTTTTTTCTCAATTCCCATCTTCAATCAACATGGTACCTTATCTCACCCGAAAAAAAAAAACAATTCCGTCTAATTAACCAACTAGCTTGACTAGGGTAGGCAATTTATGGCATGTAGTTAATAAACGGGTCAAACAGGTCAATTTGGATATGTGAGGCTCATGAGAATTAGATAAAAGAAAGGATTTGCCTTTTTCGCACATGTCAAAACCACGAGTCAAAAACGTACAGGTACTTAAGAGACGAACGTCATGCTTATGCAGTTTGATGTTACATGTCTCATAAAGAGTAATACTCTCAACCTAAATGAAACTGATCATGAATGTCATCAGTTTAGGGCTCTAATTCCTTACAAATCTGAATAGTTTGCCAACAATGAGTCAAATTTATTCGTTCAGTACCGTTAACCAAAGATGCAAGAATACCGCATGTGATTATATACAAAAATTCTAACGTCGCACTAGGATAAGCAACTAATGAAGACATAAAAGCAATATCATCATCGCTACATAGCATTCCGACTCAACTAAGGCTCGACTAAATGCAAAAACATTTTTTTTATGCATTCGGAAATGCAAGAAATATGCAGATGGATGAAAATAGACAGAAGCATACCCTCCCCAAACCTAATCGCACAATGCCCTCATTGTGTACAACAAACAATAAGAGGCAACAAAAATACGGGGAAGAAATGCAAGACAACGGAAGTGCAAAAAGAAAATAGAGAAAATAAAAAAAACTACTTACAAGATGTATATACAAGCGGAGACCTCCTCAAACCGTCCTAATCGTCAAAATATACCAACTTCGTCATTTTACTTAAGAAACACATCAACGCCCTAAGTAGCATGTCATATTCCTGCGCATGTGAAATATGAAAGCAAATATAAGCACATGATAAGATATAAGTATCAAATGTCAAAAGTATGGAATGAAACATCTTATCACGGAGTGGAGGACCAATTTTCACATGAAGTACTGCACTAATCTCCTCGTTCGCAAGACATGGAGCACCAAAGTTAAAATCAGAAAACAAAGTGTTAGTGGTCGTAGGAAAATGGTAAAAAATTGGCAGCAGTGGGGCCGATAAGCATAAAGGTGGAAAAAGGTGTGGAACAGGAGGAACTAAGCCCAAAACCTTAGAAGAAGAGAGGATAACGGGCAAAGTAACCAATAATGGTTCATCTACAATGTCGTGCTCATACTCGTCCCATCCAACCTTGATTTTCGAATCAAAAGGTTCTTTATGAACCTCATCACACAGATTCTCACAAAATGGAACCAAGGCACTTATGTCATAACTTTCGTCATAACCTATCTCATTGTCAAAACAAGGTCCCTTAAAGATAACCGCATTACTAGTCTCACCAATGGGTTCATCATTAGTCAAATAAAGTGAAAAACCGGGCTTCACACTTTCTTCAGCTAACCAGTCAAAATACTCTATTACCTCTTTATAGGACTTGTTTCAAAATCCTTACAAGTGGAAAATATGTAGGCTTTTGTAGAGTCTGTCATACCTTTAATGACTGTAAGAACAAGTGTTTCATTAGTGAAACGAGCGGATTTGAGAGAGCTAAGCCAATTGCAGAACCTCTCCATATAACCTCCAAAAGTCTCATCGGGTTCCTGTGGAAAATCTATAATAATCCTCATGGAAACGGTGAGAACGGTCTCAAGGAACTGGAGTTCCCTGAGACAAAAGATAAACTAAAACGACAAGTAAAATTAACCGTCTCCCCGGCAACGGCACCAAAATTTGATAAGCTAGTCGTATACCTATCAAAGACAACCAACTTAGGTCTAACTAAAAATATAGCTAGGGAAGTCAGGATCGTATCCACAAGGAGACAAATAAATTCTACTCGCAATTAAAGTCTATCTAAGTAACCAAATCGGGGGTTTTGTAAATGGGTTAACTAAACTAAAGTAGTGAAGGAAAGAAAATTAAAGGAGAAGAAATAACTAAAATAAATAGGATGGATTAAGAAAAATTTATATGGAAAGAAAACTAGGATTGTCGGTTCACTACGAATATCATATGGTCACGGTCTAAGTCACAAGTCTGTCGCAGATATTGGTCTAAGGGGTAGTGAAAAGGTCCTTCCGGTCCACTATTCACCCTAGCATGCGTCTAAAGGCTTCCGATCTTATTAGGGCATACTAATGTGTTGTAGCAGGTCCAACTTTTACCAGGCTTCCGATCTTAGGTTCAAGTTTACCAATTCAATTAATCAATTACGTCGACTTAATTAATTAATCACAATTAAATGCTACAATTGACAACTCAGACGCAATATCATTGATAGATCTACAAATTATTTAGCGACCACATTCAATTTGCAGATCCCCTAAATCCTAGCGAAGGAAATTAGCTACTCATAATTAAATCAAGAACAACAATATTAATAAACGATTTTACTAGATTAAACATGATGAATAATAATAAAATTACGACAAGCATAAAACAAAGATTAAGAATAATTAAATATGAAGAAGAAGAACAAACAAAGATTAAGAACAATCAAGAATGAAGAAGAAGGAAGAAGGAATAAAGATTAGATTAAATTACCAAGAGGAATAAGGGCGATTCGAATCTTGAAGTATTACAATAACCAAGTTTTAAAGGAAAAAATTAAACTAGAAGCAAAAATAATTCTAGGAGAAGAAGGAGAAGAAATCTAAAGAAAAGTCTGAGAAGTAAAAGAGAATAAGGGAGAAGTGGTCTCAAGAAAATTAAAAGAATAAAAGAAGAGGTTGTATCTAAATTCTAGTCTAACAGTTTCTTAAATACTAAGTTTAAACAAAAGCCCAAAAGTCTTATTAACCCTAAACATCGAATTAGGAAAGTCTCGGTCTTCGTTCAGTCTATAGAATAGTCGGTCGACTATTATGGATAGTCGTTCGACTATCTGTGCCCTGTTTCCGTTCTCAGCACTGCGCGCTCAACTTCAAACGCTTGCCATTTCTTCGTTACTTCTTCAAATCAGGCGTGTAATATACCGTTGGAAAGCTAAGAGAATGAGCTTTCAAACGCATCTAGAATTAGCTCAATTGGAGTTGTAAACCTAAATATATTCACGTTTTAAGTAGACCTGTTTGGAAACGATTATTCTCTTTTCTTATTTTGCAAAAGATTTCATCTTTAAGCACGATTTTTGCCTTGTTTTCGCGTCCACGGGTTCAAACCTTCATAAGATGCAACATGACCACAAAGTATCAAATTCGGGGGGAAATACTAGACAATGCTACTCGATATGCATGGAAATGTGTGTGTAAAAGACATAATAATCATATATAAATCGCACGCATCAGGGATTTGGTAGTTAAATCCATTAGAGCACCCCTTCCCATCGACCCTAGGGGAAAATTCAAACCAAACTGGGCGGGCCCCTATCTCGTGAGGAGAATACTCACGGGGAACACCGTAATTCTTACTGACCTAGACGGTCAAGATTTCTCAACCCCAACCAACATGAACCAACTCAAGCAATACTACCCCTAAACATCCCAACGACCCCATCTTGATCTCCGACCTAGGGTGAAAACCCACGCTAAACGTTTTGAAAAAACTTTTCACATCGATAATTGGCAAAACGAGTCTAAAGCAAAATCACTCGCATCTAAAAGAACTACGAACATGGTTTGATTCCGTCTAAACACGGATACGTAGGCAACCCTTCCCCGGGTACAACCAACAAAATGACAAGATCGATTACTCGATTCGCATACAAACCGGAACATTTTCCCATACTCCGATTAATGAATGATTCCAATGACGAAGCACAAACGCCAGACGAGGACGGGGTGAAAACCCGAAAGGGTGGCCCGGGCAAAATGAAGAAACGAGTTGCGAGCCGTCGCAAAAAAAAATAAAAATTGACGAGCCGAGGACGGAGGGAAAACCCGAAAGGACGCTCCGGGCAAAATGAAGAAACGAGTTACGAGTCGTCAAAAAAAAAAGGCAAAAAAGAAGAGCAAAATCAAGCAAAACAAAAGGTGAGCCGAGGACGGAGTGAAAACTCGAGAAGAACGCTCCGGGCAAAATGAAGAAACGAGAAAAAAAAACGTGCTTCTCATTAATAATAAAAATCAGTTAAATCGATCCTTCGTCGAGGCCTTTACATCAAGCATTAGAAAGCTGGTCATCCCGGAAAATGACAACATGTCAAAACACTACAAAACTAGTACTAATACGCCACATAATATCAATTAATAAAACATAGTACAAAACGGCTGAGCTCTACCAGTCCAACTTCCTTTTTTTCCCATCGCCATCTGGGTATGCTTGTTCGGGTTTTTCACCATCGACCCCTTCTAACACAAGCTTCTACCACCCTAGCCAAAGGCGAGCTCAGCCAATTATACTTCTTCAATATGAGTCTCGTCGGTCTTCGTCCGTATAGATGAACTGACGACACTAGGATCGGCAACGGTGTCTTCGGTCAGGCACTTAGTGACATTTCCTCGAGTCGCCTCCTTCACTAGTAGAATTAAAGTGATTGACATCGGTTGTAAATGGTCATTGGCATCATTTTTCCGGCGAAGCTAATGGGAAACAGAATTGGCATCGGTTGTGAAATGATGCCAATATTCCAAAAATGGCATCGATCACAACCGATGCCAATATATGCTATTGGCATCAGTTGTAAATTGATGCCACTGAAGCGAAAATGGCATCGATACAACCGATGCATGGACTGATGACAACGGTTGCAACCGATGCCATTGTTCCAAAAGTGGCATCAATCAAAATCGATGCTAATTTGACATACAATATTGCGATTGATGCCACTTTTGCTTCATTGCCATCGAATGCCTTAACAACCGGTGCTAGTTTTATGAAAGTAGCATCAGTTATAGTCGATATCGTTGCAGTGAAATTGACATATCATCGTTCACGTTTTACGTGCAACGACCTCCACAATTTGTTTCGTTCAAACTCTATACAAAATGCAACAAGGTCTCCCTCATTATTTGAACAATCCAAATAGAATAATTAACTATAAAATTTACGTAATAACAAAAATTTGATACAACCATCCACAAAATAAATCTAGTGCTTCATTCTTTACAATAAAATCCTTCACTGTTTAATTCCCTACATAAAAAATCTACTATAATGTCTAAGTCAAGCGTTCATTATGTACACTATTTTATTATCTTTGCAATATATAGCCCAAAGCTCCCGAATCTCGTTCATTTCTTTAGTTGTAATTGTTGATCCTGAAATACACTACATAAAAAAGTGCGACAATCATATGATATCAAAAAAAAAGATAAATATACGAGTTCAAAACTTTAAAATACCTTTTCAAAGCTATCTTCAAAGGTTGAATAATAATAGAATGATGTCAAATATCCATTCCATGACAGTGTTAAGTAAGTGTTAACTATGTTAGCTTTTATAAGCTTTCCTTCTCTTTTTCGTGTGGGTGTGTGTGACACATTTTATAATAAATGGCTAAGCTACTTAGTAGTACATACCTCAATTATTTTAACTTGAGGTTTTTTCTTTTTGTGTGGATGACACCTCATGTCCTCGTCTCCGCCATCCAAGTATATGATCTCCAAGCACTTCAATTTAAAAAAATTTTAAATATAATTACGAACACGTACTTTAAATGTAGAGCAAACCCAAAATTAACCAGCTCATCCAAATCATTTGACCCATTTGGCACCTTTACTTGGAATATTCGAGATGAGTTCATATTGTAGGTGGCTTATGCATTTTTTTAAGCATGAAACTTATATTATATCAATGCCACATTTGTTTTCCTTAAAGTATGTAAATCAGCCAAAATGTAGAAGGTAATTGTATAGCCGAGTTGTTTGACACATTCTTTTACCTTTAAGTGATGGGTGTTACAATAGTACCAATTTTGATAAAATATTTGTTGTAACATGACTACTTGCGGGTATTAAATTACTCATCAAAAAAATGACGAAGACACCTAAATCGAATGGTTAAACAAATAGCAAGCTAGACTTATCAAATTAACCAAATAACATGAAAAGTTGTTCTCTTAAGCTTAAGACAAACTGAAGTGAGATTATTGTAGTATATAGCTAAAACAACACAAATAACGCACCTAAACTTGACCTCTTCCAGCAGCTGAATGCATGATAATTGAACCATGAGTATCTCTAAACTCCAAAATATCATAAGAATCGCCAAGATGCTTTGGAAACCAAAGATAAACGGACAGTATATAGGTGGTGGGGTTAACAAAATCAAGATAACAAAGTATTGAACTTTAGAAACACCGTTAGCTACAATTTAATCCATTTTGGTGTACCTATCATCAGAGAACAACTTAAAGCTGATCATCAACCTGAAATCAGTTAAAATTCAGACAAAAATACACAGATCACTATCCACACAAGCCCACACAGACAATGCTACATACATCAGAAGAACCTCAGAAAATGTATTGTTCCAGCATTATCTATGGAAAATAAAGGATGTCATTGTCAAAAACTTCTGTTACAGTTTTATAGAAAGCAAGAAAAAGAACCCGAAGAACCTACTGAAATGTCACTTTTGTTTGTCCGAGATAAATTCCATGACTGAAGAAATCGGAAGAAAACCGGTTGCCAATGTAACGTAAACCTGCTGCAAGTAATCTGAGTGCTGAGATGAAGAAGAAAACAACAAAGAAGAGACGCGTTGATCAAACTAAAGAAGACGGAGAAGAATTAGATCACGAGTATAGGGTACTTAAGAAGTTCAAATGCCTCATTAATGAAGCTCAATATATACACTCATTTGATGGGCGTCGATAATTTGCAATAGGCGAGCGCACTTGCTCTCGGCCTCCAAAATTGTTTACCTTACAAAAAATTGCAAGTTTTTTTCCCGTTGTTTCTTTTATTCCTACGAGAAATAAGACACCGCTTTATATTAGAACTTTATCAATCACAAAAACTTAGAGGAGACGGTCTCTTATTAACTCGTCACAAACAAGAATATGAAAAATGCAACTAATTGAAAGTTGAAAGCTCATAAATTAAAATCAACTAAAAAATCGCACAACTAAAACAAGAATAGAAGATGCAACCGAAATTAAACAATTATGAACCAACTAAATTCAATAAGCTTTGATGACCATCTTCCTTATTAAAAACATAAAAGTTTAAAAACCAATGTTAGAAATTTAGGAAATAATGTTAGAATTTAGTTTAGTACGGAGTATTTAGCATTGAAAAGAGTTAGTTTACCTAAATTGTAATTTGGGTATTGTACCTGCTTCACTAAGAAAGTCGTCATCATCATCATCAATAGAATCTTCGTATCAAAATTAAAAGTCACTTCCTTGCCCAAAAGAAGCAGACAAAGAAAGTGCTTCAATTGGATTATTCACCTTCGAACCGTTATCTTTATTTTGTTTCTGCCTTTCTTCACCATCCCGCAGCAAATTCATGAATTTTTTTTGTCCGTTATAAAAGATAGAGTAGAACTCCAAATTGACACAAGCTTTAATACATTTATACATCAAATTAGTCATCAAGGAAATTAGATAATGATTGACACAGCAAACAAAGAACAAATTAATTTGAACAATCAGTTTTCAAGTAAATTAACATAACCCCAAATTTTCAACCCTCAAAATATACAAAATTAACGAAATTAGTAAGAACCTAGGGACGACAAAGCAACAAAGAAAGGAAAACAGTGATCTTAGTAAAGAAAATAAACAAAGTACAAATCTACCTTTGAAATTAAAAATAAATTATGACCCAATTTAAATCCAACATATTGACCTGATTCGTCGTTTTGACCTAAATTGACCTGATTGTTGTTTGATCTGATTCATATTAAACTTGATTATGAGTCATTATCTTGATGACAAATGTATCATACTACATGTAATGTACTCCTCATTACAAATACGACTTGACTTGAATTACCATCCATGCTTCATATTTTGAGGACTCGCTTCAAGAAGATCGTCATTGTTCTATTCAAATGGTTCCGACCTGACCATACTGCTACTCCTTTCGCTCCTCACGTTTGTCGGAAAAGTGATTTGGTTATGATGAGGATTTGATAACAATGGGTGGCTCTTCAAACCTACTTCCATGGACATCTTGTTCAACTGGTTTCTCTTCATTATACTAATAATTTTATCTCCTAAGATTTTAACATCAAATTAAATGTGTCAACTTATTATTATGTACTACAAAATCAACATTTCGATCTCAACTTATAATCAAAATTGCATCGACTGACTGTTACTTCACAATTTAAAGAAGCTAGCGTATACAAATCTTTACCTCTTGTTTTGTATAAGTTTACGACTTTGTAAAAGTAAGCACTCGATGATAAAAAGCACAAGTTCAAGCATCAACAATGTTAGCAATCAGTAGCAGCGTAGTAATAGTTTGAAATGTAAGGCTTTTGAGATCTGATTACATTTATTTTAGTCGTAGTTTACGTACGTAGTACTATAATTAAGTGTTTGCACGGTATACCGATGAGAGTGGCCTTAGGCTTTTCTAGGTTCAGATCTGTGTGGACATGACATAGGTCCACCCCGACGCGGCGAAGCGCGGGTTTTGGGGAGGCGATAGAATTTCCATATGAGATGGATCGAATAGAATTTTAAATCGAAGTAGGAGTCGCCACCGAATTTTATGGTTATTCGGAACCATTCGAACCCACTCTATGTCGTAATGGGCCATACTCAAAGCCTGGCCCATTTCCGATGTCAGAGTTTATTGGGTTCGTCCCTTAGCATTACGATACTGATGCCGACTTGAGCGGTTAATCGTATATTGAATGACTCTCGTTGCCAATGGTTTCGGACATCCAGAAACCACGGTTCTGAGTAAGGGGTGAGGGTACGTGTTGGGAAGTTCAGTGAGAACACCCAACCCCGCCCGCACTTAGCGGCCTTTACTAAGATATCGTTCGGTTTTGTGTACACGCGTTAGTTCGACGATTGAATGATATGCAGAGATTATTTTCCTATGACATGTGAGGAAAAATAAATGGGTTGCTAAGTCGTTTAATGCATGTTAATCTAATAACGTCAAAGTTATTTTAGCATGTGAATCCGTTTTAGTCTAATAAAACGATAAAAAGAATAAAACGCTACAAACAAAGAGCAAACGAGTTGGTAACGATGAATAATAATATAGGAAATAAATATATGAAATCGAGAAAATAAAAATCAATCGAAATCTGAAAAATATTGTTAAAACACGGTTTTGTATAAAAAACGAAGTTCGAAAAATAATAAAAAAGAACGAAAAGGGGCGCGCTTGGACAGTCTGCCGCGCGACTCGCCCAGGGCTCAGGCGGGTCGCGTGGCGGCCTGATTTCGACGACGGTTTTCGGAAATTTTTTAATTAAATCGCGTACGAATATCGCATAATTCGTACTCGACTTAATATTCTCGATATTCATTATATTCGATAGCTGACTATGAAATCAATATCAAATATTTGGAATAGTTTTGGAAAAGATATAAATTTAGAAATCGTTTCGTAGAATAATAAAAAATAAAACGATCGAAAAACTAAAAAAAAAAAGGCCGGGTCACAGACTCGTGCGCGAGTCGCCTGGACCGGGCGCGACTCGCGTACGGGTCTGTCCACTTTTTATTTTTTGTTCGAAAATCGTTAATTTTATAAATCGCGTACAAATATGGATTAATTTATACTCGGTTTATATTTTCGATATTCGTCGTATTCGATACGTGATTATGAAATCGATATCGAATAGTCGGAATGCCTTTAGAAAAGGTTTTGAAAAAAAGTGTTTTGAACGAAAAGTAAAAAAAAAAAGATTTTGAACGAACAAAAAATGTAACGAAATCGTCAAAAACTTAATATAATTCTTTTTTATATGATATTCGATTATATAGAATCGATATCATATTTTAAGAATATTCGATATATAAAAAATAGTTTTTAGTAGTATCGATATTAGAAAATAAAAAAAAGACCGACGAAAGACCCATAATAATAAAAAGACGAGGAGAAGGGAAGAGAAGAAAGAGAGACGGGTTTGATTTACACCCTCAACCTACATGCTTTGTTTTCTCGGGATAAGGCTCGTCGGAAAGTGGCTTAGACTTAGGAGCGTCGAGATGATGAGGATGAGTTAAGGTGTATCGGTTTGGGGGATTTGGGACGCCGGGTTTGGTGTATGGTCGGTATTTCGAGGCTTCGGGAAAAGTGTCGGGATTTGCTAACTATCGAGGATGTATGTAAACCGTGTTATAAGGCTGTTTTTTCGGTGTGATGGGTGTGTAAAAACCGTATGTATTGGCTGGAAAAACGTTGTGTTTTGTGTTGGACGGGAGGTCCTATTTATAGGGTGTTTCCGACCTTGGTTTAGGAGAGTTTGAATACCGCTTAGGATAGGAAACGTAGGAGTTTAAGGAGCATAAGAATTCCGCTTTCTTGTCCAAGAAGAAAGGGTGTCTCGGCTGATTTGTGCTGTTTTGGCCGAGTGTTTTACACTCGGTCGGGTGTTCGAATCGGTTTTTGAATAGGATTCCTGTTCGAGCTAGAATTACCGCTTGAGTAAGAAGCTGAGGAGAACGAGGATTCCTTTTTCTTGGTGAAGAAGTAAGAAAACCCGGCTGGTTATGTATTACTCGGCCGAGTGTTTGCACTCGGTTGATTGTCTGAGTCGGTTCTCGGATAGGATTCCTACTCGAGATCGAATTCTACCTTTAACGGAATTGTTTATTATTTTGTGAAGCTGATTTTTTGTGGAGTTTGGGTAGAAGTGGGACGCGTGAGACATCACGGTCGGTCCACAAGTTTCGGGAAAATCTTTGACCGGGTTTTGACTCGGTCGCTAAAAGACGGTTTTACCCCTGGTGACGATTTCGACCCAAATTAGTGTTATTTGACTCGAAACGACCCACTGGGCCTAAATTTGAGGTCGGTTTTATGAAATTTGTACTCCTTAAAAAGTCTAAACCAAATGTCTATGATTACAAGCCCATATCCGAGTCTATCAAAGCACGTTTACGTCCAATCATCATCGGGTGTTTGGCGGGAACTACTATAGACACCTGGCGGTCAAAATGTGGGTGTCTACAGAGCCCCCACTCTGACTGAGGCTTGGACAAGGCAAAAGTCAGAGTAGCTACCAGGTCAATCAAGGATTAAAACCTGGCAGACTTCCGATCGGGTCATTTAGGGTCCATTAGACCTGCGTGAAGGGCTCGCCAGCCATAGAATAGAAATCATACCTGGGTTGATGCTGATAATGTCGGGGGAGCTTGCCTAGGAAGCTATGGGTATACCTGTTTGCAGATATATCCTGTCTTAGAATTGCGTGGGAGCTTGCCTTGGAAGCTATGGGCATATCTGTTTGCAGATATATCCTGAAAGAAGTTGTTTGAGCTTTTCCACTGGGGAACTTAGAATTTTTGGGAGTCATGGGTGTACCTGTATGCTGACATAATTTGTATGTAACATTTAGGTGAAACACTTACTCATGCTGGGGAAGAAATGATGAATTTTTCGAAATTTTTTGAAAAGAAGAATGCTGAATTTTTTTGGAAATTTGGAAATAAGAATGCTTGGGATGACTTTGATTCCTAATCGGATTCTGACACGGATTCCTGGAATTACTTGGTTAGGCCTGTATGCCTAGGTGAAGTAGGGGAAGTGGTAAAAATCCTATTTCTGTGATGACTAGGAAGAGGGATATTCTCCATTATAAATAGAGAGCTTCGGCTTCTTATTCTTCATATTCTAACCCAAATCTTTTCTTTCATCTTAAAATCCCTTAGACTTTTAGGATAAATAAGAGAAACTATTTCGCAATGGGTATCGACCATTTGACCGCGATGCTTCATGCGTGGGCCCAGGATTTTCGAGATGAAGATAAAGTTCAGCTAACTCAAATGGGAATTGTGGCTTTATTCCCACTTCAGCGACTTAAGGTAGATTCGCATTTTCTTGATGTTTGCTTATCCTTTTGGGATACTACTTTTCATGTTTTTGCATTTCCTCGAGGAGAAATATGTCCTCTTCCTGAAGAAATAGCAGCCATTGGCGGGTGGTGCCCTAACGCTCGCCCGGCTATTCCTCCATTTTATCCTGACCCAAGGAGGAGGTTGAGGGATTTTCTAGGCCTGTCACATGCTGAGACAGCCCGGATGGTGAAGGGAGATTCAGTTTCCCTATTTGACTTGGCTGACAAATTCATGGACCCGGTTGGTGAGAGAATTACTTCTACCCATAGGCGTAGGGCCTTTGCATTTTGTATGCTGCATAGATATGCCTTCGAAGGTCGGATGGATGCTGACTCATGCTTAGGTGAGATCATACTAATCAGCATAGTTGACCAAATGGAGACAGATCACAGTCCGGCTTGTCTAATAACTGGGGAGATTATTATGGGCCTTGATGCTAGAAGACTCGACCCAGATCGGCAATTGACAGGGAGTATCCGTCTTCTGCAGGTATTTAACCATTTTTTTTTTCGAACAATTGCCCGATTTCTCGATTTTTGCGGTAATTTTGAATTTTTCCGGAGTTTCCCGGAATTTCCAATTTTTCCGGATTTTCGAAAATTTTTGTTTTTGCCGAAATTTTCGAATATTTCCAATTTTTACGAAAATTTTTGATTTTTCGATTTTTTTAGATTTTTTCGAATTTTTCCGATTTTTTCAAAAATTCTGATTTTTTCGAAATTTTTTTTTTTGAATTTTCGGATTTTTTGATTTCTCGACAGTTTTTGACTTTTCGAAAATTTTGCAGATCTGGTTATCCGAGCGTCTGTCGATCATAGAGCCCCCAGTGAACATATCCAGATATCGTAGTTGTCAAATAGGCTCAAGGTCTCGTCGGATAATATCAAGTCATCACATAACTCAAAAATATTGGGATGAAGAGCTAACATTCCATGGTGGGCCTTTGATTAGGTGGAATGTGATCTGGTGGTTCCTTTCGAGGCTAACGGGGCTAGCTAGGAGGGACAAGGCCCGTTATCTGGTGATCTTATCTTTGGACTGGACTGTCCATATTTACCCGGACCGTATTCTAAGACAGTTCGGTTCGTTTCAGCAGATCCCTGAGACCGAGGCAATTATTAGCGTTTCGATCCAATTGACGGACGCTATGTGTGACACGTGGCTTCAGCGCTGGTTTACCCGTGTCATGTGGACTATACCTCGCCCTTGTCAAACCACTTGGGTTTCTGAATCCTACCGAAAATGGTCTTCTGAGGAATCCCAGGAGGCCCGTAAAATTTTGAAGACTGAAGAAGCTCTTGACTTGGCCCGCCGAGAATCGGCCAAAGACAACAGGCGGTTCTTTGAAGAGGCTCCAACTTCCTTTGCTGAGCCGGGGTCGGGTTCTAAGTCAAAAACTAAGACTCAGGCTAATGAGACCGGTGCTAGTGATTTGGAGAAAAGACTTGGACCGAGGCTAGCGATCAAAGACAGGCTAGGCCGGCGTGATAACGAGGTGCCCGGGGAGTCGAGTTTGAAGAAACGAGTCCGGGTTAAGGAGGTTCCCTTGGTGATTAGGGAAGCGATCACCTCCACCTCGACGCCGATGGACCGTAAAGGAGGCTAAGGGCAAAGGAAAAGGAAGAATGCCCTAGTTTTTATTATTTAAGTATTAGTATTATTTATTTTGGGCTGATTTTTTTTTGTAATTTTATTATTTTTTGAATTAATAAAAGAAATTTATTAAAAACTGTTCCTGTTTTCCTTTCTCGATTGCAGTGGTTGTGCCCTTTTGAGGGGTTGCCCACGTATCCATAATAAATGGAATCAAACCAAACGTAGTTCAGACTGAATTAAAGTGCAATTTCGAAACACATCGAGACTATTGGTTCAAGATGTTTGTAACAGTAGAATATATAATTCTAGCTTTTGACTTGTCTTTAAAAGTTTGAAAGAAAAAGATGTTTTTTAATAAACTTTTGCAAATGACATTGAGAGAGGTGGGTTAAGGGTAGTAGCGCTTCAGCTGGTCCAGGTTAGTTGGGTTGACAGACTCGTTCCTGTCCAGATCCGTTAGCATTACCGCTCCACCTGATAGAATCTTCTTTACCAGATATGGCCCAGCCCAGTTAGGTTTGAATTTTCCCCTTGGGTCTACTGGTAATAAAGCTCGAACAGATTTGAGAACCAAATCTCCTTCTTTGATGTTTCTGGGCCTCACCCTTTTGTTGAAAGCCCGTTGGATTCTCTTCTGATAGATTTGAATATTATTGAGGGCACAAGATCGTCGTTCGTCTAAAAGGATTAGTGAGTCATATCGTGCTCGAACCCAATCAGCTTCAGGTACTTGACTTTCGAGTAGGATTCTGAGTGATGGCACTTCTAACTCAACAGGTTGGACTGCTTCCATGCCGTATGTAAGGTAATACGGTGTTGCCCCGGTCGCAGTACGAATCGAGGTCCGATATCCCCAAAGTGCAAATGGTATTTTGTCGGGCCAGTCTCGGTAATTATCAGCCATCTTTTTGAGTATGGTGACAATTGTCTTATTGGCCGCTTCTACCGCTCCATTGGTCTGGGGTCGGTAGGGTGAAGACGTATGTCTTTGAATCTTGTACTTGGTTAGCAAGGCTGTTGTTTCGGCTTGAAACTGGGTGCCGTGGTCACTAATGAATTCGTGAGGGATCCCATACCGGCATATTATTTTGTTTTGAATGAATTTGGCAACATGGCTGGCGTTGAGAATACGACAAGATTCAGCTTCGACCCATTTGGTGAAATAGTCGATCGCTACCAAAATGAAGCAGTGTCCTCAGGTTCCCGAGGGGTTTATCTTTCCAATTATGTCGATTCCCCATGTTGAAAATGGCCATGGTGATGTCATGGTGTATAGCAAGGATGGTGGCATATGTTGTACATTGGCAAAAATTTGACAATTATGACAATGTCTAACATATTGTTGACAGTCGGTTTCCATGCTATTCCAGTAGTAACCGAGCCTCATGATTTTCCGGACCAGCATCTGGGCGTTCATGTGTGGGCCGCATTCGCCGTCATGTACCTCAGCCATAACTTTTTCAGCGTTGGTTTTATCAACACATCGAAGGAGAGCCCCATGTGCTGTCTTTTTGTAAAGTTGCCCATCGTCGGTGCGGATGAACTGGGTTGCCAGTCTTCGCAGGGCCTTTTTGGCTCGGTTGTCAGTTCCGGGTGGATATTCCCCGGTTGCTAGGTATGTCAACACAGCTTGATACCACGGCTCGGGATCAGGTATCTCGATTTCTTCGATGTCGTGGATATATGCTGGCTCGGATCGTCTTTCGACACAGATTGGCATACTGGTCATATGGTCGGGAATATTTAACAGAGATGCCAGTTTTGAGAGTGCATCTGCGAATTGATTTTCTTCCCGAGGTAGGTATATATATTCTACCTTGTGGAATTGTTTTTCGAGATCCCGTACTCGTGCCTGGTAGGCCACGAGATTAGCATTTCGAGTTTTCCATTTTTGGAGTGCTTGATTAATGACCAGAGATGAATCACCGTGTACTTGGAGGTTTGTGACCCCTAAGTCGGCGGCGGCCTATAGCCCGTGGATACATGCTTCATACTCAGCGGCGTTGTTGGTGACGTCGAAGTCTAATTTGATGGATACGGGAGTATGTTCTCCTCTTGGTGAAATCAGGAGGATCCCGACTCCAAATCCTCGGAAATTGGATGCTCCGTCGAAGTATAAGTCCCACGCTTCGGTGTCAGTGTGGAAAATGTCTTCATCCGGGAAGGACCAAGTGTCGGTGTGTCCTTCTTCGGTTACGGGACTGTCAGTGAGAAATTCGGCTACTACTCGTCCTTTGATGGCTTTCAATGGTACGAATTTTAGGTCCAATTCTGCTAACATCAGGGTCCATCTTGATATCCTGCCATTGAGAATGGGCTTTTCGAAAAGGTACTTGATGGGATCCATTCTGGATAATACCTGTATCTCGTAGCTGAGCATGTAATGCCGGAGCTTTTTAGTGGCCCAGACCAAAGCTAAACATGTCTTTTCGAGCATGGTGTACTTACACTCGTACTCTAAAAACTTCTTGCTGATGTAGTATATGGCTCGTTCTTCGGAATTGACCGTTTGAGCTAGCATAGCCCCCATGGCTGTCTCTGTCGTGGTTAGGTATAGTGACAAAGGCAAACCGTGCTGAGGTGGCATTAGGACTGGTGGTGAGGCCAAAATTTCCTTGATTCTATCAAAGGCTGCTTGACATTTATCGTCCCATAGCAACCGTTCTCCTATTTTCAGCTTCTTGAAGATCGGCTCACACACCATGGTTAACTTTGAAATGAACCTGCTGATGTATTGGACTTTTCCGAGAAACCCTCTTATCTCCTTTTCGGTTTTAGGGGGCTGCATCTCGGTAATGGCCTTGATTTTGGCTGGATCGACCTCGATACCTCGTTGGCTAACGATATGACCCAGTAATTTGCCGGATGTTACCCCGAAACTGCATTTCTGAGGGTTTAGCCTCATGTTGTATTTGCGTAGTCGGGTGAAGAATTTTCTCAGGGCGGTGATGTGACCGTCCCTGTCTTTGGATTTGACGATCATGTCGTCCACGTAGACTTCCACTTCTCTATGCATCATGTCATGTAATAAAGTTGTGGCGGTTCGTTGGTAGGTGGCCCCGGCATTGATGAGACCAAATGGCATAACAGTATAGCAATAAGTACCCCAAGGTGTAATGAAGGTGGTTTTATCCATATCTTCTTCTGCCATTTTTATCTGGTTATATCCCGCATACCCGTCCATAAATGATAGAAGGGCATGGTCAGCTGTGTTATCCACCAGTATATCGATGTGTGGTAATGGGAAATCATCTTTCGGGCTCGCCTTGTTAAGATCCCGAAAGTCTACACAGACATGAACCTTACCATCCTTTTTAGGGACTGGTAGTATGTTTGCAACCCAATCTGGATACTCGGAGACTCGTATGAACCCAGCCTTGAATTGTTTATCGACTTCCTCCTTGACTTTGAGGGACCATTCGGGCCTCATGCGTCGAAGTTTTTGTTTAACCGGCTTGAACCCTTCCTTGATCGGTATATGGTGCTCGGCTATTTCACGATCGATCCCCGGCATGTCCTTGTAGGACCATGCGAAGACGTCTTTGAATTCTTGAAGGAGAACTATGAATTGCTGTTTCTCCTCGGGATCTAAGGATAATCCTATCTTAAGCATCTGAGGCTCTAAGGTTGTTCCCACGTTGATGGATTCGGTTTCTTCGATTACCGGATTGCGGGATTCCCTTTGCTCTAGTTGCTCGATCAAATGTGGAGGCAAGGATACCTGTTCGTCGGGCTTCTCAATGTCATTGCACATAAAATTTTTGAAATTGAGAAAGTTTTGAAAATGAGACAAGTCGTAAGCAGAACGGTTGTTATTATTGATCATAAATTGGGAAAAGAGCTCGAAAAGAGCTGCCATCTGATCACTAGTCAGTGGCGGGATAGGTAGGGTGCCCGGGACAGACCCCGAGGCACCAGGAATGGCTAAAGGGAGAGGGGGAGTTACAGGATTGACCCTAGCACCAGACTCACTAGACTCAATCTTAGACTCTGACTCGGACTCTGACTCAGACTCAGACTCAGATTCTGGCATCTCCCCTTCCCCTGTGATCAGCTTGTAAGTTCTTCCTTGACTGTCAGTCCACTTGACAGTTTTCCTCCAAGCTCTGGTCCCAGATCCGACTTCTGAGATTAGTTTAGACGGATCAAAGGTGCGACTGCGGAGAATGAGACTGACTAGCTCTTCCTTTGGTGTTGGGACCGCAAGTTCCTCTCCAAAAAGTAGCCCTAGCGCGGGCTCCGCATTCTTAGCATCTTCGGACTGCATGAGAGCGAAGATGTCATCCGGTATGTAGTTGCAGTCCTGGGCCAAGTGGGTCCCAGGGCGTGTGGTGGTAGGCCGATATAGGCCAGTTTGGACAGTCTCGAATACTGGAGTGACGAAGATAACCTTACCGGTTTCAGTTTGGCCCATGTTTTCCGGAGTTAGGGTGTACCCCAAACCGGTTTGAGTCCTCCCATTGTCCAGAACTTCGAGAATTTTTCCTGCAGGGAGATCGGGCCTTGATGTAACCCCTGGCAGAAAGCCCAGATTCTGCAACATCCGGTCAAGGTGGACCGTGAAGTAAGGACGGAAGAGCTGGTCTTCTTCGATGGCCCCTACGAAGTCGAACCCCTAGAGATCGGTGCGGCCCGAGGTGTTGCAGTTAGCCACAGTCATAGGTGTGGCTTCTATAGTGATGACGGTGTCATGCAAAGGCAGCTTGATTTTCCGATGTAAAGTGGAGGATACAGCCCTAGTTGCATGGATCCAAGGTCTTCCTAGAAGAAGGTTGATGGAAGAAGTCACGTCGATCACTTGGAACTCCAGCTCCTTCTCTATCGGGCCCGTTATGATAGTGAGTTTTGTAGCTCCGGCTACTGACTTTGGGCTTCCGTCAAAAGCCTGTATGGTTTGAGCTGTAGGAATGTAGTCGGCCTCGGTGATGCCGAGGGCTTTGGCGGTCCTTAAGGGGAGGACATTGACTGCTGACCCGTCGTCAATTAGGGTCATGGGTAGGTACTTTCCACGGCAGATGACCGTGATGTAGAGGGCCATGTTGTGGGCCGGCCCAAATGGTGGTAGATCAGCATTGGAGAAGGTGATTAGTGGGCCTTCCTCTATGGATCTCCCTTTTAGGTGGGGTAGGACTGTGGCTACCATTTCAGCTGGTGTAGCCATGGAGTCGATTTTGACTTGATCGAGGGCCTTAGTGAGTGCCTCTCGATGTTCCTGAGAGCTAACTAGGAGTTGCCATATAGAGAGGTCAACTCGAGTCTTGCTTAGCTGCTTTACAAGAGCCTTTTCAGCAGTCGGCTCTTCTGGGGCGGGCTCCACCTTAAGTGGCTCGGCAATGATGAGGGCTTGACTAGTGGCTAAGGCCTTGGACTTAACCTTCTGAATCTCCTCGGGCGTGATGGGGACAGCTTCCCCTTTTGTGAGGTAGACATCGTCTTCGTCATCGCACCAGATCCCGTTTATTTGCGGGATAAATGGAGAAATGAGGTGTGAGCAATCCATTATTTCCCCGGAAAAGATGGCGTGAGTGGCTAACGGGTTGTCCTTGTTGTTGGGTTTATCCCCGGGCAAAGGAATTTTCCCGCTCTCAATGAGATCTTGGATAAGGTGTTTTAGCTTCCAACATTTCTCGGTATCGTGTCCCTTACCACGATGATAGTGACAGTAGGCCTAGAGGTTGTAGGCCTTGGAGCGACGTTCGACCGGGATATCAGGTGTTGGGACTATCGGGGTGATCAGGCCTTTCGATGATAACCTCTGAAGGGCGTTTACATAGGTAGTGCCTATGTCGGTGAATACCCGGGGAGTGCTAGTCTTCTGGGATGAGGTGTCGAGTGCATTTACCTCGTCAAAAATGCTACGAGTGGCAGCAGTAGTAGTGGGCTTGTTGATGAGCTAGCCCCTTGGTATCCCTTAGTGGAGGCCTTAGTGAGGCTTTCCAATCTTGAATCATCCTCGATTCTTGTTCCCATTTCAGTTAGGATCGCAAAGCTAGGTACGATGGCATACCGGAGATGGACCCGGTAAGCTGGAAGGAGGTTCTTGACGAAGGCTTCAACAAGCACTTTTTCACTGGGCTTATCGACTAGTTTGAAGCTTTCAGCCCTCCAGCGTTGAAGGTATTTTGTGAATCCTTCCTTAGGTTCCTGGGCCATTACTTCCAGGGTGCGCATAGTGGTCTGGATCTCCGTGTTGTCGGCGTAGTTCCGAGCGAATTCCGTTGCCATGTCATCCCAAGTTTTGTATTTCTTGGAATCGAGCCGGTAGTACCAGGCCCTTGGGTGCTTCTCGAGAGATGAAGCAAACAGGTGCTTGAACATGCTGGACTTAACCTCTTTAAGGGCCATAAACTCCTTGAAAGCCCGGATGTGGTGGACCGGGTCTTCAGTACCTTCGAACATTGGTAGACCCGTCAGGTTGAGATTGGCGGGTAGTTCATCGGTCAGTGGGGTGTAGGTCCTAGCATTCTCCGTATGGATGGAGCTTTGGGTTGTCAGATGGACCTGTTCTTGCAGTTTGTGGACTGCGCTTACTAATTCAGCTAAAGGCCCAGTTGTGTCGACACTGCCACTAAGAGTTCCCTGTTCTATGGCGCTTACTCGGGTGAGGATGGAGATCTGATCCCCTCTCATTGATGTGATCGTGTTCTCTAGCTTAGTCAATGAGGACTTCAATTCGTCTACGGCTTGTTGCGTCATGGCTCGAGTGTGGGGTGGCCTGTCTGTAAGGGCACCGCGTAATCAGTAACTGACCCAGATCTTAGAATCAAAAATACATCCCAAGCAAGGAAAATACTAGACTAGAAGAAGACCGGAGACTGACTTCTAGACGGATGACACGTAAATGGTGGGCCTTCCTTAGGATTCGGCAAAGTGGGCCTAGTCCTGTTCGAAGGAAGGTCTATGTGAGAATTCCCCAGACTTTGGACTCGAGTGTATAAACGGGCTTCCTTTTGTAGGAGTCTGTCCTACGAAGGTGGGCCGTGCCTTGACAAATAAGGCTGACTAGGATGGGGTAGAAACCCGTGATATAAGATCGACGGAGTTTCGACGCTATAGATTCTAACAACTTATGACAAGACCCGACACTGCTAAATACGAGAAGTCCTAAGAAGAAAAGGGCTTTGAAAAGGGAATTTGAATTTGAAAACCGAGCAAAGTCGGATTGGAAGACCCGATTTTTTTGAAAACCGAGAAAAAGGGTTATCGGGCCGAGATTTCGGGCTTTTTTTTTGAAAAGGTTTGGACAGCATACCGGCTAAAAATAGGCTATTTTGAGTCAAAATCATAAGTCCTAAATTCGGCAGCTTTCCGGGTTTTGAAAAAGGATGGGTTTGAAAAAGATGTAAATTTTTTGAAAATGACGGTTTTTGAAAAAAGACCAAAGAAGATCAAGTAGCATGTAGTCACAGAAACAGTATAACGAAGCCATGTATGCTTTTAGTCTAAGTCTCGGTCGGTCGAATAGGGTCTATACCAACAACGATCGCATTCTCGCAAATCAGGACGAACCTCCTAAGCCGAATTGGTCTTAGAATCTGCCGTGAAACCCATGCGAGTTCCGCCATCGAAGTCTTTAGTGCATCCAAGTAGAAATGCACCGTGGTATAGTGGGACGTCGGTCACAAGTAACCGGCCCGGGATAGAACGGGGTTATGCATGAACCATTGAACTAAAATGTGTACATTACTAATCGAACGATTTCTTTTCGAGTCTCACCCTGAGGATGCCGATGGTAAGTGACACATCAGTTAATCCCCAGCGGAGTCGCCAAATTGTGGACATGACATAGGTCCACCCCGACGCGGCGAAGCGCGGGTTTTGGGGAGGCGATAGAATTTCCATATGAGATGGATCGAATATAATTTTAAATCGAAGTAGGAGTCGCCACAGAATTTTATGGTTATTCGGAACCATTCGAACCCACTCTATGTCGTAGTGGGCCATACTCAAAGCCTGGCCCATTTCCGATGTCAGAGTTTATTGGGTTCGTCCCTTAGCATTACGATACCGATGCCGACTTGAGCGGTTAATCGTATATTGAATGACTCTCGTTGCCAATGGTTTCGGACATCCGGAAACCACGGTTCTGAGTAAGGGGTGAGGGTACGTGTTGGGAAGTTCAGTGAGAACACCCAACCCCGCCCGCACTTAGCGGCCTTTACTAAGATATCGTTCGGTTTTGTGTACACGCGTTAGTTCGACGATTGAATGATATGCAGAGATTATTTTCCTAAGACATGTGAGGAAAAATAAATGGGTTGCTAAGTCGTTTAATGCATGTTAATCTAATAACGTCAAAGTTATTTTAGCATGTGAATCCGTTTTAGTCTAATAAAACGATAAAAAGAATAAAGCGCTACAAACAAAGAACAAACGAGTTAGTAACGATGAATAATAATATAGGAAATAAATATATGAAATCGAGAAAATAAAAATCAATCGAAATCTGAAAAATATTGTTAAAACGCGGTTTTGTATAAAAAAACGAAGTTCGAAAAATAATAAAAAAGAACGAAAAGGGGCGCGCTTGGACAGTCTGCCGCGCGACTCGCCCAGGGCTCAGGCGGGTCGCGTGGCGGCCTGATTTCGACGACGGTTTTCGGAAATTTTTTAATTAAATCGCGTACGAATATCGCATAATTCGTACTCGACTTAATATTCTCGATATTCGTTATATTCGATAGCTGACTATGAAATCAATATCAAATATTTGGAATAGTTTTGGAAAAGATATAAATTTAGAAATCGTTTCGTAGAATAATAAAAAATAAAACGATCGAAAAACTAAAAAAAAAGGCCGGGTCACAGACTCGTGCGCGAGTCGCCTGGACCGAGCGCGACTCGCGTACGGGTCTGTCCACTTTTTATTTTTTGTTCGAAAATCGTTAATTTTATAAATCGCGTACAAATATGGATTAATTTATACTCGGTTTATATTTTCGATATTCGTCGTATTCGATACGTGATTATGAAATCGATATCGAATAGTCGGAATGCCTTTAGAAAAGGTTTTGAAAAAAAGTTTGTTTTGAACGAAAAGTAAAAAAAAAAGATTTTGAACGAACAAAAAATGTAACGAAATCGTCGAAAACTTAATATAATTCTTTTTGATATGATATTCGATTATATATAATCGATATCATATTTTAAGAATATTCGATATATAAAAAATAGTTTTTAGTAGTATCGATATTAGAAAATAAAAAAAAAGACCGACGAAAGACCCATAATAATAAAAAGACGAGGAGAAGGGAAGAGAAGAAAGAGAGACGGGTTTGATTTACACCCTCAACCTATATGCTTTGTTTTCTCGGGATAAGGCTCGTCGGAAAGTGGCTTAGACTTAGGAGCGTCGAGATGATGAGGATGAGTTAAGGTGTATCGGTTTGGGTGATTTGGGACGTCGGGTTTGGTGTATGGTCGGTATTTCGAGGCTTCGGGAAAAGTGTCGGGATTTGCTAACTATCGAGGATGTATGTAAACCGTGTTATAAGGCTGTTTTTTCGGTGTGATGGGTGTGTAAAAACCGTATGTATTGGCTGGAAAAACGTTGTGTTTTGTGTTGGACGGGAGGTCCTATTTATAGGGAGTTTCCGACCTTGGTTTAGGAGAGTTTGAATACCGCTTAGGATAGGAAACGTAGGAGTTTAAGGAGCATAAGAATTCCGCTTTCTTGGCCAAGAAGAAAGGGTGTCTCGGCTGATTTGTGCTGTTTTGGCCGAGTGTTTTACACTCGGTCGGGTGTTCGAATCGGTTTTTGAATAGGATTTCTGTTCGAGCTAGAATTACCGCTTGAGTAAGAAGCTGAGGAGAACGAGGATTCCGTTTTCTTGGTGATGAAGTAAGAAAACCCGGCTGGTTGTGTATTACTCGGCCGAGTGTTTGCACTCGGTTGAGTGTCTGAGTCGGTTCTCGGATAGGATTCCTACTCGAGATCGATTTCTACCTTTAACGGAATTGTTTATTATTTTGTGAAGCTGATTTTTTGTGGAGTTTGGGTAGAAGTGGGATGCGTGAGACATCACGGTCGGTCCACAAGTTTCGGGAAAATCTTTGACCGGGTTTTGACTCGGTCGCTAAAAGACGGTTTTACCCCTGGTGACGGTTTCGACCCAAATTAGTTTTATTTGACTCGAAACGACCCACTGGGCTTAAATTTGAGGTCGGTTTTATGAAATTTGTACTCCTTAAAAAGTCTAAACCAAATGTCCATGATTACAAGCCCATATCCGAGTCTATCAAAGCACGTTTACGTCCAATCATCATCGGGAGTTTGGCGGGAACTACTATAGACACCTAGCGGTCAAAATGTGGGTGTCTACAATCTGTGAGCGAGGTGGTTTTAGAAGAAGTATTAATTAATTTGTAGGGACTATTGGGTGGTCATATTAACGCAGGCAGCAGGTTAGAATGAATTTGATCTCAGAAATAGGTTTGTGTAATCAGACCAAAATCAAAACAAGCACTTAACTGTGACACTGGAGAGTTACATCCTTCGTACAATTGAGCTAATGATTTCTAGATGAACATTATTTGATAGAGATGAAAGTGCTGAATTTGCAAGCATACATTCACTAAATATGTTATTTTTCGTAAGAATCCACATACAAACAAAAAAACCTGCCTCTTAACTTTAGATTACCCCTAGCTTGGAACATATACTACCATAATTTATCACTTAAACTGTTTGAAATTTCTCTAAGTTGCACAAAATTATAAACATACAGCCTAAAGCCTCACATCTTAATAACAGTAATAAAATCTACGATATATGGAACCAAAGTATACCTTATGTGCCCGATATGTAATAACAAGATGGAGACGGGACTTTGTGGACGTCTGTCCGCACCGCCCGACGCCCCGCGCGCGCCCGCGCGGGGCCGTCCCGGTTTTTCAACGTGTGGCGGTGGCCACACACGCGGCCCCCTCCCTGTCGGGGGCCGGTCCGATCTCGCGTACGGGGCGATGTGTCGGACTTCGATTCGGATGACGATCCAGACTTGTACTAGACGGGTGCGGGCACCCGTGTTTCCGTTTGGAATCGATCGAGTCGTGGTTGTAAATGTTTAAAGGCCGATTTGTTTGGTAAGGCAACCATTTTAGTGAACTGAATTCGTTGCCGATTTGTGGAGTCGCCAGCGAGTCAATTATGGAGACTCGGAAACCGTTCAAGTCAACTTTGATCCCTTACCGGCTCAAAGTTGAGTGGCACGGGACCTAAAGATAAAGACTTGTACCCTTAAGCACTCCATGCCTGGAATGACTCTCATTGTCAATGGTTTCGGACATCCGGAAACCGTCAATTCTGAGTAAGGGGTAAGGGTACCTATTGGGAAGCCAACATCCGATAGATGTTGTTCCGGTCACGGAAACAATTTACCCGGTTCAGAATCCGGATGGTACAATTGGATTGATTACGGATAATTAGTTGCTTGATTTCCTTGATCTCCCCTTTCCCTCACTCCTGGTATCGGACTTCCCCGGCGGAAAGCGGCCTGCTCCCTGCACAGTGAACGCACAGGGCCTCGGAGGTTGTCCGAGGAAACCCTCTCCGATGCCTAAGTCAGTCCGTGAAATGCCTTTACGAACCTAGCTCGTGAGGAACTAGGCGGCGTTTTAAGAGTAAGAGTCTAGAGAGAGAAAATCCAACCCCTCTCATGTGGGAAATGGGGAGGTATTTATACCTTCCCACAAGAGAGAGAAGAGAAAGAGGAATGGTTGGATGAGAGAGTGACAAGTGGCGGCTTCCCATCCATCCATTCCCAATTACCTTAGGCAAAATGACAGGAGGGCCCCTGGGGTTCGTGGCCCTGTCGGCCAGGGATTTCCCCAGGGCAGACAGTCTCCAAGTGGGGGGCTGCCAAGCCTTGGCAGGCTGCATTGGTCGGCGCTCTCGGCGGCTGACGGCCAACTTAACGTTTTCACGCTTTGTCCTTGGTTCTTGCCGGGGGCTGGTCTTTCGACTCTCCGACAGGGATTGCCCCGGGGCCTGCATAGCAGGCGGTTGATTGTTAGGCGGCCCACCCCCAATCAATTGGCCCTCGTCAGTAGGAGGGAAGTGAGACTTCTCCTCTGCTGACGACTCTTGCTTGGAGGGGGGTTGCCTTCCATGTCTGTTGCGGCATTTAATGCTCCGCGCCTTCCCAATGGAACTTTGTACTGTTCCTGTCAGGAATGTAAAGAGGCAAGATTACTTCCGTAATGATTGCTCTTTTCTTCTGGGCGGATTTTGGGGAACTGTGAGGAGTTCCTGATTGGTGGCTCTCCTCCCAGGGTGGTTGGAGCCCTCATTAATGCGGAGTTCACCTTGGTATAAAATCTTCAGCTTCCTTGATCACTTGTGCTTCATTTCACTTTCAATCTCTCCATTTTCTTCACTTCAAACATGGCTTGGATCAAGAAAAGCGTGGTTCGCCGTGGAGTCAAACATGTTTCCTTCATCTTCAGGGGGTTTTGGCGACTTAGATATGCACGAGCTGCCTATTTAGCGGTTCGCCGGAGCCGTTGCTCCCGACTCCGCCTTCGCCGGAGGGGAGGGAAGGCCTCTATCAGGATGGGCAAGCGCCCTAGGAGGTCCCCTCCTCCTGCCGTGCCTAGGTTTAGGCGTTGCTCCCAGGGATTTTATCTCTCCCTGCTTTTTAAATGACCGCCTCTCCTTTTCTGCAGATTCCTACTCTTGGACCTGGACCAAGAAGCAGGTCAGAAGGTTAGGCCTGAGCGAGGAATTGCACGTTCTTTCAAAGCGCCCTTCTCTTCCGCCAAACTTTAAGAAAGGAAGTAAGGCCCTGATGAAGCTTGTGAAAGACTTCGCCGCAGGTCGAAGATTGCCTCTTCCTCCCCGGCTGCCTTCGTCAAAGCCGGCGACTCCTACTCCCAGCACTCATGAGGGGGAAGCGGAGGTTACCTCAGGGGCTACTCCTTCCCCTGGCCAGAAGCAGGGTGCTTCTTCAGCTGGCCCTCGGATCTCGCAGGAAACGCAGCCTGGAGACTCGGAGGGGACCGGGGAGAGTACTCCCTTGGAAGTGAGGAGAAAAAGGGAGAGGGAGCCCCCCAGCGCTGATGTGGTGGATTTGGAGGCAGATGTCTCTACCCCGGATGCAAAACGCCCTGCTCGTGAGCCTTCGAGCATTCCCTTCCCAGAGGAGAATGTGGAGTTTCACTACACGGCTGGGGATAGCGTGGACGTTTCGGGCCTACTTTCTGACTCTGGGGCTGTCTTGGCTGACCGCCTTACAAAGATGGTAACTTCTACTTCCCACCAAGTGCTTCAATATATCCAACGCACCTCCAAGGTTATGTTGGCCTCTGCAGAACTGGCGGCTCTCAGCCGTTTGAGCGATGAGGAGCTAACAGTTACCCCTGGGGCTCCTCCTCCTGACCGCCTGGCTATGGTAGAGAGGGACGCTGCCTTGATAAGCTCCTTGAAAGACAAACTGGAGGAGGCCAAGAGGCAGGCTGATAACTGGAGGGTGCAGGGGGAGATGGCTGTGAAGGAAGTTGCCAAGCTGGGGGCCGATCTGCAGGAGAGCCGACAATCATTGGACCGTGCTAACATATCTTTGGCCGAGATGGGGCATTTGAAGGGAAGGGTGACTGTTTTGGAGGAGCAGCTTTTACAGGCAAAGTCGGCCTTTGACCAGGCACAGTCGGCTTTTGACCAGGCCAAGGGAGAATGGGCAAAGGAGAAAGAGTCCTTGGCTGCGGAGAACGAGGAAGCAGTGGGTGCCAGCTTTGTGAGTGGCGCCAACTCTTCTCTGGAATTGGTTATGGAAGTGATAGGGGAGATGTTCCCTTCTTTTGACGAGGACACTTTCCGGAGCCTTTATTCTGCTAAGGACGAAGCCCGGGTGACTAGGCAGCCTGAAGCAGACGCCAACGCCCGCCAGGATGCCGCATGATGCCCCCTCTCTTTTATAGAAACTCTGCATTCTCTTGTGCTGAACCAGTGTTTCATGGTTTTTCTTGTAATATTTTGCTACTCGGTTTTTCTGACTTTGTAAAATTTCTCCACCCTCCACGGGTTGTTTGTAGGATATTTTCCTTTGCTTTCTATGACATTACTGTTTTAAGGATCTTTTTCTCGTATGTTTGATTGCGCCTGTCATGGCCTATCTCTGGTTTTTCGTTCAAAGTCCAGGGGGCCTGCCCCCTGTCTGCCCAGAGGCAAGCAGGGTGGCATTTGCGTTTTTTATACAAGGTTGGGGGGCCTGCCCCCAGTCCTTGTTGATACGGCCTGACCCTGGCTTTTCGTTCAAAGTCCAGGGGGCCTGCCCCCTGTCTGCCCAGAGGCAAGCAGGGTAGCATTTGCGTTTTTTATACAAGGTTGGGGGGCCTGCCCCCAGTCCTTGTTGATACGGCCTGACCCTGGCTTTTCGTTCAAAGTCCAGGGGGCCTGCCCCCTGTCTGCCCAGAGGCAAGCAGGGTAGCATTTGCGTTTTTTATACAAGGTTGGGGGGCCTGCCCCCAGTCCTTGTTGATACGACCTGACCCTGGCTTTTCGTTCAAAGTCCAGGGGGCCTGCCCCCTGTCTGCCCAGAGGCAAGCAGGGTGGCTTTTGGGTTTGCGTTGGGGGGTTCACTTTTCCTGATTTTGGCAACAGGGGGGCCTCCCCCTATTGCCCCCTGCTCGTTTGTTTGTGAAAGAGTGAACAGACAACGAGTATAAATCTGTATCTTCTCATTTCTTTTAAAAATTCTTTTGACATTGGGGTGGTCGGAGCCGTCGACATTTTTTGATCGTCCTCCGCCTTTTTACTGTGAAAGTAAAAACTGCCTACGTTTCTGCTCAGACGTAGTATTTTTTCAGCGTATCTGCATTCCAATGAGCGCTCAGCTCTTGTCCCTCTAGATTGGATATCCTGTACGTGCCTGGACCCAAAACCTGAGTTATTTGATATGGGCCCTCCCAATTGGCACTTAGTTTCCCATGCTCTCTTGATTTTCCAGTTGCCTGTGTTTTTCTCAGGACTAGCTCGCCCACCTGAAAGCTCCTCTGCCGGACTTTGCTATTGAAGGCTTTCCTCATTCGCTGCTGGTAGGCAGCGATATTTGTACCGGCTTCCTCTCTTAGCTCACTTACCAGGTCCAGGGCCTCGACCATCGCAGCTTCATTCTCAGCCTGGTTGTAAAGTTGGGAACGCAGAGTGGGAATCCTTGTTTCAATCGGTAATAAAGCCTCTGCTCCATACACCAAGCCAAATGGGGTCTGGCCTGTAGACTCCTTCCTGGTAGTTCGGATGGACCAGAGTATGCTGGGGAGCTCATCAGCCCACCTACCCTTGCAGTCATCCACCATTTTCTTCAGGCCATTCAGAATTTGTTTGTTGGCTGCTTCTGCCTGTCCATTGGTTTGAGGGTGACAGACTGCTGAGTAGGCGACTGAGATGTTATGGCTTTCTAGCCAGATCCTTAGTGGGTCATTATCGAACTGCCTGCCGTGGTCGAATACTAGCATCTTTGGTACACCGAATCGGGTAATGACATTTCGCCAGATTACCTTTCGGACAGCCGGCTCAGTGATGTTGGGCACTGCTTCAGCCTCCACCCATTTGGTGAAGTAGTCTATGGCGACTATCAAAAATTTTCTGCCCCCTGTGGCCACTGTGAAGGGCCCTAGAATGTCCATCCCCCATTGAGCAAAGGGAATGGGAGATAGGATTGGCCTGAGCTCCTGGGCCGGGGCATGGATCGACGGGGCGAAGAGTTGACATTTTCTGCATTTCTGGGTCAGGCTCCTGGCATCTGCCAGCATGGTAGGCCAGTAGTAGCCTGCCCTGAGGGCCTTGTGGGCCAGCGACCTCCCGCCAATGTGATGTCCACAAATTCCTGAATGGATATCATCCAATACTTCAGCGGCCTGATCCGCCCGTAGGCATTTAAGCAGGGGATAAGTAAAAGATTTTTTGTAGAGTTCTCCATTAATGAATATGAACCAGGCTGCTTTAGCCTGTACCTTCCTTCTTTGCAATGGATCTGGTGGTAGGACACCGTGCCTCTTGTACTGGACGAAAGGGGTCATCCAGCTTTCTGGTTCTTCTTCCATGGCATTAATTTCTTGACCAGGATTAGTAGACCTTTCGTGTAAAACGTCCATCCATACCGACCTCCGGATGTCCTGCAGACTGGAGCTTGCCAGTTTTGACAGGGCGTCTGCTCTGTTGTTCTGGGATCGGGGAATTTGTTTGATCTCGTATGATTTCAGGCTGGATAGTTCTCTTTTTACCATTTCTAGGTATGAGGCCATTGTTTGGTCTCTGGCTTCGTATTCCCCATTAATCTGGTTGGCGATGAGTTGGGAATCTGTCGCCAAGATCATTCGCTCCGCCCCTGCAGCCTTAGCTAACCTGACGCCTGCGAGTACTGCTTCGTACTCTGCCTCATTGTTTGATGCTGGGAAGACGAATCTGAGAGCATGTTCAAAGTCGGTCCCTTCTGGGCTGGTTAATACTACGCCTGCGCCTGCACCGTTGGCCGTGGAGGACCCATCAGTGTGCACGACCCACTCCTGGGCAGGGGCTTCCTCTTCCCCTGAATGGGAGCACTCCGCCAAAAAGTCTGCCAGGGCTTGGGCCTTGATGGCTGTTCTCGGCTGGTAAGATATACCCAGCCCACTCAGTTCAATTGCCCATTTCAACAATCTTCCTGATTTTTCGAATTTTTCCAACACTTTTTCCAGGGGTTGATCGGTGAGGACAATGACTGGATGCGCGTCAAAATAAGGTCTGAGCTTCCGGGCTGCAATTATGACCGCGTAGGCAGCCTTTTCAACCATAGGATAATTCTTCTCAGCTGCCCCCAGCGCATGACTCACAAAGTATATAGGTTGCTGGGTGCCTGCTTCTTCCCGCAGGATGACTGCGCTGACAGTTATGTTAGTTACTGCGATGTAGAGAAAAAGTTTTTCTCCTGCTGCTGGTCTTGCCAGGGTAGGGAGCCTCTTAAGATGGTCCTTCAGTTGCTCGAAGGCTTCTCTCTGCTCGCTTTCCCATTTGAATTGTTTGTTTCCTTTCAGAATTTTGAAAAAAGGAGTGGCTCTGTCTGCTGATCGGGCAATGAATCGTGCCAAGGCGGCCATTCGTCCCGTCAGGCGCTGGATGTCCCTGATGGTCTTGGGTTCAGGGAGGTCTAGGACCGCCTGAATTTTTTCAGGGTTGGCATCAATACCCCGAGAACTGACCAAGAATCCTAGGAATTTTCCGGAGCGGACTCCAAACGTGCACTTTTTCGGATTCAGTTTCATTTTGTAAGCGCGCAGAGAACTGAAGGTTTCCTGCAAGTCTGTCAGGTGTTCCTTGTCTTCCCTGCTTTTTACGATGGCATCGTCAACATAAGCCTCGATGTTTCTACCTTTCTGCTTCTCAAACACTTTATCAACCAGACGCTGGTACGTAGCTCCCGCGTTTTTGAGCCCGAAGGGCATCATCTTGTACATGTACGTGCCCGAACTAGTGATGAACGCACACTTCACCCTGTCCGGCTGCCATAAGTACACTTGATGGTAGCCTGAAAAGGCGTCCAAGAAGCTTAGCATGGTGTAGCCACTAGTGGCGTCTACCAATTGATCGATCCGAGGGAGCGGATAGCAGTCCTTCGGGCAGGCTTTGTTCAGGTTTGTAAAGTCGACGCACATTCTCCATGCTCCAGACGACTTTTTGACCATAACAACATTTGCCAGCCATTCTGGGTAGTCGCAGACTTCGATAAAGTCTGCCTTCAAGAGTTTGTTGATTTCTTCCTTGATTGCCGCGTCTTTTTCGGCAGACATGTTTCGTTTCTTCTGTTTTACAGGGCGAGCATCCGTGCTTACGTTCAGCTTGTGAACGATGCATGAGGGATCAACGCCGGGCATTTCGTCTGCGGAATAGGCAAACACGTCCTTGTTTTCTCTCAGAAGTTTGACCAGTTCGGCCTGGTAGGATTCCTCCAAGCCTGTTCCTACCAGGACCTGTCTTCCTGGTTCTAAGTCCACCAGCATGCTGTCGCCTCCCGGTTCCAGGCGGTCGGGAATCGGGTGCTCAACTGGGACTTCGCCTTCTCTGCAGGGGGAACTGTCAGCTTTTCTTTTTCCTTTCCTGTCCTTCTCATGCTCTTGTAGGGCCACGGAGTAGCATTGTCTAGCTGACTCCTGGTCCCCACGTATCTTTCCTTCCAGCCCGAAGTCTGTGACGTATGCAATGGTGAGAGCTCTGATGGAGACTGCGGCCTCGATTTCATCCAGCGTGGCCCTGCCAATCAGGGCATTATAGGCAGACCTTGCGTCCACAACAACAAAGGTTGCCCTGACATTTCTGGCTGCGGAACCCTCTCCGAAGGTGACGGGTAAGTCAATGACGCCCATGGGCAGCACGCCGGCCCCACTGAATCCATACAGGGATCCGGGAGCGGGCCGTAGATGTCTTTTTTCCAGGCCCATTTTTTCGAAAGCATCCTTGTACAAAAGGTTGGTATATGCGCCAGTGTCTACCATACATCTTCGCACAATATGGTTGCTGATTTCTAGAGACAGCACCAGAGGATCACTGTGCGGATATATCACCCGCCCTGCATCATCAGGAGTGATGCTTAGTGTCACTCCCTTTGGGCTCCCCTCTTTCTCAGCGTAGCAGATTTGGTTTCTCAGCTCGCGCATTTGCCTTTTTTGACTTCTTCGGCTGAGCTGGCCCTCAGTGCCCCCTGAAATCACGTGGATTATCATCCGGTTCTGCGCAGACCCCTCGGGTTTCTCAGACACTTCTTTCTGAGACTTGTTTTTAGCTGCGTAGTTGGCCAACCATCCGTTCCTGATTAATTTCTCAATCTCATCCTTCAGGTGACGGCATTCTTCAGTGGTGTGGCCAATACAGTCGTGGAAAGTGCAGAACTTCTTTGGGTCGCCTTTTGGGCTGCGAGGTTTGCTTGGACGGTTCCATTTGGCAGTTTCTTTTTCCAGTTCGAAGATTTCCACCCTGGACTTGTTCAGAGCGGTGTAACTATCGAATCTGGGTTGGTAGACTGGGCGTTCTCTCTTGGGAGTGTCTCCCTCCTCTTTTTGCTTGCCTGGTTCACCTATGCCCCTTCCACCCTGCGGTCCCCCTTGAGGCTTTGCTTGGCCTGCAGGGGTGTCCGTCAGGCCGTGGAACTCCTCCTGCAGAATGAACCCCTCGGCGATTTTTCTGGCCATGGCCAAGTTTTCTGGCTGAGCCCTGATCATCTGATTTTTCATTTCCCCTGGAAGTAGGGAGATTGTCAGGGCGTAGGCGGCGGTGGAATCGTCGATCTCCCTAACCTGCTGGTAGGATAGATCGAATCTTCTCATGTATTCTCTCACACTTTCGCCCTTCTTTTGTTTCAAGGTCATGAGATCGAAACGGGTGAGACGTCTTCTCTTGTTTCCAGCATACTGCTCAAGGAAGATCTCAGCCAAATCTATGAAGAACCTGATTGACCCCTGGCGGAGATCTCTGAACCACCCCTGCGCAAGCCCCACCAAGGTGGTAGGGAAAACTTTGCACCAGATGGCGTCATCTACATCATACATGCCCATGTGACTCTCAAAGGCTGCCAGGTGGTCTTCAGGGTCCGTCGTCCCATCAAATTTGATGGTGGGCATTTTGATTTTTGGAATGGGGTACTCTTGTACCTCAGGGTGCAATGGGGTTTTCGTAGGCCTGCCCACCAGTCGTGACCTGCTCTCCCCAGACTGGTTACCATGAGATTCCCATTGTTTATGGGTTGGTTTCCTCGTACTGGGGGAGCGGTGCCTCGGCGGCGGCCTGCTAGCTGCTTCGTCCTCTGTTCCCGAGGAGGTCTGCCTGGGCCTCTTCCTCTGGGAGTGGCAGAGGTTTTCACCCTGATGGTACCTGGATTCGAGCGGTTGTCCTCGGTTGAGTCTGGATTGCAAGCTTTGCGATAAGCCGGGGGCTGACTGTTCTTTGGCCGCAGGTGTTAACCTGGAGAAAACTCCGCCTGGCCTTTCTCCTAGGCGTTTTGACACAGGCTCTCTGGGTCTCATGCGATCCTGTAGTCCTTGAGATAAGCCTCCCTGCCTTCCAGACGCCGATTCTGTCGTGTGAATAGAGACCGCCTGCTGGGCAGGTGATCCTGGTTTGTCAGTGGTAATGCGCCTCTGCACATGCGTATACACTTGGGCTGTTCTCCTCGCCTTTCTCTGAGCGTTTCTGGCGGCGGTCCGCCTCGTGCCCCCGGCCTCGTCCCTGCTGCCTGGGGACGGCTGCCTAGGAGCCGAGGCGACCCTGCCCACCAGGTCCTCCGGCGTGAACTCCTGATCCAGCATCGCAGAGAAGAACGCGGCTGCCTGTGCCATCTGAGCTGGGGTCAGGTTAAGAGCACGTCCAGGGCGTGCCCCCAGCTCGGGTGTCACAGCAGTGTTAGATCTACCGAGGGGATTGGTTCCCTCTACCCCGAGGATTGTGGCAGGAGGGACCCTCTCCAACAGCGGCATTCCGTACAGGGGGGTCACCGGAGGGACCGTCGGACCCGCTCCTGTACTGTCATCAACGATTTCTGGCATGATTGTGTTTAATTTTTGTGGTTATGAGTGGTTGATTTTAGTGGGTAACTCGTGAGCACAACCGTAAGTTCCCCACAGACGGCGCCAAATTGTTCCGGTCACGGAAACAATTTACCCGGTTCAGAATCCGGATGGTACAATTGGATTGATTACGGATAATTAGTTGCTTGATTTCCTTGATCTCCCCTTTCCCTCACTCCTGGTATCGGACTTCCCCGGCGGAAAGCGGCCTGCTCCCTGCACAGTGAACGCACAGGGCCTCGGAGGTTGTCCGAGGAAACCCTCTCCGATGCCTAAGTCAGGCCGTGAAATGCCTTTACGAACCTAGCTCGTGAGGAACTAGGCGGCGTTTTAAGAGTAAGAGTCTAGAGAGAGAAAATCCAACCCCTCTCATGTGGGAAATGGGGAGGTATTTATACCTTCCCACAAGAGAGAGAAGAGAAAGAGGAATGGTTGGATGAGAGAGTGACAAGTGGCGGCTTCCCATCCATCCATTCCCAATTACCTTAGGCAAAATGACAGGAGGGCCCCTGGGGTTCGTGGCCCTGTCGGCCAGAGATTTCCCCAGGGCAGACAGTCTCCAAGTGGGGGGCTGCCAAGCCTTGGCAGGCTGCATTGGTCGGCGCTCTCGGCGGCTGACGGCCAACTTAACGTTTTCACGCTTTGTCCTTGGTTCTTGCCGGGGGCTGGTCTTTCGACTCTCCGACAGGGATTGCCCCGGGGCCTGCATAGCAGGCGGTTGATTGTTAGGCGGCCCACCCCCAATCAGATGTCAACACCCAATCCCGCCCGCACTATAGTGGCATCTACTAATCAATCGGTGGGCTGATAACCTAGTTCTTTTGTTGTGGTGGAAATACAGTAACATCCATTGTTTTAACCCTACACCTTTTGCTACGTCGGTTATTTAAAGACAAGTAAGTTTTGTCATCAAAGTGGTTGTGTTTACATTCTTTGCATGCGATTTCACGTGACAGGCAGGCCATGAAAAGATGCACGTAGGAGAGTAGAGAGTACTAGTATTATACGTATTAACAAATCAGTTTTAACGTGATAATACGGATATTAGTCATTCTCGTGGTATACCATAGCTGGTATTCTGCTTAAGATGCGTCGGTTTGGTATTATAAAAGATGCGTCGAGCCTAGTGAGGCGAGCACCCGGACTAATACGAAACCCGACCATCGCTTTGTTCAATTTTAGTTGTTTTATGTTTTGAATTCCGTGTTAAATGATTTTGCATGCGGTTATAAGGTCATAAAAGCAATAAATCATACGAAAAACTGTAAATGCGAACGTAAGTAAATCACACAGTGAGGAGTTGCACCCTCGGAGTATACACTAAACGGGACACGATGCATAGATGGTTTGAGAATGGATCTCGGAATTACTCGGGTCTATTTATTGTGTTTTAGTGTTTGCGGTTGAAGTTAAGACGTTACGTATTTTAGTGAGTGCTTGCGGACCTAGTGTCCGCATCTAGTGTTGTCGTAGTGCATAATGAAAGAAAGTGCGAAAATGTAAAGTTTTGTTTAAATGGCAACCTAGTGACGATTCGACTTCAGCAGGCGGATCCTCCTGTGGACGTCCGTCCGCACCGCCCGGCGCACTGCGCGCGCCCGCGCGGAACCAACCCGCTTTTTCATCACGTGGCGGCGGCCACCCTTGTCGGGGGCCGGTCCGATCTCACATAAGGGGCGAATTGTCGGAACTCGATTTGGATGACGATCCGGATTTGTACTGGACGGGTACGGGCACCCGTGTTTCCGTTTGGTAATCGATCGAGTCGTGGTTGTAAATGTTTAAAGGCCGATTTGTTTGGTAAGGCGACCTTTTTAGTGAACTGAATTCGTTGTTGATTTGTGGAGTAGCCACAGAGTCAATTATGGGGACTCGGAAACCGTTCAATTCAACTTTGATCCCTTGCAGCCTCAAAGTTGAGTGGCACGAGGCCTAAAGATAAAGACTTGTAACCTTAAGCACTCCATGCCTGGAGTGACTCTCATTGCCAATGGTTTCGGACGTCCGGAAACCGTCGATTCTGAGCAAGGAGTGAGGGTACGTATTGGGAAGCCAACATCAGATAGATGTCAACACCCAATCCCGCCGGCACTATAGCGGCCTCTACTAATCAATCAGTGGGCTGGTAACCTATTTCTTTTGTTGTGGCGGAAATGCTGTAAAATTCGTTGTTTTAACCCTATGCCTTTTACTACGTCGGTTGTTTAAGGACAAGTAAGTATTGTCGTCAAAGTAGTTGTGTTTACATTCTTTGCATGCGATTTCACGTGACAAGCAGACCATGAAAAGATACACGTAGGAGAGTAGAGAGTACTAGTATTATACGTATTAGCAAATCAGTTTTATCGTGATAATACGGATATTAGTCATTCTCGTGGTATACCTTACCTGGTATTCTGCATAAGATGCGTCAGTTCGGTATTAATAGAGATGCGTCGAACCTAATGAGGCAAACACTTGGACTAATATGGGACCCGACCATCACTTTGTTCAGTTTTAGTTATTTTACATTTTGAATTCCGTGTTAGGTGATTTAGCATGCGATTATAAGGTCATAAAAGCAATAAATCATACGAAAAACTGTAAATGCGAATGTAAGTAAATCACTTTGTGAGGAGTTGTACCCTCGGAGTATACACTAAACGGGACTCAATGCTTAGATAGTTGAGAACGGATCTCGAAATTACTCGGGTCTATTTAGTGTGTTTTAGTACTTGTGATTGAAGTTGGGACGTTACGTGTTTTAGTAGACGCTCGTGGACCTAGTGTCCACATCTAGTGTTATCGTAGTGCATAATAAAAGAAAGTGCGAATATGGAAAGTTTTGTTTAGATGGCAACCTTGTGACGATTCGACTTCAACAGGCGGATCCTCCTAGCTTGACCAGTGATTTCGGCAGAACTCCGTTACCGTTGACCTTTCCTGCGGCTACTAAGGCAGAGCTTCATTACTATGGACCGTTTCTGCAGCTAATCCGACAGAACTTCGTTACTAGACTCAAGCTAGTCGAACACAGGCACCTCGGGATCGAGTGGAGTGCTCGAAGGTGAGGAGTAGCGTCGATTTTGCTTTATCGGAACTACGATCGAGTGGATCGTTTGTCTCGGGTGTCGGAGTGCGAGCCCTTAGCGAGAGAAAAGAGAGGGAAGAACGAGTTCTGTAGAAGTAGGCACGAACTCGTGATTGTGTGTCGAATGAATGAGGTGGGGGGGCATTTATTGGTGTTTTCGGTCCTCGTCACCCACATTGACGCCCGGGGTCAAACGGCTCGGTCTTCAGGCGCCTGGTGTGAGGCAAATCAGTTTCAGGCGCCTGAGCTGAGGCTGTCGAAGTTTTGAAGATCCGATATCAAAACTTTCCAAAACGGAGAAGATGCATATCTTAGGTTATCTTGGAGGTTAAGGCTTCCTCCTAACCCTAGTGTGTCAAGCGTCGGGTGGGCTTCGGGTGCGGGTCCCGAGGTTCGCTCGGCCTGACGCATTGACTCGGGTTTGACTTTGCATATTTCGGGACCGATTCGGGGCCCCGGTGTCGGAATCGACTCTAATTAGTGTCGACGCGACCGTAATGAGATGACTAAGCCTGCCTTGATGTTAATTTAATCTTTTCGAGTAATTATTTGATCCGTTCTATAGAAAAACTATCTAAAACATCGTGAACTCGCGTCGCGTTGCTGCCTGATCATCATCTGGTGTTTGTCGGGCACTCATGCAACCACCAGGTCCAAATCTGGGTGTCTACAGAAGCCCCCACTTTTACTGAGGCTTGGACAAGGCGAAAGTCAAAGTATAGCCACCCAGGTCAATCGAAGATTACGACCTGGTGGCTGTCCGGTCGGGTCGTTTTAAGTCCATTGGACTACGTGTTGAGGCTCGCCAGCCATAGCTTAGAAATCATACCCGACGTCTTCGCTTGTGGTTGCTTGCTTGGGCCCAGGCCGTTGCTTGATATCTCGTTCTTGGTTCTTTATGCGCGCACGCTTCGTCTTCTTTAGCTTGTTTAAGCGGTTTGTTTAGTTTTTTAAATGTTTTTAGTGATGTGTTAAGTGTAAGTGCAAAGAATGCTCATACTTATGTTTGAACAAACTTTTGGGATGCTTGTGAACCCTTGATAAAACGTTCGAGGGCGTTAGTCTCCACTCGAGTGGTCGTCTTCAGGATGCTTGTGAACCCTTGGGCGAAATGAATTCAAACAACAAAAATGTTCGAGGGCGTTAGTCTCCACTCGAACACCTGTATTTCGGGATGCCTCTGACCCCTAGGACAAAACAAGATGATATAACCTATTCGAGGGCGTCAGTCTCCACTCGAATAGCTGTCCTCAGGGATGCTCTGACCCCTAGGACAAAATTGTTGTTGTTAACTACTCGAGGGCGTCAGTCTCCACTCGAGTAGCTGTCTTCGGGGATGCTCTGACCCCTAGGACAAAATTGTTGTTGTTAACTACTCGAGGGCGTCAGTCTCCACTCGAGCAGCTGTCTTCAGGGATTCTCTGACCCCTAGGACAAAATTCTTGTTGTTAACTACTCGAGGGCGTCAGTCTCCACTCGAGCAGCTGTCTTCGAGGATTCTCTGACCCCTAGGACAAAATAAACCATTCGAGGGCGTCGGTCTCCTCTCGAATGAAAAAAGCTGTGGAGGTATCATACTCCTTCGAAGGCGTTGGTATCCACTCAAAAAATTGTTGTCGGGGGTGTTGGTATCCACCCGACAAATTGCTGTGGAGGTTTCAAACTCCTTCGAGGGCGTTGGTATCCACTCGACAAATTGCAGTTGCTGTGCCTCCGGGATACTAACGTCCCTCGGGCAAAATTGCTGTTGCTGTGCCTCCAGGATACTAACGCCCCTCGGGCAAAATT